>CM051457.1:52812522-53023852 GCA_028274465.1 Plantago ovata
TTCAAAGACTTCCGCTCTCTGATTTTAAGTATCAGCAAACCAAGCTACTGGAAAGTAACTTACGCTTGCTGAGAAAGTTAAAGTATCAGCAACCTCATTACTGAAAAGTAATAAGTACTTGCTGAGAAAGTTTTTAAACGACGAAAGTTTGAAAAGACTATTCACCCCCCCCCCCTCTAGTCTTTTCTTGTTGTTTAAAGGGACCAACAATAACGACAAAATATTTACATGACACTTGACACTACGAGATTTCTTTTGGCTTGCAACGACCCTTCTTTTGCTTTTGGGTCTTATTCTTTATTTTTTTTTCTCTTTTTTTTTTATATTTCTTTTTCTTTCTTCTTGTTTTCTTCTTCTCTCTCTTTTTTTTTTTTTTTTTTTTTTATATAGGGGCAAGCAGCAGTACTATGTGTCAAAAACACCTCCCCAAACCTATTCGAAAGAATAGGTTTGAGCACAAAGACGAAAAAGAAAAAGGAAAGACTCTTTTACAAAGACACCTCCTCAAACCTATTCGAAAGAATAGGTTGGGACACAAAACAAAAAGAAAAAGAAAAAGGGAAACTTTACAACGACTCAAAGACGAAAGACAAGATCAAATAAGGCAACCCCCTCCCCAAACCTATTCGATAGAATAGGTTTAATACAAGGAATCGCACACCTCACACTACCTCCTTCCTAGGCATTTGGCAATCTCTAATCGAGGTGAAGAACTTGTCGCCTCTTACGTACATAATTACACGGGTTACAACCATAGACTCTAACATGCATCATTTTATAAGGCCATCGTGAACCGCAGCAGAAGAAACACCACTCAAGGTGATGTCGAGACTACTAAGCTTAACTAGTGCACAATGTGACAAACCAAGCGAGACAAGCCTCAAACTACTTGCAAAGTGATGCAACATATGATCAATGGTCATAAACACTTAGTCTACTAAATAAAAAGGTTCAAAAGACTTGGCAATAAACTCCACACACAACAACGTGCAACAACTAATCTATGGATGATATGCATGTAAAAATTTGAAAAAACACGACAAATCACATGAACTTGAGTAAAATCAGGCATGTACGAACCACACAAGCATATAGTACTGAAAATCCAATACCCCCTCCCCAAACCTAAACTTTTGCTCGTCCTCGAGCAAAGAAAAGTTGAATGAAAAGGAAAAATTGGATTGAAAGTACACTTCCCTGAGATAAAGGTTCGTGTACAATCTCCTATATATGAGTAGTACCTGAAAGGACTTAAGAAACATGTGAAAACGGGTGCGCAAAGGTGAGAAGAATGGAAAAAAAACGAGGAAAATCTGGGTACAGGGTCCAGGCGGACCGCTTGGCGGAGCCAAGCGGTTCGCTTGGCAAGCAGAGCGCTTGGGAGGCTCCAGGCGTTCCGCTTGAATTTCCAGGAAGTTGCAAAACTTTCTGGAATTTCAAGCGGACCGCTTGGCCCTTCCAAGCGCTTCGCTTGGCTCTGTTTCCAGATTTTCAACGTTTTTTTTTTTTCCTATCTTCAATCACCTAAGGCACCAAGACAAAAACTAGACTAAACTAACCACGACAAAAGGCACACAGGCCACAACTACAAAAGCAAATAAAAAAGTATAGGGGTCTTCAAGTTGCATCATCAATTAAGAGTATCAAAAAGGAGTACCACCACCGCAAAATCACTCGGACCAGTGAGGGATGACGAGGGGAAAAGGGTCTTCGAACCCTTGCTCTACTCCGAAGTGGTGGAGTATCAGATCGTGTGTCTCTATGTCGATTGGTACCCTCGATGCCTCGGTGCGCCGGATGTTTAGCACATTTGCTTTCTCACACATAGCAGTGATCAGATGTGGGAAGACTAGTGGGTGGCCGAGTTCTCGTTTAATCTCGAATTGTTGGAAGATGATGTCCCCGGGAGTGATGGGCAAGTTCGCCATGAGGGAATAGATTAAGATCCCGACTTCCAGCGTTATCTCTTCGGTTATGAGTCCCGGGATCAGATTAGCTACCACGAAAGGTAGGATCATGTGGGCGTGCAAGTGCAAATCTTTATACTTCAAGGTGTTATCGATACGCGTCTTCCTTGGCTTGTAGTCCTTGGTTGTCAGAACCCCGGCTATCCTCCTCGGAAACTTCTCAATCGTTGGGTCATAGACATAGTGCACATAGTGATCACTCACATAGTATGCTACCTTATTCTTGTCTTCCCGCAAGGGTTCCTCTAGTCCCATAATGAAACTAGTGATATTAAATGGTGAGAAAGGGACCATCACACCACGAATAGGTACTGCTTCAGCCTTATAGTTATAGTCCTCGAAGGCAATGTGGAACTCCTCGACAAGTTCTCTATCCCATCCGGAGAGTTCTTTCCCATAGAAGATCCATCCTCTCGCCGTTATAAGCCTGGTAAGGTGAGCATAGGGTGCATAGGGTACATCAAAGAAAAGTCCCTTGTTCTCATATTTTGTCCCCTTTAGTACGTCCAACTCCTTTGAAGTAAAGGAGATGCTACGGTCCCAAATCACTGACCGTTCTCCTCCCCTATAGAAGTTGTATCGGAACCTCCGCAATGCGTCCGATTCTTTGTATGGGTCACGGTCGCCGTCATCACGGGGAATCTCCTTGGAGGTTGAAGCTCCATCCTTCCTTGCTTTCTTCTTGGCTCTTGTGTCCATGGTACCTAGTAAAATCTCATTAGATAGCTTGAAGGGACAATGAGAATTTGTCTTGACTCCTAGACTCCAATACTCACTCAAGTAATCTCATGGTGAGTTTGAGGGCTTGCTAAAGTTCATATGAACAAATCGAGAAGCTTTAACACTTCGTTACGATAAATCCATACGAATCTAAACCAAGCAAACAAACTCTCCAATTGAATTACCCAACCAATCCAACACATTCTCATGCAATCACAACATCACCACAATCATAACATAACTCAAATTCAAGGCTAACAATCATCAAATAATTATATAGCAAAAAATTCGAGCAATAGAATTCATCATAAATCAAGAGGAGCAAAATTCGAATTTAGACATCACATCTCGTAAGAAACATGCTCAACAATCATCATCAAACTCTAATTCACCAATGCATAACACAATTTAAGCTAATTAAGATAAAATCCCAAATTCAAGAAAGTTAGGGTTCATGAGAGGTACCTTTGATTCGTTGTTATGGATGCTTCAAACGTGAAATTTGATCGGTTTAGATGATAGAGGGGTTGACGGGCTTTCTAAAATACACAAGATTGCAAGAATTGGTGGAGAATTGAGAGAGATTGAGATTTTTGGGGTGCTAAATCGGCAATGGAGGAAGAAAAACGAAGTGGGGAGCTTTGATACACAAGTGCCCCGCTTAGCTTTCTTAAGGAAAGCCAAGCGAAGCGCTTGGGCCGTCCCAAGCGAAGCGCTTGGCAAGCGGTCCGCTTGGGAACTGCCAAGCGCTCCACTTGGATTTCCAGTAAGAATGAAATTCTTACTGGAAATTCAAGCGGACCGCTTGGGCATGCCAATCGCTCCGCTTGGATTTCCAGTAAGAATGAAATTCTTACTGGAAATCCAAGCGGACCGCTTGGGCTCGCCAAGCGGTTCGCTTGGGACCTGAAGCTCCCAAATCCATTTTTTTTCGACTTTTGCTAAATTTTCACCCCAAAAACCTTGTCTAATCAACGAAACAAAATTTTAAACGTGCTCCTAATCTATATGCAAGTACCTACAACCTCGGGTTGCCTCCCGAGAAGCGCCTTCGTTTAAAATTCGTTAGCTCGACTCTTCACAACTCATGCGGAATTGATTTCACCTTGGGTACTAGACTTCCCCCTCCAATTGCCTCTCAAAGCATCAATTCCCTGCACATCTTGACGAACATAAAGTGGACCAAAAAATCCTATAAGTTCGTTAGTATCAACATAAGCACATGAATCAACAATGGCTCGCAACGTATGTTGCTTGCCATTTACCTCAAAGTGACATGTTCGGCGATACATGTCTATGACCATACGCACTTTGTTGATGAAGGCTCTACCCAAGAGAACCACATCCTTGAGCTTAGCAGAAGATGTAGGCATAACGATGAAATTAGTCTTCACCTCTACACCGGCAACCCTCACCGCCAAGTTCTCAATCACACCCAACGGCTTTTTCATGGACCCATCCGCTAATTGCACCATGCATTTCATAGGTCTCAAGCCAGACAAACCCGACTCTTCATACACGTTCAAGGGTATAACATTCACACCCGCTCCCGTGTCTAGAGTTGCAACTATTCCGTCCTTCTTCCCCAAGCCGATTTCAATATCGAAGCTCTCTTGGATGGGCACTTCCACCATATCCACCATCTCATCCTCAGACGATGAGTTTTCTTTCACCTCTTCAACTATCGCATCAGATTGTGCGACAACTTCCTCTTCCATAACCACCTTAGGAGTCTCGACCTCCTCACTCACCTTGAAAGTTTCAGTTATCTTGCAACTTGGCACCTCATCTCGTGCATTGTCTCTCACAACCGTGATCTCCACGGGCAAATCAGTCACCACGGTTATGGCCATAGCCTTCTCCGTGTTCCTGGGAAACTTCCCTTGCTCTCTACTAGCCCCCCGATCTATCAGCTTTTGCAACTTCTTATGGAGGTTGCTACTACTAGCCTCAAGCTTGTCAAACCGCTGATTGTTAGTAGCTTCATTACGATAGTAATCCTCCATAAACTTATTTGTCTTGAACACAAGATCGTTGAGATAAGAGACAAGAGGTGAAGGAAGCACCCCTCCACCTTGTGGTCCTGATCTAGTAACCTGAGGTGGAGGTGTAGGATTAGAAGGCGGTGCTCCTTCATACCAATTGTTCCCATAGATGAGACGACTTCTATGTTGATTAGGCCCATAGGCATTTTGATCCGGGTTATGAAGATAACCACGGTTGCCTTGATTCTGGTACCCACCTCGGGGTCCACGGTTTTGTGGCCTCATATTGCCATATCCTTGCCCGTAGTTCACATCTCCAACTACTTGCTCTACCTCAGCAGCATACACTTCTTGACGGACATCGTTCGTGGTATATTGCTCTCTAGCAAATTCAGAACGGCATAAATAGGCCGGGTGTCCATAGTTCTTGCACACACCACAAACTTCCGTAGAAGGAGAAGGAACGCTTTGCCTCAAAACTTGTCTCACTTCATGGGCGAACCCATCGAAGGCATTTTGTTCTACCACTACCTTGGCCTCACCTCTTTGCTCCTTTTGGAGCACACGAGTCCTCACATTCCGGTTTTGGAAATTCCGGTACATCATGTCCAGCTTCACTTGAGCTTGAGAAGGAAGCAACTCCCCCATACTACCTCCACAAATACTATCCACTTGAGATTGAATCTCAGGATGTAAACCATTGTAAAAGAATTGGAGAAGCTGACCTTTATCATACCCGTGATGTGGGCATCGATGATGCAACCCCATGAATCGATCATAGGCCTCGTGGAAAGGCTCATCATACCTCTGCTCGAAGGAGCTAATTTGGCTCTTCATAGCCATTGTCTTGGAAGCGGGTTAGTAACGCTCCATGAACTTATCAAAGCAAAGATCCCATGTTGTCAAAGATCCGGCCTCCAAAGTATTAAGCCAAGCCTTTGCACGATCGCCTAGCCCCATAGAAAAGACCTTCATGCGGAGATCATCATCCGTAACACCAGCTCCTGGTCGCCCAAGATGGAGAACAAAATTTTTGAGCTCATTCAAGTACCCTATCACGTCCTCATTAGCCATCCCATAGAATTTGGGAAGTTGTTGGAACATGTGATTCTTGATCTCCAAGTTCCTTGTGGCATCATTGAGGACAATTGCTGGTCCTCTAGCCCCAACCGTAGGCTTAGTAAGTGTACGTATAGGCCGCTCCGCCATTTCACCTTCCAAGTAAACAGATTCAAGAATTGGCTCCAAAAGATAAGATGAAGATTCTTCCCGAATACCAGAAATGGAAGCTCTAGATGCTACTCCTTCAAACTCGAGATTCAAATTCCTCCTTCTCCTTTGAAACAAACGATCGATCTCGTCTACAAAAGGTTCAATAATAGGTCCACCCGTTCGGGTTCTAGGCATGCACTCACCTGAAATACAAGATAGTGAGTATCTCAAGCAAAAAGAAACAAAAACAGAAATGAGACAAAGAAGAGATATTGGCTGAAAAAACCAAAACAAAAACACCAACCAAAGGAGTTAAGTCCCCGACAACGGCGCCAAATTGATGATGTCGTTTTTTACCAATTAAAATTGTTTAAAAGCCTAAGAACACTTATCACTACACAAACTAGAGTGCAATGGCAAGTTGTCCCCGAGTGTCGTTCTCTCGGGACCTAACGTGGTGTTGCTTGAGGTTTTTGCTAGTAATTTCAGTCAACGAGTTCAAATGTTTATAGAATCGTTTTCTTTGAACAAAGCAACGAGAAATCAGATTGTTGTAATCAAGTTTGGAAAACGGTTGGTGGTAGAAATCAAATACACATGCATGGGTTACGAATATGCTCACAAGTTCAGTGCATAAAACCTTCGATCAAGTCTTCTAAGCAACTCGTCTAGGTAACTTTCAAGACACACATCATAAAAGACCACTATCAATACTTTAGAGGTGCTTGTCACTAACACCATTTATCTAGCATGCTGCAAATCTCTAACATACAATCCTATAGCTTTCATTGACCAATAGTTTGTCACTATACTCAATTCGAATATATTTTATAGGCAACTAAGAATCATATGAAGGAATTTGCAGCAAGATTGAATCACAATCTCATGTAAGCATAAACATAACCCATAGCATGCATATTCTACATTCTACCACCAACACAAAAGATTTAGCTACTCATATTCATCAACATAGACATCAATTCATATGAATAATAATCAGAATACATCATATCAAACTACAAGACAAGAGAGTGATACAAGTTACCACCAAAGCTGTCACTAATCGGTGGAAATCAAAGAAACCCTCTCCGTAGATGATTACAAAGGATGAATTCCAATCAAAATCTTGAATCCCAAGCTAAAATACAATGTAATCTGAGTTTTCTCTGAGTTTTGGGGCTTAGGAGCTCTCCAAAACAAAGCTACAGTTCAAAAGTCTTCAAAAAATGACTGAAGATCAGATCTAAGAAGGAAAATCCGAAAACGTAACCGCTGCCAAGCGGACCGCTTGGAGAAGCCAAGCGGAGCGCTTGGCAAGCGAAGCGCTTTGGCACTCCAAGCGCTTCGCTTGGCTTCTGTGCCAAAGCTTCTGGAAAATGAAGCGGAGCGCTTCACTATTCCAGGCGCTTAGCTTGGCTCCTGGGCAGATTTTTGTCTTCAAACTCAATCTTTTTGCCCTCGTACGGCCCTCGGGTGCCTTGGACTCATCCTTCTCGATGCTTATTGATGCTCAAACACTTACGAACAAGCCACGGAGATTGGGGAACTTCAACGGGGCCATCTTTTCCATCAAAAAGGCTCGTTTTTAGCTCCAAAAATGCCGTTTCGTACCTAAGTGCCTGAAAATGCAGAAAACACAAAACGTGACACTATTCTACAAAACTAACCAAAAAACAAGGCTAAAAGATAGCAAAAGAAGGTAAAAAAGACAAGATGAACGCGTCAAAAATACGTTCATCAATACTAGATGTTACCGCATGGTTTAGCCTCGGTCGGCTGAGTATGCTGCCTGTGAGTTATTGGGATTGCTCTGGGAGCCTTATATGTGATCATCGGGGCTTGTGGTAGTGGCGGTAGTTCCATTAATAGACCGGATAGGAACAACTCCTCCATCTGTATCATCATTGTCCGTATGGCCTTCATTGTCACTATTGTCATCACCACCATCACCCGTAGAGTTGCAGTGTCGAAGAGAATCTTCAAGATTGGCCGCCTCTGTTATGGAATGGTCCATCCTATAGCCCTCCAACAGGTGGTGAACTATTGAAGGGGAAAGAGCAGTGGTATCAGAGCCTCCCTCTCCAATGTTTTACACACCGAGGAGGTTGCAGCAAGCTGCTCGGATACTCAGAGGTTGTCTTCCATTTTTTCCTATGTCGACCACATTCTCTACAGCTAATGCCCCCGATGTCTATATGATGCTCCCTTTAGCAGCAGTCAAGGGGCACCCCTAAGAGGGGCTGGGCACCCATGTCATTATGTTTTGGAACCAAGCTAGCGCTTCGGAACCTTCTAGCCACTGTCGACTCAAGACTGAATCCGTTGTGGTGAGATTGTCCCGGTGCCTTCCTGTTCACTCGAACTTTGCAGTCCTTGTGATAGGTTGCCGACGTAATAATTGTTTCTGTCCCTTCGGTGGTGCATGAATAGGCATAGGAGTCCTTACTCCATGTACATTCTCGCTCCTCCTCTTGGATAAACCGCGACGTTGTTGCAAGAGCCCGTGGCTCAAACGCACCTCTAACGAGATCACTCTCCTTGACATGGTTGTAATCGATACCCCTCCAATATTTCATAGTGGCCAAACAGGAGTGCTTCTCTCCCTTTGTGGCATGGTTCGTACAAACAACAGTTATTAGCTCGTATGACACAAAACTGACTTATGCATATGCTAATGTAAGAACGAAACACACAAGTGATAAAATCAACCATCGAACTCCCCAAATCCTTCATGTCTAGCCTAGCTTCTTCAACATGCAACATGCCAATGTAACTACTACATGCAATACATCACATTATGCTCTTGCAAGACAACCAATAACCTTAATAGCTAGGCTTAATTCATACCATAGTAGCGAAAAATTCTAGCATCATAATCCTCATACTCACCAATTATGCATTCTACCATCATATCCATCATTATTACATCAATAAGCACAATCATATGTATGGAATCAAAGAAAAAGATATATTGCATAACAAGATAGATCATCTAGTAGCAAAATTCCCAAATCAACAACCCAAGCATAATTGAGCATGCAATTGATAGTAAATAATGCTTCTAATCACACAAACATCCTACCCATACATCATATAAGCCTAATTGAAGCTCAAATTAGAAAACCCCCAAATTTCAAAAATTAGTGTTCATAAGAAGATACCTCAGATCTGGAAAATGAATGCACTAGGGTGAAATTTGTTCGGATAAAAAGAAAGATCACGTAACGGGCTTCGATTGAAGCTAAAGAACACACAATTTGATGGAATAATGAAGAAGTTACGAAAGATTGAAATATTTAAGCTTTTTTCGGATTTTAGGGAGAAAGAAGTGGAGAAGATGAAGAAAATGAGAGAAAATGGGGGAAACCCCCGTTTTTCTTCTCTGCAGGGACGCGGGGCGAGTCACCCCACGCCTGGGGCGAGTCGCCCTGTGCGGGGCGAATCGCCCCGTATGTGGGGCGAATCGCCCCGTGCGTCCAGAGAGCGCGGTGCTCTCTGGACTCGTGGGGCGATTCGGCCCCCATGGGGGGCGATTCGCCACGAAGTTTTCGAAAAAAATGCGGTTTTTAAGTCCCCGAAAACCATTTTTCTCATAAAACCACTTGAAAAATATCACTCAAACATAAGTACATACGACACAGAGATGACCAAATTCACATATAAAAAGCAAATTGTTCAAGTATGAATGCATGCAATAAAGCGGTAAAAAAAAAACGATAAAAAACTCCGGGTTGCCTCCCGGATAGCGCCATTGTTTAAAGTCTTTGACTCGACTCCTGTCTGCGCCTAGCTCTTCTTCTTGAGGGTACTAGACTTCCCCTTCATGGATCTTCTCTTCATGCCACGAACCTGTGAATAAGAATGAACATAGACAGCAAGACCACAATAGTTAATAGTGTGAGAAGTATCAGGTGGATCAGATATGGCTCGCAACACATGTCGCTTGCCATCCACCTCAGTGGTGCAAGTCCTTCGATAGATGTCTATCACGGAGCATAGTTTTGTCAAGAATGTTCGCCCCAAGAGAACAACATCCCCCATCCCAGGTGTAGACGCAGGCATAACTACAAAATTGGTATATACAGAAGCTTCACCAATCTTGACCAATACATTCTTCACAACGCCTTCGGGTCTCACAAAGGATCCATCCGCCAGTTGCACAATAGCCTTATGCTCAGATAGTTTTCCAAGGCTACTCTTCTCAAACACATTCATAGGGAGCACATTAGAGTAGGATCCCGTGTCTAGTGTGGCACGGACGTCTTCAAGCTCACCAATCCCGGCCTTAACATCGAAACTTTGAGGGAGTGGCTCGGGATCCTCTTGCTCGTCTTCACTCTCGTCAGAACCAATGTCCTTCTCTTCTTCCTTGGTTAGTGGAGGTTCTTCCTTCTTGCAACACTCGCACTTAGCAACCTTCTTGATTGTGATTTCGACTGGTAGATCACCCACCAAGGTAATGGAATTCGACTTCTCAGTGTTGCTAGGCATCTTGCCTTGCTCCCTACTTGTTCCTCGGTCGATCAAATCTTGCATCTTTTGATGGGCAAGCCTAGTGCTCTCTTCTTCATAACGTTTGAGAAAACATTGGGTGTGATCAACCATCTTTTGCAAGTTCTCCATCAGTTGAGCCGATTTCGACTTCGGTTGCTCTTTCGGAGCGGGGTTTTCGCAGTGATCGTTACCATAGTTAAGCCTACTACGGTCTTGGTTAGGGCCATAAGTTTGGATAGCCGGTGCATAATCTTGATTGTTTTGGAACCCTCTTCTCCAAAATCAACCTCGAGGATTCCTACCATCTTGTCCATAGCTAGCTTCTTGAGTACCAAACTCCGTAGCAAAGGCTTCCTCTTCGCCTAATTGAGCCCAGTTGCCATCATCATACGCAAGCTCCGATCTACAAATATGAGCCCCATGCCCATAGTTCTTGCATATTCGGCAAACTTCGTTCGAAACAGTTGTTCCAGTGGCGCTCTTGAGGACTTGCTTCAATTCGTTGGTAAAGCACTCGAATTGATCCCCATTCCCCCTGTACATAGGGGCTTCTTGAGTAGGTGGAGCTTCAGGTCCACGTCTCCTAACCATTGCTCTTGGGTCCTTGAACTGCGAACCCTTAGCAAGCCTTTCGAAAACTGCCCAGACGGCTTCTGCGGTTTCCTCCCAAATATTGCCACGACATTGGAAATCCACCACTTGTTGGTTCGCGAAGGTTAGTCCATTGTAGAAGTGTTGGACTAGGTCAGAAAGCTCAAAACAATGGTGAGGGCACTTGTTCGTGAGGTCTTGGAACTTCTCAAACGCGGTGTAGATGGTCTCATCATAGTCCTGTTTGAATCCAATGATTTGCACCTTTAGCACGGTAGTCAAGGTGTGACGGAAGTATTTTTCCATGAAAGCTGAAAAAACCTTCTCCCAAGTGTCCAGCGAGCCCGCCGGTAGATAACTCAACCATGACTTGGCTCTGTCGCCAAGCCCCACAGCAAAAACCTTCATCCTCAACTCATCCGTTGTTATTTCAGTTCCGGGTCATGGGAGTTGGTTGACGAAATCATCGATATCGTGCAAGTACCCCATCACATCTTCCCTTGCTAAGCCATAGAACCTCGGAAGTTGTTGGAATGCGTGGTTCTTGATTTCCATATCTCGAGTTGCAGACGAAAGAACAATCGCCGGTCCCCTCATACGATCCTTGGAGGGTTGAACCCATGCTTTCAGTGGTCTAGCTTCTTCCATTCGGTCGATTTCCTTGAAAAGACTGTGTAGAGATTCAGAGAAATCGGTATCCTCTATTTCCTCTAGTGCACGCCTTTGAAGTAGTCGCCTTCTTTGGTTGTAGACTCTGTCGATCTCAGCAATTGAATCAGCAAGCGGTGTTCCTGTAGATCGTGTATGTGGCATACACTATCTGTAACAAACTAGGAAAGGAGTATCAGAAAGAGATTAAATAGGAAAACTAAAACTACTAGAACTAGGAATTGAATGCTGAAAATATAAACAAATTAAACAGAAAAAAGGAGTATAGTCCCCGGCAACGGCGCCAATTTGATGAACGTATGGATTGTCGGGTTCCAACGAATCAAATAAATTTGTATTTAGCCAAAGGCAATTCACAAATACAACGAAAACCGTAGTGTAGTAGTAGAATAACCTCGAGTGTCGATCTCTAAGGACTATAACTAGCTTTATCTAATCTAATTTAGAATATAAAATAGCAGACGACTTAGCAAAGGTTTTTCTTAACAGATAATGGAGATTGGTGATAGTATGGTCATTCAAAGCATAACGGGTTAATAATCATGCGTAAATTCCTCGGTCTTGCATGGAGATCTTTGATCAATGAATTGTCCAGTTGTAATTATCAAACACTACGAAGATATAGATTTAGATAGGTCAAAGACCAATGAATTGTCCAATTGTGTTCAGTAATTATTCAACAATACGAAGATAGAGATTTAGATAGATCAAAGAAATAAAGCAATAACTCAGAGTATAATGCGCGATACAGCCATTAGCATAATTATTAACCCTTCGCTAAGAATTCACATACTATCACCAACGAGAAGTTTAGCTACTCATAGTTGTCATGCAATCAACAGAAATCATAGAAGAAAACATGTTGAAAGATATATAAAAATAAGTAGAGAAACTGTAAGATAAAATGTTACCGAAGGTTGTCAATCTCCGAAGAATCGCGATCTTACAAGCTCCAAACTGCGAAGAAAAAGTATCTCCTAAGCTAAGAACCCCCAGAACAGGCTCTGGGAAATTCCTCCCAAAAACTACAGAGAAAGGTGAGAGAAAAGGTCTGGAAAAGTATGAAAAACTGAGCAACTATATATAGGCTTCGAATTGTGTGGGGCGAAGGGCCCCACACACCGGGCGATTCGCCTGGTGTGGGGCGATTCGCCCCACGTCTCGGACGATTCGCCCGAGAGGTTTTTTCGGCCAGATACTCGTTTTTGGATTTCTTCCCCTTTTCGGACTCGGTTTCTGACTTCTAGTGACCTTCTAGCCTCCAGATTCGACCCCTAGACTTCAAATCCTATCCGGAATCTTTCAGATACTCCAATTAGGCTTCTGGAACACCAATTCCTTGTCAACTTCAATATAATTGCCCGGAAAACCTCGTTTTTCAACCAAAACCTGTAAAATAAAAATTAAAGGGAAACGTGACACTATTCTAATAAAATGCACTAAAATATAGCTAAATTAACATAGAGGATAGCTAAAATAGGTGAAAAAGACTCAAATGAAAGTGTAAAATACACATTCATCAGTTGGCATTGTCGCTTATCGTTTGCAATTACCCACCACTATTACTTGAATTGACAATGTCTTCCATGTATCTCAGCTGAAGAAGTATTATCCTGACCTGTCCCACATGATTCAACCCGATGAGGTGACTATTGAGGAGGATTTGTCTTATGTGGAGCAACCGGTTCGCATTCTAGACCAAAAGGTTCATCAACTCCGTAATAGGCAAATCAAGCAAGTCAAGGTTTTGTGGCGAAACCATCAGTACGAGGAGGCAACCTGGGAAAGTGAGGATGACATGCGCCAGCAGTATCCCGAGCTCTTCAACTCTACAGGTGCGAATTTAGGGACCAAATTCTTTTAAGGGGGGAAGAGTGTAACATCCCGTTTTTATTTTATTTTATTATTTAATTAATTTATTTAATTATTTAATTATCAGAGTAAATTATTTTATTCGGTAATTATTTAATTTACTTCCTGCGTAAACGAATTCGACTTTAGTGGGTTCGCATAGGATTGATTCGTCTTGTTCCGTTATTGGGCTAGCTGGCAATCTGTTATTACTCTTCTTTAGGCCCATTTACCTTGGTACATCTAAGGGCCCATGCCTTCTAAAACCCTAACCCTAATTAGCCCCCCCCCCATCTTTGCCTCCATTCATCTAATCTCACCATTCGCCGCCGCCGCCGTCATCCGCCGCCGCCCCATTCGATCTCCTCCGATTCGATCTCCGCCATCTTCTCCGATTCTGATTCCGCCGGTAAGCCCCGTTCGGCTATGTTTTTCCACGTTGGTTTGACATCTCGTTTTGATCTCTTTTCCACTGATACGCAGTAGTGCTCCGTCCATTCTCCGCTCGTGCTCCGTCCGTTCGATTCGTGTTTTTTCCGTGCTCTGTCCGTTCTCCGCCCCTGCTTGTCCCGTGTTGCCGCTCCGATCTCGAACTTCAGTCCCGGTAAGTTTCCCCCCCCCACGACTCTGTTTTGCGATTTCAGATTCGAACCTTGATTGGAATCACGTTTTGATTCTTTTGTTCCGTTTTGATTCGCAGCCTACTCCTTATCCCTGTTCCTTCGAAGGTAAAATTCAAATCCTTTGGTTTTCGATTTTCAATTGTTTTCTTTATTCCCGTTTTACCCCTGTTGTAATCTGGCCTCGTATTTGAACTGAGAACTGGGACCTAGGATAGTTTGTTGTTGTTGTGGTTACATCGTTGATTGACTTCGTATGTTGACCGTGTTGGAATTGACTGACTTCGAAAAACTGAACTGGACCTTTGTATAGTAATCTGAACCTGAGGACTTGTTTGAGTTTTGGGAAATTTGGAAGGACCTTTTTGCAATTTTATTTTGACCTTGTTGACTGAGGACTAGTTTGAAGGACTTGTTTATTATTGGGGACTGTTGTGCAAGTGTAAGGAACTGTTGGTCTTGATTGTACTTTCTGAAAACTAAAAGATCTTTTCTGCAATTACTGTGCGAGGGTAGTTTGGTACTTTTCCTGTGTTGGACTAAACTGTTAAAATAAGTTTTCTCTGAGAACTGTTCTGGAGTTTGTTGAAAGTGTAGTACTGTTTTGCAATTTACCTCCGAGGGTATTTTAGTAATTTCCAGAGAGTAAAAGTGTTAGGAATCTTGTAATTTTGATGAGCAATTAACCATGCTAAATTAAGGAAAGTGCAGTAACTAGTACTCTTAAGGTCCATAGGAATTTAGAATTTTAAGGACATTGTAAAAGAGGAACGTTTGCTGAAGACTTAGATTAGATGCTAGATAGATAGGTTGTTTAGCTTACGATGTATTTTATTTTCTGAAAAGAAAATAACTTATTGAAGCTTTAGCTTATGATGTATCTTATTTTCTGAAAAGAAAATAACCTATTGAAGCATTTGCTGACGATGTACTTTGTTTTTACAAACAAACTATTGAAGCATTTAGAAACCGCTCAGAATCTTGAAGATTATTGAAGATCTGAAGACTTGAAGAATTCGAAGATCTGAAGACTAGAAGATTGCTGAAGACTGGTATCTACAAAGGCACGTGTTGCTCAGAAAGTGGAAACTTCAGCAACAGCATTGCATAAGTGAAAATCTGAAAGACAGAGTAGGTTGTGCTTGCTGAAACTGAGACTAACCACTTGCTGATGGAACATATGTGACCTCTTGCTGAAAATACATTCATTTGCGCTCCATTATTACTGTTTGAATTCTATTCAAATATGCATTAAATGCAAAGCTTGCACGCGAAGGACATGAAGACTAGAAGACAAACAAGGACGCTGCTGAAAGTACAAAAGCAAGATAGTGACATGTTAAGGAACAAAAGCCTTAGGATTTGAAATTCAAACGGCTCCTTACTTGCACTATAAATAGAGGTCATCCGGCAAAGAGTTGAAGTGTGTCAACAACGTGATCATACTCTCACTGGTGCTTAAACTCACATACCTTCAAACTCTCTATACTGCCATTGATCCATTCCAAGACTTGAAGCTTGAAAAAGCTACTTGTGAAGAAGTAGAACAAACTCGTCTAAGAAATTAGTTAAGTGTTCCTTCTTTTGAACAAGAACAAGTCTTGACACCAGAAACAATCAAACTTGTCTACTGCAAAGTATTCAAAGTTGTGTTTCTTAGATTACTTGTTGTAACTGAATAAGTTATAATTACGTTATCTCACCCCAAAACTCTCTAATTGAAAATACACCCTTTCAGGCGCGATATTCAGGGGGAACTTAATCGAGCATAGTTTTGCTGATTAAAAGTACCAAGTTTGGTGGAGAACAAGGTTGCGTTCTCTAGAATAGGTTGGAGACAAAGCAAGTGTGCTTTGGTTTCTGTTTGAATCGCTCTAGATAGGAGATTGTAAGGAACCTCAATCATATCTTAGTGGATTCAGTCCTAGAAAGGACAAAGTGGATTAGTTGAGAGATTACGCCACTCTCAGATACCACTATAAAAGTGTTTGTGTGATTTACTTACTGTATTTAGTTTTCAGCAAATCATATCTGTCTGTACACAGTCACTCACATCACTTGCTGAAACCCTTACTTACTGATAAAGCACTTATCGTATCAAAGACTTCCGCTCTCTGATTTTAAGTATCAACAAACCAAGCTACTGAAAAGTAACTTACGCTTGCTGAGAAAGTTAAGTATCAACAAACTCATTACTGAAAAGTAATAAACACTTGCTGAGAAAGTTTTAAACGACGAAAGTTGGAAAAGACTATTCACCCCCCCCTCTAGTCTTTTCTTGTTGTTTAAAGGGACCAACAAGTGGTATCAGAGCTGGAGGTTCTTTAACCTTCAACACTAAACCTAGATCCCCTTAGGTGCTTTCCGTAAATCACTCTCACTTGATCAGTTTAGTAGTGCTTTGCTGAGAGGATGTCTTTAGGAGATGCTCCCTTGCTGAAGCTGGAAAAATACGAGAAATGGCGAAACAACATGATGCTACATCTTGAGGCCATTAGTGATGAGATGGTAACCGTCATTAATGATGGACCTATCTAGATCACTAAGGTTGAAAGGAGTTTCCCTCACAAGACCACTGAAGCTGGAAAGGAAACCATTCTAGGCGAACCATCAGATACGGTTGTGCCAAAACCAAGAGAGGAATGGACTTCTGACGAAGCTAAGAGATTCCGTCTTGATGGCCAAGAAAGAAACATCATCATTCGATCAACTCCGGATACCATACAGTGCAAACTGTGGGGTGCTAAGACTGCAAAGGAAGCTTGGAAAATGGTTCAAGATCTTTGTGTTGGATCTGACAAAACCAAGGAAAACAAACTTGAAGTACTTAAATTAAAGTTTCAAAACTTTAAGCAAGGTACAAACGAGTCACTGGAAGACTTGGATTTCGGATTCACAACTCTTTTTAGTGAAATGGCAGCCTTGGGTGTTGGAAACCTTTACTCAAATTCTGAGAAAGTGAAAACTATCATCAGAAGTCTGAATCAAGAATGGATCCACACTCAGAACTTCTATTATAATCAAGGAATGCCAGACATTACACCAACAGAGTTGTTCTCTCATCTTGCTACTGTCAATTATGAGACAAAGCAAAGAGAAAATGTGTTTGCTGAAAAATCGCAAAACATTGCTCTTGCTGCAAAGTCGTCATCTTCTGAAAAGAAGAATGAAAAAGAACCTACTGATGAAAACTCTTTGGTTGTCAAAAACATGAAGAAATTCATCAGCAAGGAACTTGAAAGGCGAAAAGAAAAAGAGAAGCTGAAAAAGCATCTTGGTAACAACTACCATAAGTACAAGAATGAAACTAGCTCGCTGAACAAGCAAGCTCAGCAAGCTACTTCATCAGAAGAACCAGTAGTTGGAAATGATCTATGTTTTTACTGCAAAAAGCCTGGACACTTCAAAGCTAATTGCCCTTTGCTGAAAGGCAAATCGGTTGAAAAGAAGAAGAAGTTCAAAAGAGCTTTTATTGCTGAAGAAAAGAAGAAGCTTCAAGCAAAAATCGATGCATTGTGTATTGATACTAGCTCCGAAGACAGTGAGGATGAAAGTTCAGACACCGATGATGAAGAAGCCACTCTAGACGTGGAGATTGGCAAAGAAGTTTGTGGGATAGCTATGGAAGCTTATCCAGATGTGTCAAACTACGAATTCTGCCTCATGGCCGGTCAGGTAAACAACCCTACCTCTGACTCAGACTCAGAAAGTGAAGACGAGATTGACCTTGACAAGATTCAAGGAGAAATCGAAAGATTTGAGAAAACTCTGAGTAGACAGCAAGAGAAACTACAAATTGCTGAAACTCTGACCAAGCAAACTACTGAAAAATACGTCTTGCTGAAGGAAGAGACAGAAGAAAAGGATGCTGAAATAAGGCGTCTTAAGAAGCTGATTGCTGAAGCTACAGAGAAGAACTCTCAAATGGCATTAGAATTGGAAGAATATCAGTCCTCAATTCTAAAGTTACTTGTTGAAATCCAAGAGATGAAAAAGATGAAAATCAATTTCAAATCTTATGTGGACGCAAGTAATACGCTGACTGAACTAAACTCTTATTTGAGAGATCCATCTCATAAAGAAGGTTTAGGCACAATGTATGAAGGTGATGACGTAGAAATCTTGAGTAAAGATAAATCACCTATATCCTTTGTACGTGCTACTGATAGTGGTCTACCAGAAATCTATCAGTTTGGTCAATCTAAGGTTGCTGAAACAAGCAATCAAGTACCTATGACCATAAAGCCCGCTGTTGCTACTCAAAGTAACAAGACTTTAAAAGGAAAACAGGTTGCTGAGAAGCAAACTGGAAAGAAAAAGGATGTTGTAAAGCATCCCGCCAAACAAGTTGCTGAAAAGCAAGTTGTTAAGACTAAAGGCAAGATTACTAAAAGTAATCAGAAGTCCTTTGCTGACAAACCTGAATCAAGTAAGGTTGCTGACGCTAGAGCTCAGCATTCTCCGAAAAGTGGACTCGGTTTCAAAACCAAGCAAAGTCAACTCTTTCATGAGTATAAGCAAAGTCAGCAAAGATACTTGATGAACGTATTTTTGACGCGTTCATCTTGTCTCTTTTACCTTCTTTTGCTATCTTTTAGCCTTGTTTTTTGGTTAGTTTTGTAGAATAGTGTCACGTTTTGTGTTTTCTGCATTTTCAGGCACTTAGGTACGAAACGACGTTTTTGGAGCTAAAAACGAGCCTTTTTGATGGAAAAGATGGCCCCGTTGAAGTTCCCCAATCTCCGTGGCTTGTTCGTAAGTGTTTGAGCATCAATAAGCATCGAGAAGGATGAGTCCAAGGCACCCGAGGGCCGTGCGAGGGCAAAAAGATTGAGTTTGAAGACAAAAATCTACCCAGGAGCCAAGCTAAGCGCCTGGAATAGTGAAGCGCTCCGCTTCATTTTCCAGGAGCTTTGGCACAGAAGCCAAGCGAAGCGCTTGGAGTGCCAAAGAGCTTCGCTTGCCAAGCGCTCCGCTTGGCAGCGATTACGTTTTCGGATTTTCCTTCTTAGATCTGATCTTTAGTCATTTTTTGAATATCTTTTGAACTGTAGCTTCGTTTTGGAGAGCTCTTAAGCCCCAAAACTCAAAGAAAACTCAGATTACATTGTATTTTAGCTTGGGATTCAAGATTTTGATTGGAATTCATCCTTTGTAATCATCTACGGAGAGGTTTTCTTTGCTTTCCACCGATTAGTGACAGCTTTGGTGGTAACTTGTATCACTCTCTTGTCTTGTAGTTTGATATGATGTATTCTGATTATTATTCATATGAATTGATGTCTATGTTGATGAATATGAGTAGCTAAATCTTTTGTGTTGGTGGTAGAATGTAGAATATGCATGCTATGGGTTATGTTTATGCTTACATGAGATTGTGATTCAACCTTGCTGCAAATTCCTTCATATGATTCTTAGTTGCCTATAAAATATATTCGAACTGAGTATAGTGACAAACTCTTGGTCAATGAAAGCTATAGGATTGTATGTTAGAGATTTGCAGCATGCTAGATAAATGGTGTTAGTGACAAGCACCTCTAAAGTATTGATAGTGGTCTTTTATGATGTGTGTCTTGAAAGTTACCTAGACGAGTTGCTTAGCAGACTTGATCGAAGGTTTTACGCACTGAACTTGTAAGAATATTCGTAACCCATGCATGTGTATTCGATTTCTACCACCAACCTTTTTCCAAACTTGATTACAGCAATCTGATTTCTCGTTGCTTTGTTCAAAGAAAAACGATTCTATAAACATTTGAACTCGTTGACTGAAATTACTAGCAAAAACCACAAGCAAAGCCACGTTAGGTCCCGAGAGAACGACATTCGGGGACAACTTGCCATTGCACTCTAGTTTGTGTAGTGATAAGTGTTCTTAGGCTTTTAAACAAATTTAATTGGTGAAAAAGGACTCCATCAATTTGGCGCCGCTGCCGGGGACTTAACTCCTTTGGTTGGTGTTTTTGTTTTTGTTTTTTTCATCCAACATCTCTTCTTTATCTCATTTATGTTTTTGTTTCTTTTTGCTTGAGATACTCACTATCTTGTATTTCCGGTGAGTGCATGCCTAGAACCCGAACGGATGGACCTATTATTGAACCTTTTGTAGAGGAGATCGATCGTTTGTTTCAAAGGAGAAGGAGGAATTTGAATCTCGAGTCTGAAGGAGTAGCATCTAGAGCTTCCACTTCTGGTATTCGGGAAGAGTCTTCTTCTTATCTTTTGGAGCCAATTCTTGAATCTGTTTACTTGGAAGGTGAAATGGCGGAGCGGCCCATACGTACACTTACTAAGCCTACGGTTGGGGCTAGAGGACCAGCGATTGTCCTCAATGATGCCACCAGGAACTTGGATATCAAGTATCACATGTTCCAACAACTTCCCAAATTCTATGGGATGGCTAATGAGGACGTGATTGGGTACTTGAATGAGCTCGAGAATTTTGTTCTCCATCTTGGGCTACCAGGAGCTGGTGTTACGGATGACGATCTCCGCATGAAGGTCTTTTCTATGGGGCTAGGTGATCGTGCAAAGGCTTTGCTTAATACTTTGGAGGCCGCGTCTTTGACAACATGGGATCTTTGCTTTGATAAGTTCATGGAGCGTTACTACCCCGCTTCGAAGACAATGGCTATGAAGAGCCAAATTTGCTCCTTCGAGCAGAGGTATGATGAGCCTTTCCACGAGGCCTATGATCGATTCATGGGGTTGCATCATCGATGCCCACATAACGGGTATGATAAAGGTCAGCTTCTCCAATTCTTTTACAATGGTTTACATCCCGAGATTCAATCTCAGGTGGATAGTATTTGTGGAGGTAGTATGGGGGAGTTGCTTCCTTCTCAAGCTCAAGTGAAGCTGGACATGATGTACCGGAATTCCCAAAACCGGAATGTGAGGGCTCGTGTGCTCCAAAAGGAGCAAAGAGGTGAGGCCAAGGTAGTAGTGGAACAAAATGCCTTCGATGGGTTCGCCCATGAAGTGAAGCAAGCTTTGAGGCAAAGCGTTCCTTCTCCTTCTACGGAAGTTTGTTGTGTGTGCAAGAACTATGGGAACCCGACCTATTTATGCCGGTCTGAATTTGCTAGAGAGCAATATATCACGAACGATGTCCGTCAAGAAGTGTATGCTGCTGAGGGAGAGCAAGTAGCTGGAGCTGTGAACTACGGGCAAGGATACGGCAATGTGAGGCCACAAAACCGTGGGCCCCGAGGTGGGTACCAGAATCAAGGCAACCGTGGTTATGTCCACAACCCGGATCAAAATGCCTATGGGCCTAATCAAGATAGAAGTCGTCTCAGCTATGGGAACAATTGGTATGAAGGAGCACCGCCTTCTAATCCTACACCTCCGCCTCAGGTTTCTAGTTTGGGACCACAAGGTGGAGGGGTGCTTCCTTCACCTCTTGTCTCTTCTCTCAACGATCTTGTGTTGAAAACAAATAAGTTTATGGAGCATTACTATCGTAATGAAGCTACTAATAATCAGCGGTTTGAGAAGCTTGAGGCTAGTAGTAGCAACCTCCATAAGAAGTTGCAAGAGCTGATAGATCGGGGGGCTAGTAGAGAGCAAGGTAAGTTTCCCGGAAACACGGAGAAGGCTATGGCCATAACCGTGGTGACTGATTTGCCCGTGGAGATCACGGTTGTAAGAGACAATGCACTAGTTGAGGTGCCAAGTTGCAAGATAACTGAAACTTGCAAAGTGAGTGAGGAGCCTGAGACACCTAAGGTGGTTGTGGAAGAAAAAGTGGTCACACAATCTGATGCGATAGTGGAAGAAGTGAATGAAAACACATCGTGTGAGGATGAGTTGGTGGATATGGTTGAAGTGCCTATCCAAGAGAGCTTTGATGTGGAAATCGGCTTGGGTAAGAAGGATGGAATAGTGGCAACTCTAGACACGGGAGCGGGTGTGAATGTCATACCTTTGAACGTGTACGAAGAGTCGGGTTTGTCTGGCTTAAGACCAATGAAGTGCATGGTGCAATTGGCGGACGGGTCTATGAAGAAGCCATTGGGTGTGATCGAGAATCTAGTGGTAAGAGTCGCCGGTGTAGAGGTCAAGACGAACTTCATCGTCATGCCTACATCCTCCGCAAAGCTCAAGGATGTGGTTCTTTTGGGTAGAGCCTTCATCAACAAAGTACATATGGTGATAGACATGTACCGTCGTACATGTAGCTTCGAGGTAAATGGCAAGCAACATACGTTGCGAGCCATAATTAATTCATGTGCTTATGTTGATACTAACGAACTTGTAGGATTCTTTGGTCCTCTTTATGTTCGTCAAGATGTGCAGGGACTTGGTGCTTTGAAGAGCACTTGGACGGGGAAGTCTAGTACCCGATGCGAAATTGATCCCGCATGAGCTAAGACGAGTCGAGCCAACGACTTTTAAACGAAGGCGCTTCTCGGGAGGCAACCCGAGGTTGTAGGTACTTGCATATAGATTAGAAGCACGTTTAAAATTTTGTTTCGTTGATTAGACAAGGTTTTTGGGGTGAAAATTTAGCAAAAGTCGAAAAAATATGGATTTGGGAGCTTCAGGTCCCAAGCGAACCGCTTGGAAAGCCCAAGCGGTCCGCTTGAATTTCCAGTAAGAATGAAAATTCTTACTGGAAATCCAAGTGGAGCGCTTGGCAGTACCCAAGCGGACCGCTTGCCAAGCGCTTCGCTTGGCTTTCTTTAAGAAAGCTAAGCGGGGCACTTGTGTTTCAAAGCTCCCCACTTCGTTTTTCTTCCTCCATTGCCGATTTAGCACCCCAAAAATCTCAATCTCTCTCAATTCTCCATCAATTCTTGCAATCTTGTGCATTTTACAAAGCCCATCACCCCCTCTATCATCAAAACCGATCAAATTTCACGTTTGAGGCATCCATAACAAGGAATCAAAGGTACCTCTCATGAACCCTAACTTTCTTGAATTTGGGATTTTATCTTAATTAGCTTCAATTGTGTTATGCATTGGTGAATTAGAGTTTGATGATGATTGTTGAGCATGTTTCTTACTAGATGTGATGTCTAAATTCGAATTTTTCTCCTCTTGATTTATGATGAACTCTAGTGCTCGAATTTTTGCTATATAATTGTTTGATGATTGTTAGCCTTGAATTTGAGTTATGTTATGATTATGTTGATGTTGTGATTGCATGAGAATGTGTTGGATTGGTCGGGTAATATAATTGAAGAGTTTGTTTGCTTGGTTTAGATTCGTATGGATTTATCGTAACGAAGTGTTAAAGCTTCTTGATTTGTTCATATGAACTTTAGCAAGCCTTCAAACTCACCATGAGATTACTTGAGTGAGTATTGGAGTCTAGGAGTCGAGTCTAAGTCTCATCGTCTCTTGAAGTTATCTAATAAGATTATCCTAGGTACCATGGACACAAGAGCCAAGAAGAAAGCAAGGAAAGATGGAGCTTCAACCTCCAAGGAGATTCCCCGTGATGAAAGAGACCGTGACCCATACAAAAAATCGGACGCATTGCAGAGGTTCCGATACAACTTCTATAGGGGAGGAGAACGGTCAGTGATTTGGGACCGTAGCATCTCCTTTACTTCAAAGGAGTTGGACGTACTAAAGGGGACAAAATATGAGAACAAGGGGCTTTTCTTTGATGTACCCTATGCACCCTATGCTCACCTTACCAGGCTTATAACGGCGAGAGGATGGATCTTCTATGGGAAAGAACTCTCTGGATGGGATAGAGACCTTGTCGAGGAGTTCCACATTGCCTTCGAGGACTATAACTATAAGGCCGAAGCAGTACCTATTCGTGGTGTGATGATCCCTTTCTCACCATTGAGTATCACGAGTTTCATTATGGGACTAGAGGAACCCTTGCGGGAAGACAAGAATAAGGTAGCATACTATGTGAGTGATCCCTATGTGCACTATGTCTATGACCCAACGATTGAGAAGTTTCCGAGGAGGATAGTCGGGGTTCTGACAACCAAGGACTACAAGCCAAGGAAGACGCGTCTCGATAACACCTTGAAGTATAAAGATTTGCACTTGCACGCCCGCATGATCCTACCTTTCGGCGTAGCTAATCTGATCCCGGGACTCATAACCGAAGAGATACGCCGAAAGTCGGGATCTTAGTCTATTCCCTCATGGCGAACTTTCCCATCACTCCCGGGGACATCATCTTCCAGCAATTCGAGATTAAACGAGAACCCAACCACCTAGTCTTCCCACATCTGATCACTGCTATGTGTGAGAAAGCAAATGTGCCAAACATCCGGCGCACCGAGGCATCGAGGAAACCAATCGACATAGAGACACACGATCAGATACTCCACCGCTTCGGAGTAGAGCAAGGGTTCGAAGACCTTTTCCCCCTTGTCTTCCCTCACCGATCCGAGTGATTTTTCGGTGGTGGTACTCCTTTTTGATACTCTTAATTGATGATGCAACTTGAAGACTCCTATACTTTTTTATTTGCTTTTGTAGTTGTGGCCTGTGTGCCTTTTGTCGTGATTAGTTTAATCTAGTTTTTGTCTTGGTGCATTAGGTGATTAAGATAGAAAAAAAAACATCGAAAATCTGGAAACAGAGCCAAGCGAAGCGCTTGGAAGGGCCAAGCGGTCCGCTTGAAATTCCAAAAAGTTTTGCAACTTCCTGGAAATTCAAGCGGAGCGCCTGGAGCCTCCCAAGCGCTCCGCTTACCAAGCGAACCGCTTGGCGGGAGCCAAGCGGTCCGCCTGGACCCTGGACCCTGTACCCAGATTTTCCTCGTTTTTTCCATTCTACTCACCTTTGCGCACCGTTTTCACATGTTTCTTAAGTCCTTTCAGGTACTACTCTTATATAGGAGATTGGACACGAACCTTTATCTCAGGGAAGTGTACTTTCAATCCAATTTTTCCTTTTCATTCAACTTTTCTTTGCTCGAGGACGAGCAAAAGTTTAGGTTTGGGGAAGGGGTATTGGATTTTCAGTACTATATGCTTGTGTGGTTCGTACATGCCTGATTTTACTCAAGTTCATGTGATTTGTCGTGTTTTTCTTCAAATTTTTGCATGCATATCATCCATAGATTAGTTGTTGCACGTTGTTGTGTGTGGAGTTTATTGCCAAGTCTTTTGAACTTTTTTATTGAGTAGACTAAGTGTGTATGACCATTGATCATATGTTGCATCACTTTGCAAGTAGTTTGAGGCTTGTCTCGCTTGGTTTGTCACATTCGCATGTGCACTAGTTAAGCTTAGTAGTCTCGACATCACCTTAAGTGGTGTTTGTTGGTCCCTTTAAACAACAAGAAAAGACTAGGGGGGGGTGAATAGTCTATTCAAACCTTCGTCGTTTAAAAACATTCTCAGCAAGTACTTATTACTTTTCAGTAATGAGGTTGCTGATACTTAACTTTCTCAGCAAGCGTAAGTTACTTTCCAGTAGCTTGGTTTGCTGATACTTAAAATCAGAGAGCGGAAGTCTTTGAAACAATAAGTGCTCTTTCAGCAAGTAAAGAGTTTTCAGCAAGTGAAGTGAGTGACTGTGTACAAATAGATATAATTTTGCTGAAAGCTAAATGCAGTAAGTAAATCACACAAACGCTTTTATAGTGGTATCTGAGAGTGGCGTAATCTCTCAACTAATCCACTTTGTCCTTTTTAGGACTGAATCCACTAAGATATGATTGAGGTTCCTTACAATCTCCTATCTAAAGCGATTCAACAGAAACCAAAGCGCACTTGCTTTGTCTCCAACCTAAACTAGAGAACTCAACCTTGTTCTCCACCAAACTTGGTACTTTTAATCAGCAAAACTATGCTCGATAAAGTTCCCCCTGAATATCACGCCTGAAAGGGTGTATTTTCAGTTAGAGAGTTTTGGGGTGAGATGACTTAATTATAACTTATTCAGTTACAACAAGTAATCTAAGAAACACAACTTGGAATACTTTGCAGTAAACAAGTTTGATTGTTTCTGGTGTCAAGACTTGTTCTTGTTCGAAAGAAAGAACACTAAACTAATTTCTTAGCCGAGTTTGTTCTACTTCTTCACAAGTAGCTTTTTCAAGCTTTAAGTCTTGGAACGGATCAATGGCAGTAAGAGTGATTGAAGGTTTGTGAGTTTTTAAGCACAAGTGAGAGTTTGATCACGTTGTTGACACACTTCAACTCTTTGCCGGATGACCTCTATTTATAGTTCAAGTAAGGAGCCGTTTGAATTTCAAATCCTAAGGCTTTTGTTCCTTAACATGTCACTATCTTGCTTTTGTACTTTCAGCAGCGACTTTGTTTGTCTTCTAGTCTTCATGTCCTTTGCGTGTAAGGTTTGCATTAAATGCACATTTGAATAGAATTCAAACAGTAACTTTGGAGCGCAAATTCTCGTACATTCAGCAAGAGGTCACATATGTTTATCAGCAAGTGTTCAGTCTCAGTTTCACCAAGCACAACCTACTCTGTCTTTCAGATTTTCACTTATGCAATGCTGTTGCTGAACATTCCACTTTTTGAGAAAACACGTGCCTTACCAGTCTTCAGCAATCTTCAAGTCTTCAAGTCTTCAGCAAACAAAAACTTTAACAAAAAACTATTGCAGGGACTTAAGCTCTTTCAGATGATTTTCTCAAAATCTCTCTTACACTCTTCTCAGCAAGTGCAGTGAATTCAACACAATCCTTCTCGTAGTTTTCCAGAAGCCTACGGACTTGTAGTTGAAGAATTCTTGCATTTTTGCAGGCAGTATGATGATGCTTTTCAGCATTCATTTCCATGTAATTAGTTACCCACAAATGCATGCCCCAATTGCTGGCATGGAGAAGTTGTGTATCTGAAATGCCTCTCGGATGAATCTTTCTTAACCAGAGAAGATCTTCTTCTTGATCCTTAGCAGTGAGATAGAAGTACTCATAAGGAATCAATCCAAGTATCTTCTTAGGTTTCTTTGTTACCGGGTCAGCGTAGTAAGCAATGCCAGGTGGTTTGATCAGATTTGGATCTTGCTTGTATGTCTTACCAATGGCGATTCTTCTTACTTGGACCTCTAGATTCAACCATCTCCCAGCAACATTTCTTGGGATGGATTCTTCCCTTTGATTTCTTTGGACCTTGAGTTCAATCCATTTGAACATTTGATTGAAAATGGGTGTAGGAAAGAACTCATTTACCAGCAAGTCTTCCAGCTTTAAAATCCAGCAACCATGAATGTTTCTGATTACATTCGGAGTGATGTGCAGAGAATAAAACTCATTGCAATTTTCAGCAAGAGTGGAGAGACTGTTATACTTCATGATGATTGCTTGTTGGTCAGAGTTCATTGTTGCCAACTCTTTTTGAATATTCATCATGTTCTCTTCATGTCTTTTCTCTGTTGCGGCCTTCTCATCCATAAAATTCTGAGCTTTGACAAGAGCAGTTTTTGCAAGCCTGAGCGTCTGACTTACATCTTCTTCATAGCTCTTATGATAAAGACTGATGTCTCTTTGAGCTATTGTCAAAGTTGTAGTGCGTCTCAGCACTGTAGCCAATATCTTTCCAATGTCAAGTGGGCTCTCAGCAAGCAATGCCTCATCTTCAGCTTTGCAGGCATCATGGACTTGCTTTAGTGCTAGAATTCTGGGAGTAAACTCCTCAACTCTTGGGAACGGCACTAAATGAGGTGTTAAGGAATGAACCTTAATCTCAGAAGCAAACTGATCATCACGCGTCAGCAATTCGGCTCTTAGACCATCGTCTAAATCATTGATGTGAATCAGGAGGAGGAATCTGAACGACTTTTGGGTCTTGCTTGGATTGTTCATCATCATTTTCTGACAAGTCGTCATCATCCTCATATTCATCAAGTTGAGCGACTTTTATGCCTTTGTCAGTAGCTTCTTTTCCTTTTTGTTGAGTGGTTGCTGATGGCAACACTTCAGACTCAACAACTGGAGTTTCACCAGTAGATAATTGTTTCAATTGAGTTTGTGGCTCAATTACTGGAGTTTCGCCAGTAGTTAGTTTTAATTGAGTAGTTGCTGAAGGCAACGTTTGAGACTCAATAACTGGAGTTTCGCCAGTAGTAAGTGGAAGGGATGGAACTTCCTTTGATTTTGGTCTTGAAGATTCACCAATTTCCAGATCCTGCGTATGCCTTGCATGGATCACGAGACTGTTTTGTAGAGCTCGTTGGTAATCTTCATCTTCTTCATCCTCATCTTCAAGGTTTTCTTCAGTAACCTTGGCATCAGAAACTGGACTCTTGCCATTTTTCAAGGCAACCCTTTTTCTGGCGTATTCTTCTTCAGTATCAGCACCTTGTACAGGTGCTTGATTTTCAGCAGCAGCAGGAGGAGGTTGAGATTCTTGCTGAGATTGTTGTTGTTCAGCTTGCTGATTGTCAGATTGAATATTGTCAGCAGCTGTTAACTTCAATCCACCAGCACCAGGACTTGGACCTTGATTGTCATCATCGTCATCTTTCTTGTCCTTAGAATCTTTCCCTTCATCATCACTGGGATCAGTGGGAATGTTCTCATCTTCTTCTTCTTCTTCATCATCTGTCAGAATGACTAACTCAACATGCTTGTACAAAGCAACACTTGTCACTTCTTCTTCCTCAGTTAATTTGTGGGGATCAGCCACCACAGGAACAAAAAGACCTTTGAGCATCACAGCTTGTTCAGCTGGAGAGGCACTCTTAAATTTGGCCTTCATATTCTCTTTGATTTGAGCAATCAGATTTGAGCTCATTAGCTGAGAATATGTCATTTCTTCAGGAAGGATGGAGTGGACAAATGTCTCGAGCTTTAACAGTGAAGTTCTCTTTTTCTCATTTGAGATATGAAGGTGAAGATCTGAGAAGTCCATTCTTCTGTATCTTTGCCAGTTGCTGACAGACTTAGCAACTCTTGACAAAGTTGTCCTCTCGAAATTCAAGTAAAGTTCTTCAGAACTTACTTGCTGATCTTCAGTGATGAGTACCACTTCAGTGGTCTCCTTTTTAGCCTGAAAAAGAATTTTATTTAGATCAGGAATGGTTTGGAGAATTGTTTTAGAGTTTATATCTGAAACATGATTTACCTGCTGAGAGTCAGCAAGCTCATGTAGTACAATTTCCATTCCATGAGGAGCTTGAGTAGCATCCTTCATTTGTTCATCCTGAAATAAATTAAAATTAGACACAAGTACTAAGCTGTCAAACTTAGTTTTTATACCAAAATTATTAACTACCTGTTGAGCAGGGAGTGTTGGTTCTGGTGCAGAGGCTTCAGCAACCATCTGACTTGCATCTTGAGAAGTCTGTAGAGAAAGAATAATTTTAGCAAAAGAACAATTTTCAGAATTAGCAACTTCAGCAACTGGAACCATTGCTATTTCAGCAATTGGTCCATCAGCAAGCTCGGTTTCACCAACTTGATGAGTTGCTTGTTCAGCAACCATCTTTTCAGCAGCATCAGCAAGTGCCGCTTTTTGTAGATCATCAGCAATATCACTTGCTGGTTCCATAGTTGGGTCATTTGGTCTATCTACAATGTAGATATCTGGGACTTGGGTAGGAATTTCATTTCCACTGCCTTGTGGTCTATTCTCAGTAGAATTATCAACGTTAAGTTGATTGTTGAAGGCTTCCGCAAACACTTCAACATTGCTGATATATGTTTCAGTAATTACTTCAGCAACATCTACTGGCAAATGCGTTTCAGCATTTGTCTGGGAATTGACTGAGGAGTCTTGGACATTAGGGACTGAATGAGAAGCCAGTGTCTTCTTTCTTTTGTTACTTGTCCGTTTCCTCTTAGGTACGGGATTTGCTGATGACGCTGCATTCTGAGTGTCATCATCAGCTTTCCTCTTTTTCTTTTTAGATTTCTCCAGTTTCCCAGAGTCATCTATTGTTGCATTTTCAGCAACGGCTGTTGTACACGTACCTTGTTGATTTTCTACATCAGTTTCATTTGTGTTACCACCACCAACAGCAGTTTCATCTCTAAGTTGCTGAGTGGTAACATCTGCAGCTGTTGTATACCTTTCTTGCTGGCTTGTGCTGACAACATTTGCAGTTGTTGTCTTCTTGGTTTTCTTTCTAGCAATCTTAGGTACATTCTGCTTGTAGAAAGATCTTCCCACATTGCACACAGATTTCTTGATTGGCAATGGGTTTCTTAGCTGAATCCTGAAATGTTCAAGGATATAGCATATCTTGATTCCATACATAACTGGAAAGGAAGTGGAGACCTTGTTGTCTTCTACCTTTACCTTGAACTTAGTAACACAATCAACAAGCCTGTTGAAAATGTACTTAGCCCAGTTAAGTTCCGATTTATTTTCATAGATATGCATCAGCAATGGCCATCTTCTCAGGCCTACTTGGTCAATTCCTCCAACTTGGGAGTCAAGAACTTTTATTAGTAGCAGAGTTACTAGACCAAGTGAATGGCAGAGATGCTTTCTCTTAACGTGCTTTGTCCAAGTCACGGGAGCTATCTCGCCTTTCTTCATCTTTTCATTTCTGACGTCACTGTAGAAAGCTTCAATTTCTTCGTCAGAAGCAGTGACGTCATCTTCAGTTCCAGTGGTTGGAATCTGAAAAATCTCCACTAAATTAGTCCATTTCAGGACGATTTGCATGTTCTGTACATAAGTAAGGATCACTTTTTCAGTGACTCCATTACTGTCTGTAAGGGACTGGATTTCTGCATTGTTGTAGAATTCCATAGTATCAATCATACTCACTTGCTTAGTGCGAGCAGAGATAAAGTTCATGAGGCCTTGCTGCTTGATGAACTCAAGAGCCTCTTCATTTTGGTCATCAAGTTCTTGTTCATAAAAGTACCTAATGTACTTTTCTTTTGCAAACCCTCCCCATTGCATCAACATCTCACACTTTGCAGTGTCAAGATATGACGGAGGCATAGGTTTTACAGTGATTCGGTCGTTTTTCAGCACAACTTTTTTATTGAGTAGACTAAGTGTGTATGACCATTGATCATATGTTGCATCACTTTGCAAGTAGTTTGAGGCTTGTCTCGCTTGGTTTGTCACATTCGCATGTGCACTAGTTAAGCTTAGTAGTCTCGACATCACCTTAAGTGGTGTTTGTTGGTCCCTTTAAACAACAAGAAAAGACTAGAGGGGGGGGGAGTGAATAGTCTTTTCAAACTTTCGTCGTTTAAAAACTTTCTCAACAAGTACTTATTACTTTTCAGTAATGAGGTTGCTGATACTTAACTTTCTCAGCAAGCGTAAGTTACTTTCCAGTAGCTTGGTTTGCTGATACTTAAAATCAGAGAGCGGAAGTCTTTGAAACAATAAGTGGTCTTTCAGCAAGTAAAGAGTTTTCAGCAAGTGAAGTGAGTGACTGTGTACAAACAGATATAATTTTGCTGAAAGCTAAATGCAGTAAGTAAATCACACAAACGCTTCTATAGTGGTATCTGAGAGTGGCGTAATCTCTCAACTAATCCACTTTGTCCTTTTTAGGACTGAATCCACTAAGATATGATTGAGGTTCCTTACAATCTCCTATCTAAAGCGATTCAACAGAAACCAAAGCGCACTTGCTTTGTCTCCAACCTAAACTAGAGAACTCAACCTTGTTCTCCACCAAACTTGGTACTTTTAATCAGCAAAACTATGCTCGATTAAGTTCCCCCTGAATATCACGCCTGAAAGGGTGTATTTTCAGTTAGAGAGTTTTGGGGTGAGATGACTTAATTATAACTTATTCAGTTACAACAAGTAATCTAAGAAACACAACTTGGAATACTTTGCAGTAAACAAGTTTGATTGTTTCTGGTGTCAAGACTTGTTCTTGTTCGAAAGAAAGAACACTAAACTAATTTCTTAGCCGAGTTTGTTCTACTTCTTCACAAGTAGCTTTTTCAAGCTTTAAGTCTTGGAACGGATCAATGGCAGTAAGAGTGATTGAAGGTTTGTGAGTTTTTAAGCACAAGTGAGAGTTTGATCACGTTGTTGACACACTTCAACTCTTTGCCGGATGACCTCTATTTATAGTTCAAGTAAGGAGCCGTTTGAATTTCAAATCCTAAGGCTTTTGTTCCTTAACATGTCACTATCTTGCTTTTGTACTTTCAGCAGCGACTTTGTTTGTCTTCTAGTCTTCATGTCCTTTGCGTGTAAGGTTTGCATTAAATGCACATTTGAATAGAATTCAAACAGTAACTTTGGAGCGCAAATTCTCGTACATTCAGCAAGAGGTCACATATGTTTATCAGCAAGTGTTCAGTCTCAGTTTCACCAAGCACAACCTACTCTGTCTTTCAGATTTTCACTTATGCAATGCTGTTGCTGAACATTCCACTTTTTGAGAAAACACGTGCCTTACTAGTCTTCAGCAATCTTCAAGTCTTCAAGTCTTCAGCAAACAAAAACTTTAACAAAAAACTATTGCAGGGACTTAAGCTCTTTCAGATGATTTTCTCAAAATCTCTCTTACACTCTTCTCAGCAAGTGCAGTGAATTCAACACAATCCTTCTCGTAGTTTTCCAGAAGCCTACGGACTTGTAGTTGAAGAATTCTTGCATTTTTGCAGGCAGTATGATGATGCTTTTCAGCATTCATTTCCATGTAATTAGTTACCCACAAATGCATGCCCCAATTGCTGGCATGGAGAAGTTGTGTATCTGAAATGCCTCTCGGATGAATCTTTCTTAACCAGAGAAGATCTTCTTCTTGATCCTTAGCAGTGAGATAGAAGTACTCATAAGGAATCAATCCAAGTATCTTCTTAGGTTTCTTTGTTACCGGGTCAGCGTAGTAAGCAATGCCAGGTGGTTTGATCAGATTTGGATCTTGCTTGTATGTCTTACCAATGGCGATTCTTCTTACTTGGACCTCTAGATTCAACCATCTCCCAGCAACATTTCTTGGGATGGATTCTTCCCTTTGATTTCTTTGGACCTTGAGTTCAATCCATTTGAACATTTGATTGAAAATGGCTGTAGGAAAGAACTCATTTACCAGCAAGTCTTCCAGCTTTAAAATCCAGCAACCATGAATGTTTCTGATTACATTCTGAGTGGTTTCCTCATTGCTGGTCTTAGTATATTCAATTCCGGAGCCAATAGCAATGCTGGCCAGCCTTTTCTCTTCCTGTGTTTGCCTTCTTCTTCTTGATTTAGCATTGTCTTGATCTCTTGCTGAAGAGTCAGACGAAAAATGCCTTGAGTGGCCAGACGGAGTTATGGCTGTTAAGGGTCTAGCTCTTATGGCTTGAGCTATTGTTTGATTGTCATCATCTTCTTCATCATCTTCATTCAGATTGTGATGACTTTCAGTGTGAAAGAAATCTTGAGTTTCAGCAGCGGTTTTTCTCTTTTTGGTACTTGCTGAATTTAACTCAGTTTCTGCTTGTCTTTTAGAACTTTGCTCTCTTTCAGCAAGAGGTTCTAATGGAAGTGGCGCATCAACAGCAGGAGTAGGAGGGGTTTGATTTCTTTTTCTAATGTTCTTCTTTTCCCCCTTAGACATGGATTGCAACATCGGAGTGATGTGCAGAGAATAAAACTCATTGCAATTTTCAGCAAGAGTGGAGAGACTGTTATACTTCATGATGATTGCTTGTTGGTCAGAGTTCATTGTTGCCAACTCTTTTTGAATATTCATCATGTTCTCTTCATGTCTTTTCTCTGTTGCGGCCTTCTCATCCATAAAATTCTGAGCTTTGACAAGAGCAGTTTTTGCAAGCCTGAGCGTCTGACTTACATCTTCTTCATAGCTCTTATGATAAAGACTGATGTCTCTTTGAGCTATTGTCAAAGTTGTAGTGCGTCTCAGCACTGTAGCCAATATCTTTCCAATGTCAAGTGGGCTCTCAGCAAGCAATGCCTCATCTTCAGCTTTGCAGGCATCATGGACTTGCTTTAGTGCTAGAATTCTGGGAGTAAACTCCTCAACTCTTGGGAACGGCACTAAATGAGGTGTTAAGGAATGAACCTTAATCTCAGAAGCAAACTGATCATCACGCGTCAGCAATTCGGCTCTTAGACCATCGTCTAAATCATTGATGTGAATCAGGAGGAGGAATCTGAACGACTTTTGGGTCTTGCTTGGATTGTTCATCATCATTTTCTGACAAGTCGTCATCATCCTCATATTCATCAAGTTGAGCGACTTTTATGCCTTTGTCAGTAGCTTCTTTTCCTTTTTGTTGAGTGGTTGCTGATGGCAACACTTCAGACTCAACAACTGGAGTTTCACCAGTAGATAGTTGTTTCAATTGAGTTTGTGGCTCAATTACTGGAGTTTCGCCAGTAGTTAGTTTTAATTGAGTAGTTGCCGAAGGTAACGTTTGAGACTCAATAACTGGAGTTTCGCCAGTAGTAAGTGGAAGGGATGGAACTTCCTTTGATTTTGGTCTTGAAGATTCACCAATTTCCAGATCCTGCGTATGCCTTGCATGGATCACGAGACTGTTTTGTAGAGCTCGTTGGTAATCTTCATCTTCTTCATCCTCATCTTCAAGGTTTTCTTCAGTAACCTTGGCATCAGAAACTGGACTCTTGCCATTTTTCAAGGCAACGCTTTTTCTGGCGTATTCTTCTTCAGTATCAGCACCTTGTACAGGTGCTTGATTTTCAGCAGCAGCAGGAGGAGGTTGAGATTCTTGCTGAGATTGTTGTTGTTCAGCTTGCTGATTGTCAGATTGAATATTTTCAGCAGCTGTTAACTTCAATCCACCAGCACCAGGACTTGGACCTTGATTGTCATCATCGTCATCTTTCTTGTCCTTAGAATCTTTCCCTTCATCATCACTGGGATCAGTGGGAATGTTCTCATCTTCTTCTTCTTCTTCATCATCTGTCAGAATGACTAACTCAACATGCTTGTACAAAGCAACACTTGTCACTTCTTCTTCCTCAGTTAATTTGTGGGGATCAGCCACCACAGGAACAAAAAGACCTTTGAGCATCACAGCTTGTTCAGCTGGAGAGGCACTCTTAAATTTGGCCTTCATATTCTATTTGATTTGAGCAATCAGATTTGAGCTCATTAGCTGAGAATATGTCATTTCTTCAGGAAGAATGGAGTGGACAAATGTCTCGAGCTTTAACAGTGAAGTTCTCTTTTTCTCATTTGAGATATGAAGGTGAAGATCTGAGAAGTCCATTCTTCTGTATCTTTGCCAGTTGCTGACAGACTTAGCAACTCTTGACAAAGTTGTCCTCTTGAAATTCAAGTAAAGTTCTTCAGAACTTACTTGCTGATCTTCAGTGATGAGTACCACTTCAGTGGTCTCCTTTTTAGCCTGAAAAAGAATTTTATTTAGATCAGGAATGGTTTGGAGAATTGTTTTAGAGTCTATATCTGAAACATGATTTACCTGCTGAGAGTCAGCAAGCTCATGTAGTACAATTTCCATTCCATGAGGAGCTTGAGTAGCATCCTTCATTTGTTCATCCTGAAATAAATTAAAATTAGACACAAGTACTAAGCTGTCAAACTTAGTTTTTATACCAAAATTATTAACTACCTGTTGAGCAGGGAGTGTTGGTTCTGGTGCAGAGGCTTCAGCAACCATCTGACTTGCATCTTGAGAAGTCTGTAGAGAAAGAATAATTTTAGCAAAAGAACAATTTTCAGAATTAGCAACTTCAGCAACTGGAACCATTGCTATTTCAGCAATTGGTCCATCAGCAAGCTCGGTTTCACCAACTTGATGAGTTGCTTGTTCAGCAACCATCTTTTCAGCAGCATCAGCAAGTGCCGCTTTTTGTAGATCATCAGCAATATCACTTGCTGGTTCCATAGTTGGGTCATTTGGTCTATCTACAATGTAGATATCTGGGACTTGGGTAGGAATTTCATTTCCACTGCCTTGTGGTCTATTCTCAGTAGAATTATCAACGTTAAGATGATTGTTGAAGGCTTCCGCAAACACTTCAACATTGCTGATATATGTTTCAGTAATTACTTCAGCAACATCTACTGGCAAATGCGTTTCAGCATTTGTCTGGGAATTGACTGAGGAGTCTTGGACATTAGGGACTGAATGAGAAGCCAGTGTCTTCTTTCTTTTGTTACTTGTCCGTTTCCTCTTAGGTACGGGATTTGCTGATGACGCTGCATTCTGAGTGTCATCATCAGCTTTCCTCTTTTTCTTTTTAGATTTCTCCAGTTTCCCAGAGTCATCTATTGTTGCATTTTCAGCAACGGCTGTTGTACACGTACCTTGTTGATTTTCTACATCAGTTTCATTTGTGTTACCACCACCAACAGCAGTTTCATCTCTAAGTTGCTGAGTGGTAACATCTGCAGCTGTTGTATACCTTTCTTGCTGGCTTGTGCTGACAACATTTGCAGTTGTTGTCTTCTTGGTTTTCTTTCCAGCAATCTTAGGTACATTCTGCTTGTAGAAAGATCTTCCCACATTGCACACAGATTTCTTGATTGGCAATGGGTTTCTTAGCTGAATCCTGAAATGTTCAAGGATATAGCATATCTTGATTCCATACATAACTGGAAAGGAAGTGGAGACCTTGTTGTCTTCTACCTTTACCTTGAACTTAGTAACACAATCAACAAGCCTGTTGAAAATGTACTTAGCCCAGTTAAGTTCCGATTTATTTTCATAGATATGCATCAGCAATGGCCATCTTCTCAGGCCTACTTGGTCAATTCCTCCAACTTGGGAGTCAAGAACTTTTATTAGTAGCAGAGTTACTAGACCAAGTGAATGGCAGAGATGCTTTCTCTTAACGTGCTTTGTCCAAGTCACGGGAGCTATCTCGCCTTTCTTCATCTTTTCATTTCTGACGTCACTGTAGAAAGCTTCAATTTCTTCGTCAGAAGCAGTGACGTCATCTTCAGTTCCAGTGGTTGGAATCTGAAAAATCTCCACTAAATTAGTCCATTTCAGGACGATTTGCGTGTTCTGAACATAAGTAAGGATCACTTTTTCAGTGACTCCATTACTGTCTGTAAGGGACTGGATTTCTGCATTGTTGTAGAATTCCATAGTATCAATCATGCTCACTTGCTTAGTGCGAGCAGAGATAAAGTTCATGAGGCCTTGCTGCTTGATGAACTCAAGAGCCTCTTCATTTTGGTCATCAAGTTCTTGTTCATAAAAGTACCTAATGTACTTTTCTTTTGCAAACCCTCCCCATTGCATCAACATCTCACACTTTGCAGTGTCAAGATATGACGGAGGCATAGGTTTTACAGTGATTCGGTCGTTTTTCAGCACAACTTTTTTATTGAGTAGACTAAGTGTGTATGACCATTGATCATATGTTGCATCACTTTGCAAGTAGTTTGAGGCTTGTCTCGCTTGGTTTGTCACATTCGCATGTGCACTAGTTAAGCTTAGTAGTCTCGACATCACCTTAAGTGGTGTTTGTTGGTCCCTTTAAACAACAAGAAAAGACTAGAGGGGGGGGGAGTGAATAGTCTTTTCAAACTTTCGTCGTTTAAAAACTTTCTCAACAAGTACTTATTACTTTTCAGTAATGAGGTTGCTGATACTTAACTTTCTCAGCAAGCGTAAGTTACTTTCCAGTAGCTTGGTTTGCTGATACTTAAACTCAGAGAGCGGAAGTCTTTGAAACAATAAGTGGTCTTTCAGCAAGTAAAGAGTTTTCAGCAAGTGAAGTGAGTGACTGTGTACAAACAGATATAATTTTGCTGAAAGCTAAATGCAGTAAGTAAATCACACAAACGCTTTTATAGTGGTATCTGAGAGTGGCGTAATCTCTCAACTAATCCACTTTGTCCTTTTTAGGACTGAATCCACTAAGATATGATTGAGGTTCCTTACAATCTCCTATCTAAAGCGATTCAACAGAAACCAAAGCGCACTTGCTTTGTCTCCAACCTAAACTAGAGAACTCAACCTTGTTCTCCACCAAACTTGGTACTTTTAATCAGCAAAACTATGCTCGATTAAGTTCCCCCTGAATATCACGCCTGAAAGGGTGTATTTTCAGTTAGAGAGTTTTGGGGTGAGATGACTTAATTATAACTTATTTAGTTACAACAAGTAATCTAACAAAACACAACTTGGAATACTTTGCAGTAAACAAGTTTGATTGTTTCTGGTGTCAAGACTTGTTCTTGTTCGAAAGAAAGAACACTAAACTAATTTCTTAGCCGAGTTTGTTCTACTTCTTCACAAGTAGCTTTTTCAAGCTTTAAGTCTTGGAACGGATCAATGGCAGTAAGAGTGATTGAAGGTTTGTGAGTTTTTAAGCACAAGTGAGAGTTTGATCACGTTGTTGACACACTTCAACTCTTTGCCGGATGACCTCTATTTATAGTTCAAGTAAGGAGCCGTTTGAATTTCAAATCCTAAGGCTTTTGTTCCTTAACATGTCACTATCTTGCTTTTGTACTTTCAGCAGCGACTTTGTTTGTCTTCTAGTCTTCATGTCCTTTGCGTGTAAGCTTTGCATTAAATGCACATTTGAATAGAATTCAAACAGTAACTTTGGAGCGCAAATTCTCGTACATTCAGCAAGAGGTCACATATGTTTATCAGCAAGTGTTCAGTCTCAGTTTCACCAAGCAAACCTACTATGTCTTTCAGATTTTCACTTATGCAATGTTGTTGCTGAACATTCCACTTTCTGAGAAAACACGTGCCTTACCAGTCTTCAGCAATCTTCAAGTCTTCAAGTCTTCAAGTCTTCAATTCTTCAGATCTTCAAAAATCTTCAAGATTCTGACCGGTTTCTTATTTTCTTGAATAATTTGTTTGTAATAAACAAAATATATCTTCAGCAAATGCTTCAATAGGTCATTTTCTTTTCAGAAAATAAGATTCATTAAAGCTAAGCATCAATAAGATATTTTCTTTTCAGAAAATAAAATACATCATACGCAATTGTGTCAATAAGATATTTTCTTCTCAAAAAATAAAATACGTCATACACAAAAGAAATAACTTATCTAATACCTAACTAAGTCATCAGCAAACGTTCCTCTTTTACAATGTCCTTAAAATTCTAAATTCCTATGGACCTTAAGAGTACTAGTTACTGGACTGTTCTTAATTTAGCATGGTTAATTGCTCATCAAAATTACAAGTTTCCTAACAGTGTTTCTTCTGCTGCGGTTCACGATGGCCTTATAAAATGATGCATGTTAGAGTCTATGGTTGTAACCCGTGTAATTATGTACGTAAGAGGCGACAAGTTCTTCACCTCGATTAGAGATTGCCAAATGCCTAGGAAGGAGGTAGTGTGAGGTGTGCGATTCCTTGTATTAAACCTATTCTATCGAATAGGTTTGGGGAGGGGGTTGCCTTATTTGATCTTGTCTTTCGTCTTTGAGTCGTTGTAAAGTTTCCCTTTTTCTTTTTCTTTTTGTTTTGTGTCCCAACCTATTCTTTCGAATAGGTTTGGGGAGGTGTCTTTGTAAAAGAGTCTTTCCTTTTTCTTTTTCGTCTTTGTGCTCAAACCTATTGTTTCGAATAGGTTTGGGGAGGTGTTTTTGACACATAGTACTGCTGCTTGCCCCTATAAAAAAAAAAAAAAAGAAAAAAGAGAGAAAAAGAAAAGAAGAAGAAAGAAAAAAAGAAAAAAAAAAAAAAGAAGAAAGAAAATAAAGAATAAGACCCAAAAGCATAAGAAGGGTCGTTGCAAGCCAAAAGCAGTCTCGTAGTGTCAAGTGTCATGTAAATATTTTGTCCTTGTGAAGTGTCGAGTTGTAAATTCTATCTTTCGTTTCATGTCGCCTTTGTCCAAGGCCTGTTCTTGACCACCCTCGTCTTGCTATTCAAGAAGTGGTTGAAAGAGGCTCATTCTTGAGAGTCTGGGTAGAATAGGGGAGTGTTATCTTTCTAAGGGAACCCTCCTTCGTTTGATGAGAGCCAGTATTGGTTCGCCCTCTCATGAGGAAAAGTGTCGCTTGGTGAACAGTAGTAAGCCCTCGGTTTCATAGGCACGGGGCAATTGTAGTATGATAACATGCAACATTGTGTCGTCACTGACCAGGTCCAGGTAGAAGATGTTACGTGAGACTCCTTCTTTTAACCAAGTGCACTTGAGAACGTGTATATTCGCAATCGAGGCATACTTCAACCTATTTGCATATCATGCTCATTTGGTTTTGTTCATAAGCATTTGGTAGATTCAATAGATTAGTTCACTTTACTTGGCATGAGACTCCTTTTGTGTTGCATTTAGGATAGTTTGTTGCTTGAGGACAAGCAAAGGTTTGGTTTGGGGAGTTTGATGAACGTATTTTTGATGCGTTCATCTTGTCTTTTTTACCTTCTTTTGCTATCTTTAGCCTTGTTTTTTGGTTAGTTTTGTAGAATAGTGTCACGTTTTGTGTTTTCTGCATTTTCAGGCACTTAGGTACGAAACGGCGTTTTTGGAGCTAAAAACGAGCCTTTTTGATGGAAAAGATGGCCCCGTTAAAGTTCCCCAATCTCCGTGGCTTGTTCGTAAGTGTTTGAGCATCAATAAGAATGGAGAAGGATGAGTCCAAGGCACCCGAGGGCCGTGCGAGGGCAAAAAGATTGAGTTTGAAGACAAAAATTTGCCCAGGAGCCAAGCTAAACGCCTGGAATAGTGAAGCGCTCCGCTTCATTTTCCAGGAGCTTTGGCACAGAAGCCAAGCGAAGCGCTTGGAGTGCCAAAGTGCTTCGCTTGCCAAGCGCTCCGCTTGGCTTCTCCAAGCGGTCCGCTTGGCAGCGGTTACGTTTTCGGATTTTCCTTCTTAGATCTGATCTTTAGTCATTTTTTGAATATCTTTTGAACTGTAGCTTCGTTTTGGAGAGCTCCTAAGCCCCAAAACTCAGAGAAAACTCAGATTACATTGTATTTTAGCTTGGGATTCAAGATTTCGATTGGAATTCATCCTTTGTAATCATCTACGGAGAGGTTGTCTTTGCTTTCCACCGATTAGTGACAGCTTTGGTGGTAACTTGTATCACTCTCTTGTCTTGTAGTTTGATATGATGTATTCTGATTATTATTCATATGAATTCATGTCTATGTTGATGAATATGAGTAGCTAAATCTTTTGTGTTGGTGGTAGAATGTAGAATATGCATGCTATGGGGTTATGTTTATGCTTACATGAGATTGTGATTCAATCTTGCTGCAAATTCCTTCATATGATTCTTAGTTGCCTATAAAATATATTCGAACTGAGTATAGTGACAAAGTCTTGGTCAATGAAAGCTATAGGATTGTATGTTAGAGACTTGCAGCATGCTAGATAAATGGTGTTAGTGACAAGCACCTCTAAAGTATTGATAGGGGTCTTTTATGATGTGTGTCTTGAAAGTTACCTAGACGAGTTGCTTAGCAGACTTGATCGAAGGTTTTACGCACTGAACTTGTGAGCATATTCGTAACCCATGCATGTGTATTCGATTTCTACCACCAACCGTTTTCCAAACTTGATTATAGCAATCTGATTTCTCGTTGCTTTGTTCAAAGAAAAACGATTCTATAAACATTTGAACTCGTTGACTGAAATTACTAGAAAAAACCTCAAGCAAAGCCACGTTAGGTCCCGAGAGAACGACACTCGGGGACAACTTGCCATTGCACTCTAGTTTGTGTAGTGATAAGTGTTCTTAGGCTTTTAAACAAATTTAATTGGTGAAAAACGACTCCATCAATACTTCAAAGAGATGAATAAAATCAAGCCTAAAAATTCTGAAAAGAATCTTAATGCTAGGGCTAGAAGGAACCTTGCTAGAAAAGAACTTACTGAAAAGTATGTTCAGCAAAAAGGTCAACCGAGCAAGACACCACATCAGAAAGTGGATTTGACCAGCACGAGTCAAAAGTCTTTGAGCTCAAAACCTCCTAGTTCCTCAGCAAGTAGAAAACAAGTCAAAGTTGAAAAACTTAAGACTTGGGTTTCCACTGGACGCATTCTTGAACATGTTAATGGACATCCATTATTGGATAATTAACTTGTTTGCTCTTGATTGTGCAAAATTCAGCCACGGAGACAAACGATGCAATCTGGCACTTTGATAGTGGTTGTGGAAAGCACATGACGGGCAACAAGAATAACCTTATAAATAATAGACGGTGGTCTAAAGGTCCAACAATAAGGTTTGCTGGTGGAGGCTCCGGTTCTACAAAAGGCTATGGTGATGTGAAGTTAGGATGCATAACCATTACTGGAGTTCTTTATGTCAAAAATCTTAAGTTTAACCTTTTCAACATGAGTCAGTTTGCTGACAAAGGATACTTCATCAAAATTAAAAGTGATGAATGTAAACTTATAGATTTCGAGACTAAAAAGGTAACAATGATTGCAAGAAGATCAGGAGGCTTGTACACTGTTGATTGGTCTTCAGCAATTGTTGAAAAATGCCTTGTCTCAGATCATGATTGCCTTGCTGAAAAAGCATGGTTATGGCATAAACGAACAAGTCATCTAAACTTCAAGACGCTGAATAAGCTGTCTAAAAAAGGCACTTGTAGTTGGATTACCTAGGGTTACTTTTAAGAAGGATGGTGCTTGCACTGCATGTCAGCAAGGAAAGCAAACCAAATCTTCTTCAAGAACAAGGCAGTACCGTCAACTACAAAACCTTTACAACTCTTGCACATGGAATTGTTTGAATCTTCTTCAACAAGCTATGCTGGTAAGAAGTATGGTCTAGTCGTGGTAGATGACTATTCAAGATTCACTTGGATAGTATTCATCAAGCACAAATCTGAAACCAAGACTGAAATACCTAACTTGCTGAATAAGCTTGAAGTGATGAAAAATGACAAGGTAAAAGTCATAAGGACAGACCATGGTACTGAGTTTGTAAACCAGTACATAACTGAATATTGTACCTCAAAAGGAATTCAACATCAGTTATCCTCAGTAAGAACACCACAGCAAAACGGTGTTGCTGAACGGAAGAATCGTACCCTGAAGGAAGCCGCTAGAACAATGCTTGCTGACACTGAAATAAGTGAGGCTTATTGGGTTGAAGCGATTAATACCGCCTGTTATACTCAAAACAGATGTTTGATTACTAAGGAATACAACAAAACTCCTTATGAATTGTTTGTTGGAAGACCTCCTAACATCACTCATCTAAGAGTATTTGGTTGCAAGTGTTTCGTTCTTAACAATGGTAGAGAATACCTAAGAACATTTCAACCAAACGCAGACTAAGTGATATTTCTCGGCTACTCCTTGCATAGTAAAGCTTATAGAGTTTACAACAAAAAGGCACAAAAGATTGAAGAATCAGTGCACGTTGTATTCTACGAAAAGTCACAAGGTGTGCCTGCTGAAGAAGAAATATCAGAATGTATGAAAAAGCTAATCATACATGAGCAAAGAACTGAATCTGATGCTAGGCAAATCAAGTCAATTGAACTAAATGATGATTCTGACAATGACTCTCCTCCCCCTAGTCGTGACAAGATAAATATAGTTCACGACAACTAATTTCCAGCATAAGACGCGGTTGCTCTGGAAGTTGCTGAAATTACGCAATCTCCAGTGCCTGCTGATGAACTACCTCAATCGAGCAATGCTGAACAAGCAGTTGCTGATGAACAAATCTCAGCAGAGACACAAATTCCCAGTAGTACTGAACAAGTACATACTGAAGAGTCACATGCTGATGAGCAAACATATCCTGATCCAACAAGCAGGAAACCTGTTAATAAATGGATTAGAGATCATCCCTCTACGGATATGATTGGCGATATTAATAAACGCCAAGTGACTTGATCCAAAGCTACTCATGGACTTGCTGAAGAAGCAATTGTCGTAGAAGTAGAATCATTCTTCTCTTGCTTTGTTACAGAAATTTAACCTAAAACCATAGAGGAAGCTTTAAAGCATTCTGAATGGATAAAGGCAATGCAAGAAGACCTGGATCAATTTGAAAGAAACAAAGTCTGGAAACTTGTGCTACTTGCTGAAGACAAGAAAGCTATTGGTACAAAGAGGGTGTTCAGAAACAAGCTGAGCGAGTCTGGTGAAGTAACAAGAAATAAAGCACGTTTAGTTGCTCAAGGTTACTGTCAGACTGAAGGATTGGACTATGATGAGTCTTATGCACCAGTTGCAAGATTGGATGCAATTAGGCTTTTCTTGGGCTTTGCTGCTCACAATGACTTCATTGTTTACCAAATGGATGTTAAAAGTGCATTCTTGAATCGTGAACTTGCTGAAGAAGTCTACCTAGAACAACCCCCTGGCTTTGAACTTCCCTAAGAAATCAAGATGGTATACAAGCTTCAGAAAGTTGTATATGGTCTAAAGCAAGCACCGAGAGCATGGTATGATACCTTGGCTAAGTTCTTGCTGGAAAATGGTTTCAAGAAAGGTGAAGTTGACAAAACCTTATTTACCATGAACCATGATGGTAAAATACTCTTAGTTCAAATTTATGTGGATGACATAATTTTTGGATCTAAGGACAAGCAACTTTGTGATGATTTTGCCAAACTCATGACAAATAAGTTTGAAATGAGTATGATGGGATAATTGAATTATTTCCTAGGATTGCAAGTCAAGCAACTCAAAGATGGAATATTCATAAATCAAGAAAAGTATGCGAAAGAAATGCTCATAAAGTTTAGGATCAAAGAGGATGAGAAACCTGAAAAGATCCCTATGAGTGTTGGTACCAAATTGGGCTATACTAAAGAGGACAAAAGTGTTGAAGAACACAAGTATAGAAAGCTCATTGGTTCTTTGTTGTATCTAACAACAAGTAGACCTAACATTCAGTATGTTGTTTGTGTGTGTGCAAGATTCCAATCTGATCCAAGAGAATCACACTACAAAAGACAATCAAGATACTGAAATATGTTAAAGGTACAATCAATGTTCGATTATGGTATCCTAAAGATTCTGGACTTGAATTGGTTGGTTATTCTGATGCTGATCATGGAGGATCAACTCTTGATAGAAAAAGTACCTCTCGAACTTGTAAGTTTTTGGGTACTAGATTAATATCATGGTTCAGCAAGAAGCAAACTTGTGTTGCCAATTCATCTACTGAATCTGAATACATTGCAGCTGGTTGTTGCACAGCTCAAATCCTATGGATTCAGCAACAATTAAGAGATTATGGTATTTCTGCAAAGAAAACACCAATCTTTTGTGATAATACAAGTGCTATTGCAATCACGCAAAATCCTAAGTTTCACTCAAGGACTAAGCACATTGATATTAGACATCATTTCATTAGAGATCATGTAGAAAAAGGAGATATTGAGGTTGTGAAAGTAGGCACTGATGGTAGAAAATGAGATATTGAGGTTGTGAAAGTAGGCACTGATGATCAGCTTGCTGACATCTTTACCAAGCCCCTACCGGATAATAGGTTCGCAATGCTAAGGTATAACCTTGGATTAATTGAACTACCTCAATAAAGGATACACTTGGCAGAATGCTGAAACAAGTATTCAGCAAGCCAAAGTATTCTTAAAAGCTCCATCTACTAATTTCTCCTAAGAAATGATATGTCACTATATGTTTGCTAAAACAGGCATTCAGCAAGTAATTCCTTCAAAACGGGTATTTGTTAGGAAACTTGATCACTTGCTGAGACAGGCACTCAGTAAGAGAAAGAGCTTAAGGATTGCTGAAACAGGCATTCAGACAATCAAGGATACTGAAACAGGTATTCAAGTATCAAGGGAATATTCTGATACGGGAACTCAGAAAAAGAGCTAAACTCATATCTCAGATTTTACCAAAGGATATCTCAAGTACAAAAGTATTTACTGATACGGGAACTCAGAAATATCTTTTAAACTTAAGAAAATACGAGATATCTAAGTAAGGGGGGAACTTTCAGCAAGTATCTAGGTTGATAATTCAAACTTGCTGAAAAGATTCTTGTCTATTTCAGCAAGCAATCTATTCCCTTAAAACTCGGTAAAATCAATTTGTGACGTTAATCGGGCACAGATAAACTCGTAATAATCATGACATGAAATTCAATCGTGGCCATTGATTAAAAGAAGTTATTAATCTAACGGTTAATAAAACAAAGAGAGAGAGTGCTCTGACGGTTTCAAGTTAGTGGGCCACTACGCATTCAATGCAAAGGCTCCACTAACTCCAGTGTTTCTCTGTTTTACCCTTGCTGAGAGCTCAAATCGATTGAGTTTCTCACACACCAGAGACACTATATAAAGAAGGAGTTAGAGAAATGACAAAATTCTTTAACTCATATTTCCTTTCTCTGCAAATTTTAGCCTGAATCTACTGTACCTCTGGTCAAAAAGCAAACTATCTCTTTTCGTACACATTTTCGTTGCTCTATATAAGAAATGGCTCCCAAGAGAAAGTCATCTAAGTCCTCAAAGTCATCAAAGGTTGACAGTGCTGAAACACGCACTGTTCCGGTGACTACTCCGGCTACAAACACAACGAAAGTTGTGTTGAAAAACGCCCGAATCTCAGAAAAACCTATGCCTCCGTCATATCTTGATACTGCAAAGTGTGAGATGTTGATGCAATGGGGAGGTTTTGCTAAGGAAGAGTACATTAGGTACTTTTATGAACAAGAACTCGATGACGAAATGATGAGGCGCTTGAGCTTATCAAGCAGCAAGGCCTCATGAACTTTATCTCTGCTCGCACTAAGAAAGTGAGCATGATTGATACAATGGAATTCTACAACAATGCAGAAATCCAGTCCTTTACTGATAGTAAAGGAGTCACTGAAAAAGTGATCTTTACTACAGTTCAGAACACGCAAATCGTCCTGAAATGGACTGATTTAGCGGAGATATTTCAGATTCCAACCACTGGAACTGAAGATGACGTCACTGCCACTGACGAAGAAATTGAAGCTTTCTACAGTGACGTCAGAAATGAGAAAATGAAGAAAGGCGAGATTGCTCCCTTGACTTGGACAAAGCACGTTAAGAGAAAGCATCTTTGCCACTCACTTGGTCTAGTAGCTCTGCTACTGATAAAAGTTCTTGACTCCCAAGTTGGAGGAATTGACCAAGTAGGCCTGAGAAGATGGCCATTGCTGATGCATATCCATGAAAATAAAATGGAACTTAACTGGGCTAAGTACATTTTCAACAGGCTTGTTGATTGTGTTACTAAGTTTAAGGTAAAGGTAGAAGACAACAAGGTCTCACCTTCCTTTCTAGTTATGTATGGAATCAAGATATGCTACATCCTTGAACATTTCAGGATTCAGCTAAGAAACCCATTGCCAATCAAAAAGTCTGTATGCAATGTGGGAAGATCATTCTACAAGCAGAATGTACCTAAGACTGCTGGCAAGAAATCAAAGAAGACAACAACTGCAAATGTTGTCAGCACAAGTCAGCAAGAAAGGTATACAACAGCTGCAGATGTTATCACTAAGCAACTTAGAGATGAAACTGCTGTTGGTGGTGGTAACACAAAAGAAACTGCTGTAGAAAATCAACAAGGTACGTGTACAACAGCCTTTGCTGAAAATGCCACTATAGATGACTCTGGGAAACTGGAGAAATCTAACAAGAAAAAGAGGAAAGCTGATGATGACACTCAGACTGCAGCGTCATCAGCAAACCCCGTACCTAAGAGGAAACGGACCAGCAACAAAAGGAAGAAAACACTGACCCGAAAGTCAGTCCCTGCTGTCCAAGACCTCTCAGACAATTCCTAGACAAATGCTGAAACGCATTTGCCAGTAGACGTTGCTGAGGTGATCACTGAAACCTATGTCAGCAATGTTGAAGTGTTTGCGGAAGCCTTCAACAATCAACTTAACGTTGATACCTCTACTGAGAATAGACCACAAGGCAGTGGAAATGAAATTCCTGCCCAAGTCCCAGATATCTACATTGTAGATAATTTAGATGAACCAATTGTGGAACCAGCAAGTGACATTGCTGCTGATCTGCAAAAAGCGGCACTTGCTGATGCTGCTGAAAAGATGGTTGCTGAACAAGCAACTCATCAAGTTGCTGAAACCCCGCTTGCTGAAGGACCAGTTGTTGAGACAGCAATGGTTCCAGTTCCTGAAGTTGCTGAAACACAAGAAGCATTATTCAACGACGCATCTCGTGATGCTTAGAATACTGGCCCAAGTTCACCCAAGACATCAATCGAGAAAGTCCAGCTTGTACTGGAAGAAATAAGCAAACAAATGGAGTTGGAAATTGAAGAATCATCCAACAAATCGATTGATATCTTCATGACAAGCAGTGAGATCAAGGGTCAAGATGCTTCTGCTCAACTTGTCATTTCAGAGACAAGGGAGATTGCTGAAACCGCGCAGCTTTCTCAAATAGAGCAAAACCAGAAGTCTGCTGAAGAAACTGTTAATGTTGAAAGGACTGAGCCACAACCTGTCCTTCTTCAGCAGGTAGTTAATTCAACCATCAGTAAAACTTCAATTTCTGAAACTTATTCTTTTGCTAATATTATATTATCTCTACAGACTTCTCAAGATGCAAGTCAGATGGTTGCTGAAGCCTCTGCACCAGAACCAACACTCCCTGCTCAGCAGGTAGTTAATGTTTTTGGTAATAAAACTAAGTTTGACAGCTTAGTACTTGTATCTAACTCTAATTTATTTCAGGATGAACAAATGGAGGATGCTACTCAAGCTCCTCATGGAATGGAAATTGTACAACATGAGCTTGCTGACTCTCAGCAGGTAATTCATGTTTCAGATATGAACTCTAAAACAATTTTCCAAACCAATCCTGATCTAAATAACGTTATTTTTCAAGCTCAAAAGGAGACCACTGAAGTGGTACTCATCACTGAAGATCATCAAGCAAGTTCTGAGGAACTGTACTTGAACTTCAAAAGGACTACTTTGTCTCAAGTTGCTAAGTCTGTCAGCAACTGACAAAGATATAGGCGAATGGACTTCTCAGATCTTCACCTTCATCTTTCAAACGAGAAAAAGAGATCTTCTCTGCTGAAGCTCGAAACATTTGTCCACTCCATCCTTCCTGAAGGAATGTCATATTCTCAGCAAATGAGCTCGAATCTGATTGCTCAAATCAGAGAGAATATGAAGGCAAAATTCAAGAGTGCCTCTCTAGCTGAACAAGCTGTGATGCTCAAAGGTTCATTTGTACCTGTGGTGGCTGATCCCCACAAAATCAATGAGGAAGAGGAAGTGACAAGTGTTGCTCTGTATAAGCACGTTGAGCTAGTAATTCTGACCGATGATGAAGAAGAAGAAAAAGATGAGAACATTCCCACTGATCCAAGTGATGATGAAAGGAAAGATTCCAAGGACAAGAAAGACGATGATGATGACAATCAAGGTCCAAGTCCTGATGCTGGAGGATTGAAGTTGACAGTTGCTGAAAATGCTCAACCCGAAAATCAGCAAGCTGAACAACAACAACCTCAGCAAGAATCTCAACCTCCTCCTGCTGCTGCTGAAAATCACGCACCTGTGCAAGGTGCTGATACTGAAGAGGAATATGCCAGAAAAAGGGTTGCCTTGAAAAATGGCAAAAGTCCAGTTTCTGATGCCAAGGTTACTGAAGAAACCCTTGATGATGATGATGAACAAGATGAAGATTACCAACTCGCTCTCCAGAACAGTCTCTTGATCCATGCAAGGCATACACAGGATCTAGAAATTGGTCAATCTTCAGGAGTAAGATCAAAGGAAGTCCCCTCCCTTCCATTTACTACAGGCGAAACTCCAGTAATTGAGTTTCATACTCAATTAAAACTAACTACTGGCGAAACTCCAGTAATTGAGCCCCAAACTCAATTGAAACAACTAACTACTGGCGAAACTCCAGTCATTGAGTCTCAAACGTTGCCTTCAGCAACTACTCAAGAAAAACTAACTATTGGTGAAACTCCAGTTGTTGAGTCTGAAGAGGAAGTGAAGCTACTGATCAAGGTTCTAATGTTGCTCAACTTGATGAATCTGAGGATGATGACGACTTGTCAGAAAATGAGGATGAACAATCCAAGCGAGACCCTAAAGTTGTTTAGATTCCTCCTTCTGATTACATCACTGATAAAGGTGATTCATTGAGAGCCGAATTGCTATTACAGGATGATCAGTTTGCTTCCGAACTAAAAGTTCATTCCTTGACACCACATTTAGTGTCGTTCCCAAGATTTGAGGAGTTTACTCCTAGAATTTTAGCACTAAAGGAACTCCATAATGCCTGCAAAGCTGAAGATGAGGCATTGCTTGCTGAGAGCCCAGTTGACTTTGGAAAGATATTGGCTACAGTGCTGAGACGCACTACAACTTTGACAATAGCTCAGAAAGACATCAGTCTTTATCACAAGAGCTATGAAGAAGATGTAAGTCAAGTGCTCAGGCTTGCAAAGAATGCTCTCGTGAAGGCTCAGACTTTCATGGATGAGAAGGCCGCAACAGAGAAAAGACATGAAGAGAACATGATGAATATTCAAAAAGAGTTGGCAACAATGAACTCTGACCAACAAGCAATCATCATGAAGTATAACAGTCTCTCCACTCTTGCTGAAAATTGCAATGAGTTTTATTCTCTGCACATCACTCCGATGTTGCGATCGATGTCTAAGGGGGAAAAGAAGAGTACCAGAAAAAGAAACCAAACCCCTCCTGCTGTTGATGAGTCACTGCCCATAGAACCGCTTGCTGAAAGAGAGCAAAGTTCTAAAAGGCAAGCAGAATCTGAGTTGAATTCAGCAAGTACCAAAAAGAGAAAAACCGCTGCTGAAACTCAAAATTTTTGCCATATTGAAAGTCATCACAATCTGAATGAAGATGATGAAGATGATGACAATCAAACAATAGCTCAAGCCATAAGAGCTAGACCCTTAACAGCCTTGACTCCGTCTGGCCACTCAAAGCATTTTTCGTCTGACTCTTCAGCAAGAGATCAAGACAAGGCTAAGACAAGAAGAAGAAGGCAAAGACAGGAAGAAAAGAGGCTGGCCAGCATTGCTATTGGCTCCGGCATTGAATACACAAAGACCAGCAATGAAGAAACCACTCAGAATGTAATCAGAAACATTCATGGTTGCTGGATGTTAAAGCTGGAAGACTTGCTGGTGAATGAGTTCTTTCCTACAGCCATATTGAATCAAATGTTCAAATGGATTGAACTCAAAGTCCAAATAAATCAAAGGGAAGAATCCCTCCCAAGAAATATTGCTGGGAGATGGTTGAATCTTGAGGTCTCAGTAAGAAGAATTGCCATTGGTAAGACATACAAACAAGAACCAAATCTGATCAAACCACCTGGCATTGCTTACTACTCTGACCCAGTAACAAAGAAACAAAGAAGAGACTTGGATTGATTCCTTATGAGTATTTTTATCTCACTTCTAAGGATCAAGAAGAAGATCTTCTCTTGCTAAGAAAGATTCATCCGAAAAGCATTTCAGATACACAGCTTCTCCATGCCAGCAATTGGGGCATGCATTTGTGGGTGACTAATTACATGGAAATGAATGCTGAAAAGCATCATCATACCGCCTGCAAAAACGCAAGAATTCTTCAACTACAAGAGTGTAAGAGAGATTTTGAGAAAATCATCTGGAAGAGCTTAACTCTCTGTAATAGTTTTTGTTAAAGTTTTTGTTTGCTGATTCTGTTTAAAGTTATCTCTGCTATTTCATGTAAACTTCTGAAAGATAACTATCAGCAATGAAACTTTTGACTCTTATTGGTTTTTGATTATGCAATTTACTTATGCTTACTATTTAAATATTCAAGTATGCTTGCATTAATCAACTGATTTATTCAACATCAGAAACCTCTACAAGGGTAACAATTAATTTAGCCATGGATTGCTAACATCAAAAATGGGGAAATTTGTTAGGAATCTTGTAATTTTGATGAGCAATTAACCATGCTAAATTAAGGAAAGTCCAGTAACTAGTACTCTTAAGGTCCATAGGAATTTAGAATTTTAAGGACATTGTAAAAGAGGAACGTTTGCTGAAGACTTAGATTAGATGCTAGATAGATAGGTTGTTTAGCTTACGATGTATTTTATTTTCTGAAAAGAAAATAACTTATTGAAGCTTTAGCTTATGATGTATCTTATTTTCTGAAAAGAAAATAACCTATTGAAGCATTTGCTGACGGTGTACTTTGGTTTTACAAACAAACTATTGAAGCATTTAGAAACCGCTCAGAATCTTGAAGATTATTGAAGATCTGAAGACTTGAAGAATTCGAAGGTCTGAAGACTAGAAGATTGCTGAAGACTGGTATCTACAAAGGCATGTGTTGCTCAGAAAGTGGAAACTTCAGCAACAGCATTGCATAAGTGAAAATCTGAAAGACAGAGTAGGTTGTGCTTGCTGAAACTGAGACTAACCACTTGCTGATGGAACATATGTGACCTCTTGCTGAAAGTACATTCATTTGCGCTCCATTGTTACTGTTTGAATTCTATTCAAGTATGCATTAAATGCAAAGCTTGCACGCGAAGGACATGAAGACTAGAAGACAAACAAGGACGCTGCTGAAAGTACAAAAGCAAGATAGTGACATGTTAAGGAACAAAAGCCTTAGGATTTGAAATTCAAACGGCTCCTTACTTGCACTATAAATAGAGGTCATCCGGCAAAGAGTTGAAGTGTGTCAACAACGTGATCATACTCTCACTTGTGCTTAAACTCACATACCTTCAAACTCTCTATACTGCCATTGATCCATTCCTAGACTTAAAGCTTGAAAAAGCTACTTGTGAAGAAGTAGAACAAACTCGGCTAAGAAATTAGTTAAGTGTTCTTTCTTTCGAACAAGAACAAGTCTTGACACCAGAAACAATCAAACTTGTCTACTGCAAAGTATTCAAAGTTGTGTTTCTTAGATTACTTGTTGTAACTGAATAAGTTATAATTACGTTATCTCACCCCAAAACTCTCTAACTGAAAATACACCCTTTCAGGCGTGATATTCAGGGGGAACTTAATCGAGCATACTTTTGCTGATTAAAAGTACCAAGTTTGGTGGAGAACAAGGTTGCGTTCTCTAGAATAGGTTGGAGACAAAGCAAGTGTGCTTTGGTTTCTGTTTGAATTGCTCTAGATAGGAGATTGTAAGGAACCTCAATCATATCTTAGTGGATTCAGTCCTCGAAAGGACAAAGTGGATTAGTTGAGAGATTACGCCACTCTAAGATACCACTATAAAAGTGTTTGTGTGATTTACTTACTGTATTTAGTTTTTAGCAAATCATATCTGTCTGTACACAGTCACTCACATCACTTGCTAAAACCCTTACCTACTGAAAAAGCACTTATTGTATCAAAGGCTTCCGCTCTCTGATTTTAAGTATCAGCAAACCAAGCTACTGAAAAGTAACTTACGCTTGCTGAGAAAGTTAAGTATCAACAAACTCATTACTGAAAAGTAATAAGCACTTGCTGAGAAAGTTTTAAACGACGAAAGTTCGAAAAGACTATTCACCCCCCCCCCCTCTAGTCTTTTCTTGTTGTTTAAAGGGACCAACAAAAAGAGTGTTTTCTGAAAACTACCCAACTTAAATAGTTTCTGTCTTGTTGCTTCGTAACTGTTTTACTTGCTAGCTTAGTTGGTTAGGTATCCTTTGACTAACCTAGAGGTCCCGGGTTCGAACCCTACCTTAGCCCTTCTGCTACCTTTCTTTTATTTTGTCTTTCGATTCGACACTAGATGGTAACAATGGGTTATGTTTAGGTTCTCTGTTGTTTGCTGCGCCGTCATTCAAGTCTTGACTCCGTGATCTAGTGCTTAAGTCTCTAAGGTGAGTGTTCACCCCAAAACTTATCTATTTGCAAAAAACTAGAAGGCTCTGTGATAATTTGTATTTGTTAATATATGTTCTGTTTTACTGTATGCTTCCGCGTAAAAGTAACTAAGTCCTAAGTATGACTATTTATTTATCTCTGTTTGTTACTACTCTGTTTTGGACTAATTCTTCTGCAGGAACATTTCTCGATGTCTCGAGAATTGATTATTGTTGTCTGTTTGTTCTGTTCTATGTATCTGTTATGTCTGTTTCTGTGTGACCTGTCGATTAGGTCGTAATTAGGTAGACTTGGGTAGTGAGAACTATCGAGTTTATTTGGTTATTGCCTAGTCTAATCCCTTTTAGGCGCGAGGCAGAAGTCGTTGAGGTCTATTAGGGTCGTAGGTTCTGTTTCCCCAAAGTACACGGGGGTTTCTGTTTCTGTCTAGAGTTGTTAACCCTCTAGAAGAAGCTATAAGGGCAATCTGGGAGTAGGAGTAACAAGGCGGGCTGCACCAACGGACTTCATCTGATTTGCTTCTGTCTGTCTCTCTGTTCTGTTAACTGTTTGTGTTTGTTGTCTCACATGTCAAATGCTTTTGTTTTCGAAACTGTTTACTTTTCTGTTTGTTAACTTAGAACCTCACTGAGATCCTTTATCTCACGCTCTCTTTGTTTTCAAAAATTCCTTCCTTCCAGATGCTACTGAGGACGCACGCGAGTAGGATGCCAGCGACTGAGAGAAGGGTCTGGGGTGTCCGTTGGGATTTTGATTTTAAAATAAGAAGATGAGACTCTTTACATTTCTTCACTAGTCGTTATTCCCTTTTGAACTTTAAAGTTCCCGTTGGTTTTTACTTGATTCTTTTAGCTTTGTGGCGCCAAAGTTTGTTATGGCATTTATTGTTGACCGTTAATTTTGAATTATTTCGATTATTCTATTTTCAAGAAAATTATTTGTTTTTAAAAAACCGATACCGTTACATTTTCATCCTCTTCTTCTTCATCATCGTCCGTCAGTATGACTAACTCAAGATGTTTTTACATTGCAGCACTTATAACTTCTTCTTCCTCATTGATTTTGTGGGGATCAGCCACCACGGGTACAAAGGAACCCTTGAGCATCACAGCTTGTTCAGCTGGAGAGGCAATCTCTAACTTAGCTTTCATATTCTCTCTGATTGTAGCAATCAGACTTGAACTCATTTGCTGAGAATATGAGAGTTCTTCTGGAAGTATAGAGTGTACAAACGTCTCGAGTTTGAGTAGAGATATTCTCTTCTTCTCATTGGACAGATCGATGTGAAGATCTGAAAAGTCCATCCTTCTATATCTTTGCCAGTTGCTGACAGACTTAGCAACTCTGGTCAAAGTGTTCTTTTGAACTTTGAGTCTAGTTCTTCAGAACTAACTTCAAGAGCTTCCGTGATGTGAACCTCTTCATCATTCTCCTTTTGAGCCTGAATAAAAGTAAAGTTAATTTCAGGAAGGTTTTGGAAAATAGTTTTAGAGTCTAAAACCGTAACATGATTTACCTGCTGACTTTCAGCAAGCTCATGTTGCACATTGAGTTGTGCGGGTACTATTTCTATTGCTTCAGGAGCTGTAGCAGCATCCTTGAATTGTTCATCCTGAAATAACTCAATATTAGATACAAGTACTAAGTTTTCAAACTTAGTAGATTTACCAAAATTTTCATCTACCTGCTGAACAGGAGTTGTGGATTCTGGTGCAAAAGTTTCAACAATCTTCTGACTTGTATCTTGAGAAGTCTGTAAAGAAATAATTATATTAATTAAAGATAAAGTTTCAGATAGTGAAGTTTTGCTTATATATGAGTTAACTACCTGCTGAAGAAGGGTAGGTGGTGACTCAGTCCTTTCAGCATTGATAACATCTTCATTATCTGGGCCTTGTTCTTCAGCAGACTTCTTCTCTGGCTCTAACTGAGAAGGTTGTGCAGATTCAGCAATCTCCCTTGTTTTTGAATTGACAAGTTGAGCAGAGACATCTAGACCTTTAAGTTCACTACTTGTCATGAACAGGTCTACTGACTTATTGGAGTTGTCATCAATCTCCAAGTCCATTTGCTAGCTTAGGTTAGTCAACACCAGTTGGACTTTGTCAATAGAGGTTATCGGTGAACATGGTCTAATATTCTCAGCATCATGAGATGCGTCGTCGAATACTGTCTCTTGTTGTGTTTCAGCAACCTCTGGGACTTGAATCATTGCATTCTCAACAACTGGTTCTTCAGCAATTGCAGCTTCAGCAATTTCTCGGACTGGACTAGTTGCTATTTCAGCAACTGTCTCTACTGCGACATTTTCAGCAAGTGCATCTTTTCTTAAATCTGCAGCAATGTCACTTGCTGGTTCCAGAGTGTTGTCATCTAGGTTAACTACTATGTAGACATCTTCTAAACGATCTAAGGCATGATTTTCATTTCCACCGCCTTGTGGTCTTGCTTCAGCAGATGAATCCAAGTGAATTGGATTGCTGGAGGCTTCTGCAAACACTTCAGCAATATCTACTACAGTGGCTTGCGTTTCAGCAACCACCGGAACATCATCAACCTGAATGACATGGACAATTGAAACGGACTTTCGTGCCATTGTTTTCTTTCTTGGGAAGGTCTTTGTCCTTGCCTTCTTAGGAATAGGATCAGCTGATGAAGCTGCAGTTTGAGTGTCATCATCAACTTTCCTCTTTTTCTTGGATCTCATGTTGGGTGCAGTAGTATCAACAACCGCAGTTGTATCAGCAGTAACATCTGCAGCTGTTGCATTCTCAGCAACATTTGCAGCTGCTGTATACCTAGATTGCTGATCTGTTTCTGCAACATTTGCAGCTGTTGTATTCCTAGACTGGTTATCAGTCTCAACAACATTTGCAGCTGTTGCTTTCTTTGACTTCTTGTCAGCAACCTTAGGTCCATTCAGCTTGTAGAAAGCTCTTCCCACATTGCATACTGATTTCTTAATCGGCAATGGGTTTCTTAGATGAATCCTGAAATGTTCAAGGATGTAGCATATTTTCAATCCATACATCACTGGAAACCAAGGTGAGGCTGTGTTGTCTTCAACCTTGACCCTGAACTTTGTAACACAATCAACAAGCCTGTTGAAAATGTACTTAGCCCAGTTGATTTCAGTTTTGCTCTCATAGATATGCATCAGCAAAGGCCACCTTCTCAGGCCTACTTTGTCAATTCCTCCAACTTGGGAGTCAAGAACTTTGATGAGTAGCAGAGCTACTAGACCAAGTGAATGGCAGAGATGCTTCCACTTTACGTGCTTATTCCAAGTCACGGGAGCAATCTCGCCTTTCTTCATCCTTTCATTTCTGACATCACTGTAGAAGGCTTCAATTTCATCATCAGTGGCAGTGATTTCATCTTCAGTTCCAGTAGTTGGAATCTGAAAGATGTTAGCTAAATCAATCCATTTCAAGATGATTTGCACTCCTTCAACTGTGGTAGAAATCACTTTTTCAATGACTCCTTGTCCATCAGTAAGGGTTTGGACTTCTGCATTGTTGTAGAATTCCATAGTGTCCAGCATACTCACTTTCTTAGTGCGAGTAGTAATGAAGAAAAGTAGGCCTTGTCGATTTATGTAATCAACGCCTCTACGTTTTCTTCGTCCAAATCTTGTTCATATAAGTATCTAATATACTTCTCTTTTACGAATCCTCCCCATTGCATCATCTGTTCACACTTTGCAGTGTCAAGATATGCAGGAGGCATGGGTCTTTCAGTGATACGGTTGTTAGCCAACACGATTTTCACCGTGTTTTTCACCAGAGTAGGAGCAGTGCTTTTTCCAAAGGTACAGTAATTCAGAGCACATGTTAGAAATTTTTGCAGAGAAAGAAAATGTGAGTTAAAGAATTTTGTCTTTCTCTAACTCTTCATTTATATAGTATCTCTGTTATGTGAGAAGCTCAATGGTTTTGAGTTCTCAACAAGGGTAAAACAGAGATTCATTTAGTTAGTGGAGCCTTTGCATTAAATGCGTAGTGGACCACTAACGCAAAACCATCAGAGCATACTTTCTCTTTGTAATATTAACCGTTGGATCATCAACTGCTTTAAAATCAATGGCCACGATTGTATTTCATGTCATGATTTACAGCGAGTTTATCTGTGCCATGATTACGTCACAAATTGATTTTACCTTAATTCACAGGATTTGATCTCTTTTACTCCAACGCTAATTGCTTTCTAAACTAAAGAAGAATCTTTTCAGCGATTTTTTCAATCTGATTTTAGCAATTACCTTTTCAAGTAACAAGCCTTGTATTTGCTGAAAATTCCCCCTTAATCCAATATCTCATTTTTCTTTAAGGTAAAAGATATTTCTAAGTTCCCGTCTCAACAAACATATATTGAGATATCCTTAGGTAAAATCTGAGAAGTATTTTTGCTCTTTAATGAGTTCCCGTCTCAGATTTTTCTTTTGATACTTGAATACCTGTTTCAGTATCCTTGATTGTCTGAATGCCAGTTTCAGCAATCTTTGAAGTTTTCTTACTGAGTTCCCGTCTCAGCAAATGATCAAGTTTCCTAACAAATACCCGGTTTGAAGGAATTACTTGTTGAATGCCTATTTCAGCAAACAGATAGTGTACAGTTATTTCTTTTTAGAGTAATCAGTGGAAGGAACTTTGTAAGGAACACATAGCCTTTAAGCAACCATTGGCTTGCTGAATACCTGTTTCAGCAATCCATCAAATGTATCCCTTTTTATTGAGGTAGTTCAATCAATCCAAGGTTTTACCTTAGCATTGCGAACCTATTATCTGGTAGGGGCGTGGTAAAGATGTCAGCAAGTTGATCATCAGTACCTACTTTTACAACCTCAATGTCTCCTTTTTCCACATGATCTCTAATGAAATGATGTCTAATATAAATGTGCTTTGTCCTTGAGTGGAAGTTAGGATTTTGCGTGATAGTAATAGCACTTGTATTATCACAAAAGATTGGTGTTTTCTTTGCAGAAGTACCATAATCTCTTAATTGTTGCTGAATCCATAGGATTTGAGTTGTGCAACTGATAATGTATATGTCCTAGAGACAGTCTCTATTAAGGGCAGACATCCCTTATTAAGGGCATATATGTACTATTACACAGGTCAACGTAATATAATATATGTTTGTTTGTTTGACTATTGAGTATCGCTTTCATATTTATATTACACCAGGCATACAACATGTCATATCTCTATTCCTGTCTGTATTGATATCAAACATGTTCCCTCGGATAGATGACCGATCACACAGATAGTGAGAGTTATGTGAGTTATCATCTATCCCAAACTCTCCCTAGTCGAGGTTCATCTCGGATGTAGGGGTCTGAATGAACCAGGTGAGACTAGTATGCGTGGAGGTTATACTTGTTAGAGAAAGTGTGAGCCGATCCCACGGCCACGGAACGGATTGTTAGACAATCTAGAAACGTTCCCATAACTCCGCATAGTTGTTCGAAGGGTGATTACCGAACAATGGAAGTACCCACCGGAAACTCCCATCGATGTATACTCTACACCGAAGTGTCTATTGAAACCGGAAAGTTGTCGAAGTGATGCCAGTCGTCCTTTGGACTTACAGGACTTTATCATCACATTTGTTGCCCCATATCCTTGGTGGACCCGTCGATGTCAGCTCTGAATAAGCAGTTGACCCAAGACACGATCCAGGATTATGGCTTCATACAAATGGGGGTGATAAGTGATTCTGTGAAGGATTCATCTCTCACGTGTACCACAGGAGAGCACTGCTCATAGTCGTTCATAGTTGTGATTGGTTAAACCGCTGGCCAACGTATCAATATTATTATGATAGTCATAATAGATATTGGATTCACCAAGCAACTCACTGAAGACGCCCGTGGATGTATTATTGGGATAAACACTTCATCGATCCTAGATGCATTCGAGTTAGTCAGATGAAGGGACGTTACCATCGCCGCGTTGAGCGCAAGAGACTTCACAACAAAAGGGTTTGCTTTGAGAAACCTCTCAAACGTCCTCATGTATTAATATTGCAAATGGAACCGTCTAGGAATTCCATGTTGCCTAGTGTAGCACTTGCTTAATACAATGAGGCCCTATGGGTCACACTATGTGGTGATTCAGCTTATCTGAATATCCTTGAAGATGGAATCGCAATTAATTTAGAATTAATTGTGATCGATGAATTATAATTGATTTGAAATTAATTATCATTATTTGTGGCTCAATTAACAATTTGGAATTATTAATTGAATTGATTGATTAATTGTATTTTATGTAAATACAATAAAAGATTATATTTTAGAAATATAATAGAGGTTTGATTTGAAAGTATATGTTAATTTAGAATTAATATATGCACATGGGAAAAATCTACTTGGAGTATGAATTGCCTTAGAATTATAAGTGGGTCCCAAAATTGGGACCCACCTAACCCCCTTGATGAGCCGCGCGACCAGCAGTAGTATGGGGAGGAGTTCGACTCCTTCCCATATTAGAAGTCAAGTGATAAGTTAGATTTTCCTGATTGAGTTTTAATTTGATTGGGAATGAATCTAGACTCAAATTGGTTTCCTTGTGCAATAAGAATTAGATTCTTATTCCTTTATGAAGTCTAATTGATTCTTCTTTAGGCTTCTATTGACTACTATATATAGTAGACTATTAGAGAGCTTTTCATACGATTGATTGAAGATTATTCAGAATCATTCTTCCTACCAGTTTTCTTAGAGAAAATAAAAAGCTCTCCCACCTCTCTATAGCCGCGCGCGCCACTCTCACCGGAGGAAAATTGTCGCCCCATCTTCTTGGCCACATAAAGAATATCCTAGCATTCTTTCCGATAAGTTGTTCATCCGTGGATACCAAGGTTGAGGTTCAAAGAACTTGAAACTAACTTTTATTGTCTCGTAGATAATCAAAGTATTGCAGATATCTTCGACTTCGACGAAGGAGAAGATTCACCGGACTATTACGAAGACTTCATCAATTGGCATATCGATTCAATACCTATTCTAGCTTTTGGAGTATTGTAAGTCTTCTGATTAATGTGTTTATTATATACGTTATATGCATGATCAATTAACCTGCATGTTAAGAAAATTTTGAAATTTAGCTGCGTACCCTAGGGGTAACTCTGACCATATTTTCTTACAGTGGTATCGGAGCCAGGTTAATTGATTATGTATATACGTATATATGTTTTGTGATTATGTAGTTTATGTGGATGCAATTGATTCTATGATTAATTCGATTTCCAAAGTTTTGTTTTTATATAAATTTAGAATTTATATTTTAAAAAAAAAAAAATTATATATATATATATATATATATATATATATATATATATATATATATATATATATATATATATATATATATATATATATATATATATATATATATATATATATATATATATATATATATATATATATATATCCCGCCTGCGTGACGCAGGCAGGCGCCTGCGGCCGCAGGCGCCCTAGGGGACGGGATCGACCCGTACATTATATATATGTATTTATTTAATTTTTCCGGGTTGGACCCAAAATCGAATTTTTGGAAATTTTGAGGATTGAATTTTATATTTGGAATATAAATATGATTTAATTGTAATTATTCTTAACTAGAGGGGTTAAATTTAATTAGTATTAAGTTGAGGGGCTTATTTGTGATTTATCAATTTATTGTGTATTACAAATAAGTACTTTTTAGTTTTTAATTTAACACCTCCAAGGTTTTGAAAATTACAATTGAGTCCTTCGTGTATTCGAAAATTGCTACCTGGTCAATAGAATTTTTGATTTTTCAATCTAGTCCAAATTTTCAATTTTTCATAGAGATTATAAGTATGGAATTATCATTTTCATAATGAAATTATGAAGTCATTTGGCATCCACATAGGCTACTACTTGTTTGTTTGCTCGATATGCTATTGTTTGACAATGCATGTTTAAATACCACGTATTTTACTTTCCGTTCGACCGCTATGCATGCGAGGGTAGGCGGCGCCCTCTTATTTGTCGGACCGCATATTATTATGTATGGGTAGGCGGCGCCCATTATGTGCTTGACCGCGTTTAGAACTAGAATGGATAGGCGGTATCCATTACGTGTAGACCGCTAATGCATGATGGGTAGGCGACGCCCTTATTTTTTTGTAGATGACTGATAACAACCCTCAAGCTACAAGCCTCAACCAATATAAGTGCTGAAATATGTATATGTATGTGTTTCTGAGATGGTTTCCATGGGTGCTTTAATTCTGAACTTTCATTGTGTTTCCCTGTATTGGCGACCTCGTCTTGCAGACTCGCAGTGATCGTCAGATTAGAGTAAGCCTATGGTTATAACTTACTGCATATTGTATCTAGCGACCTCGATAGGTACAATATGTAGAGCGTCTGGTTAAATTAGATTTAACACCCAAGAGTTGCGTGAAGCAATTGGATAGTCCTACCGGTCATATTATGTTATGCGACCAGCCCCCGTTGGAGTATAGCATAGTATGGATTTGGATCTTGGCCACTACGGTAACTTGTTGGACATTACCCGTATATTTGTTGTGGGGGCAATCATATGTCAAAATAGTGGAAGCTAAACAACTGAAGGACCTTGTTGTTTAGTTATGTTGACTGTGTATTTAGAAATAATATTTCAATAGTTGATTTATTATTTTCGTTTTATACTATTTCTCCTTACTGAAAACAGAAATGGCTATACCGTCCTCCGAGCTCATTGCCAACTTGGAGTTGCTAAAACTAACAGGACCAAACTATGTGGATTGGATCCATGAGGTACGAAGGGTTCTATGGCACAACGAGGTTGAGTATGTGTTAGACGAACCTATCCCTCCACCTCCCACTGACTACTGCAACCTATGATTGCTATTATGAGATGTCAGTCGAAAAGGCCGAGTTTGTGAAGAATTTGTTGCTGAATGCTATGTCTGACAATATGGTTGGACCATGTCGAGACAAGGAACCATATGAGATTGTGAGATATCTCTCCTCATTCTTGGATACTCCAAGGATGTGTGAAAGGTTCGAAGCTATCAAGATCATGCTTATCCAAAGACTTGAGACAGAAGAGCTGTCGCCTGAACAAGTTAAGTCATTGATTGATTTTCTCTTTCAACTTGTTGGATATGGCTTGGAGCTAGAAGCTAAGGCTTCCATTATCTTGATCGTGCAAAGATTGTTGCAATCTATTCAGAATCCCGAAGTCGGGGCAGCAACAGAGTCGATTACTGAGAGACCTATTACCAACGAGTTTCTAAGGGTCAATCATAGACCCAAAAGGAACAAGGGTGCAAGAATGCACGCAATCGTAAGATGGTTAAGTTTCGACTTAGGATGGAGATTTGTCTCTATTGCAAACTCAAGGGCTGTTGGAAGAAAAATTTCCCTAAGCTAAGGGCAGATCAAGCTAAGAAGCCGTCGGCTTCTAGCTCAGGTATGTTTGTTATTGAAATGAACATGACTACTTCTGACTCCAATGGTTGGGTATTAGATAATGCTTGTGGCTCACACATTTATAATAATGTGCAGGGGCTAATTGAACACAGGCTAGTCAAGCAAGGTGAAATCGACTTGCATGTTGGGAACGGCAATCCAGTTGAAGCCAAACGCGTTGGACGCTGCAAGATAGATTTACCATCAGGACAATGTTTAGAACATGATAACGTTTATTTTGTTCCATCCATTGTCAGAAATATTATTTCCATTCCATTGTTGGAAAATTTGGGTTTTTCCTTTCGTTTTGCTAATAAATTATGGAAAACCTCGCTTAGTGAATGGTTTATATATTTTGCAAAGTAGTCTACCTTTATTTCAAATACATAACAAACAACCATCTTCAAGTAGGAAGAATAATCCATCTTATCTATGGCATTGTCGGTTAGGCCATATCAATGAAATACGGATTCAAAGACTAAGGAAGTTGGACAACTTAGAACCATTTTATTTCGAATCATATGGTACATGCGAATCATGTGTTAACGGTAAGATGACGAACAAACCCTTTGTTAGACAAGGTGTTCGTGCCACTCGCTGCTTAGAGCTCATACATACCGATGTATGTGGACCTTTTAAAGTTCAAGCACGTGGAGGTTATTCTTACTTCGTTACCTTTACTGACGATTTCTCAAGGTATGGATATATTTATCTTATGAAGAATAAATTTGAGACCTTTGGGAAATTCAAAGAGTTTAGGAATGAGGTCGAGAATGAATTGAACCTAAGGATAGTCACTCTTCGATCAGATCGAGGAGGTGAATACCTTAGTGAAGAATTATCGACTACTTGAAGGAAAATGGAATTCAATCGCAATGGACCCCTCCTGGAACACCACAACTAAATGGTGTGTCTGAGAGAAGGAATCGAACCCTGCTAGACATGGTGAGATCAATGATTGGATTCTCGACTCTTCCGAAATATCTATGGGGATATGCGCTACAAACTGCAATCTACATTTTGAACCGTGTACCATCTAAATCAGTGGAGAAAACTCCTTATGAGTTATGGAAAGGAAAGAATCCCTCACTGGGCTATGTTAGACCTTGGGACTGTCCTGCGATAGTCAAATTGTTGCTCACTGATAAGTTAGATGCCAAGGGTGTCAAAGTTTATTTCATAGGCTATCCTCGTCAGACGAGAGGCTATGAATTTTATCATGCTGATGAACACAAGGTGATAGTATCTAGAAACGTCAAGTTTTTAGAAGCAGAATACCTCGAAGAAGAGAGGTTAGATGATATGATAGAACTTGAAGAAATTCAAGACTTTGACACGCGCGAACATGAGTTCTCTAAATCTTCTGATTTGGACTCAAGTTCAGTGGGAACTTTCGAAGCAGACAAGGGTAATGATATGACACTTGCTAGGCATGTCATAGTCAGTGGGAGTCCTATGATTACATCAACAGTTGAAACCACACCAATAGAACCCGTTGTCAATCAACCTGTGCAACAAGTTGCACAAGAGCAGCGTCCCGCTAGGGAACAGGGTCGTAGCACGCGACCGGCTGCATCAGTGCCCACTGATAATGTCCGTGTTACACGAAGCCAGAAAAGAAAAGCACCAGAAACACCGACAGAAGCACCATTTGAGCTCCGTAGGTCGAAGAGGATCCCAAAAGGACCTCAGAAGCAAAACCTTATGATAGAAGACATCAGTGAACTTGATGTTGGCTTATCAGATCAGGAAGACCCCGAGACCTAAAAAGAGGCAATACATGATATTGACTCAGACAGATGGCAAGAGGCCATGGAATTGGAAATAGACTCCATGTACCTGAACCAAGTTTGGAGCTTGGTAGACTTGCCCCAAGGGGTTAGACCTATTGGGTGCAAATGGGTCTTTAAACGAAAGACAGATGCCGATGGCAAGGTACAAACGCACAAGGCTAGACTTGTGGCGAAGGGATACACACAAAGGTGTGGCATCGATTACAATGAAACCTTTTCACCGGTAGCAAAGTTGAAGTCTATTCGAATTCTACTTGCGATGGCTGCCTACTATGATTATGAGATCTGACAAATGGATGTAAAGACTGCCTTCCTCAATGGCAACCTTGAGGAAGAGGTCTATATGGTACAGCCGGAAGGTTTTATTAGTAAAACCAGGCCAACTGTTGTATGCAAATTACAAAGATCCATCTATGGGCTAAAGCAAGCGTCTGGGAGATGGAATATCCGCTTTGACGAAGCTGTCAAATCGTTTGACATCGTCAGAAGCGTAGAAGATCCCTGTGTCTACACTAGGCACAGCGACAAGGGAGTCGTTTTCATGATCATTTATGTTGATGACATTTTGATCATGGGAAACAATGTCTCTATGCTAGAAGAAACTAGAGTTTGGTTATCAAGTACCTTCTCAATGAAGGACTTGGGTGAAGCGAACTACATCCTAGGGATAAAGATCTATAGAGATAGGTCCAAGAGGATGTTAGGATTGACACAATCCACCTACATCGATAAAATACTAAAGTGTTATTAGATGGACGACTCAAAGAGAGGCTTTCTCCCAGCTAGGCATGGGATCGTGCTATCAGTTAAGGATAGTCCTAAAACTGATGAAGAAAGAAAGGCAATGAGTCGTGTGCCCTATGCTTCGGCAGTAGGGTCTATTATGTATGCAATGAATTGCACAAGGCCAGATGTGGCATATGCGCTTAGTGTCACTTGTCGACACCAACAGAATCCAGGAGTACCTCACTGGACTGTTGTAAAGAACATTCTTAAGTACCTTCGACGGACTAAGGAAATGTTCTTGGTGTTTTGTGGAGAACCAGAACTGAAGATGTCTGATTATGTCGACGCTGGATTTGAATCAGATCCTGATGACTTTAGGTCACAGACAGGATACGTATTCAAATTAAACAGAGGAGCTGTCTGTTGGAAGAGTTCTAAGAAAGCCACGATTGCTGACTCAGCCACAAAAGCCGAGTACATTGCTGCATCAGAAGCATCGAAAGAAGTTATCTGGATTTCAGAGTTCTTGAAGGAATTGAGGGTTGTTCCTGCTCCTAGTCCAATAATGATTTATTGTGACAACATGGGCGTCGTCGCTCAAGCCAAGGAGCCTAGATCTACAAACAAGAACAAACATGTACTTAGAAAGTATCACGTTATACGTGAGATTATTGATAGAGGAGAAGTTAGTATAGAACGTGTCTCAACCACGGACAACGTGGCAGATCCTTTCACCAAGGTCTTATCAGTGGATGCCCACTTAAGACATTATGTTAATCTAGGCATTAAGCATAAAGGTGACTAGCTCTAGTCCAAGTGGGAGATTGATAGTGTATATATCCTAGAGACAGTCTTTATTAAGGGGCAGACAACCCTTATTAGCAAGTTAAGTTGTTTCTGGTGTCAAGACTGGTTTTTGTTCCAAAGAAAGAACACTTAACTAATTTCTTAGCCGTGAGTGTTCTACTTCTTCACAAGTAGCTTTTGTTTCAAACTTAAGTCTTGGAACGGATCAATAGGCAGTAAAGAGTATAGAAGGTTTTGAGTGTTTAAAGCACAAGTGAGAGTTTGATCACGGTGTTGACACAGTTCTACTCTTTGCCAGATGATCTTTATTTATAGTGTCTCAAGGGAGCCGTTTGAATTTCAAATTCTAAGGCTTTGTACCTTAAGATGTCACTATCTTGCTTTTGTACTTTCAGCAGCGTCCTTCATTTGTCTTCTAGACTTCATGTTCTTCGCGTGCCTACTTTGCATTTAATGTTCATTTGAATCAATTTCAAATGTGAACGTTGGAGTCAAAATGCAAGTACACTTCAGCAAGGAGGTCACATATGTTTTTCAGCAAGTGGTCAGTCTCAGTTTCAGCAAGCACAACCTACTCTGTCATATAGATTTTCACTTATGCACCATGTGCCTTTGTAGATACCTTTCTCAGAATTCTTCTAAGTCTTCAGTCTTTGAATCTTCAAGTTTCTGAGCGGTTCTAGTGCTTCAATAGTTCATTTGTAAAAACAAAGTACATCATCAGCAAACGAAAGCACCTAACTAGTACCTACACTAAGTCTTCAGCAAACGTTCCTCTTTTACAATGTCCTTAAAATTCTAAATTCCTATGGACCTTAAGAGTACTAGTTACTGGACTTTTCTTAATTTAGCATGGTTAATTGCTCATCAAAATTACAACTTTCCTAAGAAACTTGTTATTTCAGGATGATCAAAACAAGGACGCTACCATAGTTCCTGAAAAGATGAATGTAGATACAACACAAACAATTGTGCAACATGAGCTTGTTGAGAATCAGCAGGTAAATCATGTTACAGTTTTAGACTCTAAAACTACATCATCTAAACATCGTGATACTAACAATGCTCTTTATCAGGCTTATATGGAGATAGAACAAGCAGCTCCTGTTGCAGAAACTCCTCAAGTCAGTTCAAACAAGCTCCTCTACATGAACAAGCTGAGATGCTGAAAAATAATTTCGTGCCTGTGATTGCTGATCCGCACGTTCTTACTGAGGATGCAGAAGTTACCAGCCCTGCAATGTACAAACGCATCCCCTTAGTCATTTTGACTGATGATGAGGGTGATGATGAAGAAAAAGCTGAGAAAGAAGATGAGGACTCCAGTGGAGAGAATGACTTAGACTCTCGGAAAGGAGATAAGGATAAAAAGGATGATGATGATTTCAAGGTCCTAGTCCTGGTGCTGGTGGAGTACAAAATCTAGTTGCGCTGATCAACCTGATCAAGCACCTGCTGAAATGCATGTTGCTGAGCAACCACCTCCCAGCAACCCACAACAAGATTCTAGTCATGCTGCTACTACAAATCCAGCAACTGAACTGTAAGAAAATACTGTCAGAATTACCCCTAGGGTAGTGCAACGGAATTTCTAAATCTTCTTAACATACATACCAATTGATCATGCATATAACGTATATTGAAACACATCAGTTAGAAGACTTACAATACTTCAAAAGCAAGAATTAAAACAGAATCGATAGCCCAATCGATATGATCTTCGTAATACTCCGGTGTATCTTATCATTCGTTGAAGTCGAAGATATCTAATATGTTTTCCTGAATATCTACAAGACAATAAAGGTTATTTTCCAGCTCCTGCGAACCTCAACCTTGGTATGCACGGATGAACAGCTTATCAAGAGAATGCTAGGATATTCTAGAGTCAAACTCGGTTGACCAGAGAGAGAGGGGCGGCGGCGGCAGTGGCTAGAGGTAGGAGGGAGAGAGCTTTTTCTTGAGAGAATAGAAGAGCGAATAATAATGCATCTCAGAAAGCTCTCTAACCATCTACTTATATAGTAGTCAATAGAAGTCTAAAGAACATTCTTTAAGACCCCTAAAAGGAATAAGAATTCTAATTCTTATTGCACAAATAAACCTTTGTGTCTAGGTTCATTCCCTACTTAAATCATAACTCAATTAGGAAAACTTGCCCCTTAAGTTTGAATGGAGGAAGGAGTCAAACTCCTTCCTCCTTCACCCATTCGGCCGCGCCTATGGAGGGAGTATGTGGGTCCCACTTTTGGGACCCACATGCAAGTCTAAGGCAATTCTAACTCTATTAGATTTTACCCATGTGCATATATTAATCTTTAATTAATATATCCTTTTAATTGCAACCTCTATTATATTTCCAAAATATAATCTTTAATTGTATTTTCATAAATACAATTAATTCAATTTATATTCCCAAGATATTAATTGTGCCACATATAATTATAATTAATGTCGATTAATTATAAACCCATCTCTATGGTCATGCGGATAAGCTGAATCACCACATAGTATGACCCATACGGCCTTAGTGTATTAAGCTAGTGACATCAATAGGCATCATGGGATTCCTAGACGGTCCCATTTGCAATATTAATACATGAGGACGTTTGAGAGATTTCTCAAAGCTACCCTTTCGTTGTAGAAGCCTGTTGCACTCAAATGCGGCGATGGTAAGGTCCTTTCATCTGACTGACTCGAATGCATCTAGGATCGATGATGTGTCTATCCCAATAATACACTCATGGTGCCTTCAGTGAGCTGCTTGGTTAATGCAATATATTATGACCATTCATAACTATATCCATACGCTGGCCAGCGATTTTACCAACACAACTATGAACGACTTGAGAAGTTCTCTCCAATGCTACACATGAGAGATGAATCCTCACAAGAACACTTAGCATCCACATTTTTAATATGGCCATGATCCCATAAAGCGTCGTATCACGCTGCTTATTCACAGCGTGCGTTGGATACTCTCCCAAAGACATGGGGCAACAAATGTGATGATAAAGTCTTGGTGAGTCTAAGGACGAATGGCATCACTTCGACAACTCCGGTTCCCATAGACACTTCAGTGTAGAATACACATCGATGGGAGTATCCGGTGGGTTCTTCCATTGTTCGGAATCATCCTCGAACAACTATGCGCAGTTATGGGAACATCATGGATTCGTCTAACGATCTGTTCCATGGTCGTGGGATCGACGCACACTTTCTCCAACAAGTATAACCTCCACGCATACTAGTCTCGATTGCCTCATTCAGACCCCTACATCTGAAATGAGCTTCGACTAGGGAGAGTTTGGGATAAATGATAATTCACATAGTTCCCACTAGTTATGTGATCAGTCATCTATCCACAGGGGACATTTTTGATATCTATACAGACCAACTAGATAAAGATATGACATGTTGTATGCCTGATGTAATATATAAATACATTATGTAAACATAAACATGGATAAACAAACATATAATATATTACGTTGACTGTGTAATAGTACATTTGCCCTTAGTAAAGGTTGTCTCTAGAACATACATACTATCATGAACAAGTTGTTGAGACTGATGAAGAGAAATCCAGAAAGTTGGTTGAAATTTCCAAAGGAAAGACAAAGCTTTCTGATGCCGTGATAGTTGCTCTCGATGCCAAGGTAACTGAGTCAGACCTTGAAGATGAAGAAAATGATAAAGACTTGCAAAGAGACTTAGCAAATAGTAGACAAATACATGTTGCTGGAGCACAACATCTGTCTATTGCTCAGTCTTTAGGAGGGAAAAGTCTGGAAGATTCCTCCCTTCAACCCCCTACTGCTGGTGAAACTCCAATTACTGAAAACGTTGAGTCTCAAGAGTTGGAGTTTCCTTCAGCAACCACTCAACCAGAACTTAAAGTGGCTGAAAACCTTGGAGAAAAGGTTGCTGGTCTTGACAAGGAAGATGATGCTGAAAGCTCATCTAGCCTTTCTGATGATGATGAAGAGACTGGAACTCTTAATGATAAGACTGGTGAAATCCATCACTCAGATTCAAAAGATCAATCTGAGTCATCATATTTAGAAGACTCTACAGAGATGCATGGCATCAAAAGCAAAGAAGACCAACTTGCCACTGAAATCAAGGCTCATGCAGTTGATCCCACACTCGTTCCCTTTCCTAATGTGGACGAGTATAATCCTAGAATCAATGCACTTATGGAAATCCATAATCAGTGCATTGCTGAAGATGAGGAGCTTCTTGCTGAAAAGCCCTTGAACGTTGAAAAGGTCCTAGCTATATTGCTGAGACGTACTACTAGTGTCACACTTGCTCAGGCAGACATTATTTATCATCACAAAAGCTATGAGCATGAAGCAAGAAATGCCATGAAGGTTGCTGTCAATGCCTTGCACAAGGCTCAACAAGCTCTTGATCATAAAGATGCTGAAACCAAAAGAGTTATTGATGACATAAGAGGCATAAAATAAGAAATGTCCCTTTACACCAAGGATCAACAAACGATGGTTCTTAACTTCAACAGTCTGAAGACTCTTGCTGAGAATTGCAATGAGTTCTTCTCTACCAATGTTTTTGATGCCCATCAATCCACGGCTAAGGGGGGAGAAAGACAACAAATGAAAGGCAAAAAGGATTTGCCTTCTACTGTTCCCATTCCCTTGCTGAAATTACAAGGACCTACTACAGAACCAATTGTTGAAACACAAGGTTCAAGATCTCTGAAATGAAAAGAGACAAAAACTGAAAGAAGTTCAGCAAAGAAGAAAAATATTGCTGATACTTCTGAAAACATGCAAGGAAGATATCATTACATACACAACTGACTGAGATGATAACGATGACACTCCTCCCTCAAAATCTTTGAAGGTAAGGCCAATCTCTGGCAAGACTCAGTCTGACCACTCTAAGCATTTCTCCTCTGATTCCAAATCCTCAGCAAAGAATGGTGATGGAAATTTAAGGGAAAGAAGAAGGAAAAGAAGAGAAGAAAAACAGCAACTTGCTGATGCTGCTGTTGGCCTAGGTGTTTTTACACCAAAACAAGCAACAAGGAAACCACTCAAAATGTGGTAAGAAAACATAAAGGATTTTGGATCATGAAGCTTGAAGACCTTCTAGAAAGCAAACAAACATTTCCCCACAGTCGTGCTAAACAGATGGATACCTAGAACGTGCTGAAAGTTGGGAACAATGAAAGAGAATGATCTCCTCTGAACAGCTTTGCTGAAAGAAATCTGTGGTTGGATGTTGAAGTAAAGATCAGAGGAGTGGCTCTCAGAAAGAAATTGAATGAATCTTCAGAGTACTTCAAACCTCTGGATGTCACATAGTTTTATGACTCCACTCTTCAGAAATCAAGGAAGAAACTCCATCTAATTCCTTATAATTACTTCTATCTAACTGAGGAAGATATGAAAGAAGATCTCCGCTGGCTAAGAAAGATATACAGAGGCAACATACATTCTAATCTACAGCTTGAGCATGCTAGTTGTTGGGGTCTATATCTTTGGACTGAACAATACAACATTGAGTGTCCCCGAGACAACTACATGAAGAGATGCAAACTCAGCAGAGAAAAAAATTTCAAGTCATAAAGCTTCTTCAAGATTATGAAACCGACTGCTTTGAATTTTCACAAATTGTTGAAGCCAGTGTGAATGAAATTCTCCAGGAATTTTCTAAGCCATGAACTTCAGATAGCTTAGATTATTTCTTGTGTTTTGAACGTTGATTGTTTAGTTATCTTTACTCTTTCTTGTAAACTTACATTGAAAGATAACTATTAGCAATCAATTGCTTTTGTTTACTCTTTACTGTTTCAATTTTTTATAATTCACTTATGCTTACTGTTTAATTACTTTATAGTACTATTGCATTATTCTTCTGATTTATTCAACATCAGAAACCTTATAAAGAGTTTTAATTAATTTAGCCATGGATTGCAAACATCAAAAAGGGGAAATTTGTTAGGAAACTTGTAATTTTGATGAACAATTAACCATGCTAAATTAAATAAAGTCCAGTAACTAGTACTCTTAAGGTCCATAGGAATTTAGAATTTAAAGGACATTGTAAAAGCGGAACGTTTGTTGAAAGACTTAGTGTATGTAATAGTTAGGTTCTTAAGCTTGTTGTTGAGGATGTACTTTGTTTGCAAAAATAAACTATTGAAAACCTAGAACCGCTCAGAAAGTTGAAGAATTGAAGACTGAAGACTTAGAAGATGTCTGAGAAAGGTATCTACAAAGGCACAAATTGGTCAGTAAGTAGTAGAACTCATCAGCCAGTTAGTTTAAGTGAAAATCTATATGACATAGTAGGTTTAGCTTGTTGAACTGAGTTTGAATGCTGACTGCCAATACATGTGACCTGCCTTGCTGATTCACTCTGCATTTTGGCTCCAACGTTCATATTTGAAATTCAAAGAGCATTAAATGCTAAAGCACGCGTTCTGAAGACATGAAGACAAAAGAAGACGCTGCTGATAGTGAACTTACAGCAACATAGTGACATCTCTTGGTTGAAGCCCTACAATTCAAATTCAAACGGCTCCCTTGAGACACTATAAATAGAGGTCTTTAGGCTGAGTAGAAGGGTGTGTCAACAACATGATCAAACTCTCACTTGTGCTTAAGCACTCAAACGTTCTCTACTCTTAAACAACCTATTGATATGTTCCAAGACTTAAGCTTGAAACCAAAACTACTTGTGAAGAATTAGAATACTAAAGCTAAGAAATTAGTTAAGTGTTCATTCCTTTAAACAAGAACAAGTCTTGACACCAAGAAACAACATACTTGCTTACTGCGAAGTATGGTCAAGTTGAGTTTCTCAGATTACTTGTGTTAACTTAAAAGTTAATCTCAGTAATCTCATCCCAAACCTCTCTAACTGATAAAAACCACCTCTAAGGCGTGTTTGTCAGTGGGAACTAATCAGACATAGTTTTTCGGATTAAGTGTCCCAAGTTTGATGGAGAACAAGGTTACAGTTCTCTAGTTAGGTTGGAAACAAAGCAAGAGTGCTTTAGTTTCTGGAATTTCTAGAGTTTAGGTGTTGTAAGGAAAATCATCATCTGACATAGTGAATTCAATCCTAGAAAGGACAAAGTGGATTAGCTGCGGGATTACGCCACCCTCAGATACCACTATAAAGGTGTTTGTGTGATTTACTTTATTGCAATTTACCTTCAGCAAGTTATTTTGTTTACACTTTTTTTTTTTTGCTTACTTGCTGAAACTGGTTTCTGACATAGCACTTATTGTACAAGACTTCCGCACTCTGAATTTGAAGTATCAGCAAACTCATTACTGAAAAGTAATAAGTCTTTGTTGAGAAAGTTAAGTACCAGCAAACTCATTACTGAAAAGTAATAAGTACTTGTTGAGAAAGTTTTTTGACACGAAAAAGTTTTAAAGACTATTCACCCCCCTCTATTCTTTACGTGTTGTCCAAAGAAAGAATCCAACAGAACTACATGTTCAAAGCCTTTGATTGGTAACTGGACAGTTCAATATTCACCATGCACAAAAGGCTGTCTACATCAAAACGCGTAGGAATTTCGGGACATGGATGAGCCAAGCAATACGTCCTGACATCATCAAAGTGTTCATAAAAAACTAATTGTAGCAGTCATAAAACCTCATGCATAGATTAAACCGCATCTTATCTAGCAAATATCTCCCACCAGGTCTATTGATCATACGTGACAACGAAATTACAACCTCATATCTAAGTTCCTCATCATTTGTGAGCAATCAAAAAACCACTTGAGCATATCTCACACAAGGGTGACCACCACTGATAACCTTCCCAAGTAACTAGTTAACACTAATAAACCAAACCGATTATGCTAAAAAGCATCAACCTAAAACATAAAAGATTATAAGAGACCATAGTCAGAGTATGAACCAATATTACTTTCGGAAACTTTATAGTTTTACACTTTGTTTTTGTAGATTTTTTTATGTCCGGTTTGACGTCAAATTAATCATAATTGATTACGAAAAAATTAATTTTAAAAAAATTATATTATACATATATAAGAAGTATACTTTCATAATATAATATTTTAAATTATTTTTTTCGCAACGAGTTACAAATAATTTGAGGTCAAACCAGGCATCGAAAAGTCAACAAAAATAAAGTGTAAAACTATAAAGTTTCCGGAGGAGGTAGCATGGAAGATATATAAAACATCAACCGCTTGTGCTAAAAAACATCAACCATAAATATAAAAAATCCGATTCATAAACATAGAAGAATTAATAAAAATATGAATAAATATACGAACCATAAGCATCTGAAAAAGATTTCAGGGTTATTTGCACGGAAACACTCTACAAATAGTTCTTCCTCAATCGAAGTAGGATATTACCATGGCCCACGTGGCATGCCCTTAAAGTTGAGGTGATAAAAAAATCGTTCAATTTTCGTAACACCTTTAAATTTTGGATGGCCACAAACAAAATATCAAAACAAACCATATAAATATCATAGTCGAATACAATAATAACATCAAAACGTAAAAAAATTGTATCAAACGCACCATAACATAGAACGTCGCGGTAGTATTTAATGCCACTAACAGCAACCCAAAACATCACACGTAACTGGAGTTTGAGTTCAAGATCGTCCCATGTAGTTTGTCTCTTTGATCCTCAAGTATTTGTGCATTTTGGAGGATGTAAATTACTGAATGGGAGGTGTAATTGCATTATTAATACGAAAGAAAAAATCAAGAACAATGAACAGAGAAGCATACGACAAATGAGAGAAAAGAGTTTGGCAATATATAGAATTTCATATTTCTAGGGTTTCTGATGATATTCAAAAATTTTGGAGTATAATTAGGTAGGTTAATTCAAAAAACGTGTAGTATCCTACTATTATATAAGGCGGGATCGCTGTTATCCACCATATTGATGCTCATGGCCCCTTTGCTTACGTGGCAGCGTAGTCTTCAAAAGATTGAGTTATACATGGTAAGTTTATCCACGTCACCATGTTTGAATAACCACTCAACAAAAAAACGTATTCTGTTATCCACCATATTGATGCTCATGGCCCCTTTGCTTACGTGGCAGCGTAGTCTTCAAAAGATTGAGTTATACATGGTATGTTTATCCACGTCACCATGTTTGAATAACCACTCAACAAAAAAATGTATTCGCTTATGGTGGGATTCGAACCTGGGTCGTGCGTGTAGTGGAATGCTTTCCCCACCACTGGGACAATTGAATTTTTGTCAACAAATGTATTAAACCAAATAATAGTGTCAATGTAAAGTTACATACCGAGTATACCACATATGATACGCAGTCAACTATGTTAATTAATGGGAATTAATTGACACCAAATGAAACGTACGAATTTTTTTGACTCATTTTTAATGCACCTGTTTTGTTACATTTATAATTGTAATTATGTTTGTTGACTCAAACATCAATGTAGGGTGGAAAAAAAGAAACGGTAGCATTAAATATTTGAAAATGTCCTGTCATTATGTGTATAAATTGAGATCAAATCGAAGGTTATTTCTCCATTGTGGCAATGCCTCCGTCTCTACTTTCAGTCTCATCATCATAAATTTCCATTCCACTTTTAGAGAAGAAAACATGTTCTACAACTCCCGGTGGTTATGAACATCGTTAGGTACTGAATGCCGAGGCATATGATGGAGGATCCATCTTTGTTGTAGACTGTTTTAGATCAACTATGGATGCTTAGTTGATGTTCATGAAAATCGTGGACCGTTCTGCAAGATTCATAAGGTTCCAATCCCCGACAATCGCTTAAACATATGGTGCAAAGACTGTATGTACGATTTTCATGACTAGAAGAATGCTTCAAAAAGAAGCTTTTTTTTATGCATTCCGTTAAGTTAGATTCTTTTTTTTTTGTTAATATTTGTCTTATATCGAAGTTATTTTATATTATATATATTGCTTGAAAAAATTTATATGAACATCCCTATTCTGTTTTGTGGTTTTTATAAATCTTATGTTATTTTCTTATAAATCTCGATATTTATGACTTGAGCAACGTGAGAATAGGTCCAACTGTCCAACATGAGCATAAGAAAAAAATTAAATTATAATGATCGATCAACACCCTATGCTATTTGTTGTTTTTTTTTATAAATTTGTAGTTAAGATTTATAGTTTAACTTAATAGCTACATTAAGTTATACAGTAGATGTTATTTTTAAATTGATCGATCAACACCATATGTGTCGACGTATGATTAAAACCTTCATTTTCTGGAGTTGGGAAAAAAATAAAAAAATATTGCTTTCATTGTCCAAGAAATGAGTTATTCTCTCCATAATTGATTGGTTTCCTAATTAAAAAATAAGAATATTAATTTACTAAAAACGGTCCTAAATGACATTATGACAATTAATTGAAGCTGTAGCCTTTGAGAATTGATAGTGGAGCTTGATTATTTCCACTAATGGCTGCCCTACTATGCTTCTTCGTAATATTGACCAACCGGCTGAATTATGCAATAGCACGAGGTTGATTGTGGTTAAGCTTGGTAAGCAAATCATAGAGGTTAGGATGATACATGGAAGAAACGCTGGAAATAGGGTATTCATTCCACGTATGGTTCTGTCACCTTCAGTTTCTACAAAATTCTCGATTAGATTCCAGCAAAGACAGTTAATAAGAGTAAGGGGGGAGGAGAAGAAGGTGTTCCATAATTTTATCTTGGAACGTAAGGGGGCTCAATAATAAAGCTAAGCACAGGGTGATTGGCTCCCGTCTCTCTACATGTAAATGTGTTGTAGCAATTCTAATAGAAACTACAGTAAAGAGGCACAAGGCAGCAGGAATAAGGAGGCAGTTAGGCTCCAGATGGATTTATCATGATAATTACAAAGATCATGAGAATGGTAGAATATGGGTACTAACTGACCGAGCGAAGCAGTTGTTTCAGTTATAGAATCCACTGCACAGTATATTCATATGGAAGTAGGGGACTTGAAAGGTAATAGGATGTATTGGCTTACTGCTATATATGGATAGAGAAGGTAATAGGATGCTAATTGGAGACTTTAACAATGTACTATCTAAAATGGATAGAGAAGGGGGGAATAGAGTACAGTATGGAGAATATGCAGATTTGGAAAAAATGATGCAGAATGTTGGATTGTTTGAAGTGCCAAATAGTGGAGATCATTTCACTTGGTCTAATGGATTGGTATACTCAAGGATAGACAGAGGGATTGCTAATGTTGATTGGTTCTTAAAGTTCAGAGATGCAACTACGGAGATTCTTCCTGCAGGTATCTCTGATCATTGTTCACTTTACTGCTCTATACCAAAAAATCCAGTCTGCCATAGAAGTAAGCCTTTTAGGTTCTTGAATTGTGTTGCTAAAGAACATTACTATTTGAGTATTGTAAGGGAACATTGGAGTATAAATGTTGAGGGTACATCTATGTTCTGTTTGTGGAGAAAACTTAAGCACTTACAGTTCCCTTTGAGGAGAATGGCAGTCAGGTTTGCTGCGGTTTCCCAGGAAGTTCTGGATAAGAGAAAGCAGCTTGAAATCTTGCAATTATAGCTGAGTCAAGACAGATTCAATGATAGACTGTTGAAGGAGGTGAGAGAGACTACTAAACAGTTAGTTGCAGTTCATCAGTTGGAGGAAGAAATTCTCCAACAGAAATCTAAAATAACATGGCTATCTTTAGGAGATGGAAACAACTCCTACTTTCATGCCTCTTTGAAGACAAAAATCAACACAAAGGCCTTCATAAGTTGGTAGATCCAGCAGGTAACATACTTACAGAACATGAAGAGATTGAGAGGGAAGTATTGCGTTTTTATAAGGAGATTGTTGGCACTTCTGCTAGTAAACTGCAAGGGGTTCATATACCTTATCTGAGACAGGGTAAGCAGCTTAATAGGGAGGAGAGCTTGCAGTTGATTCAACCTGTGACAGAGAAAGAGATTGATGAGGCGCTGCAAGGGATTGGGGATACAAAAACCCCAGGTTCGGATGGATATAATGCCCTCTTTTTCAAATCTGCTTGGTTAGTCATAAAACATGATGTGATTGATGCCATACAAGAATTTTTTGTTGAAGGGAAATTGTATAAGGCTCTCAACTGCACATATGTTACTCTTATACTAAAGACTCCAAATGCACTAAGCATGAGAGAAATGAGACCTATCTCATGTTGTTCTTCAGTCTTGAAAATCATCTCTAAAGTGCTTACTGCAAGATTGGGAAGGGTTATCAATTCAGTTGTGGACGATAGCCAATCGGCTTTTTTGCCGGGCAAAGTCATACATGACAACATCATTTTGGCACAAGAACTTATTAAGGGCTATGGGAGAAAAGGGATTTCACCTAGAGTTATCATTCAAATGGACATTCAAGGCGTACGACACCGTCGAATGGTGTGCACTAGAAACTATTATGAAAGAGCTTGGCTTCCCAGCAAGGTTTGTTCATTGGATTATGGTTCTTGTTTCTACAGTCTCTTATAAATACTCTATTAATGGTTGTCCTTCTAGTCTTTTGGTGCCAAAAAGAGTACTACGGCGGGGGGACCCAATCTCCCCTATGTTGTTTGTTCTCAATATGGAATACTTACATAGGGTGTTGAAGGGGCTTAAAGATACGCCGGATTTTAATTATCACCCTAAGTGTGAAATGTTGGGAATCACTAATTTGTGTTTCGCGGACGACCTTATGCTCTTATGTAGGGGGGATGTTGGATCTGTGAAGCTTCTTATGCAACAGTTTCATCTCTTTTCTGCTGCCACGGGATTGCAGGCTAGTCCCACCAAGTGCAAGGTCTTTTTTGGGGGAGTTTGTGAGCAAGTACAAAATGCAATTTTGGATGTCACTGGTTTTGGCAAAGGAAATCTGCCTGTAAGGTATCTGGGAGTGCCATTATACCATAAAAAGTTGCGTATTCAAACTTCTCAACCGTTATTGGACAAGATTCTAGCCAGAGTTAAACACTGGAGTGCAAAGTTGTTAAGCGACGCAGGGAGGTTGCAACTGATCAGAAGTGTTATATTTGCAGTGGCCAATTACTGGCTTCAGGTGTTCCCATTGCCTAAAAAATCTTGAAACATATTGAGTCGATTTGTCGTATCTTTCTATGGACAGGTGAAGATTCTGAGAGTAACAAAGCACCAGTTGTGTGGGATCACATATGCGATTCAAAAAATGAAGGGGGTTTAAATGTTACATCTTTACCTGAATGGAACAAGGAAACCTTAGCTAAAATGTTGTGGAATCTGGCTATGAAAGTAGATAAGCTTTGGGTTCGTTGCGTGCATTGTTATTACTTAAAAGGGGAGGAATTGATTAGGTATCAGCCTAAGTCTAGTTATTCATGGATTATGCGTGCCATTTTCAAGAGTAGAGATGATGTGATGCAAACTCGAGAATCGCAAGCAGCTGTTACTAATGGCAGGTACTATACTGGAAAAATCTATAGAGAATTAAGATCATCTAACGCAACTGTGATGTGGAGGAAAATTTTCTTTGGGAACACTGCAAGGCCGAGAGCTGTATTCACTACATGGATGGTATGTAATGGCAGGCTGGCAACTAAAGATCGACTAGCAAAATTTGGCATACAGACTGATGGAATGTGTTGAAACTGTAAATGGAGTGAAAGTCTTGATCACGTCTTTTTTGAATGTACAGAGACACAGAAAATCTGGAAGTCAATACTAGATTGGATGAAGATACTACATCAGCTGCTTGGGTGGAGTGATGAACTGAAATGGATTGTCCTGCAGTGCAAGGGGAAATCTATGAGATCAAAACTGATGAAAATTGCTATTGTAGAAACTCTGTATATGATTTGGTGTGGCAGGAATGAAGGAGTATTTGCGCAAACTCCTGTAAGGAAAGATATAGCGGCACAGATAGTGCAAATTGTCAAAACAAGGGATCACTTGCATAATGGGCTAAAGATATACTGTGATAGACTGTAGAGTATATTTTCATTGGGCCTTTCTAATGAATTAGCAGAAAACTTTGGTTAGTTTTGATTTACCTGCATCCTCTGGATCGGTTTCTTTGTATTGTTTTTGGTAATGAAAAGTTCTTTTCTGGCTCCAAAAAAAATAAGAGTCAAGGACACTCTCTTTCTAAATATTGGCCTCTATTTTTTCGAAGCCCTTTAGTCACGATCAGTTGTACGTTACTTTCTCAAGAGAGTTACCACAAAGAAGGGTCTAAAAGTGTTAATAGTTGATGAAGATGACCAATCGAGTGACCACCAACATCATATGTAAGGATGTTCTTTGCAATTTATGAGGTATTTTTTTTAACTCTCTTTTCACTCATGTAATTATATAGTATATTTTTGTTGTTCAGTTTAATAACCATTGTATTTAATGTTGTATGTGTTTTAACTAATTTGTATAAAGTTGTAAATATTATGCAGAGTTGACTGGTCACAGCATGAGCTGAGTGCGTCTGGACTACCTTTTGAATTAATTAATTATCATTGTTTCTGTTATAAATATGAATGCCATGAGTTCATGACTCTTCCTATACCCCATATACTCCATTTAATATTGTACTTTATTTTTCCATTATGTAAACTGAGAGTTACAAAACTCACTTGGTTATGGAGAATTCCCTATAAATAGGGCTTGGACTTGTACATTGAGGCATACTTGAAAATACAATAATATTCTACCCTCTCCTCTAACTCTTTAAAGTCTTTATCTTATGAAACGTTATCAACACGACTCTACCGAGCTAGTCCGACTCCTAATCATTCCCTTCTTGCTAAGGTAAGACATAAAATCATCTACGTTTAATTAGTTGATAAATTTATCTTATCTAACCATATTGCACATTTTAGTTAGTGCCAAATTAATTAGTAGTACTAGTACTTATTCCCCTGGATCCCAACTCCTTTTTCATTTGCATAGTACTAGATGATTTACATGATGATGGTAATTAAATTGTGAATGATCATGCCTTTAACCATAACAACAATATTGTCAATCTTATTTTTATTAATCTCTCTTATCTATAATTGTCTTTTACACGTATTGACTTATTAGTTTGATCTAAAAAATTTCTCTGCTTGTTGCTTGTTTGTTCATTTTCATATGGATAAATTAATGTTAACATGATTGATCGAGATGCTTAACTCCCTTGATTGTTTCTCTTTTAGTTTGATCATGGCAAATCTTTGCAATCTTGAATTTGTCGCCTTGGACATCTCCGGGAACAATTTCCTATCATGGGTTCTCGATGCGGAAATTCACCTCGATGCTAAGGGTCTTGGAGACACAATAAAAGGTGAAAATACCGCGTCCAAACAAGACAAGGCCAAGGCGATGATTTTTCTCCGCCACCATCTTGATGAAGGCCTCAAAGATGAATATCTTACTGTCAAAGATCCTGCAGATCTTTGGAATAACCTCAATGAGAGGTACAATCACCAAAAGACCATGACACTGCCTACCGCTCGTTATGATTGGTTACATTTACATTTCCAAGATTTTAAATGTGTGAGCGATTTTAACTCAGCAATGTTTAAGGTCACCTCTCAATTAGAGTTATGTGGTGAGAAAGTCACGGAAGCGGATAAGCTCGAAAAGACACTATCTACTTTTCATGCTAATAACTTGCTTCTGCAGCAGCAATATCGTGAGAAAGGGTTTACAATATATTCAGCTTTAATCTCATGCCTTCTTGTGGCTGAAAAAAATAATATGCTCTTGATGAAAAATCATGAATCCCGCCCAAGTGGTTCAAGGCCGTTGCCTGAAGCAAATGCCACAAAGTTTAATAATAATGGCCAAAACCCGGTTGTGGTAGAGGTCATGTACGTGGGCATGGTCGAGGCCGTGGATATGGACGTGGACTGATGAACGAGATTGTCAGACTCAATTAATCAAATAAATTTGTTATTTAGCCAAAGGCAATTCACAACTACAACGAAAACCGTAGTGCAGCAGTAGAATGACCTCGAGTGTCGTTCTCTAAGGACTATAACTAGCTTTATCTAATTTAACTAAGAATATAAAAACAGTAGACGATATAGCAAAGGTTTTTCTAACAGATAATGGGGATTGGTGATAGTATGGTCCTTCAAAGCATAACGGGTTAATAATCATGCGTAAATTCCTCGGTTTTGCATGGAGATCTTTGATCAATAACTTGTCCTGTTGCAATTATCAAACACTACCGAGGAGGTTACAGTAAGCTGCTCGGGTACTCAGAAGTCTTCTACCATTTTTTCCAATGTCGACCACATTCTCTACGGTTGATCCGACCGATGTCTATATGATGCTCCTTTTAGAGGCAGTAAAGGGGTACCCCTAAGAGCGGTCGGGCACCCATGTCATTATGTTTTGGAACCAAGCTAGCGCTTCGGAACCTTCTAGCAACTGCGAACTCAAGATTGAATCCGTCGCGGCGACATCGTCCCGGTGCCTTCCAGTTCACTCGAACTTTGCAGTCCTTGTGATGGATTGCTGACGTAATAATTGTTTCTGTCCCTTCGGTGTTGCATGAATAGGCATAGGAGTCCTTACTCCGGGTGTACTCTAGCTCCTCCTCTTGGATAATCCGCGACGTTGTTGCAAGAGCCCTTGGCTCGAACGAACCTCTAACGAGATCACTCTCCTTGACATGGTTGTAATCGATCTCCCTCCAATACTTCATAGTAATCATACGAGAATGCTCCTCTCCCTTGGCATGGTTCCTACAAACAACAGTTAGTACCTCGTATGATATAAAACTGACTCATGCATATGCTAGTGTAAGAACGAAACACACAAGTGATAAAATCAACAATCGAGCTCCCCAAATCCTTTATGTGTAGCCTAGCTTCTTCAACATGCAACATACCAATGTAACTACTACATGCAATACATCACATTATGCTCTTGCTAGACAACAAATAACCTAGATAACAACGCTCAATTCATACCGTAGAAGCGAACAATTCTATCATCGTTACATCAATAAATCCTCATACTCAACAATTATGCATTCTACATCAAATCCATCATCGTTACATCAATAAACATAATCATATGCAAGGAATCAAAGAAAACGATATATTGCATAACAAGATATATCATCTAGCAGCAAAATTCCCAAATCAACAATCCAAGCATAATTAAGCATGCAATTGATAGTAAATAACGCTTCTAATCATGCAAACAAACTACCCATAATCATAATTGAAGCTCAAATTAGAAAACCCCCAAATTTGAAAAATTAGGGTTCATAAGAAGATACCTCAGATCTGAAAAACTAATGAACTAGGGTAAAATCTGTTCGGATGAAAAGATAGATCATGTAATAGGCTTCGATTGAAGCTATAGAACACTAAATTTGGTGAAGAAATGAAGAAGTTATGAGGTTTTGAAGGTAAAATCGCGATTTTCGGTTTTTAGGGAGGAAGAATGATGAAGATATGAAGAAATGAGGAGAAGGGGAAGAATCTCGCGCTTTTTAACCTACTGGGACCGTGGGGCGAGTGGGCGATTCGCCCCCCGCTCCCCGATGTGGGAAGACGTTCATTTCGACAAAAAACGCAGTTTTTAATCCCCGAAACCAATTTTTTTCATAAAACCACTCGAAAAATCTCACTCAAACATAACATAAGCACATACGACACAGAGATGAACAAATTCACATATGAGAAGAAAATTGTTCAAGTACGAATGCATGCAATAAAGTGGTAAAGAAAGCGATAAAAACTCTAGGTTGCCTCCCGGATAGCGTCATTGTTTAAAGTCTTTGACTCGACCCCTGTCTGTGCCTAGCTCTTCTTTTTGCGGGTACTAGAATTCCCCTTCATGGATCTCCTCCTCATGCCACGAACCTGTGAATAAGAATGAACATAGGCTGCAAGACCACAGTAGTGAGTAATGTGAGAAGTATCAGGTGGATCAGGTGGATCAGATATGGCTTGCAACATATGTTGCTTGCCATCCACTTCAATAGTGCAAGTTCTTTGGTAGATGTCCATCACGGAGCGTAGCTTAGTCAAGAACGTTCGCCCCAAGAGAATGACATGCCCCGTCCCAGGTGCAGATGCCGGCATAACTACAAATTTTGTGTATACAGAAGCTTCACCAATCTTTACCAACACATTTTTCACCACGCCTTCGGGTCTCACAATGGATCCATCCGCCAGTTTCACAATATCCCTATGCTCAGATAGTTTTCCAAGGCTACTCTTCTCAAACATATTCAAAGGGAGCACGTTAGAGTAGGATCCCGTGTCTAGTGTGGCACGGACATCTTCAAGCTCACCAATCCCGACCTTAACATCAAAACTTTTAGGGAGTGGCTCTGGATCCTCATCACTCTCGTCAGAACTAAGGTCCTTCTCTTCTTCCTTAGCTTGTGGGAGTACTTCCCCCTTTCAACACTCGCACTTAGCAACCTTCTTGATGGTGATTTCGACAGGTAGATCACCAGCCAAAGTAATGGAATTCGACTTCTCAGTGTTGCTAGGCAGTTTGCCTTGTTCCCTACTTGCTTCTCGGTCGATGAACTTTTGCATCTTGTGATGGGTAAGCCTTGTGCTCTCTTCCAACCTATCATGTCTCGCTCTAGTCTTCTCAAAATCTTCTTCATAACGTTTGAGAAAACTTTGGGTGTGATCAACCATCTTTTGCAAGTTCTCCATCAGTTGAGCCGATTTCGACTTCGGTGGCTCTTTCGGAGTGGGATTTGCGCAGTGATCATTACCATAGTTCAGCCTACTACGGTCTTGGTTAGGGCCATAAGTTTGGCTAGATGGTGCATATCCTTGATTGTTTCGGAACCCTCTTCTCCAAAATCCACCTCGAGGATTCCTCCCATCTTGTCCATAGCTAGCTTCTTGAGTACCAAAATCCGTAGCAAAGGCTTCCTCTTCGCCTCTTTGAGCCCAGTTGCCATCATCAAATGCAAGCTTCGATCTACACATATGAGCCCCATGCCCATAGTTCTTGCATATTCGGCATACTTCGTTCGAAACAGTTGTTCCAGTGGCGCTCTTGAGGACTTGCTTCAATTCGTTGGTAATGCACTCGAATTGATCCCCATTCCCCCTATACATAGGGGCTTCTTGAGTCGGTGGAGCTTGAGGTCCACGTCTCCTAACCATCGCTCTTGGGTCCTTGAACTGCGAACCCTTAGCAAGCCTTTCGAAAACTGCCCAGACGGCTTCTGTGGTTTCCTCCCAAATATTGCCTCGGCATTGGAAATCCACAACTTGTTGGTTCTCGAAGGTTAGTCCATTGTAGAAGTGCGGGACTACGTCGGAAAGCTCAAAACCATGGTGAGGGCACTTGTTCGTGAGATCTTGGAATCTCTCAAACGCGGTGTAGATGGTCTCATCATAGTCCTGCTTGAATCCAGTGATTTGCGCCTTTAGCGCGGTAGTCAAGGTGTGAGGGAAGTATTTTTCCATAAAAGCTGAAAAGTCCTTCTCCCAAGTGTCCAGCGAGCCTGCTGGTAGAGAACTCAACCATGACTTGGCTCTGTCGCCAAGCCCCATAGCAAAAACCTTCATCCGCAACTCATCCGTTGTTATTTCAGCTCCGGGTCGTGGGAGTAGCTTGACGAAATCATCGATATCGTGCAAGTACCCCATCACATCTTCCCTTGCTAAGCCATAGAACCTCGGAAGTTGTTGGAATGCGTGGTTCTTGATTTCCAGATCTCGAGTTGCAGACGAAAGAACAATCGCCGGTCCCCTCATACGATGCTTGGAGGGTTGAACCCATGCTTTCAGTGGTCTAGCTTCTGCCATTCCGTCGATTTCCTTGAAAAGACTGTGTAGAGATTCAGAGAAATCGGTATCCTCTATTTCCTCTAGTTCACGCCTTTGAAGTAGTTGCCTTCTTTGGTGGTAGACTCTGTCGATCTCAGCAATTGAATCAGCAAGCGGTGTTCCCCTAGATCGTGTATGTGGCATACACTATCTGTAATAGACTAGGAAAGCAGTATCAGAGAGAGATTAAAAAGGAAACCTAAAAATACTAGAATTAGGAATTGAATGCTGAAAATATAAACAAATTAAACAGAAAAAAGGAGTATAGTCCCCGGTAGCGGCGCCAATTTGATGAACGAGATTGTCAGACTCAATTAATCAAATAAATTTGTTATTTAGCCAAAGGCAATTCGCAACTACAACGAAAACCGTAGTGCAACAGTAGAATGACCTCGAGTGTCGTTCTCTAAGAACTATAACGAGCTTTATCTAATTTAACTAAGAATATAAAAACAGCAGACGATATAGCAAAGGTTTTTCTAATAGATAATGGAGATTGGTGATAGTATGGTCTTTCAAAGCATAACGGGTTAATAATCATGCGTAAATTCCTCGGTTTTGCATGGAGATCTTTGATCAATAACTTGTCCTGTTGCAATTATCAAACACTATGAAGATATAGATTCTGATAGGTCTAAGACTAAAGAATTGTCCAATTGTGTTCCGTAATTATTCAACACTACGAAGATATAGATATGCATAGGTCGAAGACCGGTCCAGTTGTGTGCAATAATTAATCAACAATACGAAGATAGAGATTCTGCTAGATCAAAGAAATAAAGCAATAACACGGAGTATAATGCGCGATATAGCCATTAGCATAATTATCAACCCTTCGCTAAGAATTCACATACTACCACCAACGATAAGTTTAGCTACTCATAGTTGTCATGCAATCAACAGAAATCATAGAAGAAAACATGTTGAAAGATATATAAAAATAAGTAGAAAAGCTGTAAGATACAATGTTACCGAAGGTTGTTAGTCTCCGAAGAATCGCGATCTTACAAGCTCCAAACTACTATGAAAAAGTATCTCCTAAGCTATGAACCCCCAGAACAGGCTCTGGGAAGTTCCTACCTAAAACTACAGAGAAAGGTGAGAGAATAGGTCTGGAAAAGTATGATAAACGGAGAAAACTGAGCAACTATATATAATGTTCGAATTTGTGTGGGGCGAAGGGCCCCACACACCGGGCGAGTCGCCTGGTGTGGGGCGATTCGTCCCACGTCCCGGGCGATTCGCCCGGGAGGTTTTTTCGGGATATTCCACATTTTCGACGCGTTTTTGGATTTCCTCCCCTTTTAGGACTCGGTTTCTGACTTCTAGTGGCCTTCTAACCTCCAGATTCGACCCCTAGACTCCAAATCCTATCCGGAAACCTTCAGATACTCCAAATAGGCTTCTAGAACACCAATTCCTTGTCAACTTCAATATAATTGCCCGGAAATCCTCGTTTTTCAACCAAAACCTGTAAAATAAAAGCTAAAGGGAAACGTGACACTATTCTAATAAAATGCACTAAAATATAGCTAAATTAACATAGAGGATAGCTAAAATAGGTGAAAAAGACTCAAATGAAAGTGTAAAATACACATTCATCATGGACGTGGGGGCTCTCATCCATATAGTGGCTTCCAAAATGCAAGTGAACAAGAGAAGCCAAATAATGGAAAAAGTGGGCAATCGAAAAATATGTTGAAATGTGCTATAGGTGTGGCATGACAAATCATTGGTCTCGTACTTGCCGTACACCAAAACACCTTGTTGAACTTTATCAAGCCTCAATCAAAGCTAAAGGCAAGAACATTGAAGAAAATGTTGTCCAAGATGATTCCCCTCATGGACAATATGATGCAACCCACTTGGATGTCTCATATTTCCTTGTTTACCCTGAAGGTGCAAGTGATGCTATGGACACTCAAGCTTGAAGTTTTTCCTTTGAAATGAATAATGTTTTTGCAATGGACTTGTTGTCCCTCTTAGTATGAATAATGTTTTTTTTTCAATGAATAATGATTACTGAAATTATAAACCATTTTATTTCATTGTACTTCAAGTCACTTATTTTCTTTTATTTATTGAAGAAATCTTGAAAATGTCCAAGGCGAACAAAGAAGAAGTATGCTTGGCATATTGTGCAACTACGCATAGCATATTCAATAATAAAAAATACTTTACTCACTTATCATTGAAAGAAGCAAATGTGAGTTCAATATCGGGTAGTACAAATTTAATTGAAGGCTCCGAAAGAGTAAACATAATACTACCACATGGAACAACGATTGTCATAGAAGAAGCATTATTCTCTTCTAAATCTCAACGAAACTTAATGAGTTTCAAAGATATTCGATTGAATGACTATCACGTTGAGACAATGAGTGAAAATGGCAATGAATTCCTTTGCATTACAACCTTGAGATCCGGTAACAAAAGTATTTTAGAAAAATTACCGGTACTATCCTCTGGTTTGTATTAAATTAAGATTAGAGCAATCGAAGTTTATACTATCGAAAAACAGCTTGATAGTAACTTCAAAATATGGCATGACCGGTTGGGCCATCCCGGTTCAATAATGATGCGAAGAATTATCAAGAATTCATGCGGTCATACATTGAAAAACCAGAAGATTTTTCAAAGTAAGGACTTTTCATACATTGCATGTACTCAATGAAAATTTATTTTGAGACCATCATTAGAGAAGGTCGAATATGATGGTCAAGAATTCATGCGGTCATACATTGAAAAACCAGAAGATTATTTTGATTCCTGCTTTTCTAGAGAGAATTCATGGAGATATATGTGGACCAATACAACCATCATGTGGACCATTTAGATATGTTATGGTCCTAATAGATTCATCCACAAGATGGTCACATGTGTGCTTATTATCTACTCGTAATTTGGCATTTGCAAGGCTTCTTGCACAGATAATACGTTTACGAGCACACTTCCCGCATTCTCCAATAAAGAATATACGCCTTGATAATGCTGCAGAATTCTCATCGCAAGCATTCAATGATTATTGCATGTCTATTGTTATAAATATTGAACATCCAGTTGCACATGTTCATACACAAAATGGTATGGCCGAGTCACTTATTAAACGACTCCAGTTAATTGCAAGGCCATTACTGATGAATACCAAACTCCCAGCCTCTGCATGGGGACATGCCATTTTACATGCTGCGACACTAGTGCGCATCAGGCCAACAGGATATCAAAAGCTCTCCCCGATGCAATTGGTGTATGGTCATGAACCAAACATATCTCATCTAAAAATCTTTGGGTGTGCGGTTTACGTACCAATAGCTCCACCACAACGCACAAAGATGGGACCCCAAAGACGATTGGGAATATATGTTGGATATGAATCTCCATCAATAATTAAATATTTAGAACCATCGACTGGAGATTTATTTACGGCAAGATTTGTTGATTGCCATTTCGACGAATCTAATTTTCCAACAATGGGGGGAGAACGTAAGCAGTTGGAAAATAATATATCATGGAATGAATTATTGTTAGGAAACTTGTAATTTTGATGAGCAATTAACCATGCAAAATTAAGGAAAGTCCAGTAACTAGTACTCTTAAAGTCCATAGGAATTTAGAATTTTAAGGACATTGTAAAAGAGGAACGTTTGCTAAAGACTTAGAATAGGTGCTAGTTAGGTTGGTTTTAAAGCTTATGATGTATCTTGTTTTCTGAAAAGAAATACAAATTATTGAAGCATTTGTTGATGATGTACTTTGTTTTTACAAACAAACTATTGAAGCATTTAGAACCGCTCAGAATCTTGAAGATTTCGAAGATTGAAGACTAGAATATTTCTGAAGACTGGTATCTACAAAGGCACATGTCGCTCAGAAAGTGGAAACTTCAGCAACAGCTTGCATAAGTGAAAATCTGAACGATAGAGTAGGTTGTGCTTGCTGAAACTGAGACTGGCCACTTGCTGATGAAACATATGTGACCTCTTGCTGAAAGTACTTGCATTTGCGCTCCAATGTTACTGTTTGAATTCTGTTCAAATAAGCATTAAATGCAAAGCATGCACGCGAAGGACATGAAGACTAGAAGACAAACAAGGACGCTGCTGAAAGTACAAAAGCAAGATAGTGACATTTTAAGGAACAAAAGCCTTAGAATTTGAAATTCAAACGGCTCCTTATTTCACTATAAATAGAGGTCATCTGGCAAAGAGTTGAAGTGTGTCAACAACATGATCATACTCTCATTTGTGCTTAAACTCACAATACTCTCTACTGCCATTGATCCGTTTCAAGACTTAAACTTGAGAAAGCTACTTGTGAAGATGTAGAATTTGCACGACTAAGATATTAGTTAAGTGTTCTTTCTTTCTTTCGAACAAGAACAAGTCTTGACACCAGAAACAATCAAACTTGTTTACTGCAAAGTATTCAAAGTTGTGTTCTTAGATTACTTGTTGTAACTGAGTACGTTATAATTAAGTTATCTCATCCCAAACCTCTCTAACTGAAAATACACCCTTTCAGGCGTGATATTCAGGGGGAACTTAATCGAGCATAGTTTTGTTGATTAAAAGTACCAAGTTGGTGGAGAACAAGGTTGCGTTCTCTAGATTAGGTTGGAGACGAAGCAAGTGTGCTTTGGTTTCTGTTTGAATCGCTCTAGATAGGTGTTGTAAGGAACCTCAATCTTATCTTAGTGGATTCAGTCCTAGAAAGGACAAAGTGGATTAGTTGAGAGATTACGCGACTCTCAGATACCACTATAAAAGTGTTTGTGTGATTTACTTACTACTTGGTTTTCAGCAAATCATATCTATCTGTACCCTGTCACTCACATCACTTGCTGAAACCTTCATTTACTGAAAAAGCACTTATTGTATCAAAGACTTCCGCTCTCTAGTTTTAAGTATCAGCAACCCTAGTTACTGCAAAGTAACTTGCGCTGGCGGAGAAAGTTAAGTATCAGCAAACTCATTACTGAAAAGTAATAAGCACTTGCTGAGAAAGTTTGAAAAGAGTATTCACCCCCCCCCTCTAGTCTTTTCTTGTTGTTTAAAGGGACCAACAAGTGGTATCAGAGCTGGAGGTTCTTTAACCTTTAGCACTGAACCTAGATCCCCTTAGGTGCTTTCCGTAAATCACTCTCACTTGATCAGTTTGGTAGTGCTTTGCTTGCAGGATGTCTTTAGGAGATGCTCCCTTGCTGAAGCTGGAAAATTACGAAAAATGGCGAAACAATATGATGTTACATCTTGAGGCCATTAGTGATGAAATGGTCACTGTCATTAATGATGGACCTATCAAGATCACTAAGGTTGAAAAGAGTTTCCCTCACAAGACCACTGAAGCTGGAAAGGAAACTATCTTAGGCGAACCAACGGATACTGTTGTGCCAAAACCGAGAGAGGAATGGACTTCTGACGAAGCTAAGAGATTCCGTCTTGATGGCCAAGCAAGAAACATCATCATTCGATCAACTCTGGATACCATACAGTGCAAACTGTGGGGTGCTAAGACTGCAAAGGAAGCTTGGAAAATGGTTCAAGATCTTTGTGCTGGATCTGACAAAACCAAGGAAAACAAACTTGAAGTACTGAAATTAAAGTTCCAAAACTTTAAACAAGGTACAAACGAGTCACTCGAAGACTTGGATTTCAGATTCACAACTCTTGTTAGTGAAATGGCAGCCTTGGGTGTTGGAAATCTTTACTCAGATTCTGAGAAGGTGAAAACCATCATCAGAAGTCTGAATCAAGAATGGATCCACACTCAGAATTTCTATTACAATCAAGGAATGCCAGATATTAAACCAACAGAGTTGTTCTCTCATCTTGCTACTGTCAACTATGAGACAAAGCAAAGAGAAAATGTGTTTGTTGAAAAATCGCAAAACATTGCTCTTGCTACAAAGCCGTCATCTTCTGAAAAGAAGAATGATAAAGAGCCTGCTGATGAAAACTCTTTGGTTGTAAAAAACATGAAGAAATTCATCAGTAAGGAACTTGAAAGGCGAAAAGCAAAAGAGAAGCTGAAAAAGCATCTTGGTAACAACTACCATAAGTACAAGAATGAGACTAGCTCGCTGAACAAGCAAGCTCAGCAAGCAACTTCAACAGAAGAACCAGCAGTTGGAAATGATCTATGCTTTTACTGCAAAAAGCCTGGACATTTCAAAGCTAATTGCCCTTTGCTGAAATGCAAATCTGCTGAAAAGAAGAAAAAGTTCAAGAGAGCTTTTATTGCTGAAGAAAACAAGAAGCTTCAAGCAAAGATCGATGCATTGTGCATTGAAACTAGCTCCGAAGACAGTGAGGATGAAAGTTCAGACACTGACGATGAAGAAGCCACTCTAGATGTGGAGATTGGCAAAGAAGTTTGTGGAATAGCTATGGAAGCTTATCCAGATGTGTCAAACTACGAGTTCTGCCTCATGGCCGGTCAGGTAAACAACCCTACCTCTGACTCAGACTCAGAAAGTGAAGACGAGATTGACCTTGACAAGATTCAAGGAGAAATCGAAAGATTTGAGAAAACTCTGAGCAGACAGCAAGAGAAACTACAGTTTGCTGAAACACTGACCAAGCAGACTACTGAAAAGTATGTCTTGTTGAAGGAAGACACAGAAGAAAAGGATTCTGAAATAAGGCGTCTTAAGAAGTTGATTGCTGAAGCTATAGAGAATAATTCTCAAATGGCATTAGAATTGGAAGAATATGAGTCCTCAATTCTAAAGTTACTTGTTGACATCCAAGAAATGAAAAAGATGAAAATCAATTTCAAATCTTATGCTGACGCAAGTAATACGCTGACTGAACTAAACTCTTATTTGAGAGATCCATCTCAGAAAGAAGGTTTAGGTGCAACGTATGAACGTGATGACGTATAAATCTTGAGTAAAGATAAATCATCGATTTCCTTTGTACGTGCTACTGATAGTGGACTACCAGAACTCTATCAGTTTGGTCAATCTAAGGTTGCTGAAACATGCAATCAAGTACCTATGACCATAAAGCCCGCTGTTGCTACTCAAAGTAACAAGACTTTAAAAGGAAAACAGATTGCTGAGAAGCAAACTGTAAAGAAGAAGGATGCTGTGAAGCATTCCGCAAAACAAGTTGCTGAAAAACAATTTGTTAAGTCAAAAGGCAAGATTACTAAAAGTAATCAGAAGACCTTTGCTGACAAACCTGAATCAAGTAAGGTTGCTGACACAAAAGCTCAGCATTCTCCGAAAATTGGACTCGGTTTCAAAACCAAGCAAAGTCAACTTTTTCACGAGTATAAGCAAAGTCAGCAAAGATACTTCAAAGAGATGAAGAAAATCAAGCCTAAGAGTTCTGAAAAGACTCTTAATGCTAGGGCTAGAAGGAACCTTGCGAGAAAAGAACTTACTGAAAAGTATGTTCAGCAAAAAGGTCAACCGAGCAAGACACCACATCAGAAAGTGGACTTGATCAGCACGAATCAAAAGTCTTTCTGCTCAAAACCTCCTAGTTCCTCGGCTAGTAGAAAACAAGTCAAAGTTGAAAAACTTAAGACTTGGGTTTCCGCTGGACGCATTCTAGAACATGTTAATGGACATCCATTATTGGATAATTAACTTGTTTGCTCTTGATTGTGTAGACTTCAGCCACGGAGACAAACAATGCAATCTGGCAGTTTGATAGTGGTTGTGGAGAGCACATGACGGGCAACAAGAATAACCTTATAAACTATAGATGGTGGTCTAAAGGTCCAACGATAAGGTTTGCTGGTGGAGGCTCCGGTTCTATAAAAGGCTATGGTGACGTGAAGTTAGGATGCATAACCATTACTGGAGTTCTTTATGTCAAAAATCTCAAGTTTAACCTTTTCAGCATGAGTCAGTTTGCTGACAAAGGATACTTCATCAAAATCAAAAGTGATGAATGTAAACTTATAGATTTCGAGACTAAAAAGGTTATTATGATTGCAAAAAGATCAGGAGGCTTGTACACCGTAGATTGGTCTTCAGCAATCGTTGAAAAATGCCTTGCCTCAGATCACGATTGCCTTGCTGAAAAAGCATGGTTATGGCATAAACGAACAAGTCATCTAAACTTCAAGACGCTGAATAAGCTGTCTAAAAAGGCACTTGTAGTCGGATTACGTAAGGTTACTTTTAAGAAGGATGGTGTTTGCAATGCATGTCAGCAAGGAAAGCAAACCAAATCTTCTTTCAAGAACAAGGCAGTACCGTCAACTACAAAACCTTTACAACTCTTGCACATGGACTTGTTTGAATCGTCTTCAACAAGCTATGCTGGTAAGAAGTATGGTCTGGTCGTGGTGGATGATTATACAAGATTCACTTGGGTAGTATTCATCAAGCACAAATCTGAAACTAGGACTGAAATACTTAACTTGCTGAATAAGCTTGAAGTCATAAAAAATGACAAGGTAAAAGTCATAAGGACAGACCATGGTACTGAGTTTGTAAACCAGTACATAACTGAGTATTGTACCTCAAAAGTAATACAACATCAGTTATCCTCAGTAAGGACACCACAGCAAAACAGTGTTTCTGAACGGAAGAATCGTACCCTGAAAGAAGCCGCAAGAACAATGCTTGCTGACAATGAAATAAGTGCGGCTTACTGGGTTGAAGCGATTAATACCGCCTGTTATACTCAAAACAGATGTTTGATTACTAAAGAATACAACAAAACTCCTTATGAATTGTTTGTTGGAAGACATCCTAACATCACTCATCTAAGAGTATTTGGTTGCAAGTGTTTCGTTCTTAATAATGGTAGAGAATACCTAAAAACATTTCAACCAAAGGCAGACGAAGCGATATTTCTCGGCTACTCTTTGCATAGTAAAGCTTATAGAGTTTACAACAAAAAGGCACAAAAGATCGAAGAATAAGTGCATGTTGTATTCTAAGAAAAGACACAAGGAGTGCCTGCTGAAGAAGAAATATCAGAATGTATGAAAAAGTTAATCATACATGAGCAAAGAACTGAATCTAATGCTAGGCAAATCAAGTCAATTGAACTAAATGATGATTCTGACAATGACTCTCCTCCGCCAAGTCATGACAAGATAAATATAGTTCACGACAAGGAATTTCCAACAAAAGACGCAGTTGCTCCGGAAGTTGCTGAAACTACGCAACCTCCAATGCCTGCTGATGATCTACCACAATCAAGCAATGCTGAACAAGCAGTTGTTGATGAACCAATCTCAGCAGAGATACAAAATCCTAGTAGTACTGAACAAGTACATCTGAAGAGTCACATGCTGATGAGCAAACATATCCAGATCCAACAAGCAGAAAACCTGTTAATAAATGGATTAGAGATCATCCCTCTACGGATATGATTAGCGATATTAATAAACGCCAAGTGACTAGATCCAAAGGTTCTACTACAAATGGACTTGATGAAGAGGCAACTGTCGTAGAAGTAGAATCATTGTTCTCTTGTTTTGTTTCAGAAATTGAACCTAAAACCATAGAAGAAGCTTTAAAGCATTCTGAATGGATAAAGGCAATGCAAGAAGAACTGGATCAATTCGAAAGGAACAAAGTCTGGAAACTTGTACCATTTGCTGAAGGCAAGAAAGCTATTGGTACAAAGTGGGTGTTCAGAAACAAGCTGAGTGAGTCTGGTGAAGTAACAAGAAATAAAGCACGTTTAGTTGCTCAAGGTTACTGTCAGACTAAAGGATTGGACTATGATGAGTCTTATGCACCAGTTGCAAGATTGGATGCAATTAGGCTTTTCTTGGCCTTTGCTTCTCACAATGACTTCATTGTTTACCAAATGGATGTTAAAAGCGCATTCTTGAATGGTGAACTTGCTGAAGAAGTCTACTTGGAACAACCCCCTGGCTTTGAACTTCCCTCAGAAATCAAGATAGTATACAAGCTTCAGAAAGCTGTATATGGTCTAAAGCAAGCACCAAGAGCATGGTATGATACCTTGGCTAAGTTCTTGCTGGAAAATGGTTTCAAGAAACGTGAAGTTGACAAAACCTTATTTACCATGAACCATGATGGTTGATGAACGTATTTTTGACGCGTTCATCTTGTCTTTTTTACCTTATTTTGCTATCTTTTAGCCTTGTTTTTGGTTAGTTTTGTAGAATAGTGTCACGTTTATTGTTTACTGCATTTTCAGGCACTTTGGTACGAAATGGCGTTTTTGGAGCTAAAAACGAGCTTTTTTGATAGAAAATGGCCCCGTTGAAGTTCCTTGATCTCCACGGCTTGTTCGTGAGTGTTTGAGCATCAATAAGCATTGAGAAGGATGAGTCCAAGGCACCCGAGGGCTGTACGAGGGCAAAAAGATTGAGTTGGAAGACAAAAATCTGCCCAGGAGCCAAGCTAAGCGCCTGGAATAGTGAAGCGCTCCGCTTCATTTTCCAGGAGCTTTGGCACAGCAGCCAAGCGAAGCGCTTGGAGGGCCCAAGCGCTTCGCTTGCCAAGCGCTCCGCTTGGCCTCTCCAAGCGGTCCGCTTGGCAGCGGTTACGTTTTCGGATTTTCCTTCTTAAATCTGATATTCAGTTTCTTTTTTCCATACTTTTGAACATTGGCTTCATTTTGGCAGAGCTCCTAAGCCCCAAAACTCAGAGAAAACTCAGATTACATTGTATTTTAGATTGGATTAAAGGTTTTGGCATAGGATTGCATCCATTGTTTCATCTACGGAGAGGTTTTCATCAATACCCACCGATTAGTGACAGCTTGGTGGTAACATTGTATCATTATCTCTTGTCTAGTAGTTTGATTTGATGTATTCTATTTACAATTCATATGATTTGATGTATATGTTGATGAATATGAGTAGCTAAATCCTTTGTGTTGGTGGTAGAATGTAGAATATGCATGCTATGGGTTATGTTTATGCTTACATGAGGTTGTGAGTCAATCTTGCTGCAAATTCCTTCATATGATTCTTAGTTGCCTATAAAATATATTCGAATTGAGTATAGTGACAAACTCGTTGGTCAATGAAAGCTATAGGATTGTATGTTAGAGATTTTCAACATGCTAGATAAATGGTGTTAGTGACAAGCACCTCTAAATTATTGATAGTGACCTTTCATGATGTGTGTCTTGAAAGTTACCTAGACGAGTTGCTTAGCAGACTTGATCGAAGGTTTTACGCACTGAACTTGTGAGCATATTCGTAACCCATGCATGTGTATTTGATTTCTACCACCAACCGTTTTCCAAACTTGATTACAACAATCTGATTTCTCGTTGCTTTGTTCTAAGAAAACAATTCTATAAACACTTGAACACGTTATCTAAATTAACTAGCAAAAACCACAAATAAAGCCACGTTAGGTCCCGAGAGAACGACACTCGGGGACAACTTGCCATTGCACTCTAGTTTGTGTAGTGATAAGTGTTCTTTGGCTATTAAACAAATTTAATTGGAGAAAAACGACATCATCAATTTGGCGCCGTTGCCGGGGACTTAACTCCTTTGGTTGGTGTTTTTGTTTTGGTTTTTTTAGCCAACATCTCTTCTTTGCCTTATTTCTGTCTTTTGTTTCTTTTTGACTTGGAAACTCACTACTCTTCATTTCAGGTGAGTGCATGCCTAGAACCCGAACGGGTAGACCTATTATTGAACCTTTTGTAGACGAGATCGATCGTTTGTTCAAAGGAGAAGGAGGAATTTGAATCTCGAGTTTGAAGAAGTAGCATCTAGAGCTTCCACTTCTGGTATTCGGGAAGAGTCATCTTCTTATCTTTTGAAGCCAATTCTTGAATCTGTTTACTTGGAAGGTGAAATGGCGGAGCGGCCTATACGTACACTTACTAAGCCTACGGTTGGGGCTAGAGGACCATCAATTGTCCTCAATGATGCCACAAGGAACTTGGAGATCAAGTATCACATGTTCCAACAACTTCCCAAATTCTATGGGATGGCTAATGAGGACGTGATTGGGTTCTTAAATGAGCTCGAGAATTTGTTCTCCATCTTGGGCGACCAGGAGCTGGTGTTACGGATGATGATCTCCGTTTGAAGGTCTTTTCTATGGGGCTAGGTGATCGTGCAAAGGCTTGGCTTAATACTTTGGAGGCCGGGTCTTTGACAACATGGGATCTTTATTTTGATAAGTTCATGGAGCGTTACTACCCCGCTTCCAAGACGATGGCTATGAAGAGCCAAATTAGCTCCTTCGAGCAGAGGTATGATGAGCCTTTCCACGAGGCCTATGATCGATTCATGGGGTTGCATCATCGATGCCCACATCACGGGTATGATAAAGGTCAGATTCTCCAATTCTTTTACAATGGTTTACATCCCGAGATTCAATCTCAAGTGGATAGTATTTGTGGAGGTAGTATGGGGGAGTTGCTTCCTTCTCAATCTCAAGTGAAGCTGGGCATGATGTACCGGAATTCCCAAAACCGGAATGTGAGGGCTCGTGTGCTCCAAAAGCAGCAAAGAGGTGAGGCCAAGGTAGTGGTAGAACAAGATGCCTTCGATGGGTTCGCCCATGAAGTGAAGCAAGCTTTGAGGAAAAGCGTTCCTTCTCCTTCTACGGAAGTTTGTGGTGTGTGCAAGAACTATGGGCACCCGGCCTATTTATGTCGTTCCCAATTTTCTAGAGAGCAATATATCACGAACGATGTCCGTCAAGAAGTGTATGCTGCTGAGGGAGAGCAAGTAGTTGGAGATGTGAACTACGGGCAAGGATATGGCAATATGAGGCCACAAAACCGTGGGACCCGAGGTGGGTACCAGAATCAAGGCAACCGTGGTTATCTTCATAACCCGGATCAATATGCCTATGGGCCTAATCAAGATAGAAGTCGTCTCAGCTATGGGAACAATTGGTATGAAGGAGCACCGCCTTCTAATCCTACACCTCCACCTCAGGTTGCTAGTTTGGGACCACAAGGTGCAGGGGTGCTTCCTTCACCTCTTGTCTCTTCTCTCAACGATCTTGTGTTGAAGACGAATAAGTTTATGGAGCATTACTATCGTAATGAAGCTACTAATAATCAACGGTTTGAGAAGCTTGAGGCTAGTAGTAGCAACCTCCATAAGAAGTTGCAAGAGCTGATAGATCGGGGGGCTAGTAGAGAGCAAGGGAAGTTTCTCGGGAACACGGAGAAGGCTATGGCCATAACCTTGGTGACTGATTTTCCCGTGGAGATCACGGTTGTGAGAGACAATGCACGAGATGAGGTGCCAAGTTGCAAGATAACTGAAACTTGCAAGGTGAGTGAGGAGGTCGAGACTCCTAAGGTGGTTATGGAAGAGGAAGTTGTCGCACAATCTGATGCGATAGTTGAAGAGGTGAAAGAAAACTCATCGTCTGAGGATGAGATGGTGGATATGGTGGAAGTGCCCATCCAAGAGAGCTTCGATGTTAAAATCGGCTTGGGGAAGAAGGACGGAATAGTGGCAACTCTAGACACGGGAGCGGGTGTGAATGTTATACCCTTGAACGTGTATGAAGAGTCGGGTTTGTCTGGCTTGAGACCTATGAAATGCATGGTGCAATTAGCGGATGGGTCCATGAAAAAGCCGTTGGGTGTGATTGAGAACTTGGCGGTGAGGGTTGCCGGTGTAGAGGTGTAGACTAATTTCATCGTTATGCCTACATCTTCTGCTAAGCTCAAAGATGTGGTTCTCTTGGGTAGAGCCTTCATCAACAAAGTGCATATGGTCATAGACATGTATCGCCGAACATGTCACTTTGAGGTAAATGGCAAGCAACACACGTTGCGAGCCATTGTTAATTCATGTGCTTATGTTGATATTAACGAACTTGTAGGATTTTTTGGTCCACTTTATGTTCGTCAAGATGTGCAGGGAATTGATGCTTTGAGAGGCAATTGGAGGGGGAAGTCTAGTACCCGAGGGGAAATCAATTCCGCATGAGTTGTGAAGAGTCGAGCCAACGACTTTTAAACGAAGGCGCTTCTCGGGAGGCAACCCGAGGTTGTAGGTACTTGCATATAGATTAGGAGAACGTTTAAAATTTTGTTTCGTTGATTAGACAAGGTTTTTGGGGTGAAAATTTAGCAAAAGTCGAAAAAAAATGGATTTGGAGGCTCCAGGTCCCAAGCGAACCGCTTGGCAAGCCCAAGCGGTCCGCTTGGATTTCCAGTAAGAATTCCAAGCGGAGCGCTTGGCAGGTCCCAAGCGGACCGCTTGCCAAGCGCTTCGCTTGGGACGGCCCAAGCGCTTCGCTTGGCTTTCCTTAAGAAAGCCAAGCGGAGCACTTGTGCATCAAAGCTCTCCACTTCGTTTTTTTTCCTCCATTGCCAATTTAACACCCCAAAAATCTCAATCTCTCTCAATTCTCCACCAATTCTTGCAATCTTGTGCATTTTACAAAGCCCATCACCCCCTCTATCATCTAAACCGATCAAATTTCACGTTTGAAGCATCCATAACAAGGAATCAAAGGTACCTCTCATGAACCCTAACTTTCTTGAATTTGGGATTTTATCTTAATTAGCTTCAATTGTGTTATGCATTGGTGAATTAGAGTTTGATGATGATTGTTGAGCATGTTTCTTACTATATGTGATGTCTAATTTCGAATTTTGCTCCTCTTGATTTATGATGAATTCTATTGCTCGAATTTTTGCTATATAATTGTTTGATGATTGTTAGCCTTGAATTTGAGTTATGTTATGATTATGGTGATGTTGTGATTGCATGAGAATGTGTTGGATTGGTTGGGTAATTCAATTGGAGAGTTTGTTTGCTTGGTTTAGATTCGTATGGATTTATCGTAACGAAGTGTTAAAGCTTCTCGATTTGTTCATATGAACTTTAGCAAGCCCTCAAACTCACCATGAGATTACTTGAGTGAGTATTGGAGTCTAGGAGTCAAGTCTAATTCTCATTGCCTCTTGAAGTTATCTAATAAGATTATTCTAGGTACAATGTCATCGAGAAGAACCAAGAGATCAAGGGGAGAAGGGACCTCGAGTGCCCAACAAACGGCCACACCCGGCGAGTATCGCCAATCGGGGAGGGCAAGGCAATTCGAAGCGAGTTTCCATGCCCACAAGCACACGTACATTTCTGAGAGGAGCATTCGCTTCACGACTGGTGAGAGCGAGTTGGATGGTGCCAGAGAGCTCAACAAGCTCATTACTGAGCGAGGGTGGAAGTACTATGGCGAGGTCATGCCAAATTGGGACCAAGCAGTAGTGGAAGACTTCTACATTGCCTTCACGGACTACAATGAACGGACCGGTGAGGTTCCCGTCCGCTGTTGGGGTCGAGTTTACTCCTTTGAACATCACTCGCTTCATTATGCGATTGGATAGGCCACTGGCGCGGGATCCAAACCGCCAGCCTACATCCAACGAGAGATTTGATCCCGCGGAGCTCTATGTCTACGACCGGGAGTCTGATCATTACCCCATGGAGATACTGAGTGACACTACCGTGGAAGATTTTGAATTGCCTGATGAACCACCCCGGATTTTTCGCCACAACGATCTCTCCTTCGAGGCAAGGATGATGTTGAAGTTCGTTCAAGCCAATCTGTTTCCTAGCACACATGATTCCGAGGTTCAGTCCTATTACGGAGTCTTAGTCCATACTCTCTTGCATGATTTGCCTCTCACTCCTGGCATCGTCATCTTCGAGGAATTCAAGCGCCGCCGTAATGCGAACCGGAAGCTTGCCTTTGGTAACTTGATCACGGGCATGTGCAAGGAGGCCGGAGTTCCCGACCTCGTACTGGACAAGAAGCCAAAGAAATCCATCAACATTGATACGTACAATGAGATGTTCGGGACTTGGTGCACTCAGCAAGGAGAACCCATGCAACCAAGAGTTACGCGCCATGTGACACCTCCTCCACCTCCACCTACGGCCGGACAAGGAAGCTTCGACTTCTCGGAGTTCAACCAGATCTTGGTCGATCAGTTTGGGAACTTCCAAATCACCATGTTGGAGGCTCAGTCGACCCAGCTTACCGAGCAATTCCGGGGATTTGAGGAGAGCGAAGTCAAGAGGTGGGAGGACTTCCGTGTGATGGAGGAGCAGCATTGGGATGATTTCCAAGGGCGTGTAGATCAGCGTTGGGAAGCCGCTCGAGTAGAGGACACTAGGCGTTGGAGAGCCCACCAGGAGGAGATGATGAACCGCCATGATGCCTTAGCTCGCCGAATTCCGGGGTATACTTTCTATGATCAGACCGGTGGTAGCGGGAGTGCCTTTCCTAACACCCCCCTACGACCCCTTCTCCTAGAGACACCAGCCGACAGAGGCCACATTTATCGGTAGTATTTTTATATTATCGTTATTTTGGCTTGTTTACTATTGTTGGTTGAAACTCTTTTCATTTCGATTTGGTTGTATGATGTTGTGACTTATGACTCTTGTACTCTTTATTTGCTTTTGTAGTTGTGGCCTGTGTGCCTTTTGTCGTGATTCGTTTAGTCTAGTGTTTGTCTTGGTGCCTTAGGTGATTAAGATAGGAAAAAACATCGAAAATCTGGAAACAGAGCCAAGCGAAGCGCTTGGCAAGCCCAAGCGGTCCGCTTGGAATTCCAGTAAGAATTTGATTCTTACTGGAATTTCAAGCGGAGCGCCTGGAGCCTCCCAAGCGCTCCGCTTGACAAGCGGACCGCTTGCCTGGACCCTGTACCCAGATTTTCCTCGTTTTTTCCATTCTTCTCACCTTTGCGCACCCGTTTTCACTTGTTTCTTGAGTCTTTTCAGGTACTACTCTTCTATAGGAGTTGGACACGAACCTTATTCAGGGAAGTGTACTCTCAATCCAATTTTTTCTTTCTAAATCAACTTTTCTTTGCTCGAGGACGAGCAAAAGTTTAGGTTTGGGGAGGGGGTATTGGATTTTCAGTACTATATGCTTGTGTGGTTCGTACATGCCTGATTTTACTCAAGTTCATGTGATTTGTCGTGTTTTTTCAAATTTTTGCATGCATATCATCCCTAGATTAGTTGTTGCACGTTGTTGTGTGTGGAGTTTATTGCCAAGTCTTTTGAACTTTTTTTATTGAGTAGACTAAGTGTGTATGACCATTGATCATATGTTGCATCACTTTGCAAGTAGTTTGAGACTTGTCTCGCTTGGTTTGTCACATTCGCATGTGCACTAGTTAAGCTTAGTAGTCTCGACATCACCTTGAGTGGTGTTTCTTCTGCTGCGGTTCACGATGGCCTTATAAAATGATGCATGTTAGAGTCTATGGTTGTAACCCATGTAATTATGTACGTAAGAGGCGACAAGTCCTTCACCTCGACTAGAGATTGCCAAATGCCTAGGAAGGAGGTAGTGTGAGGTGTGCGATTCCTTGTATTAAACCTATTCTATCGAATAGGTTTGGGGAGGGGGTTGCTTCGTTATACTTGTCTTTCGTCTTTGAGTCGTTGTAAAGTTTTATTTTTCTTTTTCTTTTTGTTTTGTGTCCCAACCTATTCTTTCGAATAGGTTTGGGGAGGTGTTTTTGACACTTAGTACTGCTGCTTACCCCTATATAAAAAAAAAAAGAAAGAGAAAAAGAAAAGAAGAAAAAAAGAGAAAATAAAAAAAAAAAAGAAGAAGAAGAAAGAAAATAAAGAATAAGACCCAAAAGCAAAAGAAGGGTCGTTGCGAGCCAAAAGCAGTCTCGTAGTGTCAAGTGTCATGTAAATATTTTGTCCTTGTGAAGTATCGAGTTGTAAATGCTATCTTTCATTTCGTGTCGCCTTTGTCCAAGGCCTGTTCTTGACCACCCTCGTCTTGCTATTCAAGAAGTGGTTGAAAGAGGCTCATTCTTGAGAGTCTGGGTAGAATAGGGGAGTGTTATCTTTCTAAGGGAACCCTCCTTCGTTTGATGAGAGCCAGTATTGGTTCGCCCTCTCTTGAGGAAAAGTCTCGCTTGGTGAACAGTAGTAAGCCCTCGGTTTCATAGGCACGGGGCAATTGTAGTATGATAACATGCATCATTGTGTCGTCACTGACCAGGTCCAGGTAGAAGATGTTACGAGAGACTCCTTTGTTTAACCAAGTGCACATGAGAATGTGTATATTCGCAATCGAGGCATTCTTCAACCTACTTGCATGTCATGCTCATTTGGTTTTGTTCATAAGCATTTGGTAGATTCAATAGATTAGTTCACTTTACTTGGCATGAGACTCCTTTTGTGTTGCATTTAGGATAGTTTGTTGCTTGAGGACAAGCAAAGGTTTGGTTTGGGGAGTTTGATGAACGTATTTTTGACTCGTTCATCTTGTCTTTTTTACCTTCTTTTGCTATCTTTTATCCTTGTTTTTTGGTTAGTTTTGTAGAATAGTGTCACATTTATTGTTTTCTGCATTTTCAGGCACTTAGGTACGAAATGGCGTTTTTGGAGCTAAAAACGAGCTTTTTTGATAGAAAATGGCCCCGTTGAAGTTCCTTGATCTCCACGGCTTGTTCGTGAGTGTTTGAGCATCAATAAGCATTGAGAAGGATGAGTCCAAGGCACCCGAGGGCTGTACGAGGGCAAAAAGATTGAGTTGGAAGACAAAAATCTGCCCAGGAGCCAAGCTAAGCGCCTGGAATAGTGAAGCGCTCCGCTTCATTTTCCAGGAGCTTTGGCACAGCAGCCAAGCGAAGCGCTTGGAGGGCCCAAGCGCTTCGCTTGCCAAGCGCTCCGCTTGGCCTCTCCAAGCGGTCCGCTTGGCAGCGGTTACGTTTTCGGATTTTCCTTCTTAAATCTGATATTCAGTTTCTTTTTTCCATACTTTTGAACATTGGCTTCATTTTGGCAGAGCTCCTAAGCCCCAAAACTCAGAGAAAACTCAGATTACATTGTATTTTAGATTGGATTAAAGGTTTTGGCATAGGATTGCATCCATTGTTTCATCTACGGAGAGGTTTTCATCAATACCCACCGATTAGTGACAGCTTGGTGGTAACATTGTATCATTATCTCTTGTCTAGTAGTTTGATTTGATGTATTCTATTTACAATTCATATGATTTGATGTCTATGTTGATGAATATGAGTAGCTAAATCCTTTGTGTTGGTGGTAGAATGTAGAATATGCATGCTATGGGTTATGTTTATGCTTACATGAGGTTGTGAGTCAATCTTGCTGCAATTCCTTCATATGATTCTTAGTTTTTTTTTAATAATCGAACTATTACAATGTCACAAGTAGCATTACAAATGCCAGTAATAAACTATAAATAATCCCGCACTTGGCGAGAATTGAACCTATGACCTCTAGTGTCATGACACCTCAGTCTAACCAATTGAGCTAGACCTCATTGGTGATATGATTCTTAGTTGCCTATAAAATATATTCGAATTGAGTATAGTGACAAACTCGTTGGTCAATGAAAGCTATAGGATTGTATGTTAGAGATTTGCAGCATGCTAGATAAATGGTGTTAGTGACAAGCACCTCTAAATTATTGATAGTGACCTTTCATGATGTGTGTCTTGAAAGTTACCTAGACGAGTTGCTTAGCAGACTTGATCGAAGGTTTTACGCACTGAACTTGTGAGCATATTCGTAACTCATGCATGTGTATTTGATTTCTACCACCAACCGTTTTCCAAACTTGATTACAACAATCTGATTTCTCCTTGCTTTGTTCTAAGAAAACAATTCTATAAACACTTGAACACGTTGTCTGAAATAACTAGCAAAAACCACAAACAAAGCCACGTTACGTCCCGAGAGAACGACACTCGGGGACAACTTGCCATTGCACTCTAGTTTGTGTAGTGATAAGTGCTCTTTGTCTATTAAACAAATTTAGTTGGAGAAAAACGACATCATCAATGGTAAAATACTCTTAGTTCAAATTTATGTGGATGACATAATTTTTGGATCTAAGGACAAGCAACTTTGTGATGATTTTGCCAAACTCATGACAAACAAGTTTGAAATGAGTATGATGGGAAAGTTGAATTATTTCCTAGGATTGCAAGTCAAGCAACTCAAAGATGGAATATTCATAAATCAAGCAAAGTATGCGAAAGAAATGCTCATAAAGTTTAGGATCAAAGAGGAAGAGAAACCTGAAAAGATCCCTATTGGGCTATACTAAAGAAGATAAAAGTGTTGAAGAACACAAGTATAGGAAGCTCATTGGTTCCTTGTTGTATTTAACATCAAGTAGACCTGACATTCAGTATGTTGTTTGTGTGTGTGCAAGATTCCAATCTGATCCAAGAGAATCACACTACAAAAAGGCAATCAAGATACTGAAATATGTCAAAGGTACAGTCAATGTTGGATTATGGTATCCTAAAGATTCTGGACTAAAATTGGTTGGTTATTCTGATGCTGATCATGGAGGATCAACTCTTGATAGAAAAAGTACCTCTGGAACTTGTCAGTTTTTGGGTACTAGATTAATATCATGGTTCAGCAAGAAGCAAACATGTGTTGCCAATTCATCCACTGAATCTGAATACATTGCAGCTGGTTGTTGCACAGCTCAAATCCTATGGATTCAACAACAATTAAGAGATTATGGTATTTCTGCAAAGAAAACACCAATCTTTTGTGATAATACAAGTGCTATTGCTATTACGCAAAATCCTAAGTTTCACTCAAGGACTAAGCACATTGATATTAGACATCATTTCATTAGAGATCATGTGGAAAAAGGAGATATTGAAGTTGTGAAAGTAGGTACTGATGATCAGCTTGCTGACATTTTTACCAAGCCACTACCAGATAATAGGTTCGCAATGCTAAGGTACAACCTTGGATTGATTGAACTACCTCAATAAAGGATACATTTGGTAGAATGCTGAAACAGGTATTCAGCAAGCCAAAGTATTCTTACTTAAAAGCTCCATCCACTAATTTTCTTCTAAGAAATGATAGGTCACTACATGATTGCTGAAACAGGCATTCAACAAGTAATTCCTTCAAAACGGGTATTTGTTAGGAAACTTGATCACTTGCTGAGACAGACACTCAGTAAGAGAAAAACCTTAAGGATTGTTGAAACATGCATTCAGGTAATCAAAGATACTGAAACAGGTATTCAAGTATCAAGGGAATATTCTGAGACGGGAACTCAGAAAAAGAGAAAAACTCATTTCTCAGATTTTACCAAAGGATATCTCAAGTATAAAAGAATTTACTGATACGAGAAATCAGAAATATCATTTAAACTTAAGAAATATGAGATATGTAAGTAAGGGGAACTTTCAGCAAGTATCTAGGCTATTTATGCAAACTAGCTGAAAAGATTCTTGTGTATTTCATCAAGCAATCTAATCTCTTAAAACTCGATAAAATCAATTTGTGACGTTAATCGGGCACAGATAAACTCGTAATAATCATGACATGAAATACAATCGTGGCCATTGATTAAAAGGAGTTATTAATCTAACGGTTAACAAAACAAAGAGAGAGAGTGCTCTGACGGTTTTAGTTAGTGGGCCACTACGCATTCAATGCAAAGGCTCCACTAACGCCTTTGTTTATCTGTTTTACCCTTGCTGAGAGCTGAAATCGATTGAGTTTCTCGCACATCAGAGACACTATATAAAGAAGGAGTTAGCGAAATGACAAAATTCTTTAACTCACATTTCCTTTCTCTGCAAATTTTAGCCTGAATCTACTGTACCTCCGGTCAAAAAGCAAACTATCTTTTTCGTACACTTTCTTCTCTATAAAAAGAAATGGCACCAAAGAGACAGTGCTCTAAGTCCTCAAAGTCGTCTAAGGTAGACAGTGCTGAGAAACGCACTGCTCCGGTGACTACTCCGGCATCAAACACAACGAAAGTTGTGTTGAAAAACGATAGGATATCGGAAAAACCTATGCCTCCGTCATATCTTGACACTGCAAAGTGTGAGATGATGACACAATGGGGCGGATTCACAAAAGAGAAGTACATTCGATACTTCTATGAACAAGAACTCGATGATGAGAATGAAGAGGCGCTTGAATTTATCAAGCAGCAAGGCCTCATGAATTTCATATCTGCTCGCACTAAGCAAGTGAGCATGCTGGAAACAATGGAGTTCTACAATAATGCAGAAATCCAGTCCCTTACTGACAGTAAAGGAGTCACTGAAAAAGTGATCTTTACTACAGTTCAGACCACGCAAATCGTCCTGAAATGGACTGATTTAGCGGAAATCTTTCAGATTCCAACCACTGGAACTGAAGATGACGTCACTGCCACTGACGAAGAAATTGAAACTTTCTACAGTGACGTCAGAAATGAGAAAATGAAGAAAGGCGAGATTGCTCCCGTGACTTGGACAAAGCACGTTAAGAGGAAGCATCTCTGCCATTCACTTGGTCTAGTAGCTCTGCTACTGATAAAAGTTTTGGACTCCCAAGTTGGAGGAATTGACCAAGTAGGCCTGAGAAGATGGCCGCTGCTGATGCATATCCATGAAAATAAAACAGAACTTAACTGGGCTAAGTACATTTTCAATAGGCTTGTTGATTGTGTTACTAAGTTCAAGGTAAAGGTAGAAGACAACAAGGTCTCACCTTCCTTTCCAGTTTTGTATGGAATAAAGATATGCTATATCCTTGAACATTTCAGGATTCAGCTGAGAAACCCATTGCCAATCAAGAAATCTGTGTGCAATGTGGGAAGATCCTTCTACAAGCAGAATGTACCTAAGAATGCTGGCAAGAAACTAGAAAAATCAAAGAAGACAACAGCTGCAGATGTCACCACTCAACAACTTAGAGATGAAACTACTGTAGATGGTGGTGACAAAAATGAAACTGCTGTAGATGATCAACAAGGTACGTGTACAACAGCCGTTGCAGAAAATGCAACTACTGACGCCTCTGGGAAACTGGAGAAATCTAACAAGAAAAACAGGAAAGCTGATGATGACACTCAGACTGCAGCGTCATCAGCAAACCCCGTACCAAAGAGGAAAAGTACAGGCAACACAAGGAAGAAAACACTGGCTTGCAAGTCAGTCCCTGTTGTCCATGACCTCTCAGACAATTCCCAGACAATTGATGAAACGCAATTGCCAGTAGATGTTGACAAGGTAGTTACTGAAGCCTATGTCAGCAACATCGAAGTGTTTGCGGAAGCCTTCAATGATCGACTCAACGTTGATCCTTCTACTGAGAACAGACCTCAAGGCAGTGGAAATGAAATTCCTGCCCAAGTCCCAGATATCTACATTGTAGATAATCTAGATGATCAAACTCTGGAACCAGCAAGTGATATTGCTGCTGATCTACAAAATGCGGCACTTGCTGATGCTGCTGAAAAGATGGTTGCTGAACAAGCAACTCATCAAGTTGCTGAAACCCCGGTTGCTGAAGAACCAGTTGCTGAGACAGCAATGGTTCAAGTTCCAGAAGTTGCTGAAACACAAGAAGCAATATTCAACGACGCATCTCGTGATGCTGAGAATACTGACCCAAGTTCACCAAAGACATCAATTGACAAAGTCCAGCTTGTACTGGATGCTATAAGCCAACAAATGGAGTTGGAGATTGAAGAATCATCCAACAAATCCATTGATGTCTTCATGACAAGCAGTGAGTTTAAAGGTCAAGATGCTTCTGCTCAACTTGTCATTTTAGAGACAAGGGAGATTGCTGAAACCGCGCAGTTTTCTCAAACAGAGCAAGACAAGAAGTCTGCTGAAGAAACAGTCCAAGAAAATGAAGAAACTGTTAATGCTCAAAGGACTGAGCCACAACATGTCCTTCTTCAGCAGGTAGATAATTCGACCATCAGTAAACCTTCAAATTCTGAAACTTTTTCTTTTACTAATATTATGTTATCTCTACAGACTTCTCAAGATGGAAGTCAGATGGTTGCTGAAGCCTCTGCACCAGAATTAACACTCCCTGCTCAGCAGGTAGTTAATGTTTTTGGTAATAAAACTAAGTTTGACAGCTTAGTACTTGTATCTAACTCAAATTTATTTCAGGATGAACAAATGGAGGATGTTACTCAAGCTCCTCAAGGAATGGAAATTGTACAACATGAACTAGCTGAATCTCAGCAGGTAATTCATGTTTCAGCTTTGAACTCTAAAGCAATTATCCAAACCTTTCCTGATCTAAATATCGTTCTTTTTCAGGCTCTAAAGGAGACCACTGAAGTGGTGCACATCACTGAACATCAACAAGTAAGTTCTGAGGAACTGTACTTGAACTTAAAAGGACAACTTTGTCAAGAGTTGCTAAGTCCGTCAGCAACTGGCAAAGATACAGGCGAATGGATTTCTCTGATCTCCATCTTCATCTTTCAAACGAGAAAAAGAGATCTTCTCTGCTGAAGCTCGAGACATTTGTTCACTCCATACTTCCTGAAGAAATGACATATTCTCAGCAAATGAGCTCGAATCTGATTGCTCAAATCAGAGAGAATATGAAGGCCAAATTCAAGAGTGCCTCTCCAGCTGAACAAGCTGTGATGCTCAAGGGTTCATTTGTACCCGTGGTGGATGATCCCCACAAAATCAATGAGGAACAGGAAGTAACGAGTGTTGCTTTGTACAAGCATCTCGAGCTAGTAATTCTGACCGATGATGATGAAGAGGAAGAAGATGAAAACATTCCAACAGATCCCAGTGATAATGAAGGGAAAGATTCAAAGGATAAGAAAGACGATGATGATGATAATCAAGGTCCAAGTCCTGATGCTGGTGGCTTAAAGTTGACAGTTGCTGAAAATGTTCAACAAGAAAATCAGCAAGCTGAACAACCACAACCTCAGCATGAATCTCAACCTGCTCCTGCTGCTGCTGAAAATCAAGCACTTGTACAAGGTGCTGATACTGAAGAAGAATATGCCAGAAAAAGGGCTGCCTTGAAAAATGGCAAGAGCCAAATTTCTGATGCCAAGGTCACTGATGCAAACCTTGATGATGATGATGAATTGGATGAAGATTACCAACGTGCTCTACAGAACAGTCTATTGATCCATGCAAGACATACAAAGGATCTAGAAATTTGTGAATCTTCAGGAGCAAGACCAAAGGAAGTCCCCTCCCTTCCATTTACTACTTGCGAAACTCCAGTAATTGAGTATCAAATGTTGCCCTCAGCAACTACTCAATTAAAACTAACTACTGGGGAAACTCCAGTAATTGAGTCTCAAACGTTGCCCTCAGCAACTACTCAATTAAAACTAACTACTGGTGAAACTCCAGTTGTTGAGTCTGAAGCATTGCCATCTGCAACCACTCAACCTAAACGAAATGAAGCTGCTAACTTAGGTTCCAAGGTTGCTGACCTTGATGAATCTGAGGATGACGATGACTTATCAGCAAATGAGGATGAACAATCCAAAAGAGACCCCAAAGTGGTTCAAATTCCTCCTCCTGATTACATAAATGATATCGACGTTGGTCTAAGAGGAGAATTGCTGATGATGGTGATAGTGTATATGTCCTGGAGACAGTCCTTACTAAGGGCATGGTGCCCTTATAGAGGGCATATATGTACTAGTACACAGGTCAACGTAATATAATATATGTTTGTTGCATTTTACTATTGAGTATCGGTTTCACATTTATATTACACCGGGCATGCAGCATGTCATATCTCTATTACTGTCTGTATTGATATTAAACATATCCCCTCGGATAGATGACCGATCACACAAATAGTGGGAGCTATGTGAGTTATCATCTATCCCAAACTCTCCCTAGTCGAGGTTCATCTCGGATGTAGGGGTCTGAATGAACCAGACAAGACTAGTATGCGTGTAGGTTATACTTGTTGGAGCAAGTATGAGCCGATCCCACGGCCACGGAATGGATTGTTGGACAATCGAGAAACGTTCCCAAAACTGCGCATAGTTGTTCGAAGAAGCTTTATCGAATAATGGAAGTACCCACCGGACACTCCCATCGATGTATACTCTACACCGAAGTGTCTATGGGAACCGGTAAGTTGTCGAAGTGATGCCATTCGTCCTTTGTACTTACCGGACTTTATCATCACATTTGTTGCCCCATATCGTTGGTGGACCCGTCGATGTCAGCTCTGAATAAGCAGCTGACCTAAGACACGATCCAGGATTATGGCTACATACAAATGGGAATGATAAGTGATTCTGTGAAGGATTCATCTCTCAAGTGTAGCACAGGAGAGCACTGCTCATAGTTTGCATAGTTGTGTAGGTAAAATCACTGGCCAGTGCAAATGATATATTATGATGGTCATAAGTATATCTTAACCAAGCAACTCCCTCAGACGCTCGTGGATGTATTATTGGGATAGACACTTCATCGATCCGAGATATATTCGAGCAAGTCAGATGAAGGGACGTTACCATCGCCGCGTTGAGCGCAACAGGCTTCGCAACGAAAGAGTTAGCTTTGAGAAACCTCTCAAACGTCCTCACGTATTAATATTGCAAATGGAACCGTCTAGGAATTCCATGTTGCCTAGTCTAGGACTTGCTTAATACGATGGGGCCCTATGGGTCACACTATGTGGTGATTCAGCTTATCAGAATATCCTTGAAGATGGAATCGCAATTAATTTGGAATTAATTGTGATTGATGGGTTATAATTGATTTGGAATTAATTATAATATTTGGTGGCTCAATTAATGATTTGGAATTATTAATTGAATTGGCTGATTAATTGTATTTTATGTAAATACAATTAAAGATTATATTTTGAAAATACAATAGATGTTTGATTAGAAATGATATGTTAATTTAGAATTAACATATGCACTTGGGAAAAATCTACTTGGAGTTTGAATTGCCTTAGAAATATAAGTGGGTCCCAAAATTGGGACCCACCGCCCGTAGGACAAGGAGCGCGCGCGTGGCTGGGTAAGGGGAAGGAGTTCGACTCCTTCCTCTATTAGAAGTCCAATGGATAAGTTAGATTTTCCTGATTGAGTTTTGATTTGATTGGGAATGAATCTAGACTTGATATTAGTTTCCTTGTGCGATAAGAATTAGATTCTTATTCCTTTACGAAGTCTAATTGCTTATGCTTTAGGCTTCTATAGACTACTATATACAGTAGACTATTAGAGAGCTTTTTACACACAGTTTCAGAAATAGACTTTCACAGTTATTTTACACAGTTTTCTTAGAGAAAATAAAAAGCTCTCCCCTCCTCTTACCCACCCACGCACGCCACCTCACCGGAGGAATCGCCGCCCTGTCTTCTTGGTCACACAAAGAATATCCTAGCATTCTTCCGATAGGCTATTCATCCGTGGATACCAAGGTTGAGGTTCTAGGAGCTGGAAACTAACTCTTATTGTCTTGCAGATATACTGAGTATTGTAAATATCTTCGACTTCGTCGAAGGAGAAGATACACCGGAATATTACGAAGACTTGGAAGCTGCTTTGGAAGTAAGGTTAGTCTTCTAATTGACGTGTTTATATATATACGACATATGCATAATCAATTAACCTGTATGTTAAGAAAATTTTGAAATTCCGCTGCGTACCCTAGGGGTAACTCTGACCATATTTTCTTGCTGTGGTATCAAAGCAAGGTTAATTGATTACGTATATACGTATATATATTGTATAATTTTGTAGATATGTGGATGCAATTGATTCTATGATTAATTCGATTTTCAAAATTTTTGTTTTTAAATAAATTTAGAATTTATATTTTTCAAAAAAAAAAATTAAATATATATATATTTTTGGACCGGACCGCCTGCGCGACGCAGGCGGCGGCCGGCCACCTGCGTGCCGCAGGCGCTCACCGCAGGCGTCGTGCCCGCGGCACGGGCGCTAAGTGCCCGTGTGCCGCGGGCACCCGGGTACCTGCGTGACGCAGGTACCCGGAGCCTGCGGACGCAGGCGCCCGGCGCCGGGCGCCTGCACACGAGGCACCGTTACCCGCGTGCCGCGGGCGCCGGTCGCCCGGAACCGCTGCGCCGGTACCCGCGTGCAGCGGGCGCCGGGCGCCCGCGGCCGCGGTACCTTGGGGACGGACAGGTCCCGTCCCATGTTTTCAAAAAAAATATATATATATATTTTCCGGTTGGACCCAAAATCGAGTGTTTGAAAGTTTTAAGGATTGAATTTTATATTTGGAATATAAATATGATTTAATTGTAATTGTTTTTAACTAGAGGGGTTAAAATTTAATTAGTATAAAGTTAAAGGGCTTATTTGTAATTTATCAATTTATTGTTTATTGCAAATTAGTCCTTCTACTTTTGAATTTTAGATTTAACACCTCCAAAGTTTTAAAAATTACAATTAAGTCCTTCGGGTTTTCAAAAATTGCTACTTGGTCAATAGAATTTTCGATCATTTCGTAATAGTCCAAATTTTCAATTATTTCATAAAGATTATAAGTATGGGATTATAATCTTCATAATGAGCTTATGAAGTCATTTGTCATCCACATAGGCTACTACTTGTTTCATATGCTCTATATGCTATTGTTTGACAATGCATGTTTAAATACCAAGTATTTTACTTTCCGTTCGACCGCTATGCATGCGAGGGTAGGCGGCGCCCTCTTATATGTCGGACCGCATATTTATGTATGGGTAGGCGGCACCCATTATGTACTTGACCGCGTTTAGAACTAGAATGGATAGGCGGCATCCATTACGTGTAGACCGTTCATGCATGATGGGTAGGCGGCGCCCTTATTTGTTTGTAGATGAATGATAACAACCCTCAAGCTACAAGCCCCAATCAATATAACTACAGAAATATATATATATGTATGTATTTCTGAGATGCTTTCCATAGGGTGCTTTAATTCTGAACTTTCATTGCGTTTTCTTGTATTGGCAACCTCGTCTTACAGACTCGCAGTGATCGTCATCTTAGAGTAAGCCTATGGTTATGACTTACTGCATATTGTATCTAGCGACCTCGATAGGTACAGTATGTAGGGCATCGGGTTAAATTAGATTTAACAACCAAGAGTTGCGTGACGCAATTGGATAGTCCTACCGGTCATATAATGCTATTCGACCAGCCCCGTTGGAGTATAGCATAGTATGGATTTGGATCTTGTCCACTACGGTAACTTGTTGGACATTACCCGTATGTTTGTTGTGGGGGCAAGCATATGTGAAAATAGTGGGAGCTAAACAGCTAAAGGACCTTGTTGTTTAGTTATGTTGACTGTGTATTTAGAAATAATATTTCAATAGTTGATTTATTATTTTCGTTCTATATTATTTCTCCTTAGGATATTAGATATGGAGAGTATCTCGCTCCGTGCTGTCTTAGAGAAGCAAATTTTGACCGGACCAAACTTCCTAGATTGGATCAGGAATATACGTTTGGTGCTGAGGTACGAAAAGATTGAGTACGTCTTGGACGATGTCATTCCCGTGTGCCCCGAAAATCAGACTGCCGATCAGGTTGCTGCTTGGGATCAAGCCAACAAGGCAAAGTCTGATAAGCATCTTGAGGATGCTAGATCCGCGCAGTGTATTATGCTGGCGGCAATGAGCAATGAGCTGCAGAGGCAACATGAAAGCATGTTGCCGTATAAGATGCTGAAGCATCTTGAGTCGCTCTTTAAGACGACAGCTGGAAGTGTTGAATTTGATTTGATCAAAGAGATACATAGATGCAAACTCAGTGAAGGAGGGAACATGTCTGAGCATGTTCTCAAAATGATTGGTCTCTTTGAAAAGCTTGCCGATGCCGGCGTTAAGCTAGAGAATAAGATCATGGTGATCTTTGTCCTTCAATCATTGCCGAGTTCGTATTCGCAGTTCATCATTAATTACACGATGAATGCGAAGGACGTAACACTGCCTGAACTTCATAATCTGCTGAAGACATATGATCAAACTCTTCCTAAGAAGGAAAATTCGATCATGCTTGTTGGGCAACCGTCTAACCCAAACCCGAGAAATAAAGGTGCTAAGGGTAAGGGAAAGTCGGGAGCCAAGGCTAACACTTGGAGTGATAAGCCTAAGCGTCCGAAACAGAAAAGGAAGTTTAGTAGAAGCGGAAGGGTGCGCACAGATGAATGTCTTTTCTGTAAGCAGAAAGGATATTGGAAGAAAGATTTCCCTAAGCTTAGGGCAGATCAAGCTAAGAAGTCATCGGCTTCTGGCTCAGGTATGTTTGTTATTGAAATGAACATGACTACTTTGGACTCCAATGGTTGGGTATTAGATCACAGGCTAGTCAAGCAAGGTGAAATCGACTTGCATGTTGGGGGCGGCAATCCAGTTGAAGCCAAACGCGTTGGACGCAGCAAGATAGATTTACCTTCGGGACAATGTTTAGAACTTGATAATGTTTATTTTGTTCCATCCATTGTCAGAAATATTATTTCCATTCCATTGTTAGACAATATGGGTTTTTCCTTTCGATTTGCGAATAATACTTGTTATTTTTCATTAAATGATCAGTATTAGGGAAAAGCTCGCTTGGTGAATGGTTTATATATTTTGCAAAGTAGCCTACCTTTATTTCAAATACATAACAAACAACCGTCTTCAAGTAAGAAGAATAATCCATCTTATCTATGGCATTGTCGGCTAGGCCATATCAATGAAACACGGATTCAAAGACTAAGGAAGTTGGACTACTTAGAACCATTTGATTTTGAATCATATGGTACATGTGAATCTTGTGTTAAGGGTAAGATGACGAACAAACCTTTTGTTCGACAAGGTGTTCGTGCCACTCGCTGCTTAGAGCTCATACATACCGATGTATGTGGACCGTTTAAAGTCCATGCGCGTGGGGGTTATCCTTACTTCGTTACCTTTACTGACGATTTCTCAAGGTATGGATATATTTATCTTATGAAGAATAAATCCGAGACCGTTGGGAAATTCAAGGAGTTTAGGAATGAGGTCGAGAATGAATTGAACCTAAGGATAGTCACTCTTCGATCAGATCGAGGAGGTGAATACCTTAGTGAAGAATTTATCGATTACTTGAAGGAAAATGGAATTCAATCGCAATGGACTCCTCCTGGAACACCTCAGTTAAATGGTGTGTCTGAGAGGAGGAATCGAACCCTGTTAGACATGGTAAGATCAATGATTGGATTCTCGAGTCTTCCAAAGTATCTGTGGGGATATGCACTACAAACTGCAATCTACATTCTGAACCGTGTACCATCTAAATCAGTGGAGAAAACTCCTTATGAGTTATGGAAGGGAAAGAAGCCTTGACTAGGCTATCTTAGACCTTGGGGCTGTCCTGCGACAGTCAAACTGATGCTCACTGATAAGTTAGTTGCCAAGGGTGTCAAAGTATATTTCATAGGCTATCCTCGTCAGACGAGAGGCTATGAATTCTATCATGCTGAAGATCACAAGGTGATCGTATCTAGAAACGTGAAGTTTTTAGAAACTGAATACCTCGAAGAAGAGAGGTTAGATGACATGATAGAACTTGAAGAAATTCAAGACTTTGACACGCGCGAACATGAGGTCTCTAAATCTTCTGATTTGGACTCAAGTTCAGTGGGAGCTTTGAAGCAGACAAGGGTGATGATATGACACTTGCTAGACATGTCATAGTCAGTGGGAGTCCTATGATTAGATCAACAGTTGAAACCACACCAATAGAACTCGTTGTCAACCAACCTGTGCAACAAGTTGCACAAGAGCAGCCTCCCGCAAGGGAACAGGGTCGCGCCCAGCGACCAGCTGCATCAGTACCCACTGATAATGTTCGTGTTACACGAAGCCAGAAAAGAAAAGCACCGGAACAAGTCGAGCTCCGTAGGTCGAAGAGAATCCTAAAAGGACCTCAGAAGCAAAGCCTTATGATAGAAGACATCAGTGAACTTGATGTCGGTTTATCAGATCGGGAAGATCCCGAGACCTACAAAGAGGCAATAATTGATATTGACTCAGACAAATGGCAAGAGGATTCAATGTACCAGAATCAATGGATTCAATGTACCAGAATCAAGTTTGGAACTTGGTAGACTTGCCCCAAGGGGTTAGACCAATTGGGTCTTTAAACGAAAGACAGATGCCGATGGCAAGGTACAAACGCGCAAAGCTAGGCTTGTGGCGAAAGGCTACACGCAAAGGTATGGCATCGATTACGATGAAACCTTTTCACCGGTAGCAAAATTGAAGTCCATTCGAATTCTACTTGCGATAGCTGCCTACTATGATTATGAAATCTGGCAGATGGATGTAAAGACTGCCTTCCTCAATAGCAACCTTGAGGAAGAGGTCTATATGGTACAACCGGAAGGTTTTATTAGTAAAACCAGGCCAACTGTTGTATACAAATTACAAAGATCCATCTATGGGCTAAAGCAAGCGTCAAGGAGCTGGAATATCCGCTTTGATGAAGCTGTCAAATCGTTTGACTTCATCAGAAGCAAGGAAGATCCCTGTGTCTACGCGAGACATAGCGACAAAGGAGTTGTTTCATGATCATTTATGTAGATGACATTTTGATCATGGGAAACAATGTCTCTATGCTAGAAGAGACTAAAGTTTGGTTATCAAGTACCTTCTCGATGAAGGACTTGGGTGAAGCGAACTACATCCTAGGGATCAAGATCTTTAGAGATAGATCCAAGAGGATGTTAGGAATGACACAGTCCACCTACATCGACAAAATACTGAAGCGTTATAAGATGGACGACTCAAAGAGAGGCTTTCTCCCAGCTAGGCATGGGATTATCTTATCAGTTAAGGATGGTCCTAAAACTGATGAAGAAAGAAATGCAATGAGTCGTTTGCCCTATGCTTCGGCAGTAGGGTCAATAATGTATGCAATGAATTGCACAAGGCCCGACGTGGCATATGCGCTTAGTGTCACTTGTCGACACCAACAGAATCCAGGAGTACCTCACTGGACTGCTGTGAAGAAACTTCTTAAGTACCTTAGACGGACTAAAGAGATGTTCTTGGTGTTTCGTGGAGAACCAGAATTAAAGATGTCTGGGTATGTCGACGCTGGATTTGAATCAGATCCTGATGACTTTAAGTCACAGACAGGATACGTATTCAAATTGAACGGAGGAGCTGTCTGTTGGAAGAGTTCTAAGCAAGCCACGGTTGCTGACTCATTTACAGAAGCCGAGTACATTGCTGCATCAGAAGCATCGAAAGAAGATGTCTGGATTTCAGAGTTCTTGAAGGAATTGAGGGTTGTTCCTGCTCCCAGTCCAATAACGATTTATTGTGACAATACGGGCGCCGTCGCTCAAGCTAGGGAGCCTAGATCTACAAACAAGAACAAACATGTACTTAGAAAATATCACGTTATACGTGAGATTATAGATAGAGGAGAAGTTAGTATAGAACGTGTCTCTACCACGGACAACGTGGCAGATCCTTTCACCAATGTCTTATGAGTGGAAGTACACTTAAGACATTATGCTAATTTGGGTATTAGGCATAAAGGTGACTGGCTCTAGTCCAAGTGGGAGATTGATAGTGTATATGTCCTAGAGACAGTCCTTACTAAGGGCATGGTGCCCTTATAGAGCGCATATATGTACTATTACACAGGTCAACGTAATATAATATATGTTTGTTGCATTTTACTATTGAGTATCACTTTCATATTTACATTACACCGGGCATGCAGCATGTCATATCTCTATTACTGTCTGTATTGATATTAAACATGTCCGCTCGGATAGATGACCGATCACACAGATAGTGGGAGTTATGTGAGTTATCATCTATCCCAAACTCTCCCTAGTCGAGGTTCATCTCGGATGTAGGGTTCTGAATGAACCAGACAAGACTAGTATGCGTGGAGATTATACTTGTTCGAGCAAGTGTGAGCCGATCCCACGGCCACGGAACGGATTGTTGGACAATCGAGAAACGCTCCCATAACTGCGCATAGTTGTTTGAAGAAGCTTTATCGCACAATGGAAGTACCCATCGGACACTCCCATCGATGTATACTCTACACCGAAGTGTCTATTGGTAAGACTTATAGACAAGAACCAAATTTGATAAAACCACCTGGCATTGCTTATTACTCTGACCCAGTAACCAAGAAAACAAAGAAGATACTTGGATTGATTCCTTATGAGTATTTCTATCTCACTGCTAAGGATCAAGAAGAAGATCTTCTCTGGCTAAGAAAGATTCATCCTAAAAGCATTTCAGATACACATCTTCTCCATGCCAGCAATTGGGGCATGCATTTGTGGGTAACTCACTACATGGAAATGAATGCTGAAAAGCATCATCATACTGCCTGCAAAAATGCAAGAATTCTTCAACTACAAGTCCGTAGGCTTCTGGAAAACTACGAAAAGGACTGTGTTGAATTTACTGCACTTGCTGAGAAGAGTGTAAGAGAGATTTTGAGAAAATCTTCTGGAAGAGCTTAATTCTCTGTAATAGTTTTTGTTAAAGTTTTGTTTGTTGATTCTGTTTAAGTTATCTCTGCTACTTCTTGTAAACTTTTGAAAGATAACTGTCAGTAATGAAGCTTTTGACTCTTATTGGTTTTTGATTATGCAATTTACTTATGCTTACTGTTTAATTATTCAAGTATGCTTGCATTAATCAACTGATTTATTCAACATCAGAAACCTCTAAAAGGGTATCAATTAATTTAGCCATGGATTGCTAACATCAAAAAGGGTGAAATTTGTTAGGAAACTTGTAATTTTGATGAGCAATTAACCATGCTAAATTAAGGAAAGTCCAGTAACTAGTACTCTTAAAGTCCATAGGAATTTAGAATTTTAAGGACATTGTAAAAGATGAACGTTTGCTGAAGACTTAGAATAGTTGCTAGATAGGTTGGTTTTAAAGCTTATGATGTATCTTGTTTTCTGAAAAGAAATACAAATTATTGAAGCATTTGCTGATGATGTACTTTGTTTTTACAAACAAACTATTGAAGCATTTAGAACCGCTCAGAATCTTGAAGATTTCGAAGACTGAAGACTAGAAGATTTCTAAAGACTGGTATCTACAAAGGCACATGTTGCTCAAAAAGTGGAAACTTCAGCAACAACTTGCATAAGTGAAAATCTGAACGACAGAGTAGGTTGTGCTTGCTGAAACTGAGACTGACCACTTTCTGATGAAACATATGTGACCTCTTGCTGAAAGTACTTGCATTTGCGCTCCAATGTTACTGTTTGAATTCTGTTCAAATAAGCATTAAATTCAAAGCATGCACGCGAAGGACATGAAGACTAGAAGACAAACAAGGACGCTGCTGAAAGTACAAAAGCAAGATAGTGACATTTTAAGGAACAAAAGCCTTAGAATTTGAAATTCAAACGGCTCCTTATTTCACTATAAATAGAGGTCATCCGGCAAAGAGTTGAAGTGTGTCAACAACGTGATCATACTCTCACTTGTGCTTAAACTCACAATACTCTCTACTGCCATTGATCCGTTCCAAGACTTAAAGCTTGAGAAAGCTACTTGGAAAGAAGTAGAATTTGCACGACTAAGAAATTAGTTAAGTGTTCTTTCCTTCTTTCGAACAAGAACAAGTCTTGACACCATAAACAATCAAACTTGTTTACTGCACTGTATTCAAAGTTGTGTTTCTTAGATTACTTGTTGTAACTGAATAAGGTATAATTAAGTTATCTCATCCCAAACCTCTCTAACTGAAAATACACCCTTTCAGGCGTGATATTCGGAGGGAACTTAATCGAGCATAGTCTTGCTGATTAAAAGTACCAAGTTTGGTGGAGAACAATGTTGCGTTCTCTAGATTAGGTTGGAGACGAAGCAAGTGTGCTTTGGTTTCTGTTTGAATCGCTCTAGATAGGTGTTGTAAGGAACCTCAATCTTATCTTAGTGGATTCAGTCCTAGAAAGGACAAAGTGGATTAGTTGAGAGATTACGCCACTCTGAGATACCACTATAAAAGTGTTTGTGTGATTTACTTACTGTACTTGGTTTTCAGCAAATCATATCTATCTGTACACTGTCACTCACATCACTTGTTGAAACCTTCATTTACTAAAAAAGCACTTATTGTATCAAATACTTCCGCTCTCTGATTTTAAGTATCAGCAACCCTAGTTACTGCAAAGTAACTTGCGCTTGCTGAGAAAGTTAAGTATCAGCAAACTCATTACTGAAAAGTAATAAGCACTTGCTGAAAAAGTTTGAAAAGACTATTCACCCCCCCCCCCTCCCCTATAGTCTTTTCTTGTTGTTTAAAGGGACCAACAATTATCAATATCTATTCATGGTCCTCGTACAAGTCAATGTGAAAATGAAATTCAAAAGATAATTCATTTGCAAAATCTAGCGAATCAATTGCCAGATGCATTCGCTGACCCACAAAGAGTTACCAAGTCTCAAATGCTCCGATTAGAATTGAAGTCCCTGAAGGACCAACTACAAAGGCTAGTGAGTCTAAGGCACGCATGAAGCGTGGAAGACCAGTCAGTTCAAAAGATAAAAATCCTCGAAAAACAAAAGGAGCAAATGTTAGTGATGGCCCGAAAGAGGAAGAAAAATCTCTTGAAGAGACTAATAAGACTCCAGACGAGTCACACGACATAACAAAAGAGACACAAACATCGATGATATTTTCATGAAGAGATCTCCATTAATTATGTCGTAACTGGAAACATATGGAATCGAAATGATACAAACATCGATGATATTTTCTCGTATAATATAGCGCGCGATATTATTGAAGAAAGTGAGGATCTTGAACCTACATCAATGGAAGAATGTAGGCGTAGAAGTGATTGGCCAAAATGGAAAGATGCTATCAACAAAGAATTAAACTCTCTGAGTAAGCGTAAAGTTTTTGGACCTGTAGTCCGTACACCAAATGGTGTAAAACCCGTTGGATATAAATGGGTATTTGTGCGAAAAAGAAATGAGAAAAATGAAGTTGAAAGATATAAAGCAAGACTTGTCGCACAAGGCTTTACTCAAAGACCTGGAATTGATTATGAAGAGACATATTCTCCAGTAATGGATACTACTACATTCCGTTACCTAATAAGTCTGGCTATACATGAAAAACTTGAGATGTGTCTCATGGATGTAGTAACGGCCTATTTATATGGGTCCTTGGAGAATGATATTTATATGAAAATCCCGGAAGGATTCAAAGTGCCTGAAGCACAACACTCAAATGCTCGAGAAGTTCATTCGATCAAATTAAATAAAGCTCTATACGGACTAAAACAATCAGGACGAATGTGGTTCAATTGTTTAAGCACATTCTTGTCAAAAGAAGGATACAAGAATGATACCATATGTCCATGCGTTTTTATTAAACGATCTGGAGCAAATTTTGTCATTATCGCAGTCTACGTTGATGACTTGAACATTATTGGCACTCCTGAAGAGCTATCAAAAGCGGTTGATTGTTTGAATAAAAATTTTGAAATGAAAGACCTTGGAAAAACCAAGTATTGTTTGGGTCTGCAAATCGAGCACTTGGAAAATGAAACGTTTGTGCATCAATCGAATTACGTAGAAAAATTGCTAAAACAATTCTACATGGATAAGGCACATCCCCTTAGTACACCCATGGTTGTAAGAAACTTAGATGTGGAAAAAGATCATTTTAGACCTCCGGGAGAGAATGAAGAACTTCTTGGTCCTGAAGTATCATACATTAGTGCTATCGGCGCACTAATGTACCTTGCTAACTACACACGATCAGATATAGCTTTTTCCGTTAACTTACTAGCAAGGTTTAGTTCTTCTCCTACTCGAAGACACTGGAATGGGATCAAAGATATATTTAGATACCTTCGAGGTACAAGTGATATGGGTTTGTACTATTTGAACTCTAGTAGCTCTGAGTTAATTGGATATGCCGATGCTGGATATTTGTCTGATCCACACAAAGACCGTTCTCAAACAGGTTATTTATTCACTTGTGGAGGTACTGCTATTTCATGGCGTTCTGTTAAGCAAACTTTGGTTGTTCCCTCTTCTAACCATGCAGAATTGATAGCAATCCATGAAGCAAGTCGTGAATGTGTCTAGTTGAGAACCTTAATTGGACATATTCGCAATATGTCTGGTCTTACATTCCAAGAGGAAGTTCCGACAGTACTTTATGAAGATAATACAGCTTGTATTGCACAATTGAAGGAAGGATTTATTAAAGGAGACCGGACAAAGCATATTTCACCAAAGTTCTTCTTCCCTCATGACATACAAAAGCAAGGGGCTATCAAAGTACAACAAATCTGTTCATCTGAGAATTTAGCAGATTTGTTCACCAAGTCACTTCCAACATCTTCATTTCTAAGATTGGTCCGAAAGATTGGAATGCGGCGACTAAAATACATAAACTGATGTTTCAATCAGGGGAGACGAATATGCACTGCACTCTTTTTCCCTTCGCTAAGTTTTTATCCCACTGGGTTTTTCTTAGCAAGGTTTTTAACGAGGCAGTAACTTTAAAGCGTATTCAACAAATAAACTAATGTCATTCAAGGGGAGTGTTATAAATATGAATGACATGAGTTCATGACTCTTCCTATACCCCATATACTCCATTTAGTATTGTACTTTATTGTTCCATTATGTAAATTGAGAGTTACAAAACTCACTTGGTTATGGAGAGTTCCCTATAAATAGGGCTTGAACTTGTACATTGAGGCATACTTGAAAATACAATGATATTCTCCCCTCTCCTCTAACTCTTTAAAGTCTTTATCTTATGAAAGTTTCTGCGTTATCATGTTTCTTTCTTTTATATTGTAAAAACTTACACTCACTCGTGAGTTTTATTACATATTGAATTTTTCCTACCTATATCATTTAAAGCAAATTATTCTGTGGTAACGCCACAGGTCTGTACTAGTAACTAGGTGTGATTTCTCGGTTGATTGCTGGCCTACCATATATATGAATCGAAAAGGAAGAATGAGGAAGCATTAAATGTGAATGCAATTAGTGGTATAAACTTTTCTAAACATTAATTAAAAAACTAACTTTTTATTGCAAATAATTCCATATTAATTCTAACCCAAAAACGCTCATGAGTATGAATGAGAGCTAGAATAACAGCTCAGCTTTAATATATAGGGTGTTGGTCCCTTTAAAAAACAAGAAAAGACTAGAGGGGGTGAATAGTCTTTTCAAACTTTTCGACGTTTAAAACTTTCTCAGCAAGTACTTATTACTTTTCAGTAATGAGTTTGTTGATACTTAACTTTCTCAGCAAGTGTTTATTACTTTTCAGTAATGAGTTTGCTGATACTTAAAAACAGAGTGCGGAAGTCTTTTACAATAAGTGCTTTTGTCAGAAAACTAGTTTCAGAAAGTAATTCGAATGACAGTGTAAAACAAAGTAAATTGTTGAAAGCTAATTGCAGGAAAGTAAATCACACAAACACTTTTATAGTGGTATCTGAGAGTGGCATAATCTTTCAACTAATCCACTTTGTCTTTTCAGGGACTGAATCAACTATGATAAGATATGAGGTTCCTTACAAATCCTATCACTAATGATTCTCAGAAACCAAAGCACACTTGCCTTGTTTCCAACCTAAACTAGAGAACTCTAACCTTGTTCTCCACCAAACTTGGGACTATAATCATCAAAGCTATGCTTGATTAATTTCCCCTGAATTTCACACCTGTAAAAGGGTGTTTATCAGTTAGAGAGGTTTTGGATGAGATGACTTGAATATAACTTTGCAACTATAACAAGTTATCTAAATAAACACAACATGTAATACTTTGCAGTAAGCAAGTATGTTGTTTCTGGTGTCAAGATTTGTTCTTCTTTAAAAGAAAGAACACTTAACTAATTTCTTAGGTTTCAATGTTCTACTTCTTCACAAGTAGCTTTTGTTTCAAGCTTAAGTCTTGGAACGGATCAATAGGCAGTAGAGAGTAGAGAAGGATTTGAGTGTTTAAAGCACAAGTGAGAGTTTGATCACGTTGTTGACACGCCCTTCTACTCAGCCTTTGGCCTTCTATTTATAATGTCTCAAGGGAGTCGTTTGAATTTTAAATTCTAAGGCTTTGTACCTCAAGATGTCACTATCTTGCTTTTGTACTTTCAGCAGCGCTCTTCATTTGTCTTCTTGTCTTAATGTTCTTCGCGTGCTTACTTTGCATTTAATATTCTTTTGAATCAAATTCAAATATGAACGTTGGAGCCAAAATGCAAGTACTCTTCAGATAGACGGTCACATGAGTTGTCATCAAGTGATCAATCTCAGTTTCAGCAAGCACAACCTACTCTGTCATATAGATTTTCACTTATGCAAGTTGTTGCTGAAATTCTCACTTTTTGAAGCAACATGTGCCTTTGTAGATACCTTTCTCAGAATTCTTCTAAGTCTTCAGTCTTCGAATTTTCCACTTTCTGAGCGGTTCTAGGTCTTCAATAGTTTGTTTGTAAAAACAAAGTACATCATCAGCAAGCTTAAGAACCTAACTAGTATCTACACTAAGTCTTTCAGCAAACATTCCTCTTTTACAATGTCCTTAAAATTCTAAATTCCTATGGACCTTAAGAGTACTAGTTACTCGACTTTACTTAATTTAGCATGGTTAATTGTTCATTAAAATTACAAGTTTTCTAACAAATTTCCCCCTTTTTGATGTTAGCAATCCATGGCTAAATTAATTGTTACCCTTTTAGAGGTTCCTGATGTTGAATAAATTTGTTGATTAATGCAAACATACTTGAATAATAAATCAGTAAGCATAAATAATTTGCATAATCAAGAAACCATAAGAGTAAAAAAGTTGACTGCTGATAGTTATCTTTCAGAAGTAAGTTTACAAGAAAGTTCACAGATAACTATTACACACAGTAAGCAAAACAAAGATTTTCAAGGGACTCTATTCTATTCCAGCAGAGGATTCTCTAAGAATCTCTTTTACACTCTTCTTAGCAAGAGCAGTGAATTCAACGCAGTCCTTCTCGTAATCTTCAAGTAGTTTACGGACTTCAAGTTGAACTATTCTTGCATTCTTACAGGCAGTATAGTGATGGTTTTCACCATTCATTTCTTTGTAGTGTATTACCCACAAGTGCATGCCCCAATTGCTAGCATGAAGTAGCTGAGTGTATGAAATTCCCTTGTTGGCATGAATCTTCCTTAACCAACAAAGATCTTCTTCTTGATCCTTTGCAGTAAGATAGAAATACTCATAAGGAATCAAGCGATATTTCTTTTTGGACTTGTTGGTCATAGGGTCATTATAGTAAGCAACATCCATAGGCTTGATGAGGTCGGGTTCTTGCCTCAACTTCTTGCTGATGGAGCTTCTACTTACTAAGATCTCAATGTTCAGCCATTTCACAGCTATGTTCCTTGGATAGGGAGCAGGATCCGTTTCTTTCTTTGCAACCTTTAATTCAATCCAAGTGTAAAGCTTGTTCAGCACAACAGTTGGAAGGAAGTCATTTGCCAGTAGGTCTTCTAGCTTAATGATCCAACAACCATGGAGGTTTCTGACCACATTGTGAGTGGTTTCCTCATTGCTGGTCTTTGTGTAATCAATGCCAGTGCCTATAGCAATGTTAGCTAGCCTTCTTTCTTCTTCTCTTTGCTTTCTTCTTCTTTGACTTAGCATTTTCTTTATTCTTTGCTGAAGATCTGGAGTCAGAAAAATGCTTGGACTGTCCAGATGGACTCAAGGAAGAAAGAGGCTTAGCCCTTATAGCTTGAGCTATTGTCCGGTCATCATCATTGTCATCATCATCATCAAAACCTTGATGACTTTCAGTTTGACAGAATTCTGGAGTATCAGCAGAGGTTTTTCTCCTTTTAGGATTTGCTTAACTTCTCTCAGAATCTATTTCAGCTTTTCTTTTTGAAATTTGCTCTGTTTCAGCAAGAGGTTCTCTGGGTGACGGTCCAGGCAATTTCAGTGGATGTTCAGAGGGATTAGTAGGCGATTTTTCTTTTGAAGACTTTTTTCTTGTATCTACCCCCTTAGACATGGATTTCGTCATATGTTTGATGTGAACCGAGAAAAACTCGTTGTAATTTTCAGAAAGAGTATGAAGGCTGTTGTACTTAAGAATCATGTCTTGCTGATCAGAAGTAAGCTTAGACAGTTCTTCTTTGATAAAAGCCAATTTCTCCTCATGTAATCGCTCGTTGTTTACCTTTTCTTCCAGGATTGCCTGAGCCTTTGTCAATGCACTTTTAGCTAGCTTGAGTGCTTTGCTGACATCATCTTCATAGCTCTTGTGATGTAAACTGATATCTTTCTGAGCTATAGTAAGAGTAGTAGTGCGTCTCAGCACATTAGTCAGTATCTTTTCGATGTTGAGTGGACTCTCAGCACACACTGCATCATCCTCTTCTTGGCATGCTTTGTGAACAACCATTAGTGTCTTAATTCTTGGAGTAAACTCCTCAACGTTTGGGAACGGCACTAAAGAGGGAGTAAGTGAATGGAATTTAAGTTCTGTGGCAATTTGGTCATCATTTCTCAGCAAGCGGCTTCTTTCCTCATCTCCTTCATCAGAATTAATGGATGCTGGAGGAATTTCTACCACCTTTTGTTCTGTTTTCTTTGCCTTTTCTTCTTCATTTGCTGAGAAATCTGACAAGTTTTCTTCCTCATCAGGTTCATCAAGGCCAGCAACCTTGACGCCTAAGTCTTTTGCCTCAGAGACTTTTGGTTGAGTGGTTGCTGAAGGCAACTCTTGAGACTCAACGACTGGAGTTTCACCAGTAGTAGGTGAAAGGGAGGATTCTTCCAAGTTATTCACTCCTGAACATTGAGCAATGTCTAAGTGTTGAGTGCTTCTGTCATGAACCTGTAGACTATTCTTTAATGCTTTTTGATCATCTTCATCAAGAATTTCATCTTCCTCATGGTTTGAATCAGTGACCTGAGCTTCGAGTAAGGCTAACTCGGCATCAGAAAGCTTTGCTTCTCCTTTAGGCATTTTAGCCCGCTTTCTGGCATACTCTTCTTCAGTCTCAGCAACTTGTTCAGTTGCTGGAGTGGTTCTATCAGCAGGAGTTGAAGCAGATTCCTGTTGCTGACTGGGAGGTTGTTCAGCTTCTTGGTTTTCAGCTTGTGCTTGATCTTCTTGATCAGCAACTGACAATTTTTCTCCACCAGCATCTGGACCAGGACCTTGATTGTCATCATCTTCGTCCTTACTGTGCTCTGAATCTTTTGATTCATCATCACTTGTATCTTCAGGGACATTGTCATCCTCTTCTTCTTCATCATCATCACTTAGAATAACTAACTCGGGAGTGGCCTGATTTGTTACCTCTTCTTCCTCATTGATTTTGTGGGGATCAGCCACCACTGGTACAAATGAACCTTTGGGCATCACAGCTTGTTCAGCTGGAGAGGCACTCCTGAACTTAGCTTTCATATTCTCTCTGATTATGACAATCAGATTAGCATTCATTTGTTGAGAATAAGATAGCTCTTCAGGAAGTATTGAGTGTACAAAAGTCTCGAGCTTGATGATAGAGTTTCTCTTCTTTTCATTTGAGAGATGGATGTGAAGATCTGAGAAGTGCATTCTTCTGTACCTTTGCCAGTTGCTGACAGACTTAGCAACTCTGGTCAAAGTGTTTCTCTTGAAGTTTGAGTACAGTTCATCTGAACTAACTTCTTGGACTTCTGTGATGAGAATCGCTTCTTCTATCTCCTTTTGAGCCTGGATAAAAACAAAGTTATTTTCCGGAAGGTTTTGGAAAGTAGTTTTAGAGTCTAAAACTGTAACATGAATTACATGCTTGTTCTCAGCAAGCTCATGTTGCACATTTAATTGTGCATGTACTACTTCCATTTCTAGGAGCTATAGAAGAATCCTTGTTTTCTTCATCCTGAAATAACACTTTGTTAGATACAAGTACTATGTTTTTAAACTTAGTAAAGTTACCAAAATTTTCATCTACCTGCTGAGTAGGAGTTGTAGATTCTGGTGTAGAAGTTTCTGAACTCTTCTACCCTAAGTCACATAATTCGCCAGACTCATGCCACGCTCAAGGTGAGGATGACATGAAAAATGATAAGAAAGCAACGAAAAAGAGGCTGGATAAGAAACAGTGAAAGTCCTCAAATTTAACTAGGGTTAGAGTTTATGTTATGGGCTTGGGCTTTGATTTTACTGGATTTGGTTATAGATGGATGATTAACGCGGGTTTGTCGGGTCCCGATTCAGCAAATAAATTTGTTATTAAGCCAAAGGCAATCCACAACTACAACGAAAACCGTAGTGTAGCAGTAGAATGACTCGAGTGTCGTTCTCTCAGGACTATAACTAGCTTTATCAAATCTAATTTGGAATATAAAAACAGCAGACGTAATAGCAAAGGTTTTTATAACAGATAATGGAGATTGGTGATAATATGATCCTTCAAAGCATAATGGGTCAATAATCATGCGTAAATTCCTCGGTCTTGCATGGAGATCTTTGATCAATCTAATGTCCTGTTGCAATTATTAAGCACTACGAAGATAACGATTCTGACAAGTCAAGCACTATTGTCCAATTGTGTTCCGTAATTATTCAACACTACGAAGATAAACATGCATATAGGTCGACGAGGGTCCAATTGTGCATAATAATTAATACAACATACGAGAATTTAGGCTGAGCCTGATCAACGAAATAAAGCAATAACACGGAGTATAATGCGCGATATAGCCATTAGCATGATTATCTTCCCTTCGCTAAGAATTCACATACTACCACCAACGATAAGTTTAGCTACTCATAATAGGCATGCAATCAACAGAAATCATAGAAGAAAACATATTGAAAGATATAAAAAATAAGTAGAATAAACTGTAAGATACAATGTTACCGAAGGTTGTCAATCTCCGAAGAATTGCGATCCTACAAGCTCCAAACTGCTATGAAAAAGTGTCTCCTAAGCTACGGACCCCCAGAACCGGCTCTGGGGAGTCCATGCCTAAAACTACAGAGAAAGATGGGAGAATAGGTCTGGAAAAGTATGAATTTCAGAGAAAAACTAAGCAACTATATATAGGCTACGAATAAGTGTGGGACGGTTCGCCCCATGTCCCGGGCGTTTTGCCCGGGAGAAAATTTTGCGGAATTCCGCGTTTTCGACGCGTTTTTGGATTTCTTCCCCTTTTCGGACTCGGTTTCTGTCTTCTAGTGGCCTTCTAACCTCCAGATTCGACCCCTAGACTCCAAATCCTATCCGGAAACCTTCAGATACTCCAAATAGGCTTCTGGAACACCAATTCCTTGTCAACTTCAATATAATTGCCCGGAAATCCTCGATTTTCAACCAAAACCTGTAAAATAAAATCTAAAGGGAAACGTGACACTATTCTAATAAAATGCACTAGAATATAACTAAATTAACATAGAGGATAGCTAAAATAGGTGAAAAGGACTCGAATGAAAGTGTAAAATACACATTCATCAAACTCCCCAAACCGAACCTTTGCTTGTCCTCAAGCAACTAAGCTAGACTCTAATGCAAAAAACAATGCAAGACACAAAATGGAGTCTCATACCAAATAAAATGAACTAATCTACTGAATCTATCAAAAAACATATGACCAAGAACCATATAAATCAAAGCATGAATATAGGTTGAAGAATACCTAGATTGACTTGTACACATCCACATAAGCACTTATGTCAAGACAAGATAGTCTCTCGTAACATTCTCTACCTGGACCTAGTCAGTGACGACGTAATGAAGCATGCTAAGATACGAATGGTTGTCCCGTGCCTATGAAACTGAGGACTTACTGCTGAATGTTAACACTCCCCTATTCTACCCATCTCTCAAGTAAAATCTTAAGATATTCACCACTTCCTGAATGGCAGTACGAGGGTGGTCTAGAACAGATGACACTCAAGAACAAAAGACAAAAAAGATAAAAAAATAGAAAATTACAACACGATTACGAACATTACAAGAATTGGAAAATGAGACACAATACTTTGCTAAACTGCTATTTGGCTTTCTTTTTTGGACCCTTCTTTGCTTTTTTGGGGTCTTTTCTTTTTTTTCTTTTTTTTCTTTCCAGATTCTTTTTTTCTTTTTCTCTTTTTTCCTGGAATTTTTTCTTTCTTTTTTTTCGATTTTTTTCTAGCCAGCAGTAGCATAACAAAAAGAGAAATAAAATGACTCACACGACTTCCCCAAACCTATTCGAAAGAATAGGTTGGAGTACAAAATTTACGGAAAAGGAAAAATGAACTCACGATACGGAAATGAAAAACGAAAACAAGTCTAACGATGGTGTAACCCCCTCCCCAAACCTATTCGGAAGAATAGGTTATAAACAAAGGATCACACAACCTCACACTACCTCCTTCCTAGGCATTTAGCAATCTCAAAGTATGGTGAAGACTTGTTGCCTCTTAGGTACATAATTACTCGGGAAAACAACCATAAGACCCTAACATGCATCATCCTATTATAAAGGCCTTCGTGAACCGCAGTAGAGAAAACACCACTAAGTGATGTCGAGACTACCAAGCTTAACTAAGTGCAATACATAAATGTGACAAGCCAAGCGAGAAAAACTTCAAACAAATTCATAGAGATGAAGCATACGATTAATGGCATAGTTAGTTGATCTACCCAATAAAAAAGTTCAAAAAATTCGGCAATAAATTCCATATAAAACATGCAAGACTATCCTAGGATGAATGTAGTGAATGCAACCTAAAAAATCTAAGAAAGTTGTAAACGTGCAAATGCAAATGCAGACGGATAAAGCATGCGAGGTACTATACTCATCCTACCAATACCAAGCTCCAAACTAACAACATCAAATCACTTAAATCCCATCCCCCCTCATGAAATTTACGCTAGTCCCTAGCAGTAAGAAAATGAGGAAATAAGATGTGATACTAGATGTTACCCCATGGTTTGGCCTCGATCGGCTGAGTATGCTGTTTGTGAGTTATTGGGACTGCTCCAGGAGCTTTATAGGGTGTCATCAAGTCTTCTGGTAGGCGTGGTAGTTTCAATCGTAGACCGGATAGGAACAACTCCTCCATTAGTATCATCATTGCCCGTATGGCCTTTATTGTCACTACTTTCACGCACATCCGCACTAGTAGAGTTGTAGTGTCGAGTAGAATTCTCAAGATTAGCTGCCGCTGTTATGGAATCCTCCATCCTGAAGCCCTCCAATAGGATGTGAACTGTTGAAGGGAAAGGGCAGTGGTATCAGGACCTCCCCCTCCAACGTTTTACGCCACGAGAAGGTTACAGTAAGCTGCTCGGATACTCAGAAGTCTTCTACCATCTTTTCCAATGTCGACCACATTCTCTACAGTTGATCCGACCGATGTCCATATGATGCTCCCTTTAGAGGCAGGCAAGGGGCACCCAACGAGGGGCTGGGCACCCATGTCATTATGTTTTGGAACCAAGCTAGCGCTTCGAAACCTTCTAGCAACTGCGAACTCAAGATTGAAACCGTCGCGGCGAGAATGTCCCGGTGCCTTCCAGTTCACACGAACTTCGCAGTCCTTGTGATGGATTGCTGACGTAATAATGGTTTCTGTCCCTTCGGTGGTGCATGAATAGACATAGGAGTCCTTACTCCAGGTGTACTCTAGCTCCTCCTCTTGGATAATCCACGACGTTGTTGCAAATCCCCTTGGCTCGAATGCACATCTAACGAGGTCACTCTTCTTGACATGGTTGTAATCGATCCCCCTCCAATACTTCATAGTAATCATACGGGAATGCTCCTTTCCCTTGGCATGGTACCTACAAACAACAGTTAGTACCTCGTATGATACAAAACTGACTCATGCATATGCTAGTGTTTGAACAAAACACACAAGTGATAGAATCAACAATCGAGCTCCCCAAACCTTCAATGTCTAGCATAGTTTCTTCATCATGCAACATACCAATGTAACTACTACATGCAATACACCACATCATGCTCTTACTAGACAACCAATATCCTAGATAACAAGGCTCAATTCATACCATAGTAGCGAAAAATCCTATCATCATAAATCCTCATACTCATCAATTAAGCATTCTATCATCAAATCCACCAACATTACATCAATAAACACAATCATAAGCATGAAATCAAAGATAAAGACATAATGCATAACAAGATATATCATCTAGTAGCAAAATTCCCAAATCAACAATCCAAGCATAATTGAGCATGCAATTGATAGTAAATAACACTTCTAATCATACAAACAACATACCCATGCATCAAATAAGCATAATTAAAGCTCAAATTAGAAAATCCCCAAATTCGAAAATTAGGGTTCATAAGATGATACCTCAGATCTGAAAATCTAATGCATTTGGACGAAATCTGTTCGGATGGGAAGATAGATCATGTAATAGGCTTCGATTGAAGCTAAAGAACACTAAATTTAAACAACAAATGAAGAAGTTATGAGATTTAGAAGATGAAATCGCGATTTTCGGTTTTTGGGGAGGAGGAATGATGAAGATATGAAGAAAATGAGGTAAAGAGGAAGAAATTCGCATTTTTGACTTACTGGAGCCGTGGGGCGATTCGCCCCCCATGTGGGGCGGTTCGCCCCGTGCTCCCCGATGCGGGGAGACGGTCCTTTCGTCTGAAAACACGGTTTTTAATCCCCAAAACCAATTTTCTCATAAAATTACTCGAAAAATCTCACTCAAACATAAGCATATACGACACAGACATGAACAAATTCGCATACGAGAAGCAAATAGTTCAAGAATGAATGCATGCAATAAAGCGGTAAAGAAAGCGATAAAAATTCCGGGTTGCCTCCCCGATAGCGTCATTGTTTAAAGTCATTGACTCGACTCCTATCTGCGCTATCTCTTCTTTTTGCGGGTACTAGGCTTCCCCTTCATTGATCTCCTCTCCATGCCACGAACCTGTGAATGAGAAAGAATATAGGCTGCAAGACCACAGTAGTGAGTAGTAAAAGAAATATCAGGCGGATCAGGTGGATCAGATATGGCTTGCAACACGTGTTGCTTGCCATCCATTTCAATAGTGCAAGTTCTTTGGTACATGTCCATCACGGAGCGTAGTTGATGCACGTGTCAAGGTCAATCATATAAATTTGTAATTAGCCAAAGGCAATCCACAACTACAACGAAAACCGTAGTGTAGCAGCAGAATGACTCGAGTGTCGTTCTCTCAGGACTATAACTAGCTTTATCAAATCTAATTTAGAATATAAAAACAGCAAACAGATAGCAGAGGGGTTTCTAGCAGATAATGGAGATTGGTGATAGTATGGTCCTTCTTAACATAACGGGTCGATAATCATGCATAAATTACTCGGTCTTGCATAGAGATCTTTGAATCAATCTAGTGTCCTGTTGTAAGTATTAAGCACTACGAAGATAATCTGGTCTGACTAGTCAATCACGATTGTCCTAATGTGTTCCGTAATTATTCAACACTACGAAGATAATTGGTCTGATGGTCGACTAGTGTCCAATTGTGCATAATAATCAATACAACATACGAGAATTTTGGTAACAACTGATCAACGAAATAAAGCAATGACACGGAGTATAATGCGCGATATAGCCATTAGCATGATTATCTTCCCTTCGTTAAGAATTCACATACTACCACCAATGATAAGTTTAGCTACTCATATTATGCATGCAATCAACAGAAATCATAGAAGAAAACATATTGAAAGATAAATAAAATAAGTAGAAGAAAACTTTAAGATACAAAGTTACCGAAGGTTGTCAATCTCCGGATGATTGCGATCCTACGAGCTCCAAACTGCTATGAAAAAGTATCCCCTAAGCTATGGAACTCCCAGGACAGGCCCCGGGAAGTTCCTCCCTAAAACTATAGAGAGAGGTGAGAAAGTAGGTCTGGAAAGATATGATTTTCGGAGAGAAAACTGAGCACTATATATAGGCCCCGAATAAACTCTGGGGCGGTTCGCCGCAGGATGGGGCGGTTCGCCCCCCGTCTTTTTCGCGGAATTCCGCGTTTTTCGACGCGGATTTGGATTTGTTCACATTTTCGGACTCGGTTTCTGACTTCTAGTGGCCTTCTAACCTCCAGATTCAACCCCTAGATTCCAAATCCTATCCGGAAACCTTCAGATACTCCAAATAGGCTTTTGGAACACCAATTCCTTTTCAACTTCAATATAATTGCCCAGAAATCCCCGAATTTCAACCAAAACCTGTAAAATAAAATCTATAGGGAAATGTGACACTATTCTAATAAAATGTATTAAAATATAGCTAAATTAACATAGAGGATAGCTAAAATAGGTGAAAAAGACTCGAATGAAAGTGTAAAATACACATTCATCAAACTCCCCAAACCGAACCTTTGCTTGTCCTAAAGCAACTAAGCTAGACTCTAATACAAAAAACATGCAAGACACAAAATGGAGTTTCATGCCAAATAAAATGAACTAATCTACTGAATCTATCAAATAACATATGAACAAAAACCATATAAATCAAAGCATGAATATAGGTTGAAGAATACCTCGATTGACTTATACACATCCACATAAGCAATTATGTCAAGACAAGATAGTCTCTCGTAACATTCTCTACCTGGACCTAGTCAGTGACGACGTAATGATGCATGCTAAGATACGAATGGTTGCCCCGTGCCTATGAAACTGAGGGCTTACTGTTGTTCCACCATGTTAAGACTTTCCCTAAAAGAGGTCGAACCAGTACTGGCTCTCATCAAACAAAGGAGGGTTCCCTATAAAAGATAACTCTCCCCTATTCTACCCATCTCTCAAGTAAAGTCTTAAGCTATTCACACACTTCCTGAATGGCAGGACGAAGGTGGTCTAGAACAGATGACACTCAAGACAAAAAATAGAAAAACACGATTACGAACATTACAGAAATGGAAAAGACTCAACACTTTGCTAAAGTGCTATTTGGCTTTCTTTTTTGGACCCTTCTTTGATTTTTTGGGGTCTTTTCTTTTTTTCTTTTTTTTTTCTTTCCAGATTCTTTTTATTCTTTTCTTTTTCTCTCTTTTTTTTCTGGAATTTTTCTTTCTTTTTTTTCGATTTTTTTCTAGCAAGCAGTAGCATAACAAAAATAGAAACAAAAATGACTCACACGACTTCCCCAAACTTATTCGGAAGAATAGGTTGGAGTACAAAATTTACGAAAAAGAAAAATAAACTCACGATACGAAAATGGAAAACAGAAACAAGTCTAATGATGGTGTAACCCCCTCCCAAAACCTATTCGGAAGAATAGGTTATAAACAAAGGATCACACAACCTCACACTACCTCCTTCCTAGGCATTTATCAATCTCAAAGCATGGTGAAGACTTGTTGCCTCTTAGGTACATAATTACTCGGGAAAACAACCATAAGACCCTAACATGCATCATCCTATTATAAAGGCCTTCGTGAACCGCAGTAGAGAAAACACAACTAAGTGATGTCGAGACTACTAGGCTCAACTAAGTGCAATACATAAATGTGACAAGCCAAGCGAGAAAAACCTCAAACAAATTCATAGAGATGAAGCATACGATTAAAGGCATAGTTAGTTGATCTACCCAATAAAAAAGTTCAAAAAATTCGGCAATAAACTCCATATAAAACATGCAAAACTATCCTAGGAAAGCAGTAAACGTGCAAATGCAAAAAAATTCACGAGTTTTTCATAAGCAAGAGAAGTGTAGAGATAACCAGCAATAACCTCCTCCCCAAACCTGAACGTCGTCGCTCGTCCCGAACGCCGAAAGTGGATCCAAGGTGAGAGCTAATGCTTGTATAAGTGACCTATAATACTCAATCAAACTCGTGAGATAAAATCTAAAGCGGTAAAGAAAGTGATAAAATCTCCGGGTTGCCTCCCGGATAGCGCCATTGTTTAAAGTCTTTGACTCGACTCCTGTCCGCGCCTATCTCTTCTTTCTGCGGGTACTAGACTTCCCCTTCATCGATCTCCTCTCCATGCCACAAACCTGTGAATAAGAAAGAATATAGGCTGCAAGACCACAGTAGTGAGTAGTAATATCAGGCGGTTCAGGTGGATCAGGTAAGGCTTTCAACACGTGTTGCTTGCCATCTACTTCAATAGTGCAAATTCTTTGGTAGATGTCCATCACGGAGCGTAGTTTAGTCAAGAATGTTTGCCCTAAGAGTATGACATCCCCCGTCCCAGGTGCAGATGCCGGCATAACTACGAAATTGGTGTATATAGATGCTTCACCAATCTTGACCAACACGTTTTTCACAACGCCCTCGGGTCTCATAAAGGATCCATCCGCCAGACGCACAATAGCCCTTTGCTCAGATAGTTTTCCAAGGTTTCTCTTTTCAAACACGTTCAAAGGGATTATGTTTGAGTAGGATCCCGTGTCTAGTGTGGCACGGACATCTTCAAGCTCAACAATCCCTACCTTAACATCGAAACTTTTAGGGAGTGGTTCGGGATCCTCTTGCTCCTCATCACTTGCGTCAGAACCAAGGTCCTCCTCTTCTTCCTCAGCCTGTAGAAGTTCTTCCTTCATGTAACACTCGCACCTAACGACCTTCCTGATGGTGATTTCGTCAGGTACATCACCAGCCAATTTCGACTTCACAGTTTTGCTAGGCAGTTTGCCTTGTTCTCTACTTGCTCCTCGGTCGATCAACTCTTGCAACTTTTGATGGGAAAGCCTAGTGCTCTCTTCCAACCTATCAAGCCTTGCCCTAGTCTTCTCGGAATCTTCTTCATAAGGTTTGAGAAAACTCTGTGTGTGATCAACCATCTTTTGCAAGTTCTCCATTAGTTGAGCCGACTTCGACTTCTGTGGCTCTTTCGTAGCGGGGTTTTCGGAGTGATTATTACCATAGTTCAGCCTACTACGGTCTTGTTTAGGTCCATAGGTTTGGTTAGCCGGTGCATATCCTTGATTGTTACGGTATCCTCTTCTCCAAAATCCACCTCGAGGATTCCTACCGTCTTGTCCGTAGCTAACTTCTTGAGTCCCAAATTCCGTAGCAAAGGCTTCTTCTTCGCCTCCTCGAGCCCAGTTGCCATCATCGTATGCCAGCTCCTATCTACACATATGAGCCCCATGCCCATAGTTCTTGCATATTCGGCATACTTCGTTCGAAACAGTTGTTCCGGTGGCGCTCTTGAGGACTTGCTTCAATTCGTTGGTAAAGCACTCGAATTGATCCCCATTTCCCCTGTACATAGGGGCTTCTTGAGTCGGTGGAGCTTCAGGTCCACGTCTCCTAACCATTGCTCTTGGGTCCTTGAACTGCGAACCCTTAGCAAGCCTTTCGAAAACTGCCCAGACGGCTTCTGCGGTTTCCTCCCAAATATTGCCTCGGCATTGGAAATCCACCACTTGTTCGTTCTCGAAGGTTAGTCCATTGTAGAAGTGTTGGACTAAGTCAGAAAGTTCAAAACCATGGTGAGGGCACTTGTTCGTGAGATCTTGGAACCTCTCGAAAACGCGGTGTAGATGGTCTCATCATAGTCCTGCTTGAATCCAGTGATTTGCGCCTTAAACGCGGTAGTCAATGTGTGAGGGAAGTATTTCTCCATGAAAGCTGAAAAAACCTTTTCCCAAGTGTCCAGCGAGCCGGCAGGTAGAGAACTCAGCCATGATGGCTCTGTCGCCAAGTCCCATAGCAAAAACCTTCATCCTCAACTCATCCGTTGGTATGTCAGCTCCGGGTCGTAGGAGTTGGTTGACGAAATCATCGATATCGTGCAAGTACCCCATCACATCTTCCCTCGATAAGCCATAGAACCTCGGAAGTTGTTGGAATGCGTGGTTCTTGATCTCCAGATCTCGGGTTGCAGACGAAAGAACAATCGCCGGTCCCCTCATACGATCTTTGGTGGGTTGTACCCATGCCTTCAGTGGTCTAGCTTTTGTCATTCCGTCGATTTCCTTGAAGAGACTAAGTAGAGATTCAGAGAAATCGGTTTCCTCTATTTCCTCTAGTGCGCGCCTTTCAAGTAGTCGCCTTCTTTGGTGGTAGACTCTGTCGATCTCAGCAATTGAATTAGCAAGCGGTGTACCTGCAGAACGTGTATGCGGCATACACTATCTGTAACAGACTAGGAAAGGTGATTAGAAATAGACTAGGAAAGCAGCATCAGAGAGAGATTAAAAAGGAAAACTAAAACTAATAGAATTAGGAATCTAAAGCTATAAATATAAACAAATTAAACAGAAAAAAGGAGTATAGTCCCCGGCAGCGGCGCCAATTTGATGAACGTGTCAAGGTCAATCAAATAAATTTGTAATTAGCCAAAGGCAATCCACAACTACAATGAAAACCGTAGTGTAGCAGCAGAATGACTCGAGTGTCGTTCTCTCAGGACTATAACTAGCTTTATCATATCTAATTTAGAATATAAAAACAGCAAACAGATAGCAGAGGGGTTTCTAGCAGATAATGGAGATTGGTGATAGTATGGTCCTTCTTAACATAACGAGTCGATAATCATGCATAAATTCCTCGGTCTTGCATAGAGATCTTTGAATCAATCTAGTGTCCTGTTGTAAGTATTAAGCACTACGAAGATAATCTGGTCTGACTAGTCAATCACGATTGTCCTAATGTGTTCCGTAATTATTCAACACTACGAAGATAATTGGTCTGATGGTCGACTAGTGTCCAATTGTGCATAATAAACAATACAACATACGAGAATTTTGGTTACAACTGATCAACGAAATAAAGCAATGACACGGAGTATAATGCGCGATATAGCCATTAGCATGATTATCTTCCCTTCGTTAAGAATTCTCATACTACCACCAATGATAAGTTTAGCTACTCATATTATGCATGCAATCAACAGAAATCATAGAAGAAAACATATTGAAAGATAAATAAAATAAGTAAAATAAAACTGTAAGATACAAAGTTACCGAAGGTTGTCAATCTCCGGATGATTGCGATCCTACGAGCTCCAAACTGCTATGAAAAAGTATCCCCTAAGCTATGGAACTCCCAGGACAGGCCCCGGGAAGTTCCTCCCTAAAACTATAGAGAGAGGTGAGAAAGTAGGTCTGGAAAGATATGATTTTCGGAGAGAAAACTGAACTCTATATATACGCCCCGAAATTCTTCTACTACACTACGGTTTTCGTTGTAGTTGTGGATTGCCTTTGGCTAAATAACAAATATTATTTGCTGAATTAGAATCTGACAAATTCCGGTTCATCAAATTGGCGCCGTTGCCGGGGACTATACTCCTTTTTTCTGTTTAATTTGTTTTTATTTACAGCTTTAGATTCCTAATTCTATTAGTTTTAGTTTTCCTTTTCAATCTCTCTCTAATCACCTTTCCTAGTCTGTTTCAGATTGTGTATGCCGCATACACGTTCTGCAGGAACACCGCTTGCTGATTCAATTGCTGAGATCGATAGAGTCTACCACCAGAGAAGGCGACTACTTGAAAGGCGCGCACTAGAGGAAATAGAGGAAACCGATTTCTCTGAATCTCTACTTAGTCTCTTCAAGGAAATCGACGGAATGGCAGAAGCTAGATCACTGAAGGCATGGGTACAACCCACCAAGGATCGTATGAGGGGACCGACAATTGTTCTTTCGTCTGCAACCCGAGATCTGGAGATCAAGAACCACGCATTCCAACAACTTTCGAGGTTCTATGGATTATCAAGGGAAGATGTGATGGGGTACTTGCACGATATCGATGATTTCGTCAACCAACTCCCACGACCCGGAGCTGACATAACAACGGATGAGTTGAGGATGAAGGTTTTTGCTATGGGAGTTGGCGACAGAGCCAAGTCATGGCTGAGTTCTCTACCAGCCGGCTCGCTGGACACTTGGGAAAAGGTTTTTTCAGCTTTCATGGAGAAATACTTCCCTCACACTTTGACTACCGCGCTAAAGGCGCAGATCACTGGTTTCAAGCAAGACTATGATGAGACTATCTACACCGCGTTCGAGAGGTTCCAAGATCTCACGAACAAGTGCCCTCACCATGGTTTTGAACTTTCCGACCTAGTCCAACACTTCTACAATGGACTAACCTTCGAGAACCAACAAGTGGTGGATTTCCAATGCCGATGCAATATTTGGGAGGAAACCGCAGAAGCCGTCTGGGCAGTTTTTGAAAGGCTTGCTAAGGGTTCGCAGTTCAAGGACCCAAGAGCAATGGTTAGGAGACGTGGACCTGAAGCTCCACCGACTCAAGAAGCCCCTATGTACAGGGGGAATGGGGATCAATTCGAGTGCTTTACTAACAAATTGAAGCAAGTCCTCAAGAGCGCCACCGGAACAACTGTTTCGAACGAAGTATGCCGAATATGCAAGAACTATGGGCATGGGGCTCATATGTGTAGATCGGAGCTGGCATACGATGATGGCAACTGGGCTCGAGGAGGCGAAGAAGAAGCCTTTGCTACGGAGTTTGGCACTCAAGAAGTTAGCTACGGACAAGACGGTAGGAATCCTTGAGGTGGATTTTGGAGAAGAGGATACCATAACAATCAAGGATATGCACCAGCTAACCAAACTTATGGACCTAACCAAGACCGTAGTAGGCTGAACTATGGTAATGATCACTGCGAAAACCCCGCTCCGAAAGAGCCACCGAAGTCGAAGTCGGCTCAACTGATGGAGAACTTGCAGAAGATGGTCGATCACACAAAAAGTTTTCTCAAACGTTATGAAGAAGATTCTGAGAAGACTAGAGCAAGGCTCGATAGGTTGGAAGAAAGCACTAGACTTGCCCATCAAAAGATGCAAGAGTTGATTGACCGAGGAGCAAGTAGGGAGCAAGGCAAACTGCCTAGCAATATTGTAAAGACGAATGCCATTACATTGGCTGGTGATGTACCTGACGGAGTCACCATCAAGAAGGTTGTTAGGTGCGAGTGTTGCATGAATGAAGAACTTCTAGAGGCTGAGGAAGAAGAGAAGAGCCTTGGTTCTGACACAAGTGATGAGGAGAAAGAGGATCCCGAACCACTCCCTAAAAGTTTCGATGTTAAGGTAGGGATTGGTGAGCTTGAAGATGTCCGTGCCACACTAGATACAGGATCCTACTAAAACATAATTCCTTTGAATGTGTTTGAAAAGAGCAACATTGGAAAACTATCTGAGCAAAGGGCTATTGTGCAACTGGCGGATGGATCCTTTATGAGACCTGAGGGCGTTGTGAAAAATGTGTTAGTCAAGATTGGTGAAGCATCTATATACACCAATTTCGTAGTTATGCCGGCATCTGCACCTGGGACGGGGGATGTCATACTCTTAGGGCAAACATTCTTGACCAAGCTACGCTCCGTGATGGACATCTACCAAAGAACTTGCACCATCGAAGTGGAAGGCAAGCGGCACGTATTGCAAGCCATACCTGATCCACCAGAACCGCCAGATATTACTAATCACTATTGTGGTCTTGCAGCCTATATTCTATCTTATTCACAGGTTCGTGGCATGGAGAGGAGATCAATGAAGGGGAAGTCTAGTACCCGCAAAAAGAGGAGATAGGCGCAGACAGGAGTCGAGTCAAAGACTTTAAACAATGACGCTATCCGGGAGGCAACCCGGAATCTTTTATCGCTTTCTTTACTGCTTTTCTACATGCATTCATTCTTGAACTATTTGCTTCTCATATGCGAATTTGTTCATGTGTGTGTCGTATGTGTTTTTGTTTGAGTGAGATTTTACGAGTGGTTTTTTGAAAAAAAAAATCAGTTTCGGGTATTAACCGCATTTTCTGACATCGGAGACCGTCTCCCCACATTGGGGAGCACGGGGCGAACCGCCCCACGTCCCCAGATCTTCAAAAACGCGGATTTGAACCCCAAAACCTTATTTTCTTCATTCTTCTTCATCCATACTCCCAAAAAACCCGAAAAGTGCGATTTTGATTCTAAATCTTCATAACTTCTTCGTTTCTTGACCAAATTCAGTGTTCTTTAGCTTAATTCAAAGCCTATTACATGATCTATCATCCTATCCGAACAGATTTCATCCTAATTCGTTAGATTTGCAGATCTGAGGTATCATCTTTAAGAACCCTAATTTTCGAATTTGGGGGTTTTCTATTTTGAGCTTCAATTATGCTTGTTTGATGCATGGGTATGTTGTTTATTAGATTAGACATGTTATTTACTATCAATTGCATGCTCAATTTTGCTTAAATTGTTGATTTGGGTATTTTGCTATTAGATGATATATCTTGTTATGCATTATGTCTTTATCTTTGATTTCTAGCATATGGATATGTTTATTGGTGTAATGTTGGTGGATTTGACGATAGACTGCTTATTAATTGAGAATGAGGATTTGTGCTGGTCGAATTTTTGCGCTGCTATGGTATGAATTGAGCCTTGTTATCAAGGATATTGGTTGTCTAGTAAGAGCATGATGTGATGTATTGCATGTAGTAGTTACGTTGATATTTTGCATGATGAAGAAGCTAGGCTAGACATTGCGGTTTGGGGAGTTCGATTGTTGATTTTATCACTTGTGTGTTTCATTTTTACACTAGTATGTATTTGAGTCAGTTTTGAGTCATTCGAGGTGCTAACAGCTGTTTGTAGGTACCATACCAAGGGGGAGGAGCATTCCCGTATGATCGTTGTGAAGAACCATGTCAAGGAAGGTGATCTCACTAGATGTGCGTTCGAGCCGAGGGGTTTGGCAACAACGTCGTGGATTATCCAAGAGGAGGAGCTAGAGTACGCCTGGAGTAAGGACTCCTATGCCTATTCATGCACCACCGAAGGGTCAGAAACCACTATTATGTCAGCACTCCATCACGAGGACTGCAGAGTTCGAGTGAACAGGAAGGCACCGGGACAGTCTTGCCGCGACGGATTCGATCTTGAGTCCGAAGTTGCTCGAAGGTTCCGAAGCGCTAGCTTGGTTCCAAAACGTAATGACATGGGTACCCTGCACCTTGTTGGGGTGCCCCTTGCCTGCCTCTAAAGTGAGCATCATATAGACATCGGTCGGATCCACGGTAGAGAATGTGGACAAAATTGGAGAAAAAGGTAGAAGACTTCTGAGTGTCCGAGCAACTTACTGTAACCTTCTCGTGGTGTAAAACGTTGGAGGGGGAGGTCCTGATACCACTGCCCTTTCCCCTTCAACAGTTCACATCCTATTGGAGGGCTTCAGGATGGGGGATTCCATAACAGCGGCGGCCACTCTTGAGAATTCTACCTGCCACTACAACTCTATTAGTGAGGATGTGCGTGACAGTAGTGACAATGAAGGCCATACGGGAAATGATGACTCTGATAGGGGAGTTGCTCCTGTCCGACCTATAAATCGAACTACTGCACCTGCCAGAAGACCTGATGACCACCTATGAAGCTCACAGAGGAGGCCCAATAACCCACAAGCAGCATACTCAGCCGACCGAGGCCAAACCATGGGTTAACATCTAGTATCAAATCTTAATTCCTCATTTTCTTACTGCTAGGGACTAGCGTTAATTTCATGAGGGGGGATGGGATTTAAGTGATCTGATGTTGTTAGTTTGGAGCTTGGTATTGGTAGGATGAGTATAGTACCTCGCATGCTTTATCCGTCTGCATTTGCACGTTTACTGCTTTCTTAGTTTTATAGGTTGCATTCACTACATTCTTCTTAGGATAGTCTTGCATGTTTTATATGGAGTTTATTGCCGAATTTTTTGAACTTTTTTATTGGGTAGATCAACTAACTATGCCATTAATCATATGCTTCATCTCTATGAATTTGTTTGAGGTTTTTCTCGCTTGGCTTGTCACATTTATGTATTGCACTTAGTTGAGCTAGGTAGTCTCGACATCACTTAGTGGTGTTTTCTCTACTGCGGTTCACGAAGGCCTTTATAATAGGATGATGCATGTTAGGGTCTTATGGTTGTTTTCCCGAGTAATTATGTACCTAAGAGGCAACAAGTCTTCACCATGCTTTGAGATTGCTAAATGCCTAGGAAGGAGGTAGTGTGAGGTTGTGTGATCCTTTGTTTATAACCTATTCTTTCGAATAGGTTTGGGGAGGGGGTTACACCATCATAGACTTGTTTCTGTTTTTCATTTTCGTATCGTGAGTTTATTTTTCCTTTTCCGTGAATTTTGAACTCCAACCTATTCTTTCGAATAGGTTTGGGGAAGTCGTGTGAGTCTTTTTGTTTCTCTCTTTGTTATGCTACTGCTAGCTAAAAAAATCGAAAAAAAAGAAAAGAAAAAAATTCCAGAAAAAAAAAAAGAAAAAAGAAAAAAGAATCTGGAAGGAAAAAAAAAGAAAAAAAGAGAAGACCCCAAAAAAGCAAAGAAGGGTCCAAAAAAGAAAGCCAAATAGCAGTTTAGCAAAGTGTTGAGTCTTTTCCATTTTTTGTAATGTTCGTAATCGTGTTTTTTATCTTTTTTGTCTTGAGTGTCATCTGTTCTAGACCACCCTCGTCCTGCCATTCAGGAAGTGGTGAATAGCTTAAGACTTTACTTGAGAGATGGATAGGATAGGGGAGTGTTATCTTTTATAGGGAACCCTCCTTCGTTTGATGAGAGCCAGTACTGGTTCGACCTCTTTTGAGGAAAAGTCTTAACATGGTGGAACAGCAGTAAGTCCTCAGTTTCATAGGCACGGGGCAACCATTCGTATCTTAGCATGCTTCATTACGTCGTCACTGACTAGGTCCAGGTAGAGAATTTTACGAGAGACTATCTTGTCTTGACATAAGTGCTTATGTGGATGTGTATAAGTCAATCGAGGTATTCTTCAACCTATATTCATGCTTTAATTTATATGGTTTTTGTTCATATGTTATTTGGTAGATTCAGTAGATTAGTTCATTTTATTTGGCATGAAACTCCATTTTTGTGTCTTGCATGTTTTTTGTATTAGAGTCTAGCTTAGTTGCTTGAGGACAAGCAAAGGTTCGGTTTGGGGAGTTTGATGAATGTGTATTTTACACTTTCATTCGAGTCTTTTTCACCTATTTTAGCTATCCTCTATGTTAATTTAGCTATATTTTAGTACATTTTATTAGAATAGTGTCACGTTTCCCTTTAGTTTTTATTTTACAGGTTTTGGTTGAAATTCGGAAATTTCTGGGCAAATATATTAAAGTTGACAAGGAATTGGTGTTCCAGAAGTCTATTTGGAGTATCTGAAGGTTTCCGGATAGGATTTGGAGTCTAGGGGTCGAATCTGGAGGTTAGAAGGCCATTAGAAGTCTGAAACCGAGTCCGAAAAGGTGAAGAAATCCAAATCCGCGTCGAAAAACGCGGAATTCCGCGAAAAAGGCGGGGGGCGAACCGCCCCAGCCTCGGGCAAACCGCCCCAGAAGAATTTCGGGGCCTATATATAGAGTTCAGTTTTTCTCCGAAAATCATATCTTTCCAAGCCTACTTTCTCACCTCTCTCTATAGTTTTAGGTAGGAACTTCCCGGGGCCTGTCCTGGGAGTTCCGTAGCTTAGGGGATACTTTTTCATAGCAGATTGGAGCGCGTAGGATCGCAATCATCCGGAAATTGACAACCTTCGGTAACTTTGTATCTTACAGTTTTTATCTACTTATTTTATCTTCTTTCAATATGTTTTCTTCTATGATTTCTATTGATTGCATGCCTATTTTGAGTAGCTAAACTTATCATTGGTGGTAGTATGTGAATTCTTAGCGAGGGAAGATAATCATGCTAATGGCTATATCGCGCATTATACTCCGTGTCATTGCTTTATTTCGTTGATAAGTTGTAACCAAAATTCTCGTATGTTGTATTGATCATTATGCACAATTGGACACTAGTCGACCATCAGACCAATTATCTTCGTAGTGTTGAATAATTACGGAACACATTAGGACAATCGTGATTGACTAGTCAGACCAGATTATCTTCGTAGTGCTTAATACATGCAACAGGACACTAGATTGATTCAAAGATCTCTATGCAAGACCGAGGAATTTATGCATGATTATCGACCCATTATGCTAAGAAGGACCATACTATTAACAATCTCCATTATCTGCTAGAAAACCCCTATTGCTATCTGCTGTTTTATATTCTCTTGTTAAATAGATAAAGCAAGTTATACTCCTGACAGAACGACACTGGAGTCATTCTTCTACTACACTACGGTTTTCGTTATAGTTGTGGATTGCCTTTGGCTAAATAACAAATATTATTTGCTGAATTAGAATCTGACAAATTCCGGTTCATCATTAGTCCATTGTAGAAGTGTTGGACTAGGTCAGAAAGCTCAAAACCATGGTGAGGGCACTTGTTCGTGAGATCTTGGAACCTCTCAAACGCGGTGTAGATGGTCTCATCATAGTCCTGCTTGAATCCAGTGATTTGCGCCTTTAGCGCGGTAGTCAAGGTGTGAGGGAAGTATTTCTCCATGAAAGCTGAAAAAACCTTCTCCCAAGTGTCCAGCGAGCCTGCTGGTAAAGAACTCAACCATGACTTGGCTCTGTCGCCAAGTCCCATAGCAAAAACCTTCATCCTCAACTCATCCGTTGTTATTTCAGCTCCGGGTCGTGGGAGTTGGTTGACGAAATCATCGATATCGTGCAAGTACCCCATCACATCTTCCCTTGATAGGCCATAGAACCTCGAAAGTTGTTGGAATACGTGGTTCTTGATTTCCAGATCTCGAGTTGCAGACGAAAGAACAATCGCCGGTCCCCTCATACGATCCTTGGTGGGTTGAACCCATGCTTTCAGTGGTCTAGCTTCTGCCATTCCGTCGATTTCCTTGAAAAGCCTGTGTAGAGATTCAGAGAAATCGGTTTCCTCTAGTGCACGCCTTTGAAGTAGTCGCCTTCTTTGGTGGTAGACTTTGTCGATCTCAGCAATTGAGTCAGCAAGCGGTATTCCCCTAGATCGTGTATGTGGTATACTCTATCTGTAACAGACTAGGAAAGCAGTATCAGAGAGAGATTAAAAAGGAAAACTAAAACTAATAGAATTAGGAATCGAAAGCTGAAAATATAAACAAATTAAACAGAAAAAGGAGTATAGTCCCCGGCAGCGGCGCCAATTTGATGAACGCGGGTTTGTCGGGTCCCGATTCAGCAAATAAATTTGTTATTAAGCCAAAGGCAATCCACAACTACAACGAAAACCGTAGTGTAGCAGTAGAATGACTCGAGTGTCGTTCTCTCAGGACTATAACGAGCTTTATCAAATCTAATTTGGAATATAAAAACAGCAGACGTAATAGCAAAGGTTTTTCTAACAGATAATGGAGATAATGGAAATCTAAAGGGAAACGTGACACTATTCTAATAAAATGCACTAGAATATAACTAAATTAACATAGAGGATAGCTAAAATAGGTGAAAAAGACTCGAATGAAAGTGTAAAATACACATTCATCAAAGGATTATTTATGATGAGATATTAATTAAGTAAAATCTCCATGGAAAATGTATTTTGAAAGAGTATATTTATTTTTAATTTTTATATTTGTAATTAAATTATTAATCGAATTATGACGCTCCCGCTCTCGTTTATTTTTGAAATTGTCGAATTTCGCTCTCGCTCTCGCTTTCGCTTTCGCTCCCGCTCTACGCTCTATGTGATCTAGATTCTGCCTTGTATCAAGAGAAGTCTGTAAAGAAAAAATAGTATTAGCTAGAGATAAAGTATCAGATAAAGAAGGTTTGCTTATTTGTGAGTTAACTACCTGCTGAAGAATGACAGGTGGTGACTCTGTCCTTTCAGCATTGATTGCTTCTTCATTATCTGGGACTAGATTTTCAGCAGACTTCTTTTCTTGCTCTAACTGAGAAAGCTGTGCAGCATCAGCAATCTCGCTTGTCTCTGAGTGGACAAGTTGATCAGAAATATCGAGACCTCTAAGTTCACTACTAGTCATAAAGAGGTCCACTGACTTGTTGGAGTTATCATCAATCTCCATGTCCATTTGCTGGCTTAGGTTAGACAGTACCAGTTGGACTTTGTCAATAGAAGTGAGTGGTGAACTTGGTCTTATATTCTCAGCATCATGAGATGCGTCGTCGAATGGTGTTTCTTGATGAGTTTCAGCAAACTCTTGATCTTGAACAGTTGCAGTTTCAACAACTGCTTCTTCAATGGTTGCAGCTTCAGCAACTTCTTTGTCTTGACTAGTTGTTGTTTCAGCAACTGTCTAATTTTCTTTTGTTGCTTTGGTGGCAACATTTTCAGCAAGTGCAGCCTTTCTGAGGTCTGCAGCAATATCACTTGCTGGTTCAAGTGTTGTATCATCTAGATTATCTACAATGTAGATATCTTCTAATCTTTCTAAGGCAGAAATTTCATTTCCACTGCCTTGTGGTCTTTCTTCAGTAGAGTGATCCAAATTTATTGGATTTGTAGAGGCTTAAGCATGTACCTCAGCAACATCTACTATAGTGGTTTGCTTTTCAGCAACCACTGGTGTATCATCGTCCTGTATAACATGGACGACCGACACAGACTTTCTTGCCGTTGTTTTCTTCCTTGGGAAGGTTTTTGTTCTTACCTTCTTAGGAACAGGATCAGCTGATGAAGCTGCAGTTTGAGTATCATCATTAGCTTTTTCTCTTCTTCTTTGATCTTTTGATGGGTGCTTTAGTGTCAGCAATCGCAGAACTATCAGCAGCAGTAGTATCAGCAACGTTTGACTCTGTTGCTTTCTTAGACTATTTGTCAGCAACCTTGGGTCCATTTACCTTGTAAAATGCTCTTCCCACATTGCATACTAACTTCTTGATCGGCAATGGGTTTCTAAGCTGGATCTGGAAATGTTCCAAGATGTAACAGAGTTTCAGTCCATACATCACTAGGAAAATAGGTGAGACAGTATTATCTTCCACCTTGACTTTGAACTTAGTAATACAGTCAACAAATATGTTGAAAATGTATTTAGCCTAGTTGATGTCAGTCTTGTTTTCATAGATATGCATCAGCAACAGCCATCTTCTCAGGCCTACTTGGTCTATTCCTCCGACTTGGGAGTCTAAAACTTTGATGAGTAGCAATGCTACTAGACCAAGGGAGTGACAGAGATGCTTCCTCTTTGTGAACTTATTCCAAGTTACAAGAGCAATTTCTCCTTTCTTCATCCTCTCATTTCTGACATCATTGTAGAAGGCTTCAATCTCTTCTTCTGTGGCAGTGATGTCATCTTCAATTCTAGTGGTTGGAATCTGAAAGATGTTTGCCAAATCAATCTGTTGGTGTCGGAATATGTCCAACCTCCAAGGACGTCTAAGAGCGTACTAGGGCGTCATTGGCTGACCATGATAGAAAGGTCCGTTCACCTTTCATCAGGGTCTGACCAGACAAAAGACTAGGCAAAATAACCTTAAGTCCTTATGTGCCGCCTAAAAGTACAACTGCCCTACTAGCCATTGAGCTGCCCTACTAGCGTGGTGACGCCCTACTAGCAGGACAAAGTCCTAGTAGCCACCAGCTCAGGCTACACCACGACCTCCGGCTACGTAGCCTCGCCCTACTAGCAGGTCGAGAGGAACAAGATTGGTGCCCTTCTGCCCTACTACCACAGGTAGTCGGACGAGTGTCCTTCCGCCCTACTACCACAGGTGGCCAGACATAACTCCTTACGTCAAGGAAGAATTAACATGTCCTAAGAAAAAGGTGGTCCTCGGACCATAGAAGCTCGGCAGTCGCCCTACTACCCCGTCCTCGGACGGTACTAGGGCGACACCCGCCCTAGGAGCACTTTGGTACCAAGAATGACCATTTTACCCCTACCAGCCCTAGTGGAAGATCAGGGCCAAAGCCCATGGATCACTCCGAATGGGCCTAAGCCCATAGAAGACTCAATCATGGCCGGACACTAGTCACGATCCTAAGTACTCAAGCAATATTCTATTGCTAGTATAAATATGGGCTCACTCCAATCAAGGTAAGAATTCAATCATTCAATCATCACACTACTTTCTCACTCTACATTTACTAGGGCAGCCTACCAACTCCCTACACGTAAAGTCGTCCCTCCGGCTTGATCATTGACAAGCCGGGGTTGTGGCACTAACCCCCCCTCTTGCTAAGTTATACCTCAGGTCCTACATACCGTACGGAAGGCAATTGAAGTGCGAAGGACGATCTAGAACCTTCGCCCTACGACGCTCCAGAGGAAAGCATGACGCTCCATAGGAAAGAACTAATTACCTATCAACATTTGACGCCGTCTGTGGGAACGATCAAAAGGTTACCCTCGCCCCTGTCGTCGGACCCCCACCTGCTCGTCTACGGGGCCGTCCCCCATTGGGCGGAAGAGGAAGAGAAAGGGGGCGAGGCAATGGTGGTAGGGCAGTTAGAAATGATAATGTTGATGATTACTCGTACGACGAATTGCTTGACGGAGCACCGGCGAGCGTCACTTCTCCCGAGGAAGGAGTTGCCGAAAATGCGTCTCAAGGGATTCCCATCGGACCCGGTTTTGGCGCATTAAGGAATTACGCTCAACCGGTCCCAAGGCAAGACTAACCAACAACAATGAACTTTACTCTTCCTAACGGACGAGTAGTCCGTCCCGCGGACTTTGGCTTCACGGAGACGCAATACGGATTGTTCCTCCTGACCATCCAAGGATGCCTAGGGGAAAATGAGGCAGCAAGAGTAGAGGAGGAAATAAGGGCCCAAAGGCAGCCCCAAGTGCAAGAACCCGCACCCATTCTAGCAAGAGCACATCCCGCTCAATATGAAGCTCAATCTCGAGCGAGTCCTAGGCCGATTCAAGCAAGGTTGGGACCTCAAGGCGTACAATCAAGGCTAGGGCCCCAAGGCGTGCAATTGAGATTAGGTCCCCAAGGAGCCCCGGGAGACTTGAGAGAAATCATCGACCGAAGGGTAAGGGCCTCGCAAGGACCCAATATCCCGCATCCCCCGGACCATCTTCAAGTTCCCCCGGACCAACTCCAATGACAAGTCATCAATCCGCCAACTCTTCCAAATCATACCACTTCTCTGAACCGTCCGGAAGCAATGGCAGAAAATAATGGTGCGAGGAAAGTGGCTCAAGTCACTCCAATGTTAGGCTTCGACCCCATGACCGGGAGAAGGCTAAACATTGAAGAGCTGAAAGCCCAAAGGAAAGTCATTGAAGCGCAAATAGATGCGTTAAAAACAAGCGTCCAAGAGCAAGAAAAAGATATGGAGCCAAGCGCACTATGTGACGCCATAAGAACTCATGTGGTGAAGACCGATAGAGGATTCCCAACTCAGGAAAATTATGATGGTACTAGTTGTCCGAAGAACCATCTTGTAAGGTTTGGCACAAAAATGGAAGCCCATGGGCATGATCCCAACACCAAGGCATTGATCTTCCCCTCGACACTTTGCGGAGAGGCAATGGTTTGGTGGTCTAACTTAGACGATGGTTCCATCACATCCTACAAAGAACTCACATCTCAATTCATAAAAAGATTTGAGAAAGTGATTCGGAAGAAAAGGGGAGTCAAGTACATAGCCGAAATCGTTCAAAGGCCGTCGGAGGACTTGAGGGAATTCTTGACAAGGTTCCATGAAGCGGCATACCAAGTAGAAAATCACGGAGCCAAAGAGCGAAAGGAATACATGTATGGAAATACCACCAACGAGAAGCTTCGGGACGAACTCGCAAGGTCCCACGTGGAAACAGAGAAAGACCTAGAGCAAGTATGCGAGAACTTTTTAGCGGCAGAGGAGTTCCGGAGAACCGTCCCGGTGAGAACTGTCCCTCCGACCGCTCCAAAGGAAAAGGAACAGCAAAGGCAAGTTCAGAATAATCCCCCAAAACAAAGAAGGCAAGACCAAAGAAATGAGAGAAACACCATTCAAAAGAAGCAACATCATAGAAACGACTTCAAGGACAAGAGAACTCCGCCAAGAAGATCTCCCCAAGGAGGTACGAGAAGTACACTGAGCTTAATAGGACAAGATCCGAAATCTTGAGCACTATTATAACAAGGAACATGGATGTTGATTGGCCCGAGCCTATGCCGGAGGGCCGAAAGCATAGAAATTCGGACAAATTTTGCTACTTCCACAAAGGCAAAGGGCATACCACCGATGAATGCATTAACCTCAAGACTGAAATTGAGAAGTTAGTACGCCGAGGGCAATTGGTCAATTATGTCCGTCGGGAGGAACCAGTTCACCAATCCATTCATCACATCGCCCCCGAACCACAAAGAGAGCCTTCAACTTTGCCACCTCCGCCACCTCCTCCTCCGGAGGGCGAGCAACATCGGGATTTTGTAAGAGAAGCAAACTTTGAGAATAGGCCTATCCATGGGAGAATTCTTACTATCGTCGAAGGACCAGCGGGAGGAGATAGTCGCAAAGCAAGAGAAAGAACCGCCAATGACCTCACTGCAAGAGACCCCAAGTATGGACAAGTTTCCCCGAAAGGAACCAACATGATTTCTTTCGATGATAGTGAACTTCCTCTGAGACATGCTGGAGGAGGGGACACTCAAGACCCAAGTGTTCCTCTGATAGTGTCGCTCGACATTTTTTGCTTCGAAGTCCCAAAGATATTAGTAGACACCAGAAGCTCAGCCAATCTCATCTTCACAAGTACTCTAAAAAAGATGAAAATTGACCCGAAGGAAGGACTAAAATAAGTGGTGAGCGCCCTAGTAGGGTTCGGAGGACAGCCCATAATGCCCCTCGGAAGCATGATCCTACCAGTCTCCATGGGCAAGGATCCTTGCAGAATAACAAAGGTGGTTACATTCTTGGAAGTCGACATTGCTTTCGACTATTATGTGGTAATAGGGCGACCCACCTTATCTCAATTCAAAGCTGTTGTTTCAACCGTCCAAAACCGCATGAAGTTTCCTTGCGACGACGGTGCCATAGGGCAAGTAATCGGGAACATAAGGGAGGCATGGGAGTGTTATACTCTTTCCGAAAGTGTGACCTCGAGCGCACGCTTCGCCCTAGGAGATAGAGATCCGGAGGCAGGAGCAAATGCTTTTTACTCTATTCGAGCGACCAGGACTCGAAGGAAGTCGAAAAAACCTAGTCCGGCAGTAAGGCGAAGAAAAGTGATCCAGAGGAAAGAGCAAAGTTTAGCGGTGGCAGAGGTAAAAGAACTTGAAGAGTACCAAGTAATTCCTCCCATCCCTCCAACCTCGAAGAAAAAAGCATTTTTTGAGGAGAACAAAATTGAATCGAAAAAAGCTTTGGAAGAAATTCAAGTGGTAGAAAGGTCCCCCGACAAGGTCACAAGGATAGAGACAGAGATGACCGCCGAGGTACGAATGAAAGTCATCCAATGCCTCAGGGACAACAATGACGTATTCGCATGGAGTACGGAGGATCTCAAAGCAATCGACCCTAGGGTCGCAGTTCACCATTTGAACTTAGATCCAAAAATAACCCATATTCGCGAGAAGCGAAGAGATTTCGGTCCGGAGGATAATGCCATCATTGAAGTGGAGGTCCAAAGGCTCTTGAAAGCAGGACACATCAAAGAAGTAAGATACTCAGATTGGGTTTGCAATGTGGTCCTAGTAGAGAAAGGCGAAGGGAAATGGAGAATGTGCAACAACTTCACTCGTCTCAACAAGTTTTGTCCGAAGGATCCTTATCCCCTTCCTAGGATTGATCAACTTGTGGATTCCACCGCCGGATGTGCACTACTTAGCTTCATGGACGCCTACCAAGGCTTTTATCAAATCAAGATGGCAAGGGACGACGTGCCAAAGACAGCCTTCTTTGCCAATGGAAATGTCTACTGCTTCAACGTCATGCCCTTCGGACTCAAAAATGCGGGGGCGACATACCAACGCCTAGTGAACAAGATGTTCAAGGACGAGATAGGCAAAACCATGGAAGTTTATGTCGACGACATGCTAGTGAAAAGCAAGAAGGAAAATCAACACGTCGAGCACCTTAATAAGTGCTTCGCGGTCCTGAGGAAATATGCCATGAACCTTAATCCGACAAAGTGCACATTTGGTGTCAAGGGAGGCAATTTCCTTGGTTACGTGGTGACCGAAAGGGGAATTGAATAAAATCCAGAAAAGATCAAAGCCATACTTGACCTTCCGCAGCCAAAGACACTCAACGAGGTACAACAATTGGTTGGGAAGTCCATCGCCCTAAGCCGTTTTATCTCAAGATCGGCCGAGAAGAATCTGCCTTTCTTCAAGGTCCTGAGGAAGAGTAATCAGTTGGAATGGACAAAGGAATGTGAAGAAGCCTTTGAGAAACTGAAGCAATACTTGTTGTCGCCACCTTTGTTGTCAAAGCCGGTCGACGGAGAACCATTGTATCTCTACCTTGCGACCACTCCGGAGGCAATAAGTTCCGTCCTGGTACGGATCCAAAGGAATGATCATATGTCGATCTATTATTTGAACAAGGCACTCACAGGTGCGGAGACGAGATATTTAGACATTGAAATGTTGTCATTTGCCTTGGTCTACACCGCAAGGAGGCTCAAACCATACTTTGGTGCACACAAAGTGATTGTCTTAACAAGCCAACCTCTCAAGAAAGTACTAGGGCGACCTGAAATGAGCGGAAGACTAGCAAGATGGGTGATCGAGCTTAGTGAGTTCGACATCGACTACCAAGCTCCATTATCCAAAAAAGCTCAAGTCCTAGCGGATTTCTTGGCCGAGTATCCCGCCAAGGACCCTATGGACGTCGACCCAAAGGAAGCACAATCTGATTGAGCTATGATGATCGACTCCCAAGGACCACAAGTCAGTGAACATTTCAAATCTCTAGAAGCGGCATTGAAGGGATTCAAGGAACTAGCCCAAGCTAGTCGGGAAATTGATATGTCCAATGCTGAAGACACCATGCTTTATCGCCCTGAGACCAATGACCAAAGGAAAGAGTACACACCCAGCCACATGTTCCTTCTCAAAGATGTGGGAATGGAAGAAGCAAATTCTTAGATTGTCGTCCAAGGACCAAAATCTGGAGCGGAAGTGCCGGAGGAAGCAGAAAAAGGTCAAGAGGCAATAGAAAAGGGTCTGAAGGAACCAGTTCGGGAAATAATGCTCCCCGAACCAAAAGATCCAAAAGATTATGGAGATGTTTGGATTTTACAAGTTGATGGTTCGTCTTGCGGGAGGTCCGGTGGAATCGGAATCTACCTCAGGAGTCCCGGAGGAGCCGAGTTACAATACGTTGTGACCTTAGGCTTTCCTGTCTCGAACAATGAAGCTGAATATGAAGCGATTCTAATTGGTCTATAGATGGCCAAAGCGCTTCAGGTGAAGAGAATCAAGCTTTTTACCGACTCACAACTGGCCGAGAGGCAGTTGGCCGGAGCATTCAAAGCGAAGAAGAGCTCCTTGCTAGAGTACAAGGACGCTATCAAAGAAGAAATGGCACAATTTAAAGAATGTCAAGTAGAGAAATTTGCAAGAGAACTCACTGGTATGGCGGATGCCTTGTCCAAATATGCATCAGCGTCCGGAGGTGTAGACACCCGAAATGTGATACTTCTGAAGATGGAGTTTTCGTCCATCGCAAGTTCTCCAAAAAGTGCGCAAGGCATGTTCACTATTGATACAACCCCAAGTTGGATGCAACCTATCGCGGCCTATTTGATGCATGGAATCCTCCCGAGGGACCGTGCGGAAGCAAGGAGGATTAAGGGAAGAGCAGTGAGATACTTTGTCCAAGGGACATATCTTTACAAGAGATCCTTCAGAGGCACACACCTTAGATGTGTTAGCAACAACGAAGTCCAAGCGATCTTAGAAGAAATGCACCAAGGGAGCTGTGGAAACCATTCGGGAGGAAGAGCATTAGCTCAGAAAATCATTCGCCAAGGATTTTATTGGCCAACGGTGCGAGAGGATGCTGCGCAATTTGTGCGCAAGTGCGAGGAATGTCAATACTTTGCGACCCCCGATCATGCGCCCGCAGGACCGCTTATTCCTTCCAAGATCACATGTCCCTTCGACACATGGGGAATAGACCTAGTCGGACCATTGCCCAAAGGAACCGGACAAAAGAAGTTCATCATTGTCGCGGTTGAATACTTCAACAAATGGGTAGAGGCGGAAGCGGTTTCTGTGATTAGCGAGAAGAAGGTTATGGATTTTGTCTGGAGGAACATTGTATGTTGCTTTGGCTTGCTGAGGGTCCTTGTGTACGACAACGGTTCTCAGTTCTCCTGAGCCAAGTTCAACGCATGGTGCGAAAGGATGAAGATCGAAAGATGTTTTACTTCAGTGGGATATCCCCAAGCTAATGGCCAAACTGAGTCCACCAACAAGACGCTCGTAAGGAGCTTGAAGAAAAGGTTTTCAGCGTACCAAGGAAGTTGGGTTGAGCAACTTGATGGAGTCCTCTGGGCCTACCGCATCTCTTCAAAGACAGCAACAAGGGAAACTCCATTCTCCCTCGTCTATGGTTCGGAGGCAGTTATCCCGACCGAGATTGTGCAAGAAACATTGAGAATTCAAGGCTACCAACCAGAGGACAACCATGAAGCAAGGATGTTTGATCTGGAAATGCTCGAAGAGTCAAGGACCACAGCATTGGCAAACATCTTGAGATACCAAGCCATTGTCACAAAGGCCTACAACAAGCATGTCAAGGACAGAGACTTTCAAGTCGGAGACTTGGTACTCCGCAAGGCAGATATCCTAGGCAATCCACACAAGATGGAACCTAAGTGGGAAGGACCTTATAAGATAGTAGAAGCCAACTCCAATGGAAGTTACCGCTTGAAGGATGCCGAAGGAAATAAGTTGAAGAACACTTGGAACACCACCAATCTCCAGAGGTTTTATGCCTAGAAGGCATTGGAGAAATATGCAATGTTTTGATGAGCTCCTGTGGAAGGCCCCCTTTTCGCCAGTTTATGATTTCTAGTTCAGTTTTTGTTTCTCCCTTTGGTACGGCCTCGAAGCCCACCGTTGTAATTGAATTTCCGTCAAATCAATGCAACTCTTTCAGTTTAAAATATTGTCTTGTTTGTTCGAAAGGCAGATATAAAACCACGAAGGGCAACACAAAAAATACGAAACTAGATGAGAAGCTAAGAAGGAAAGAAATAAAGGTCGAAAGGCAAAAAATTAATCTTCTTGGTTTTTCAAAACAAGAAAAAGATATATCGGGAAAGAATTTCGGAAAATTTTCGGGTCAGATGACACACAAGGGTGCGACGGCGCGGTCCTCGGCCAAGTTTCAAAAATGGCCGGAAGACCATAACTTTTCCATCGCCCACGAGATTTTTTCCTCGAATTTTTTGAGAAAAAATTGTAAGGGAAAAAAAGTGTGCTCGACGACACACTTAATTACCTAAGGGCCGACTACATTGGCAATTAAGGTTGCCCGACTAACATTCATTCAGGAAGCGTCCGAAAGTATCAAGGGAATGAGGCGCCCGAGTACGAGGATTAATACTTGGTGAAATTTTGTCTAAGTTTTGAGGAAACACTAGGCGGCCGACTATCAAGAAAAATATACGGCGGCCGACTAGCATGGGTAGTCAATCTGCGAGGCGCCCGACAAGCGAGCTTCGATACTTAATAATTTATTTCAAAGGAGAAGTCCGGAAGCGCGTGGTTTGAGATATATATTACAAGCGTCCGACGACGCATACTTAGAATTTTTTCTAAGTCCAACAAAGGAGAAACAAGTACCTGAAGAAGCATATTATGAAAACTCGCATAATACTTTGCGACATATCAAAAGTTAAGAAAAGATATGCAAAAGATAAACAAGGAGCGATTAGCATAAGGCCTCGTCGGGCAAAAGGAGAAGCATTGTTGATTTACAAAAAGATATGCACCCAAGTGAGTGGGGCATCAAAAATAGCTCTCCCGAGCACGCCACAAAGGGCCGAATAAGTTAAAACATAAATGTAATTGTTCGACTAGCAAAAAGGACTTGTTAAAAGTTTTCTACAAGTTCTACCGAGCATACTCGGCCTTCAAAATCTTCAACCAGAGAGACTTCGGGACTGCTCGGGGGACTTGGGAGGAGATCTCTGCAGGTCTTGCCCTTCACTGGTCTTACTACCGCCCCCGGAAGCTTGACTTGCTCCCTCAGCTCGGCTAACTCCAAAGCCCGCCGCGCGCCTCTCTGTCTCGAGCGTCTCCCAGAATTTGATGACCTCGGGCTCCTCTAAGTAAAGTCACGGCCGAGGACATGGCCAGGAAGAGCGAGCCACCTAGTGTTGCGATGGCCACATTTATTGAACGGCTCGAGTATCCCAACTCAGAGAACCTCGGGCACCCAGGAAGGAAGCAGACCGACCTTGGCGGGATAAGGCACTTCAGGGTTAACGACCAGAGCGCCAAATTCACAAGCCTTATGCTCGGCGTCGGACACCATCTGGTCATCGTAGTCGGCAAAGTCGCCGTTCTTGTTATTTATTAGGCCCGCAGCGTCGATGTCGAAGTCCTCGGGCAAGAGACCCTTAGCCTTAAACTGGTCAAGAGCCGAGTAGAAGCCCTCCTCGCGCCCCACTTCCTTGGTCTCCGCATTTTTAGGCGGTACGAGGCGGACTCATAGAAAGCCTTAGCGCCCTCATATTGAGTATCCCTGAGGTACCCGAGCACAACATCTTTGAAACGGGCCATTTTGATGGAAAGATTATTCCATGCATCTTTCCAGGCCTTCATCTGCCTCTGCACCTTTGCGCCCTCGGCCTCAAGACTGGCGAACTTGGCCTTCTCGACCTGCAGCTCCTCCTCAAGTGCCCGAGTACGGGTATTAGCTTCTTGGACTTGGAGGTGCAGATTAGGAACCTCCTCCGGAGCACCCTTGTCGGCCGCCAGATTCCCAATTGCGCCTACTATGGCGGCGAGCTGCAAAGAAAACAAAAGACAGGTCCGAGAACCGATGAAGTTAGCAAGGCACGAGAAGTAAAAATACTTAGTAATTTTTAGGTTAAAAATGAGAGATTTAAGAACATTACCTTGCGCGAGAATTGGCTCAGCTCATGCGCCCGATCAAGCTCGTCGAGCGCCATAATACGGTTCACCTCGTCCGTGAGATCCTTGTTGTAAGAAAATATGGTCAGAGTTACCCCTAGGGTACGCAGCGGAATTTCAAAAAATTTCTTAACATGCAGGTTAATTGATTATGTATATAGCATATATATTAAACACGTCAATTAGAAGACTTACAATACTCCAAAAGCAAGCACAAGTACCAAGTCTTCGTAATAGTCCGGTGTATCTTCTCCTTCGTCGAAGTCGAAGATATCTGCAATACTTTGATTATCTGCAAGACAATAAAAGTTAGTTTCCAGCTCCTTGAACCTCAACCTTGGTATCCACGGATGAACAGCTTATCGGAAAGAATGCTAGGATATTCTTTGTGTGGCCAAGAATATGGGGCGACGGTTTTCCTCCAGCGAGGTTGCGCGTGCGTGGCTTTATATGAGGTAGGGGAGAGCTTTTATTTTCTCTAAGAAAACTGGTAGAAAGAATGATCTAAAAATCTGTCTATTGAATCAACCATAATCAAAGCTCTCTAATAGTCTACTATATATAGTAGTCAATAGAAGCCTAATGAATAATCAATTAGACTTCATAAAGGAATAAGAATCTAATTCTTATCGCACTAGGAAACCAATTCAAGTCTATATTCATTCCCAATCAAGTTAGAACTCAATCAGGAAAATCTAACTTATCCCTTGGACTTCTAATAGAGGAAGGAGTCGAACTCCTTCCCCTACTCCATCTGCGCGCGTGCGTGCGTCCCAAGGGTGATAGGTGGGTCCCGATTTTGGGACCCACTTATAGTTCTAAGGCAATTCAAACTCCAAGTAGATTTTGTCCATGTGCATATATTAATTCCAAATTAACATATCCTTTCAAATCAAACCTCCATTATATTTCTAAAATATAATCTTTAATTGTATTTACATAAAATACAATTAATCAGCCAATTCAATTAATAATTCCAAATCATTAATTGAGCCACAAAATATTATAATTAATTTCAAATCAATTATAATCCATCAATCACAATTAATTCCAAATTAATTGCGATTCCATCTTCAAGGATATTCGGATAAGCTGAATCACCACATAGTGTGACCCATAGGGCCTCATTGTATTAAACAAGTCCTAGACTAGGCAAAATGGAATTCCTAGACGGTTCCATTTACAATATTAATACATGAGGACGTTTGAGAGGTTTCTCAAAGCAAACCCTTTCGTTGCGAAGTCTGTTGCGCTCAACAAGGCGATGGTAACGTCCCTTCATCTGACTGACTCGAATGCATCTAAGATCGATGAAGTGTTTATCCCAATAATACTTCCACGGGCGTCTTCAGTGAGTTTCATGGTGAATCCAATATCTATTATGACTATCATAATAATATTGATACGCTGGCCAGCGGTTTTACCAATCACAACTATGAACGACTATGAGCAGTGCTCTCCTGTGCTACACATGATAGATGAATCCTTCACAGCATCACTTATCATCCCCATTTGTATGTAGTCATAATCCTGGATCGTGTCTTGGGTCAACTGCTTATTCAGAGCTGACAACGACGGGTCCACCAAGTATATGGGGCAACAAATGTGATGATAAAGTCCTGTAAGTCCAAAGGACGACTGGCATCACTTCGATAACTTACCGGTTCCCATAGACACTTCGGTGTAGAGTATACATTAATGGGAGTGTCCGGTGGGTACTTCCATTGTTCGGTAATCACCCTTCGAACAACTATGCGTAGTTATGGGAACGTTTCTTGATTGTCTAACAATCCGTTCCGTGGCCGCGGGATCGGCTCACACTTGCTCCAGCAAGTATAACCTCCACGCATACTAGTCTCATCTGGTTCATTCAGACCCCTACATCCGAGATGAACCTCGACTAGGGAGAGTTTGGGATAGATGATAACTCACATAGCTCCCACTATCTGTGTGATCGGTCATCTATCCGAGGGGACATGTTTAATATCAATACAGACAGAAATAGAGATATGACATGTTGTATGCCTGGTGTAATATAAATATGAAAGCAATACCCAATAGTCAAACAACAAACATACATTATATTACGTTGACATGTGTAATAGTACATATATGCCCTTTATAAGGGTTGTATGCCCTTAATAAAGACTGTCTCTAGGACATATACACTATCACTCGTCCGTCGTGATCTCCTTGCCCTTGCCCTTATTTTTGTGGGCCTTCTTCCCCGCGTGACCGCCCTCGTCGTCGGAGCTCCTCTTCGACTTCTTGGACCTCTTGTCCTCCTTAGCCTTGTCGTCGGCCTTCTTCAGCTGGGGAAGAGCCATCTCCAGAGGAGGCTCACCTTCACGCTCGCGACGAGCCATTTCGTCCTTGTGAACAGCAGCGTTCCAAGGAGGGTCTCAAGGAAGCTGCGACGGAGAGTTCATTACCTTGTCCAACTTCTGTTGTTGGACTAGCTTGCGCTGAGCGGCGCGCTGTCTTCTTCCGGCCTCGAGCGTCTCAGACATGATCCACTTGAGCCAATAGTCTGCAAAGGAAGAAAGGAAGTTAGTACACAAATATACAAAGGTCCGAGGACCAAACAAAAACATAAAGAAGCAACAAGCAAAAGATGAGAAAATTGACTAATTATGGAGAAGTATGTACAAATAGCCTACTCGGGCACACTTACTAAAATCCTTTTTTAGGCCACAATATACGGGCTCAGTTAAATTTGCCAAGCAAGGCAAAGGTTGAACATTCAAACCCCAATAGAAGTATCTCTTGGGGTCCGGAAGCAAGTTTTTCGTTGGTATCGGACAGCCAAGGAGCCATCTCGGCCGCGGGCAACTTACCAACCCAAGTCCCTCGGAAAAACATTTTTGGGACACCCCAATCCAACTGCTCGTCAGTCATACCAGGTTGTCTTACCTTGCGGACGTAGAAGTAGCGCGACCACCACCGACACCCGATTGACGACGGAACCTCCTTTAAAAAGAAAAATTGGGCCTGGTCGAGAAGAAGTAAAAATGGGGGTTCCCCGGGCTGACCGAAACCCGAAAAAGTTGTATAAAGGTCGAGTAGTTCACCGGGATCCCTCGGATGTGGCAGAAGACCCCATAGCAAACTAACGTACCGTGCGAGCTCGGAATTATCTGGGCTGGAGCGAGGCCTAAGTCGTTGAACAGACCACGAAAAGCATTACAAAAAGGCATACACCAGCCTCGCTCAACGGACATGGTGTGAACCGACATGTACCCGGACGGTGGGTTGTAGAATGTCTGGTCGGGCGTTGTAGGAATTGAGCCGTCCTCGTTCAGATCTCCATTTGGGTCCGGATGATGACACTCCAAGACGGGTCAAGTAAATTTGGCGCCCGAGGAAGCAGCACCCCTCGGACGATCGTCCTTAGCGAATTTTGGAGCGATTGGCTCTCCTTTTCTTCTTCTCTTCCTCCTCGGCGCGGAACGAGAAGTCCCTACGTCCTCGGATGCGGACACCTGATTTGTGACCTCGCACCCTTCATCTTGCTCGCCCTCTTCAGTCTCGAGCGGCACGTCTTCCTCCCCGCGGCTCCTCTTATATTGTCCCTCGGACACATCCGCCGAAAGATCGTCTTCGTCCCCAAAAATGGAGTTGCTACTCTCATTATGTACATAAGTGACCGGATTGCTCCTACTCGGACCGGCCTCATCAAAATTCGAAGGCGGCCGACGGATCTCGTCATTGGAGGAGAGTAACCACCCTCTTGTAATAGCCCTGAGGTAAATACCTCACGAGACTCGGGCTCTTGGTGTTCTTGGATGATGATTTTCCCACTAAGGGAAGTGCCTCAGAACTTGGCAAGGCGGGTACATCATCTAATATGACGACCCGGGCTCTACAGGGTCCGGCCGACCACCTGCCCGATAACCATGGCCGAGAGCCCCAGCAACGGCGTTCATCACCTCGGGAGGAACATTGTGAGCAGCACCCTCCTCGGCCTCATTGTTAATGAATGAGTCGTTCAGATCATACTCGTTCCTAGGTCCCCTGGACTCCGACTAACCTATCCTCGGGAGGAGTGCTCACAATCTCCTCCTCCCCCTCGGGCAAATCAACCACGGGCAGCTCGCTATCAAGGAAACTTGCGGATAAGGAATTGCTGCTGTCCGCGTACCCACGTCCCTCGGACATGTTCTCGCTATCACTCCTCTCGGACATCCTAAACAAAGGAAGAGGAAAAATATCAATCCACGGTGGGTTTATGTAATGTCCGAGAGGTCAGTTTATGTATATTTTAAGTCCAAGTCTCAAATCTGAGATGCGCGAAGACAACTAAAGCGGAGCGACTACCACATAGTGAGGAAGGGGGCCGACGAGAAATTTAAAAAGCGCGAGTAAAGGCGAAATTAAAGGAAGAGAAGATAGTCGAACTTAATTGATTTGCTAGAAAGGAAAAGTGACTTGCTCGAAGACTACACTCGACTACGCCGGTTCCTCGCGCTTCACAGTTGCTGGTCACTCAGTTGAAATTGCTCTGAGTGAGTTTGGGCGAAAATTTTGCAAATGAATATAAGTAACCCTATTTATAAGAGGGTAGTACTGGAAGGCAAACCGTTGCATACGTGGCGACGAATCTGGGCCACACGCGCGACGAGACAGACGGCCCAGCTTCAACCACGTCATGAAAAGACGATTTTGCCGTTGGAGCGCCGCGACTTGAAAAAAACCGCCAGGAGCATACGCGAATTAGGGCTCTCCCTACCAAGCACGCTCCTCGAGCAAAAAAAAAAATTGGAATGTTTTCCAACACATGCTCCGAAGGAAGAAAAGACTACTCCTCGACCTCTTGAAGCTGCATGACCTTACCCGGATCCAATCTCTTTCATACAAATACTCTTTTTTGGTGGTCCGAGTACCGTCTACTCGAACCATAAAAAAAGAGGGGGGGAGGGAAAGATAGGAGGAGGGAAAGATTGTGAAAACCATAGGGTCCTAAGGAAAAACTTTTTGCAATTATACATCGGACCATACTTCAAGATTGAAGGGAAGACCGACTTGAACTTAATAGTTCCAGAACTATCTTCTACTAAAATACTTGGAAACTAGGGGGCATATGTTGGTGTCGGTATATGTCCAACCCCCAAGGACGTCTAAGAGCGTACTAGGGCGTCATTGGCTGACCATGATAGAAAGGTCCGTTCACCTTTCATCAGGGTCTGACCAGACAAAAAGACTAGGTAAAATAACCTAAGTCCTTATGTGCGGCCTAAAAGTACAATTGCCCTACTAGCCATTGAGCTGCCCTACTAGCGTGGTGACGCCCTACTAGCAGGACAAAGTCCTAGTAGCCACCAGCTAGGAGAAAGGCAAGCCCAGCAAAGAGCTTATCGGGCTACACCACGACCTCCGGCTACGTAGCCTCGCCCTACTAGCACGTCGAGAGGAACAAGATTGGTGCCCTTCTGCGCTACTAGCACAGGTAGTCGGACGAGTGTCCTTCCGCCCTACTACCACAGGTGGCCGGACATAACTCCTTACGTCAAGGAAGAATTAACATGTCCTAAGAAAAAGGTGGTCCTTCCGCCCTACTACCCCGTCCTCGGACGGTACTAGGGCGACACCCGTCCTAGGAGCACTTTTGTACCAAGAATGACCATTTTACCCCTGCCAGCCCAAGTGGAAGATCTGGGCCAAAGCCCATGGGTCACTCCAAATGGGCCTAAGCCCATAGAAGACTCAATCATGGCCGGACACTTGTCACGATCCTAAGTACTCAAGCAATATTCTATTGCTAGTATAAATATGGGCTCACTCCAATCAAGGTAAGAATTCAATCATTCAATCATCACACTACTTTCTCACTCTACATTTACTAGGGCAGCCTACCAACTCCCTACACGTAAAGTCGTCCCTCCGGCTTGATCATTTACAAGCCGGGCTTGTGGCACTAACCCCCCCCCCCTCTTGCTAAGTTATACCTCAGGTCCTAGGTACCATACGGAAGGCAATTGAAGTGCGAAGGACGATCTAGAACCTTCACCCTACGACGCTCCAGAGGAAAGCACTAATTACCTATCAACACAATCCATTTCAGGATGATTTTGTTTCCCTGAACTGTTGTAGAAATCACTTTTTCAGTGATTCCTTGTTCATCAGTGAGGGTTTGGATTTCTGCATTATTGTACAATTTCATAGTGTCTAACATACTCACTTTCTTTTTGGGGAGAGCAGTGATAAAGAAAATTAGGCCTTGTTGATTTATGTAATTCAACGCCTCAACATTTTCTTCGTCCAGTTCTTATTCATAGAAGTATCGGATATACTTCTCTTTTGCAAAACCTCCCCATTGCATCATCTGCTCACACTTTTCAGTGTTGAGATATGCAGGAGGCATGGGTCTCTCTGTTATTCTATCGTTGGCAAGCACGATTTTCACCGTGTTCTTCACCGGAGTCGGTGCCGGAATAGGAGCAGTGCTTTTTCCAGCACTATCAGCCTTGGAGGATTTTGTATTCTTGGTTGATTCCCTTTTGGGAGCCATATCTTATATAGTAAGGTAAGATTGGGGGTAAGGGTACGAAAAATATGCTTTTCTTTTTTACTGGAGGTACAATTTTCAGAGCACATGCTAGGGAATTTTTTGCAGAGAAAGGAAATATGAATTAAAGAATTTTGTCTTTCTCTAACTCTTCATTTATATAGTATCTCTGTTATGTGAGAAACTCAATGGTTGTGAGCTCTTTGCATTGAATGCGTAGTGGTCCACTAACACGAAACCGTCAGAGCATGTTTTCACTTTATAACATTAACTGTTGGATCATCAACTGCTTTAAAATCAATGGCCACGATTGTATTTCATGTCATGATTAACAGCGAGTTTATTTGTGCCACGATTAACGTCACATTAGATTTTACCTTGATGCAAGGGATTTTATCTCTTTTACTTAGAAGCTAATAGCTTGCTGAAGTATTAGAGAATCTTTTTTGCAATTTTAATCCTTCTGACTTTAGCAATTACTTTATAAGTAACAAGCCTTGTAGTTGTTGAAAGTTCCCCCTTAATCAAATATCTCATTTTTCTTTGGGTCAAAGATATTCCTGAGTTCCCGTCTCAGTAAATCCTGTTTATAGTGAGATATTTTAGGTAAATTCTCTTTTGGTGAGAAACAATCTTGCTCTTTGCTGAATCTCTCTCTCAGATTTATCTTTTGATACTTGAATACCTGTTTCAGTATCCTTAATTGTCTGAATACCCGTTTCAGCAATCCTTAGATTTTTCTTACTGAATACCTGTTTCAGCAAGTGACCAAGTTTCCTAACAAATACCCGGTTGAAGGTTTTACTTCCTGAATGTCTGTTTCAGCAAACACTTTGTGTACAACCATATCTTTTTAGAGAAATCATGTAGAAAGGGACCTTTTCAAGGGATGATTAAATCTTTAAGCAACTGTTGGCTTGTTGAATGCCTGTTTCAGCAATCCAATCAAATGTACCCTTTTTATTGAGGTAGTTAAATCAATCCAAGGTTATACCTTAGAATTGCGAACCTATTATCTGGAAGGGGCTTGGTAAAGATGTCAGCAAGTTGATCATCAGTACCTATCTTTACAACCTCAATATCTCCTTTTTCCACATAATCTCTAATGAAATGATGTCTAATATCAATGTGTTTTGTCCTTGAGTGGAACTTAGGATTTTGCGCGATAGCAATAGCGCTTGTATTATCACAAAAGATTGGTGGTTTCTTTGCAGAAATACCATAATCTCTTAGTTGTTGTTGAATCCAAAGGATTTTAGCAGTACGACAACCAGCCGCAATGTATTCAGATTCAGTGGATGAATTGGCCACACAAGTTTGCTTCTTGCTGAACCATGAAATTAATCTTGCACCTAGAAACTGACAAGTTCCAGAGGTACTTTTTCTATCAAGGGTTGATCCACCATGGTGAGCATCTGAATAACCAACCAATTCTAATCCAGAATCTTTTGGATACAATAATCCAACATTGACCGTGCCTTTGACATATTTCAATATTTTGAGTGCTTTCTTGTAGTGTGATTCTGTAGGATCATATTGGAATCTTGCACACGCACAAATAGCATACTGATTGTCAGGCCTACTTATTGTTAGATACAACAAGGAACCAATGAGCTTCCTATACTTGTGTTCATCCACACTTTTGTCTTGTTTAGTATAGCCCAATTTGGTACCAACACTCATAGGGATCTTTTCAGGTTTCTCTTCCTCTTTGATCCTGAACTTTATGAGCATTTCCTTTGCATACTTTTCTTGATTTATGAATATTCCATCCTTGAGTTGCTTGACTTGCAAACCTAGGAAATAATTCAAGTTGTCCATCATGCTCATTTCAAACTTGTTTGTCATGAGTTTGGCAAAATCATCACAAAGTTGCTTGTCCTTAGAACCACAAATTATGTCATCCACATAAATCTGGACTAAGAGTATTTTAACATCATGATTCATTGTAAATAAGGTTTTATCAACTTCACCCTTCTTGAAACCATTCTCTAGCAAGAATTTGGCTAAGGTATCATACCAAACTCTAGCTGCTTGCTTTAGACCATATACAACTTTCTGAAGCTTATATACCATCTTGGTTTCTGAGGGAAGTTCAAAGCCAGGGGTTGTTTTAGATAGACTTCTTCAGCAAGTTCACCATTCAGGAATGCACTTTTAACATCCATTTGATAAACTATGAAGTCATTATGAGCAGCAAAGGCTAAGAAAAGTCTAATAGCATCCAATCTTGCAACTGGTGCATAAGACTCATCATAATCCAATCCTTCAGTCTGGCAATAACCTTGAGCAACAAAACGTGCCTTGTTTCTTATTACTTCTCCAGACTCACTCAGCTTGTTTCTGAACACCCAATTTGTACCAATTGCTTTCTTTCCTTCAACAGGGGGTACAAGTTTCCAGACTTTATTCCTTTCAAATTGATCCAGTTCTTCTTGCATTTCCTTGATCCATTCTGAATTCTTTTGATGAACCGGATTAGAACTTGTCAGATTCTAGTTAATCAAATAAATTTGTATTTAGCCAAAGGCAATTCACAACTACAACGAAAACCGTAGTGTAGCAGTAAAATAACCTCGAGTGTCGATCTCTAAGGACTATAACTAGCTTTATCTAATCTAACTTATGAATATAAAATCAACAAACTACTTAGCAAAGGGTTTTCTTATCAGATAATGGAGGCTGGTGATAGTATGATTATTCAAAGCATAGCAGGTTAATAATCATGCATGAAGTACCCAATTGTTTTGCATGGAGATCTTTGATCAATGAATTGTCCAATTGTGTTCGTTATAATTCAACACTACGAAGATAGAGGTTTTAGATAGATCAAAGAAATAAAGCAATAACTTAAGGCCTAATGCGCGATATAGCCATTAGCATAATTATCAACCATTCGCTAAGAAATCACATACTATCACCAACGAGAAGTTTAGCTACTCATAGATGTCATGCAATCAACACAAATCATAGCAATATTGAATGAAAACATGTTGAAAGATAAATAAATATAAATAGAAAAACTGTAATATACAATGTTACCGAAGGTTGTCAATCTCCGAAGAATCGCGATCTTACAAGCTCCAAAACGCTAAGAAAAAGTATCTCCTAAGCTAAGAATCCCCAGAACAGGCTCTAGAGAATTCCTACCTAAAACTAATGAGAAAGGTGAGAGAAAAGGTCTGGAAAAGTATGAAAAACGGAGAAAACTGAGCAACTATATATAGTGATTCGGCAGGTGTGGGGCGAGTCGCCCCACACATCGGGCGATTCGCCTGGTGTGGAGCGATTCGCCCCACGTCCCGGGCGACTCGCCCGGGAGGTTCTGTCGGCTGGAAACGCGTTTTCGACGCGTTTTTGGATTTCTTTTCCTTTTCGGACTCAGTTTTTGCCTTCTAGTGACCTTTTAGCCTTCAGACTCGACCCCTAGACTTCAAATCCTATCCGGAATCTTCTAGATACTCCAAATAGGCCTTCGGAACACCAATTCCTTGTCTACTTCAATATAATTGCCCGGAAAACCTCGTTTTTCCCCCAAAACCTGTAAAATACAAACTAAAGGGAAACGTGACACTATTCTAATAAAATGCACTAAAATATAGCTAAATTAACATATAGGATAGCTAAAATAGGTGAAAAAGACTCAAATGAAAGTGTAAAATACACGTTCATCAAACTCCCCAAACCGAACCTTTGCTTGTCCTCAAGCAACTAAGCTAGACTCTAATGCAAAAAATAATGCAACACAAAAAATGGAGTCTCATGCCAAATGAAATGAACTAATCTATTGAATCTATCAAAAAACATATGAACAGAAACCATACAAATCATAACATGAATATTTGTTGAAGAATGCCTCGATTGACTTATACACATTCACATAAGCACTTATGTCAAGATAAGATAGTCTCTCGTAACATTCTCTACCTGGACCTAGTCAGTGACGACGTAATGAAACATGTTAAAGTACGAATGGTTGTCCCGTGCCTATGAAACTGAGGACTTACTGCTGTTCACCAAGTTAAGACTTTTCCTCAAAGAGGCCGAACCAATATTGGCTCTCATCAAACGACGGAGGGTTCCCTAAAAAGATAACACTCCCCTATTCTACCCATCTCTCAAGCAAAGCCTTAAACTATTCACCACTTCCTGAATGGCAGGACGAGGGTGGTCTAGAACAGATGACACTCAAAAGAAAAGATTACAACACGATTACGAACATTACATGAATTGAAAAATGAGACACAACACTTTGCTAAACTGCTTTTTGGCTTTTTTGGACCCTTCTTTGCTTTTTTGGGGTCTTTTCTTTTTTTTCTTTCTTTTCCAGTTTTTTTTTTCTTGTTTTTCTGGAATTTTCCTTTTTTTTTTTTGATTTTTTTTTTTAGCCAGCAGTAGCACAAAAATGACACACAAACGACCTCCCCAAACCTATTCGAAAGAATAGGTTGGAGTACAAAATTTACGAAAAAGGAAAAATAAACTCACAACACACACTAAAAACGAAAACAAGTCTGAAGATAGCGTAACCCCCTCCCCAAACCTATTCGAAAGAATAGGTTTCAAACAAAGGATCACACAATTTCACACTACCTTCTTCCTAGGCATTTAGAAATCTCAAAGCAAGGTGAAGACTTGTTGCCTCTTAGGCACATAATTACTCGGGAAAACAATCATAAGACCCTAACATGCATCATCCTATTATAAAGGCCTTCGTGAACCGCAGTAGAGAAAACACCACTAAGTGATGTCGAGACTACCAAGCTTAACTAAGTGCAATACATAATTGTGACAAGCCAAGCGAGAAAAACCTCAAACAAATCCATAGAGATGAAGCATATGATTAATGTCATAATTAGTTAATATACCCAATAAAAAAGTTCAAAAATTTGGCAATAAACTCCACATAAAACATGCAAGACTATCCTAGGATGAATGTAGTGAATGCAACTAAAAACTAAGAAAGCGGTAAACGTGCAAATGCAAATGCAGACGGATAAACATGCAAGGTACTATACTCAACCTACCAATCCCAAGCTCCAAACTAACAACACTAGTTAACTTAAATCCCATCCCCATCATGAATTTAAAGCTAGTCCCTAGCAGTAAGAAAATGAGGAAATAAGATGTGATACTAGATGTTACCGCGTGGTTTGGCCTCGGTCGGCTGAGTATGATGGATGTAAGGTATTGAGACTGCTCGAGGGGCCTTATAGGTGATCATCGGAGCTCGTGGTGGTGGTGGTAGTTCCATTATTAGATCGGATAGGGCCAACTCCTCCATCAGTATTCATGGCATCCTTATTGTCCCTATGGTCTTCATTGTCACTACTGTCATCACCACCGTCACTAGTAGAGTTGCATTGTCGAAGAGAATCCTCAAGATTAGCTGCCGCAGTTATGGAATCTTCCATCCGGTATCTCTCCAAATGGTTGTGAACTGTTGAAGGGGAAAGAGCAGTGGTCATAGCACCTCCCTCTCCAACGTTTTACACCCCGAGGAAGTTACAGTAAGTTGCTCGGATACTCAGAGGTCTTCTTCCATTTTTTCAAATGCCGACCACATTCTCTACGGTTGATGCCCCCGATGTCTATATGGCGCTCCCTTTAGAGGCAGTCGAGGGGCACCCCTAAGAGGGGCTGGGTGTCCATGTCATTATGTTTTGGAATCAAGCTAGCGATTCGGAACTTCCTCACCATTGTCGACTCAAGACTGAATCTGTTGTGGTGAGGTCGTCCCGGTACCTTCCTGTTCACTCGAACCTTGCAGTCCTTGTGACAGATTGCTGACGTAATATTTGTTTCAATCCCTCCGGTGGTGCATGAATAGACGTATGAGTGCTCACTCCTGGTGGATTCTCGCTCCTCCTTTTGGATAAACGGCGACGTTGTTGCAAGAGCCCGTGGCTCGAACGTACATCTAACGAGATCACTCTCCTTGACATGGTTGTAATCGATCCCCTTCCAATACTTCATAGTAGCCAAACGGGAGTGCTCCTCTCCCTTTGTGGCATGGTTCCTACAAACAGCAATTAGTACCTCGTATGATACAAAACTGACTCATGCATATGCTAATGTAAGAGCGAAACACACGAGTGATAGAATCAACAATCGAACTCCGCTATCCTCCATGTCTAATCTAGCTACTAATATGCAACATACCAAAATAATTTCGACATGTACATATCGCATTACGCTCGTGCTAGACAACCAATAACCTAAATAATAAGGCTCAATTCATACCATAGTAGCGAAAATTCTAGCATCATAAATACTCATACTCAACAATTATGCATTCTACCATCATATCCATCATTATTACATCAGTAAACACAATCATATGTATGGAATCGAAGAAAAAGATACATTGCATAACAAGATAAAGACATCTAGTAGCAAAATTCTCAAACCAACAATCCAAGCATAATTGAGCAGGCAATTGATAGTGAATAACGTTTCTAATCACACAAACAACCTACCCATACATCATATAAGCCTAATTGAAGCACAAATCAGAAAACCCCCAAATTTGAAAAATTAGGGTTCATGAGAAGATACCTCAGATCTGGAAAACGAATGCACTAGAGTGAAAGTTGTTCGGGTGAAAAGAAAGAGCACGTAATGGGCTTCGATTGAAGCTAAAGAACACAAAATTTGATGGAAGGTTGAAGATTTTATGAAAGATTGAAGAATTTTCGATTTTTTCGGATTTTGGGGAGTAAGAAGTGAAGAAGATGAAAAAAATGAGGAGAAAGGGGGTTTGCTCAGATAGTTTTCGAAGGCTACTCTTCTCAAACACATTCATCGGGAGAACATTAGAGTAGGATCCTGTGTCTAGTGTAGCACGTACATCTTCAAGTTCACCAATCCCGACCTTAACATCGAAACTTTGAGGGAGTGGCTCGAGATCCTCTTGCTCCTCTTCACTCTCATCAGTACCAAGGTCCTTCTCTTCTTCCTTGGCTAGTGGGGGTTCTTCATTCTTGCAACACTCACACTTAGCAACCTTCTTGATGGTGATTTCAACAGGTAGATCACCCACCAAGGTAATGGACATCGACTTCTCAGTGTTGCTAGGAAGTTTCCCTTGCTCCCTACTTGCTCCTCGGTCAATCAACTCTTGCATCTTTTGATGGGCAAGCCTAGTGCTCTCTTCCAATCGATCAAGCCTCGCCCTAGTCTTCTCAGAATCTTCTTCATAACGTTTGAGAAAACTTTGGGTGTGATCAACCATCTTTTGCAAGTTCTCCATCAGTAGAGCTGTCTTCGACTTCGGTTACTCTTTCGGAGCGGGATTTTTGCAGTGATCATTACCATAGTTAAGCCTACTACGGTCTTGGTTAGGGCCATAAGTTTGGATATCCGGTGCATATCCTTGATTGTTTCGGAATCCTCTTCTCCAAAATCCACCTCGAGGATTCCTACCGTCTTGTCCGTAGCTAGCTTCCTAAGTACCAAATTCCGTAGCAAAGGCTTCCTCTTCGCCTCCTTGAACCCAGTTGCCATCATCATATGCAAGCTCCGATCTACACATATGAGCCCCATGCCCATAGTTCTTGCATATTCGGCAAACTTCGTTTGACACAGATGTTCCAGTGGCACTCTTGAGGACTTGCTTCAATTCGTTGGTAAAGCACTCGAATCGATCCCCATTCCCCCCATACATAGGGGCTTCTTGAGTAGGTGTAGCTTCAGGTCCACGTCTCCTAACCATTGCTCTTGGGTCCTTAAATTGCTAACCCTTAGCAAGCCTTTCGAAAACCGCCCAGACGGCTTCTGCGGTTTCTTCCCAAATATTGCCACGGCATTGGAAATCCACCACTTGTTGGTTCTCGAACGTTAGTCCATTGTAGAAGTGTTGGACTAGATCCGAAAGCTCAAAACCATGGTGAGGGCACTTGTTCATGAGGTCTTGGAACCTCTCAAACGCGGTGTAGATGGTCTCATCATAGTCTTGTTTGAACCCAGTGATTTGCGCCTTTAGCGCGGTAGTCAAGGTGTGAGGGAAGTATTTTTCCATGAAAGCTGAAAAAACCTTCTCCCAAGTGTCCAGCGAGCCCGCCGGTAGAGAACTCAACCATGACTTGGCTCTGTCGCCAAGTCCCATAGCAAAAACCTTCATTCTCAACTCGTCCGTTGTTATTTCAGCTCCGGGTCGTGGGAGTTGGTTGACGAAATCATCGATATCGTGCAAGTACCCCATCACATCTTCCCTTGCTAAGCCGTAGAACCTCGGAAGTTGTTGGAACGCGTGGTTCTTGATTTCCAGATCACGAGTTGCAGACGAAAGAACAATCGTTGGTCCCCTCATACGATCCTTGGAGGGTTGAATCCATTTGTTAACGGGTTTTCTGATCTTCGGATCTGGATATGTTTACGTTTCATCATGTGATTGTTCAGTACTACTGGTATCTGGTTGTGTCTCTGCTGGAATTGGTTCATCAGCAACTACTTGTTCAACATTGCTGGTTTGAGATAACTCATCAGCAGACACAGAAGGTTGCGTAGTTTCAGCAACTTCTGGAGCAACTGCGTCTTTAGCCAGGAATTCCTTATCATGAACTACATTTATCTTGACATGACTTGGAGTTGGAGTGTCATTGTCAGAATCATCATTAAGTTCAATAGATTCGACATTTCCAGCATTGGATTCAGTTCTTTGCTCGTGTATGAGTAATTTCTTCATACATTCTGATATTTCTTCTTCAGCGGGGACTCCTTGTGTCTTTTCATAGAATACAACATGCACTGATTCTTCAATCTTTGGTGCCTTTTTGTTGTAAATTCTATAAGCTTTGCTATGTAAGGAGTAGCCAAGAAATATAGCTTCATCTGCCTTTGGTTGAAATGTCCTTAAATATTCTCTACAATTCTTAAGAAAAAGCATTTGCAACAAAATACTCTTAGATGAGTGATGTTAGGAGGTCTTCCAACAAATAACGCATAGGGAGTTTTGTTGTATTCCTTAGTTATCAAACATCTATTTTGAGTATAGCAGGCGGTATTAATCGCTTCAACCCAATAAGTTTCACTTATTTCAGTGTCAGCAAGCAGTGTTTGTCTCCGTGGCTGAAGTTTGATCGGCCATGAGGTAGAACTCGTAGTTTGACACATCTGGATAGGCTTCCATGGCAATTCCACATACTTCTTTGCCTATCTCTACGTCTATAGTGGCTTCCTCTTCTTCAGTGTGTGAACTTTCTACCTCACTGTCTTCAGAGCTTATTTCAATACAAAGAGCATCGATTTTTGCTTGAAGCTTTTTCTTTTTTTTAGCAATTAAAGCCTTCTTGAACTTCTTCTTCTTTTCAACAGATTTCCCTTTCAGTAAGGGGCAATTTGCTTTGAAGTGTCCATGGTTTTTGCAATAAAAGCAAAGATCATTGCCAACTACTGGTTCTTCGGAGGACTTTGCTTGCTGAGCTTGCTTGTTCAGCGATCTAGCTTCATTTTTGTACTTATGGTAGTTGTTACCAAGATGCTTTTTCAGCTTCTCTTTTGCTTTTCGCCTTTCAAGTTCCTTACTGATGAATTTCTTCATGTTTCTAACTGCAAGAGCATTTTCATCAGCAGACTCTTTATCATTCTTCTTTTCAGAAGATGACGGCTTGGCAGCAAGAGCAATGTTTTGTGATTTTTCAGCAAACACCTTTCTCTTTGCTTTGTCTCATAGTTGACAGTAGCAAGATGAGAGAACAACTCGGTTGGAGTGATATTTGGCATTCCTTGATTGTAGTGGATTGTGGATCCATTCTTAATTCAGACTTCTAATAATGGTTTTAACCTTTTCAGAATCTGAATAGAAGTTTCCAACACCTAAGGCATCCATTTCACTCACTAGAGTTGTGAATCTGAAATCCAAGTCTTCCAGTGACTCATTGGCACCTTGTTTGAAGTTTTGAAACTTCAACTTTAGTACTTCGAGTTTGTTTTCCTTAGTTTTGTCAGATTCAGTACAAAGATCTTGAACCATTTTCCAAGCTTCCTTAGAAGTTTTAGCACCCCACAGTTTGCACTGTATAGTATCTGGAGTAGATCGAATAATGATGTTTCTTGCTTGGCCATCAAGATGGAATCTTTTGGCTTCATCTGATCGAATCTTTTGGCTTCATCTGAAGTCCATTCCTCTCTTGGTTTTGGTACGACAGTGTCGACCGGTTCTCCTAAGATAGTTTCCTTTCCAGCAATATCTGTGGTTTTGTGAGGAAAGCTTCTTTCAAGTTTAGTGATCTTGATTGGGCCATCGTTTATGACAGTCACCATCTCATCACTAATGGCCTCAAGATGTAGCATCATGTTATTTCGCCATTTCTCATAGTTTTCCAGCTTCAGCAAAGGAGCGTCTCCTAAAGACATCATGTCAGCGAATAACTATCAAACTGATCAAGTGAAAGTGATTTACGGAAAGCACCTAAGGGGATCTAGGTTAAGTGTTGAAGGTTAAAGAACCTCCAGCTCTGATACCACTTGTTGGTCCCTTTAAGCAACAAGAAAAGACTAGGGGGGTGAAAATAGTCTTTTCAAACTTTTCATCGTTTAAAACTTTCTCAGCAAGTACTTATTACTTTTCAGCAATGAGTTTTCTGATACTTAACTTTCTCAGCAAGTGCTTATTACTTTTTAGTAATGAGTTTGCTGATACTTAAAAACAGAGTGCGGAAGTGTTTTACAATAAGTGCTTTTGTCAGAAAATTAGTTTCAGCAAGTAAGCAGAATGACAGTGTAAAACAAAGTAACTTGCTGAAAGCTAATTGCAGGAAAGTAAATCACACAAACACTTTTATAGTGGTATCTGAGAGTGGTGTAATCTCTCAACTAATCCACTTTGTCCTTTCTAGAACTGAATCCACTATGATAAGATATGAGGTTCCTTACAAATCTTATCAATAATGATTCTCAGAAACCAAAGCACACTTGCCTTGTTTCCAACCTAAACTAGAGAACTCTAACCTTGTTCTCCACCAAACTTGGGACTATAATCAACAAAGCTATGCTTGATTAATTCCCCCTGAAGTTCACGCCTGTAAAAGGGTGTTTATCAGTTATAGAGGTTTGGGATGAGATGACTTGAATATAACTTTGCAGCTATAACAAGTTATCTAAAGAAACACAACTTGTAATACTTTGCAGTAAGCAAGTTTGTTGTTTCTGGTGTCAAGACTTGTTCTTCTTTAAAAGAAAGAACACTTAACTAATTTCTTAGCTTTCAATGTTCTACTTCTTCACAAGTAGCTTTTGTTTCAAGCTTAAGTCTTGGAACGGATCAATAGGCAGTAGAGAGTAGAGAAGGATTTGAGTGTTTAAAGCACAAGTGAGAGTTTGATCACGTTGTTGACACGCCCTTCTACTCAGCCTAAGTTCTTCTATTTATAGTATCTCAAGGGAGCCGTTGAATTTTAAATTCTAAGGATTTGTACCTCAAGATGTCACTATCTTGCTTTTGTACTTTCAACGGCGCTCTTCATTTGTCTTCTTGTCTTCATGTTCTTCGCGTGCTTACTTTGCATTTAATATTCTTTTGAATCAAATTCAAATATGAACGTTGGAGCCAAAATTCAAGTACTCTTCAACAAGGAGGTCACATGAGTTGTCAGCAAGTGATCAATCTCAGTTTCAGCAAGCACAACCTACTCTGTCATATAAATTTTCACTTATGGAAGTTGTTGCTGAAATTCTCACTTTCTGAAGCAACATGTGACTTTGTAGATACCTTTCTCATAATTCATCTAAGTCTTCAGCCTTCGAATTTTCCACTTTCTGAGCGGTTCTAGGTCTTCAATAGTTTGTTTGTAAAAACAAAGTACATCATTAGCAAGCTTAAGAACCTAACTAGTACCTACACTAAGTCTTTCAGCAAACGTTCCTCTTTTACAATATCCTTAAACTTCTAAATTCCTATGGACCGTAAGAGTACTAGTTACTGGACTTTACTTAATTTAGCATGATTAATTGCTCATCAAAATTACAAGTTTCCTAACATAAGGGGTATCAAAGGATTTCATAAATTAATCGACCGAGAAGAGATGAAGGGTAATAGGTATGATCTTGTGTGTGAGACTATAAACTATTGATGCTATGTGGTTGCTTATTATTGTTGGCATAGGAGTTGATGTATAGTTAGGCATAGAAATTCTCGCTTGATATTTTTCCTTTTATTTTTCTATTTGTTTCCTTTAACTATACATTATTTTACTTTTTTTTTTCTCTTATTTTCAATTATTTAGCCATGTTTTTTCGTGTTTATCCATATTTGTCACTCTGCCTTAATATGTGTGGAAAAAGTTAAAACATCTTTTATTAAAAAATGGAGGTAGTACTCCCTCCTATCTTCTTTTATTGTTATTTAGAATTTTCATACATTTTAATACACCTCATTCAATTCATTGATTTTATAAAAATATTGCATTAATTATAATTAATTATAATATGTCAACAAATAGAATACCTCTAAATGGTACTCATCTGTCCCAGTCATTTCTTTACGTTTATTTTTGTTGACGTTTTTGTATCCTGTTTGATCTCCGTTTACTCCTAAACTATAATGAAAATTTAATTTTTGAAAGTGTATTATGAAAATATAGTGTCTCTATTTTCATTATATAATTTTATTAATTATTTGTTCGATAAAATTTAGAATTTATTAGAGGTCAAATGGTGTTACGAAAAGGTCAACAAAACAAAGATAAATAAATGATTGGGACGGTGGGAATAGTATGAAACAACATGCATAATTATGCTCTAATTCTTTCTTGAAATATGCAAAAACAACTATTTTTCAAATAGTGAAAAAGCTAAAATGACAATTAAAACAATTAAAACAGGAGAGAGCATAAGTCATAACGATACTACTAAAGATCGGTGGACTTTACTGTTGATTGTATTATGCGGCTGTCAGGTTTTGGCTTGTTCCCGTGGTGTATTTCTGCTCTGGCTGTTTAATTCTTAGGCCTAATTTAGGTATATCATGTGCCTCTCTTTTGCTTGTGATTGTCCCGTACCCCAACGGAGTTCATCACTTTTCGTCTTTGTGCTTAGTTCCCTAAACTTGCAACGAAAATTATTCAACTCCGTTGGTTGTGACTAGGATTGGCTTGTCAATTCATCACCTCCCTACTCTTAGGTTCTTGCTAGTAAGAAGACATACTAGACGAAGTGGGTGGTCATATTACGGTACAGTCATAACGGGCTAAGGATTGAACATGGTTTTATACTCTTTTTGGTTAATTTGGGGGTTAACTTACCGTGTGTTTATCGTTCTGTACATCACTTGTGCACCACCTTTTGTATTTTGTTTGATTCGGGTGATTAATAATTTTTTTTTTTTCTGATTAACAAAAACGATACTACTGAAGATTCAAAATGGATTCAAAATTACATAACCTTTTGCTCTTGTAACTTTGATGTAAAGGAAAACCACCTGTAAAGAGAAAAACAACCTAGGTCTTGACAAATCTTCACAATGGTATCCCCAAGCATGTGGCTATAGATCGTGAAAGGAACATAATCCCTCACTCCCAGAAAGGTCATTCACCTGAATGACTCCTATATGCATTCATGTGATATTCTCGTATTTCATGTCAGACATCTTACGTCAGATTAGCTAGCTACTTGTAATAATAAAACTCTATGGGTATAGCTCCGTCCCTAACTTTTCACTTATAAATTATTTTTATCTCAAATTAATTCCATATTTATTATATGGAAAAGAAGTATTAAATATTTAAAAACTGTTATATTTACGGAGCTACACAATATCTTATAAAAAACATGTTTTACATTAATATAAATATTAAACTAGTTAGGCGTGTGTTTAACCGGGTGTTTGGGAGATAACTTCCGAACATGAATTTTGATTTTTGTTGATCAAAATCATGTGTTCAGTTTTGAGATTGAATTTTTTTCAAAATAAAAAAATTCATCACTATACCTAAATCACATTTTCTTACATTATCACTATTAAAAATCACAATTTTCATACATCATCCCTATACTCAAATCCTTTCAAATAAATAATCATAAACTAAACACATTTTAAAAAATGATGATCTATCTCTAAAAATCCTCTGCAAACATGTGGTTAAGTTTGGTCGATTATAACTTAGACAAAGTTAGTTTTACAATAAACTAATGTAAAGGTAGTTTTTTTCAAGAATTTTTTATACTATACTACTATTTGATGGTTGAAAGCTGAAAGTCATAATTCAGTAATAAAAACTAGAAAAAAAAAGGGTAAAGGTGAAACTGGAAAAAATTAAATTACTTCATTTGAAAAATGTCGACATTTTCATGGTTATGATTTTCGAAAAAGACATTTTCATGGTTATAATACCAATTACGAACTTCCGTCTTGATGTTACGAGGCTATATGACATGCATATGATTGACACCTGTCCGATAGCATGGAGATTAGTTTTAAATCTTTTGATCATTGGACTTATAATTTATTCTGAACCAACCAACTGTTGATTCTGGAGCTCTAATTCGCAAACCAATGAACTGGTTATTTTAATTACTTCATTACACTTCCATTGAGAAAGATTCTTTCGTTTTTGTACTAAAATGTGTGTTCACGTGGCCTTGACCAATAGGAAACGTTTTCTGTAGACATTTCAGCATAACTATAATTATTAACAGAGTTAACTTAGCAAGTTGCAAATGAAGATTGCTTTCTGTTGGTGGAGATTAAATCTGATTATCTGAATATATGGGATTGGTGGAATATTCTGATGTGTTCTAGGATTTATTATTGGGTAGTTGCCTGCCCCGGTCAGAGAACCCGATTTGTAGAATTGGTAGCTCAAGTATTCCGTGTATGTTTTATTAAACATAGGTAGTGAAGTGCGGAATTCATTCAAGTTGAACTATACATGCCCTGCCACTAATCGGTCCAAGACATGTTCCAATGATTTTGAAATTTTTACTTGCTATTGTTAGATTATTCCAACATGTTACAATGGATTTGACTTGACCATAACCATCGGAGCAATTGTCCACCTTGGCTTGAAAGTTTTGTAACAAATGATCTTGGAAAAAATTAATCAAACCCCCCAAACTATTACTCATTTGAGACTTTGCCCCCCAAACAAATAAGTTTGGTGATTAACCCCCTCAACTATTATACTTTTGAGACAATGCCCCCTGAAGTGAATTTTTATGTTAAATAAATAGATAAAATAACATTTGTAGGTGTTTAAATTTTATTTATTCAACACATAAAAATATTTATTCATATTTCATGGTTACGAAGTTATATTTCAAATGACATATAAAAAATTACAAAATATATTTCCTTCGTAAATACTTTATATTGGTCTTTTCAAGTTATTTTTGCCACAAATTACTTCAAATTACATTGAAAAAATATATAAATAATATTATATTTATCATCAAAGTACTTTACATATAGTTTCACAACATTTTTATATATTTTTTTACATTATAAATTAAAAGCAATTTGTTGTCAAAATGTTTTCAAAACATTTAATAAAAATAAAATAAAAGTGATGGAGGATGAACTAATTATAAATTATTTCAAAACTATAAAATAAATTGTTGAACGACACTTAAACATTATGATAATCGACAAAAATGAATTTTGTATCACAACATCTAAAAATTAACATATTTGGTTGATTTATTAAGAGTTTATTATTAAATTTATTAACTTGGGGGGCATTGTATCAAAAACATGATAGTTGAGGGGGTTAATCACCAAATTTATTAGTTTGGGGGGCATAGTATCAAAGAGTAATAGTTGAGGGGGTTTTATCCATTTTTTCCAATGATCTTTACTCTCATATCTCATATGCTAGTCCCAAGTCGAAGGAATACATCTATTGTAACTCCTACATATATGCTCGTAATATATATCTGGTAGTTTTTTTTTTAATCATATGTAATAATAAATAAAGTAAATAAATAAATAATCTACGACTTCTCTTCCGTTGACATTTTACGCTTTAGGGGAGAAAATTCGATGCTAGAGGTAAATACTCTTAACTCGATCTAACTATTCGTAATGATTCGTAGTGAGTCTACCCAGTGAGACGCACTGGTACAGTATCATAGTGTGGATGAAGAGGACATAATTTTTCCCATAGCATCGAAGGAACCATTACTGTTGGGGTTTCATCTTAAGGTACATACTTGCGAGTGTGAGCAAGCGACGTCGGACGAATTACGGAGAATTGAGGAACGACGCATTGCAAAAGAGAAAACAGAGAATTAGGAAATTGGGCATTGTAGTAGTACAGTGTGCATTAAGTGTAGTACTCTTCGATTATAGTAGTTAGACTACTATATAAACAGAGCTAGCTTAGCTTATTAATCATCTTTTACATTTCTTATTTTTACTCTCCAAGATTCAAGATCTTGTATCATTCGGATTGTAATTGTATCTTTGATTCACTTTATCAATACAATTCCAATTCTCTTATATGGTATCATCGACATAGGTGTTCGATCGATCCAAAGCTTCCGCAAATACAACTTACTCCGGTTGTAATCTGTCAATCAACTCCGATTGATACATTCTGTATACTCTGATGTCGACCAACAATGATGATAACCGTCGTCCAGAAGATGGTGACGACAATCGCACTGAAGAAGAACGCCGTGCTGATGAACGTCGTGCTGCGGAATTACATCACATTGAAGAATTGCGTCGCGCTGAGCAGTTGATTCAGGCTGAGGCCGAGCGCCACCGTACAGACGAAGAAAATCGGCGTCGAGCTGGTGATGATGATAGGGAAAACCGCCGTGTTGTACCACCGAGAGCGGTTACTGATGATCCTCATTCACCGTACTATCTCCATCCATCCGATCAGCCTGGCATTGCAATTACTTTACAGCCACTTACTGCAACGAATTATACGTCTTGGAGTAAAAGCATTCTAATGGCGTTCTTCGTCAAAAATAAGAGCGGTTTTCTGGACGGTACTATCTCTCCTCCCAATGTTATTCTTAATCCAGTACTGTATAATGCTTGGGTGCGTGCCAACAACTTAGTGTTAATTTGGTTATTGAATTCTTGTTCTGATGAAATTCGCCAAAGTGTGATTTCTTTTACTATTGCTCGAGATTTATGGGTTGAGTTGCATACACGATTCACTAAGAGTGATGGACCAAGGGCATTGACACTTGAGAGATCTTTAGGCTCTATGAAACAAGAAAGTTTGTCTGTTTCATCTTACTATGGAAAATTTAAGAGTATTTGGGATGAATATATTAGTTTGCGTCCTATACCAAGATGTACCTGTGGTGGCCTAGCAGAAATGCAATTGTTGCAGCAACGTGATTCGGTTATTAAGTTCTTGGTTGTGCTAAATGATTCCTATGGCACTATAAGGAGTCAACTGATGATGCAATCTCCTGTACCAACATTGAGTCAAGTATATGCAGTTGTCATTCAAGAAGAAATCCAGAGAAATCTGCAAACATTGAGTACTAGTTCTGGCCAAGAAGGAATGGCGATGTCAGTCACCAAGCATCAAGATAACACCAATTCCATGGCTTGTCTAGCTAAGAACAGTCATTTCAAAGCTGTTGCCAAGGAAAAGAACCGACCTAAGTGCTCTTACTGTGGTTTTTCTGGTCATACACACAAGAATTGCTACCAAGTTATTGGATACCCTCCTGGTTGAGATGGTCCAAAAGGCCAAAGGAAAATCAATCAACCAGCAACACAAGGCCAAGCTCATGCGGCTGAGAATTCTCATGTAGCTGCAGGTTCCAATTCTTCATTTGAAGATATGTCTCCAGAACTCTATAACCAGTTTCTTCAATACCAAATTTCAAGCTCAGATGAGTAATTCTGGTGGCTCTAATCATGGAACTCATTACGTTGCTGTGGCTATTTCTGAGCATATGCCATCTACTACTCATGATGCTTCTACTTCAGCTTCCAAGACAGGTTATGCTTTATCTTCTGTATCTATTAATAAGTCTAAATGGATTTTAGATACAGGTGCTACTGACCACATGGTTTGTGATATTTCTCTATTCACATCCACTTTGAAGGATGTACAGGTTAAGATACAACTTCCTACTGGAAGTACAATTACTGCTACCAAATCAGGCCATATACAAGTTTCTCCAACTTTAACTCTTCACAATGCTTTATTTGTGCCTTCTTTCAGCTTTAATTTAGTATCAGTTCCTCATCTAGCAATGAATGAAAATACAATTTGCTCATTTCATGCTACTCACTGTGATATACAGGACAAGGAAACCAAAGGAAAGATTGGTTTTGCTGAGCTTAGAGATGGACTCTATCATTTACACACAGACCATTATCACAATGATGCATCTGCTTTTACTGCTGTTAATAAGAAAAGATTTTTAGAGATGGATTCTTCTACACTGTGGCATCTTCGATTAGGTCATGCTCCACTAGCTAAACTTGTTTCCTCAAATGGATCAAACCTGTAACACTACTTTCAGTGCTTGTGACATTTGCCATTTTTGTAAACAGAAGAAGTTAAGTTTCAATGAAAGTATTAGTGTTTCTGAAAATTTATTTGATCTCATTCATGTTGATGTATGGGGGCCTTTCCATACAACCTCTTACATTGGCCACAAATACTTTTTAACTATAGTGGAGGATAAATCAAGATGCACATGGTTGTATTTGATGAAAAACAAGTCTGAGACCAAAATCCATCTCTTACATTTTTATAACATGATCTTAACTCAATTCAGCAATAAAATCAAGTGTATTCGAAGTGATAATGGATCTGAATTTATTCTCAATGATTTTTATAGCTCACTTGGAATTATCCATCAAAAATCGTGTGTTGAAACTCCTCAACAAAATGGTAGGGTTGAGAGAAAGCACCAGCACTTATTACAAGTTGCTAGAGCTCTTCTCTTTCAATCCCAAGTCCCACTTGAATATTGGAGTGATTGTGTACTCACAGCCTGCCATATTATCAATAGACTAACCACTCCTGTTTTGCAGAATCAATTAGTCCATATGAGGTTCTATATAACAAGAAGCCTGATTTGAGTCATTTGCGCGTCTTTGGCTCTCTTTGTTATGCTGCTACACTTACTGCTCATAGGACCAAATTTGATCCAAGAGCAATTAAGTGTATCTTGCTTGGATATCCTTTAGGGTATAAAGGATATAAATTGTTAGATCTTGACAGTAGAAAGACTTTCATCTCTAGACATGTTGAATTTATTGAACATGTTTTTCCTTTTCAGCAGAATTCTATTGATGCAAATCAACATACTTATCATTCTATGTATCCAATGTCTACAAGTTTTCCTTATGAGTTTACCATGCTTAATCCTTCTTCTAGTGATTCTTTAGACAACCAGAATACAGAAGATATGGTGATCAATCACATGGATCATGCTGAACAAGAGGAAATTGACATCATACAGCACACTACTCCAGTAGCTGCAACTCCAGTAGACACTGCAGATACTATACAACAAGAACAACTGGAAATTATACAACCTGACTTGATTTCATCAACTCAGACAATCCAACATCAACCAGTTCAACAAGCTCAAACTCAGCAAGCTCCAATTCCTGCACCTATTAGAAAATCAACAAGAGTAAAGAATGTCTCTACTCAGCTTTCAATATATCATTATGATTTGCCTCCTTCTCTTCAAAATGAAAGATCAGTCAATTGTGTAGGCACTACTATACATAAACATATTGATAGATCAGTAGTGAGGTATCCAATCTGTGATTATTTAAGCACTAACAATCTCTCACATGAGCACAAGTGTTTCACTGCAGCAATTACTGCTATACCTGAACCTAAGAACTATAAGCAAGCAGTTCAACATGAAGAATGGGTGCAAGCAATGAATTCTGAGTTAGCAGCACTTGAAAGGACCAAAACTTCATTGTATTGGATGCAAATGGGTATATAAGGTGAAATTCAAGGCTGATGGAAGTATTGAGAGATATAAAGCAAGACTAGTGGCCAAAGGCTACACTCAAGAAAATGGCCTTGATTATTTTGACACTTTTTCTCCAGTAATTAAGTTAACTACTGTGAGATGTTTGCTTTCTATTGCAGCCGCCAAGAATTGTTATTTACACCAATTGGATGTTAACACTGCTTTCCTTCATGGAGATTTGTCTGAAGAAGTATATATGACTCCTCCACCAGGATATGACACAGGTGGAACTAACAAAGTGTGCAAACTTGTGAAAAGTTTGTATGGTCTCAAGCAAGCAAGCCGGCAGTGGTTCTTCAAACTACAAGAGACTCTCATACAAATGGGATATACACAATCAAAAGCTGATACTTCTCTTTTTACTAAACAGAAAGCTGACAATTTGACAGCTCTCCTTGTCTATGTTGATGACATAATTATTGCAGGTGACAGTTTAGAAGAAATTTCACATGTTAAGAACTTTCTCCATCAACAGTTCACTATCAAAGATTTAGGAGAGTTGAGATATATACTTGGAATTGAAGTAGAAAGATCAGAAAAAGGGATAACCATTTGCCAACGCAAATACACCCTTGATCTACTCAAAGAGACAGGATACACAGCAGCTAAGCCTGAAGATTTGCCAATGTCTTCCACTATCAAACTAAGCAAGAATGACAAAGATTTGTTGCCAGATCCACAAATCTATAGAAGACTCATTGGTAAGATGATTTATTTGACAATCACACGACCTGACTTAGCTTTTTCATTGCAGACACTCAGTCAATTCATGAGTTGTCCGACCCACAAACATCTAGAAGCAGCTCATCACATCCTCAGATATTTGAAAAAGACACCTGGACAAGGAGTTTACTATCCTGCAGACAGTGATTTCAAACTTCGCGCATTCACTGACAGTGATCATGGATCATGTGAGGACACCAGAAGAAGCATAACAGGATATGCCATTTTCTTGGTAGGATCTCTCATCTCTTGGAAATCAAAGAAGCAAGCAACTGTCAGCAAATCAAGTGCTGAGGCGGAGTACCGAGCAGCTGCAATTACAACTTGTGAAATACAGTGGCTCAAGTATCTTTTGAAAGACTTCTGCATCGATCATTCTACACCGGCGACCTTATACACTGATAGTTTGTCAGCATACTACCGACACACAATCCGGTTCAACATGAACGCACAAAGCATATTGAGATCGACTGTCACGTCATCAGAGAACGAATCCTCAACAACACCATCCAGTTATTGCATATTTCCAGCGTCGATCAACTTGCAGACATTATGACTAAACCGTTGGTTCTCCCTTTATTTACACGTTTTACTACTAAGTTGGGCCTTCTCAACATCCATGCTCAACTTACGGGGGATGTGAGCAAGCGACGTCGGACGAATTACGGAGAATTGAGGAACGACGCATTGCAAAAGAGAAAACAGAGAATTAGGAAATTAGGCATTGTAGTAGTACAGTGTGCATTAAGTGTAGTACTCTTCGGTTATAGTAGTTAGACTACTATATAAACAGAGCTAGCTTAGCTTATTAATCATCTTTTACATTTCTTAATTTTACTCTCCAAAATTCAAGATCTTGTATCATTCGGATTGTAATTGTATCGTTGATTCACTTTATCAATACAATTCCAATTCTCTTATAGCGAGAGCGGGAGCGGTGACAAGGGGTGCCGGCGGAGGCGTAAGTTTTACCATTTTTCAAGTTTTGCCCCCCCCCCACCCCAATATTTCTTAGCTAATATTTATGATTTTTCAATTTCGTTATAGGTAAATTGTACGATTTTTCAAGTTTTGGCGTCCTGAACTTAAAAAAGATCATATATGTGTAATTTTGCTCCCCCAACACCAATTCCTGGCTCCGGCCCTGCTAAGGGTTAAATTTTCATCATGCATTCTTTAGCCAAGAATATATTAAAATACGAATTTATGAATGTTGTTATGTAACGATATATTATTGTTGCCATATACCAACTCTTTTAGTTCTCAGTTGTTTTACTTAATTAGTTCCAAAATTTATAAACTAAAACAATGAAGAATATGGGAGGATAAAGACTTTCAATGAAAAAAAAAAATCGTTACGTTTGATATCATGAAAAAGTTAAGTGTAGGGTAATTTTGAAGCTAAGGCAACTCGATAACTACCATCTTCACTTTGCTCCTCCAGCTGTTTTACCACTTGGTCACCATTATAAAATCCGTTTTGAAGTTTATTTTCTATCTTTTCAATTTCATTACAGAGGGAGGTAAACAGATGTAAAATTGCTAATTATACTTTTTCTTTTTTTTTTTTTTTTTTTTAAACAACTAATTATACTAGTAATATTCAGTCAAGTCACTAAGGGTTAAAGAACCTTTCCCCTTATAGTAATTTTAAGGAAGGAACAGATTCCCACGTGTCGATCATCTACTGACGGCGTATCATTTGTAATAACCTTTGAAACTGTTATTTTCAAATGACACTTCAGTCCTCGAGTTTGTAAATTGTTAACTTAAAAAACTCCACTTGTTCATACTTTTTCGGAATGAACATTTAAGTATTCACTTGTTTATAAAAAGGTCTTGACTTTGCTACCAAAGCTCAGCTCCTCTATAACATTTCCCAAATTCTTTCGTCCTATCAAATTTCAGCCTTCATTTGCAAGCCAAAAGGTGAGTTTAATTAGCTTGATTAATTTCTCTCTAACAACAGTTTACATTGTAAATGTTGGTTTGGTTCCTAGATCTAACAAGAGTTTGTGTATGCATTTGCAGATAAGTACAAACCCTATAAATAATATCAATCTGAGCAAGAAGAAGATGGGAAGAGGAAAGATTGCGATCGAAAGGATAGACAACTCGACGAGCAGGCAAGTTACCTTCTCCAAGCGAAGGAGTGGACTTCTGAAGAAGGCGAAGGAGCTCGCGATCCTTTGTGATGCTCAAGTTGGAGTTATTATCTTTTCCAGTACCGGAAAACTCTATGAATTTTCAAGCGCTAGGTATGAACAATTGTAAAAGTTTTTACAGTTTTTCATTTCTTTATGTTGCACTTAATTTCTCATACATTGTATGAGCAACCTAAAACTAGTCCAGTTCAAGAGAGTCAGATTTTTATTTTCATGTAATTATATTAAGAAATTTGATCCCTATATACAGAGTTTTCTTCAATTAGAGGGAAGTTAAAAAATTCGATTGGATTTTTTGCTAGAGAATATAACTATAGAACGTGTCAATTATCACATTCCAGATATAGCACTAAAAGTAGTAAATAACTGTAGTACTGTATTCTGTATGTTGTCTGTGTATTTGATACATTTATTACTACTTATATATTGAGTAGAAATTAAAATCTACATAATTAATTTTTAATTGGGAAGCATACATGAAAAAACGAGGTTCCTATTTAAAATAATTCCAAACAATCATATTTTTGCTTCATGCATCTGAATGAACTGAAAAACATTCATGTTTTCTCCCTATTAGTTTTAGAATCACACACACATTGATAAAATTTTAATATGGTTTGAATTTTATGGTTATTACTAAAGATAGCCTACATGAGGGGAGCACCATATTCCATATATACTTCATCATCTCTAACTCTCACACATGTATATAAAGGGTAAAATTAAACTTATATGGGGATCATATGGATGAAGCCTTAATCATGCGAGAGGAAAAGGTTAAAGTATTGCACACAATAGTAGTTAAATTCATGTATCTTTGATTGAATCAGTTTCATATAGCATGCTTACTTACGTTTTTGTCTTTATCGTGTTCTAAATTTGTGATTGGAACTTGAACTTACAGAATAGCTCCACATAATCATAAATTACATTTGTCTTTCCTATTAAGGATTTGCTGCATTCTTCGTATTGTTGGATTGGATTGTAAATATCCATTGTGACTTAATAATGAATGAATGAGAATATTCATGATGATAAGATATGCTTGCTGATGCATTTTGATTAACCTTAGCAGCATGAAATCACTGATTGAACAATACACTCGAAGAAAAGGACAGCATAATCAGCTGCTGAATCCCGAATCAGAGGTTAAGGTATACAAATCTTATGCTTGAACTGGTGAATGATGCTGCATAAGCATACACCTCTTATGTTTTTACTATGATTGCTTAGCATACAATTTATTGAAGTATATATGAAACTTATTACCTGGACTAACTGAAGTAGATTTAGTGACTGCAATTCATCTGCATTACTTTAAACAATTACAAGATGTTTTTCAAGTGATGTGGATAAATACCATCAATACAAGGTCTAAGGATTGCGCATAAACCTAGTTTGCGTGATAAATTTTCATTGAATGAAATTAAGCCCCATACTGGCGCTACTTCTGAAGGAATTGAATGCATAGTAGTACTGTTAGCCTACAAGGCATTGCAGTGTGCTTAAAACATCATTTAACTTCTATCTTTTGATGGAACTGAGATCAAAGAGTATTCCAAGGTACTGCTGGTTTTAACATGAACGAACTATCTTTTAATGGAATTATGTGACAACGAATAGAAGCATGAATATGGCTCAGTTTTCCTATAGGCAAACAAGGCCGGAATTCGAGAAGCAAAACATGATTAATTTTGTACCTTATTCTCTGTCAGGCAGATTAATGAAGAACTAGTAAATAAATATAAGATGTGAGTGTCATATATATATATAGAGATTGAGAGAAGCCGTATATTGCACTGTTCAGCATAATTCCATTAGAAGATGGTTTGTTTATGTTGGTCCCAACATTATATTTGGAATCCGGAAATTAAACTCCAAAATTGAAGAAACAATAGAGAAAGAGATTTTAGTAAAATTAGTGTATAAGTTGATGTGATATAATGAACCTTACTGGAAGTCATGTATGGTAGTGGAAGAACAATTTTGATATAATAATCCAATATTTTAACATGAATATACCTTATGGAACCCTGTAAAATTAACCCCACACACACAAAAAAAAAAAATAATAATAAAAATAAAATAAAATAAAATACTAACATATAAAAAATATATACATGAAATAGAACATTACAAATTTTGGCACATAATTTATATATGGAATTGTACAAATTAACCTCGAATATTAGATTGACTCTATAGCTCATGAGTTGGTAAAGGATATTTCTCAAACATCACAGTTTGTACTCCATGTTCATCTAACTTACAGTTATACTTGTTAGTTTTGGCAAACGGAGGCAGCGGCTTTAAGGCAACAGTTACAGGATTTGCAAGAAAGACATCGGTAACTTGCTCTACATATCCTTTCTATATTTCGCTATTTCTTGTAAATGTTAAACTCAATCACACATCGCTTGAGAGTAGGACCTCAATTCAACATATAACATTGAATAACCTTCTCCCCTTATATGGGATTTTAAGGGTTTCTCCCCTTACATAGGATTTTAAGGGGAAGATGACCCAATTCTAATATGGTATCAAAGCAGGCCCAAGTCGATTATGGTTGTTAACCATGTTGGGTTTGAGCCGATGTATATTCCGGCATTTATTGTCTACGTTGTAGACCTGATGTTCATACCGGGCTATACGTGAGGGGCATGTTAAACCCCATCCCACATTGCTTGAGAGTAGGAACTCAATTCAACATATAATATTTAATAACCTTCTCCCCTTACAAGACCTTTTAAGGGGAAGATTCTTCCCTTACAATACATTTTAAAGGGGGAGATGACCCAATTCTAATCTAATAGTAAATTGTAATGCTGTCTCGGCCTATGTTCTAGTTTTTTTTTTCCTGCAGTTCTGCCCTAAACTGGAGTAAAAAAAAAAACTTTTTTGAAGTAATTTGAAGAAGAAATTAAACTTCATGAGGACTTCTGAGAGTCGAATTAATACTTGCACAGTTGCACCAATATAATTATATATATACCTTAGCTTGTCTTCTTATTATGATTAACACTCCATATGAGCCAGGAAGTTGATGGGACAAGAACTTTATGGCTTGAGTGTTAGAGAGCTACAAAAACTAGAAAACCAACTGGAGACAAGTGCTCGTAGTGTCCGCGTGAAGAAAGTATATGAATACCTCTTCTCTAACCTTACAGTTTTTCATTTTGCCGGTTCTTATCTTCAATGTCTTACTGTTGGGGATATATGGTTATACAGGAACAGTTACTATCTGAAGAAATTCAGGAGCTAAATAGAAAGGTACATCATACATCTAGCTCACGCAACAAATTGTAAATTTAAACGAATGATCATTTGGTTGATATACTGAGAGATGCTTATTAATTGAACACTTATAATTTCAGGGGAATCAGATCCATCAAGAGAATCTAGAGCTCTATGAGAAGGTAAAACTCATTGAAAAAGAAAACAAGGAATTGTATAGAAAGGTACTCTAGCTGCCTTGGTAAAGGAACTTAATTACCACAGACTTGTATGTAAGCTATAAACTCTATCCTGACCAATATTTAACTGTGTTGCGCAGGCTTATGGCACAAGGGATATAACTACACCGAGTGGAACTACTTTGAGTCCGTTTGGATTCACAATCAGTACCACGGAGCTACATGGGCCAATCCAGCTTCAACTAAGCCAGCCTGCAATTGAAACACCAGACAGAGCAACAGAATCAAGGTAATTAAAACTAGATTGTTTATCCTTGAGCACACAGACATTGCGTATGAAATTTACAAATTTTTGTTCATTGTGACAGGTCTCATCAAAAGAGAACTTGAAGGATTTATCGACTGTTTTCCAGGTAAAGTAATCAACTAGTATGCAAAAACGACCAGCGATTTAATGGACAAGGATTAACCAACGGTGCACCAGCTGCATGCAGTGCAGAGTGAGGTTCAGTTGTGTACCTGACTGGTGTTAATGTATCTAAAAAATCTAATTAATTAATTCCAAGTATTTTCGTCTAGCTAGTGTCCATTATGATCATATATATTCATCTGTTGTGGACTGTGGTGACAGATACTCTTTTGTTAAACATATAATTAATATAATTAGACAGCCAACATGTTAAGACTAATTAAGAGTATTTTTTGAGTAATAAAGAAAAAGGTCTAATGTATAAGTAATTAAAACTATTAGTGGAAGGGTGTATGTTTATATGTACTACGTGGAGATTGAGAATTTACTTAAAATTTGGCTTTTGGTTTCCATGCACTTTGGAAAAGACCAAGGAGTATGCATGTGGTCTCCCATGGTTTCAAATATTGGCTGAAATTGAGCTGGAATGAACATGGAACTCATTTTAATTGACATTTCTCCCTTTGTAAATTTTATTGGGTTGTAGATCGACGGTGGTAGATAGTTACATGTTCATCATTGTATTTGTAAACCTAGACCCTAGTACTAAATCACACCATAGCTAGCAGACGAATGCATATTGACAGTAGGATAAAGATTCACAACACTCCCAAAGTTTGGTTGTACTTGTTTGTCATTCCGGGTGCGCATAGGATTCGATCGAATTAACCGAACCTATTTTTAAGATTTTTTCAAATTCAAATAGAAAATCTATAAATCTCTAATCCAATTCGAAGTTCCTGCACGATCGGATTCGGATTAATCTGGTATCGGATCGGTTTTTAACCGCATGGATATCCGATACTCTAAAAAATATATCAACATAACCTATATTTTTTTCAACTTTTCGCTTTTTCTTTTTTTACTTTGTCAAAATTCAACATTAAATAAAAGATATACTCCAACGAGTAATAAAAGTGACACAACACGATAATTCAACGACATAAAATACTACTTTCATGTTTGCGAATGACAGTCGAATGGAAAATAAATTAAATATACTTCAAAATTTTACATCTAAGTCTTGGGAATTTATTCTTATTATATATAGTAGTATAATAATATGCAAATAAAGGTGCGTTTGTGCGAGTGAAGGTACAAACGGCTTCTCCGTCTTTTTCGGCTGCTCGGGTGCGTGACTCCACGTCATATATACATAGTTACATACTACTATGTTATGAATCTACTACTGTGCTACTTTAAATGTAACTGCTACCGCTATGCTATGAATTACTAGCTAGCTACTGACATGACTAGAGAGAAAAACTAACTTTACTTTTCTATTGATCATCAAACTTGTTATTGCTCAATTGAGCTACAGGAGATATTTAAAGGCTCAGACACGAACTAATGCAAAGCGAACTATGACGACTTAAGCTTCGACTCCTAACATTCCAACCTCCTTAAGAAAGCTTGTCCTCAAGCTTGTTCTTCAAACATCAGAGTTGGGAAACTTGATTGCAAATTCAGGAAACATCTCTCTGTATTTTTCAGCTTGAGCAGCTGCCTCAACAAGCATATCCAAAAGCCTGTCAATCTTCTCATTCTCAGGCACCTTCTCCAAGACTTGAGATACATTTGCTGTGGGACTACTGACTTTTCCCACCTTCACCCGGACCGGATCTGTTAGGTATTCCTAGCCTAGCTCTTCAATCTCCACATGCATTGTAGCATTAAACAGCAATGTCTGATGCTTCTTCGGAAGGCTTCGCATTACCTCTCTTATCTGAGGTTCAAACCCCATGTCAAGCATTCGATCAGCTTCGTCAAAGACAACCAAAGCGATCCGAGACAAAGAAGTATTTCCTTGTTGTAAATGATCACTAAACCTTCCAGGAGTAGCGGCCACTGTATTTACCCCTGCTCGCAACTCAGATCTCTGCTCAAAGATATTGGTGCCACCCACAACAATTGAAGTTTTAAACAAGTCCAAAGATCGACTGAAGGCCTTGACTTCTTTTTCTATTTGCTGGGCAAGCTCTCTAGTAGGGCAAACACTAAAGCTAAAGGTCCATCTCCACGCTGAACAGGGAACTGTGCTAGACAATGATGAATCATAGGAAGAGTAAATGCAGTTGTTTTGCCACTGCAAGTTTCATGCAAGACATTCCTCCCTTCTTCATACCAAGCTTGTCCACAAGCTACAACCTTCATCCCTTGTACCAATATTTGAAAAATTGCAGCACTATTCATCGCCAAGTATCTCTTCAACTCTTTAACATCTTGACTATTTCTTCCCTTTCCTCTATCAAAAACAAAGTAGCCAATACACTCCACCAATTTACCAGTTATGCACTTCCCTCTATCAAACACAAAGGAGCAAGACATTTTATGTACAATCTGCAACAGCATCCACTTTGTCTTACACTTCCCTTTATCAAAAACAAAGTAGCAACACCTTTCTCTTCTCGATATCACTTCTTGCACTACAAGAAAATAACAATTTAGCGACGGATCGCTAAATTTAGCGACGGATATTGACGAACTGCGCTCTAAGCTCAGTTCGTCCTTAAACCGGCCACTAGATAGCGACGGATGATCTTATCTGTTGGTAAAGTAGGGACAGACAATAGCGACGGATAAGATCATTCGTCGCTCCCCTCCGTTGACTGTTAATTAAAAAAGGAAAAAAAAAAAGAAAAAAATAAGGAAAAAAATTTTTATTTTGGGCCTAGCGACGGATAAGCTCCGTCGCTATTTAAAAAAAAAAGGGAAAACGGATAAGACCAGAGAGGTCTTCTTCTTCTCCTCATTCTTCTTCTTCTTCTCTTCTCTTCTTATCTCCATTTCCCCATTTTTCATATATGTATCAAAACTCTATCATTTTTTGTGTTCTTGGTGTCTAATCGAAGCTCGTTTGACAAGGAAGTTGGATGTACAAACAATTCGTGATTTCATTGGTTATTTTTTCCCAAATCGAAGGTACTAATTCTAACCCTAACTTTCATTATTTTTTACAATTTGAACTATTTCTATCAATTGTATGCTTTGTATTAGTAGTTTATGTTCTATTATGTAGTTGTTCATGGTTGAAATTGGATAATTTATAGATTTAGGGTTCTTATTATTAACGTATTTTTCCTAAGTTTGCATTATAAATTGGATAGTTTATGATTCGAATTGGATAATTTATAGATTTAGGGTTCTTAATTCACGTATTTTTCCTGAGTTTGATTTAGTAATAGCCTTATTATTCAGTCGTTTGAACCAGCGGCATATGTTCTTTCCATGTATGGTGATTAATATGTTGGGTATATAGTAGGTTATGTGATTCGTCAAATGAATGACTTAGTTGTTGTGCTAGGAGAATTTCAAAATAAGCTAATTTCAATATGTTGTGAGGCTTATTCTTATCTGCAGTAGCATTTTGCTTCGAATTTATACGAGAAAATAGTACCAAGAGTTCTTGAAGAATTTGTTTGTTATCATTGAGATTAGAAGAGTCTGCCTTCTAGAAATTATGGCAAGAACAAGTAATTTCTATTGGTTTCTATGTGATAATGATATTTTGTAAACATGTTCGTCGATGTAACTCTTGAAATTTAACAGAGTCTCATCTCTGTTTACTGTTTTAACTTGATGCACAACTTGAAGAGATTTTTGAATCTTGGTTTAACTATATTTATATTGGTTTGTGCTGGATTAAGAATTGATCAGGTGCTTTCTTTATGTTATTTAGTACAGTTTTTGTGGGAATTAAGAAGCAACCAGGAAGAGGTATGGGTTTACGCACATTATCGCATTGGAAATGTTTTCTAATGTATTCCTTGCATATCTTGTAGTACAACTTATTTTTTAAAGTTGTTGATTGATATGAACATTTGCATGTTCCGTGGTATTTTCGTTCTAGAATATTGAAAGGATTGGTCATACTCACAGGAGCACTACTGGCCAAGCATATGGAAAAGGTATCTAAGTTCTAAGGTCAATGAAATAGTGCACTTGTAGTGTAGTAAATTGATAACTTTACTTGAAGTTCTAGTTCGTAATGTAACAGGATGATCCTAAGGTGAATAGTCATGTTTACTTTGGATGGTTATTAATTGAAATTTGAGTTTTTGGTCATGCTACTTTGGATGGCTTTTGGTCATGCTAGATTTTTGTTAGATGGTTATGGGCATGGTTCTTGCCTGGTGCAATATGATTCTTTGTGTATGTCTGCTTATGTGTAGCTTTGATTTTATTGTATTGTGTTTTGATTTACACTTGAGAAGTCACACTACATGCTCTATTAGCTCTTGGACTTCTTTTCCTTTTCTTTTTACTTCTTCTTGGTTGGTGTATATATATGGACTTGCGATGATTATATAACCGTTATCTTCTTCTTCTTGTAGTTTGAGCATTCAACAAGGGTAAGGAAGTGTTCTTTTATCTAAAGAGAGGTTACGTTGCCTCCAACTCCAACGATGACCCTGCCAAGGAAGCTGCTAACTTCACAGTAAGCAATTCTCTTCCTTGTTGTAGTTGGGGCATTGTCTTTTAAAATGCACGTTTGAATAAAGGTTTTTAGGTTAAATTGGAGCATTGCCTATTGTACGAAACATTTCATATGTATTGTTAGATTAAAGCATGGCCTATCTAGATATAAGCAAGCTGGTAATGATTTGTGCATAAGGTGTTTTGTCATGCGTATTGGATCATTTTCATATAGTATAAGAAAATGGATGTTCGTTCTGATGGTATGATTCTCGCTAAGTGCGAGAGGTCACGAGTTCGATTCTCGCAGCACCCCTTATTGCATTAAAAAAATATATTTTAATATTTTATTATATTGTAGGTGAATAAAATAAATTAAAAGAAACAGAAAAAAACGAAATAGAAATTTATTTTTAAAAAAATCAGATTTAGCGACGGATGAGCTTATCCGTCGCTACGCTTCAACCAGTGTAAGTGGAGCCACGTGTCCCAGAATTTGGAGACGGATAAACTTATCCGTCGCCAAATTTAGATACGGATAAATCTATCTGTTGCTCAATTTGCGTTGACCAACTGAGCGACGGATAATTTTACCCGTCGGTACAATCACTACAAGAAAACAGCCAAATAGAGACGGATTAATAGCGACGGGATGCGATCTGTCACAAAATAGCGACGGATCGGTGATTTTAGCGACGGATAAATCTATCCGTCTCTAATTTAGAGACGGATGGATTCATCCGTCTCTAAATTAGTTGACCAGATTTAAAAAAGAAAAAAAAATATTTTTTAGCGACGGATTGATGAACGAGATTGTCAGACTCAATTAATCAAATAAATTTGTTTTTAGCCAAAGACAACTCACAACTACAACGAATACCTAGGCACGTAGTGTAGAAGTAAAATAACCTCGAGTGTCGATCTCTAAAGACTATAACTAGCTTTATCTAATTTTACTTAACTATAAATCAGGAATCAAGCAAAGCACAGATTTTTCTTATCAATATAATGGAAGTTAGTGATAGTATGATCATTCAAAGCAATGGGTAATAATCATGCATGAAGTACTTGATGTTTGTATAGAAATCTATGATCGTGAATTGTCCTATGTGTTCCTTTCAATTCAACACTACGAAGATAGATCAAAGAAATAAAATAATAAATCAAGTCTTAAACGCGCGAAGCCACTCATGCATAATTAAGAACTCTAGCTAAGAAATCACAAACTATCACCAACGATAGATTTAGCTACTCATAGATAAATTACAATCAACAAGAATGAAAGCAAGATTGAATGAAAACATGTTGAATGAAATAAATAAAAGCAAAAAAATCGTGAGATACAAGTTACCAACGAAGGTTGTCAATCTCCGATGAATTGCTAACTCACAAGCAAGAATCGAGAATCAAAGATGTCCAATTTCTATGCTTAAGCTTCCAAATCAATAAGAAAAACAGTCTTCTATGCTAATAATTCCCAGAACAGGCTCTGGAGAATTTGTCTCTCAAAATAAGGTGAAAAAGTATGATAAAAGACTAAAGTAGGCAAACATATATATAGTTACGAAACAATGGGGGCGAACCGCCCAGTATGCCAGGCGAACCGCCTGGCACCGGGCGAACCGCCCCACGTCCCGGGCGAACCGCCCGGGACCTTCAGTGGCGGTTGACGCGGTTTCTTGAGCTGATTTCCTTTTTGGACTCGAATTTTGCCTTCTAGTGACCTTTAAGCCTTGAAACTCGACTCTAGACCTCAAATCTCGTTCGGAACATTCTAGATACACCACGGATGACCACGAAGCATCAAATCTTCCTTCTCTTCAACATAATTGCCCATAAAAGTACGTTTTTCACCTAAAACCTGAAAAACACAAAGAAAAGGGAAACGTGACACTATTCTAATAAAATGCACTAAAATATAAGCTAAATTAACCTAGAGGATAGCTAAATTGGTGAAAAAGACTCCACTGAAAGTGTAAAATACATCAAACTCCCTGTTAGGAAACTTGTAATTTTGATGAGCAATTAACCATGCGAAATTAAGGAAAGTCCAGCAACTAGTACTCTTAAGGTCCATAGGAATTTAGAATTTTAAGGACATTGTAAAAGAGGAACGCTTGCTGAAGACTTAGATTAAGTGCTAGATAGGTTGGTTTTTACCGCTTATGATGTATCTTGTTTTCTGAAAAGAAAATAACCTATTGAAGCATTTGCTGATGATGTACTTTGTTTTTACAAAAAAACTATTGAAGGATTAAGAACCGCTCAAAATCTTGAAGAATTTGAAGATCTGAAGAATTGAAGATTTCGACGAATAGAAGACTTGAAGAATTCGAAGATCTGAAGACTGGTATCTACAAAGGCACATGTTGCTCAGAAAGTGGAAACTTCAGCAACAGCATTGCATAAGTGAAAATCTGAAAGACAGAGTAGGTTGTGCTTGCTGAAACTGAGACTGACCACTTGCTGATGGAACATATGTGACCTCTTGCTGAAAGTACTTTTGCAATGCGCTCCAATGTTACTGTTTGAATTCTGTTCAAATAAGCATTAAATGCAAAGCTTACACGCGAAGGACATGAAGACTAGAAGACAAACAAGGACGCTGCTGAAAGTACAAAAGCAAGATAGTGACATGTTAAGGATCAAAAGCCTTAGGATTTGAAATTCAAACGGCTCCTTACTTGCACTATAAATAGAGGTCATCCGGCATAGAGTTGAAGTGTGTCAACAACGTGATCAAACTCTCACTTGTGCTTAAACTCACATACCTTCAAACTCTCTATACTGCCATTGATCCGTTCCAAGACTTAAAGCTTGAGAAAGCTACTTGTGAAGAAGTAGAGTTTACACTACTAAGAAATTAGCTAAGTGTTCTTTCTTTCTTTCGAACAAGAACGAGTCTTGACACCAGAAACAAAACTTGTCTACTGCAGAGTATTCAAAGTTGTGTTTCTTAGATTACTTGTTGTAACTGAATAAGTTATAATTAAGTTATCTCATCCCGAACCTCTCTAACTGAAAATACACCCTTTCAGGCGTGATATTCAGGGGGAACTTAATCGAGCATAGTTTTGCTGATTAAAAGTACAAAGTTTTGTGGAGAACAAGGTTGCGTTCTCTAGATTAGGTTGGAAACGAAGCTAGTGTGCTTTGGTTTCTGTTTGAAACGCTCTAGATAGGAATTGTAAGGAACCTCAATCTTATCATTAGTGGATTCAGTCCTAGAAAGGACAAAGTGGATTAGTTGAGAGATTACGCCACTCTCAGATACCACTATAAAAGTGTTTGTGTGATTTACTTACTGTATTTAGTTTTCAGCAAATCATATCTGTCTGTACACAAGTCACTCACATCACTTGCTGAAACCTTTATTTACTGAAATAGCACTTATTGTATCAAAGACTTCCGCTCTCTGATTTTAAGTATCAGCAAACAGAGTTACTGCAAAGTATCTTGTGCTTGCTGAGAAAGTTAAGGATCAGCAAACTTATTACTGAAAAGTAATAAGCACTTGCTGAGAAAGTTTTAAACGACGAAAATTTGAAAAGACTATTCACCCCCCCTCCTAGTCTTTTCTTGTTGTTTAAAGGGAACAACAAGTGGTATCAGAGCTGGAGGTTCTTTAAACCTTCAGCACTGAACCTAGATCCCCTTAGGTGCTTTCCGTAAATCACTCTCACTTGATCAGTTTGGTAGTGCTTTGCTGACAGGATGTCTTTAGGAGATGCTCCCTTGTTGAAGCTGGAAAATTACGAAAAATGGTGAAACAACATGATGCTACATCTTGAGGCCATTAGTGATGAGATGGTCACTGTCATTAATGATGGACCTATCAAGATCACTAAGGTTGAAAGGAGTTTTCCTCATAAGACCACTGAAGCTAGAAAGGAAACTATCTTAGGCGAACCATCAGATACGGTTGTGCCAAAACCAAGAGAGGAATGGACTTCTGACGAAGCTAAGAGATTCCGTCTTGATGGCCAAGCAAGACACATCATCATTCGATCAACTCCTGATACCATACAGTGTAAACTGTGGGGTGCTAAGACTGCAAAGGAAGCTTGGAAAATGGTTCAAGATCTTTGTGTTGGATCTGACAAAACCAAGGAAAACAAACTTGAAGTACTTAAATTAAAGTTTCAAAACTTTAAGCAAGGTACAAACGAGTCACTGGAAGACTTGGATTTCAGATTCACAACTCTTGTTAGTGAAATGGCAGCCTTGGGTGTTGGAAACCTTTACTCAGATTCTGAGAAAGTGAAAACTATCATCAGAAGTCTGAATCAAGAATGGATCCACACTCAGAATTTCTATTACAATCAAGGAATGCCTGATATTACACCAACAGAGTTGTTCTCTCATCTTGCTACTGTCAACTATGAGACAAAGCAAAGAGAAAATGTGTTTGCTGAAAAATCGCAAAACATTGCTCTTGCTGCAAAGCCGTCATCTTCTGAAAAGAAGAATGATAAAGAGCCTGCTGATGAAAACGCTTTGGTTGTTAAAAACATGAAGAAATTCATCAGTAAGGAACTTGAAAGGCGAAAAGCAAAAGAGAAGCTGAAAAAGCATCTTGGTAACAATTACCATAAGTACAAGAATGAGACTGGCTCGCTGAACAAGCAAGCTCAGCAAGCAACCTCATCAGAAGAACCTGCAGTAATGATCTATGCTTTTACTGCAAGAAGCCTGGACAATTCAAAGCTAATTGCCCTTTGCTGAAAGGCAAATCTGCTGAAAAGAAGAAGAAGTTCAAAAGAGCTTTTATTGCTGAAGAAAAGAAGAAGCTTCAAGCAAAAATCGATGCATTTTGTATTGATACTAGCTACGAAGACAGTGAGGATGAAAGTTCAGATACTGACGATGAAGAAGCCACTCTAGACGTGGAGATTGGCAAAGAAGTTTGTGGAATAGCTATGGAAGCTTATCCAGATTTGTCAAACTACGAATTCTGCCTCATGGCCGGTCAGGTAAACAACCCTACCTCTGACTCAGACTCAGAAAATGAAGACGAGATTGACCTTGACAAGATTCAAGGAGAAATTGAAAGATTTGAGAAAACTCTGAGCAGACAGCAAGAGAAACTACAGATTGCTGAAACTCTGACCAAGCAGACTACTGAAAAGTAGGTCTTGCTGAAGGAAGAAACATAAGAAAAGGATGCTGAAATAAGGCGTCTTAAGAAGTTGATTGTTGAAGCTACAGAGAAGAATTCTCAAATGGCATTAGAATTGCAAGAATATCAGTCCTCAATTCTAAAATTACTTGCTGAAATCCAAGAGATGAAAAAGATGAAAATCAATTTCAAATCTTATGCTGACGCAAGTAATACGCTGACTGAACTAAACTCTTATTTGAGAGATCCATCTCAAAAAGAAGGTTTAGGAGCAACGTATGAAGGTGATGACGTAGAAATCTTGAGTAAAGATAAATCACCGATTTCCTTTGTACGTGCTACTGATAGTGGTCTACCAGAACTCTATCAGTTTGGTCAATCTAAGGTTGCTAAAACATGCAATCAAGTACCTATGACCATAAAGCCCGCTGTTGCTACTCAAAGTAACAAGACTTTAAAAGGAAAACAGGTTGCTGAGAAGCAAACTGGAAAGAAGAAGGATGTTGTGAAGCATCCCGCCAAACAAGTTGCTGAAAAGCAATTTGTTAAGTCTAAAGGCAAGATTACTAAAAGTAATCAGAAGACCTTTGCTGACAAACCTGAATCAAGTAAGGTTGCTGACGCAAAAGCTCAACATTCTCCGAAAAGTGGACTCGGTTTCAAAACCAAGCAAAGTCAACTTTTTCATGAGTATAAGCAAAGTCAGCAAAGATACTTCAAAGAGATGAAGAAAATCAAGCCTAAGAGCTCTGAAAAGACTCTTAATGCTAGGTCTAGAAGGAACTTTGCTAGAAAAGAACTTACTGAAAAGTATGTTCAGCAAAAAGGTCAACAAAGCAAGACACCACATCAGAAAGTGGATTTGACCAGCACGAGTCAAAAGTCTTTCAGCTCAAAACCTCCTAGTTCCTCAGCAAGTAGAAAACAAGTCAAAGTTGAAAAACTTAAGACTTGGGTTTCCACTGGACGCATTCTTGAACATGTTAATGGACATCCATTATTGGATAATTAACTTGTTTGCTCTTGATTGTGCAGACTTCAGCCACGGAGACAAACGATGCAATCTGGCACTTTGATAGTGGTTGTGGAAAGCACATGACGGGCAACAAGAATAACCTTATAAACTATAGACGGTGGTCTAAAGGTCCAACAATAAGGCTGGTGGAGGCTCCGGTTCTACAAAAGGCTATGGTGACGTGAAATTAGGATGCATAACCATTACTGGAGTTCTTTATGTCAAAAATCTTAAGTTTAACCTTTTCAGCATGAGTCAGTTTGCTGACAAAGGATACTTCATCAAAATCAAAAGTGATGAATGTAAACTTATAGATTTCGAGACTAAAAAGGTAATTATGATTGCAAGAAGATCAGGAGGCTTGCACACCGTAGATTGGTCTTCAGCAATTGTTGAAAAATGCCTTGTCTCAGATCATGATTGCCTTGCTGAAAAAGCATGGTTATGGCTGATGAACGGAGATTTGTCAGGTCTCGATTCAGCAAATAATATTTGTTATTTAGCCAAAGGCAATCCACACCTACAACGAAAACCGTAGTGTAGTAGTAGAATAACTCGAGTGTCGTTCTCTCAGGACTATACTAGCTTTATCAAATCTAATTAAGAATATAAAACAGCAGATAGAAAGCAATAGGGGTTTTCAAGCAGATAATGGAGATTGGTGATAGTATGGTCCTTCTTAACATAATGGGTCGATAATCATGCATAAATTCCTCGGTCTTGCATAGAGATCTTTGAATCAATCTTGTGTCCTGTTGCAAGTATTAAGCACTACGAAGATAATATGGGTCTGACTTGTCAACAACTAACGTCCTATTGTGTTCCGTAATTATTCAACACTACGAAGATAATTCGTCTGATTGGTCGACAAGTGTCCAAGTGTGCATAATGATCAATACAACATACGAGAATTTTGGTTGCAACTGATCAACGAAATAAAGCAATGACACGGAGTATAATGCGCGATATAGCCATTAGCATGATTATCTTCCCTCGCTAAGAATTCACATACTACCACCAACGATAAATTTAGCTACTCATAATAGGCATGCAATCAATAGCAATCATAGAAGAAAACATATTGAAAGAAGAATAAAATAAGTAGATAAAAACTGTAAGATACAAAGTTACCGAAGGTTGTCAATCTCCGGATGATTGCGATCCTACGCGCTCCAATCTGCTATGAAAAGTATCCCCTAAGCTATGGAACTCCCAGGACAGGCCCCGGGAAGTTCCTCCCTAAAACTATAGAGAGAGGTGAGATAGTAGGCTTGGAAAGATATGATTTTCGGAGGAAAAACTGAGCTCTATATATAGGCCCCGAAAAAGCCCGCGGCGGTTCGCCCCACAGCTATTTTGCGGAATTTCCGCGTTTTCGACGCGGTTTTGGATTTCTTCACCTTTTCGGACTCGGTTTTAGACTTCTAATGGCCTTCTAACCTCCAGATTCGACCCCTAGACTCCAAATCCTATCCGGAAACCTTCAGATACTCCAAATAGGCTTCTGGAACACCAATTCCTTGTAGACTTCAATATAATTGCCCGGTAATCTCCGAATTTCAACCAAAACCTGTAAAATAAAAGCTAAAGGGAAACGTGACACTATTCTAATAAAATGTACTAAAATATAGCTAAATTATCATAGAGGATAGCTAAAATAGGTGAAAAAGACTCGAATGAAAGTGTAAAATACACATTCATCAATGGCATAAACGAACAAGTCATCTAAACTTCAAGACGCTGAATAAGCTGTCTAATAAGGCACTTGTAGTTGGATTACCTAGGGTTACTTTTAAGAAGGATGGTGTTTGCAATGCATGTCAGCAAGGAAAGCAAACCAAATCTTCTTTCAAGAACAAGGCAGTACCGTCAACTATAAAACCTTTACAACTCTTGCACATGGACTTGTTTGAATCTTCTTCAACAAGCTATGCTGGTAAGAAGTATGGTCTGGTCGTGGTGGATGACTATTCAAGATTCACTTGGGTAGTATTCATCAAGCACAAATCTGAAACCAAGACTGAAATACCCAACTTGCTGAATAAGCTTGAAGTCATGAAAAATGACAAGGTAAAAGTCATAAGGACAGACCATGGTACTGAGTTTGTAAACCAGTACATAACTGAATATTGTACCTCAAAAGGTATTCAACATCAGTTATCCTCAGTAAGAACACCACAACAAAACGGTGTGCTGAACGGAAGAATCGTACCCTGAAAGAAGCCGCAAGAACAATGTTTGCTGACACTGAAATAAGTGAGGCTTATTGGGTTGAAGCGATTAATACCGCCTGTTATACTCAAAATAGATGTTTGATTACTAAGGAATACAACAAAACTCCTTATGAATTGTTTGTTGGAAGACCTCCTAACATCACTCATCTAAGAGTATTTGGTTGCAAGTGTTTCGTTCTTAACAATGGTAGAGAATACCTGAGAACATTTCAACCAAAGGCAGACGAAGCGATATTTCTCGGCTACTCCTTGCATAGTAAAGCTTATAGAGTTTACAACAAAAAGGCACAAAAGATCGAAGAATCAGTGCATGTTGTATTCTACGAAAAGTCACAAGGAGTGCCTGCTGAAGAAGAAATATCAGAATGTATGAAAAAGTTAATCATACATTAGCAAAGAACTGAATCTAACGCTAGGAAAATCAAGTCAATTAAACTAAATAATGATTCTGACAATGACTCTCCTCCCCCTAGTCATGACAAGATAAATATAGTTCACGACAAAGAATTTCCAGCAAAAGACGCGGTTGCTCCGGAAGTTGCTGAAACTACGCAACCTCCAGTACCTGCTGATGAGATACCTCAATCAAGCAATGCTGAACAAGCAGTTGCTGATGAACCAATCTCAGCAGAGATACAAAATCCCAGTAGTACTGAACAAGTACATACTGAAGAGTCACATGCTGATGAGCAAACATATCCAAATCCAACAAACAGAAAACCTGTTAATAAATGGATTAGAGATCATCCCTCTACGGATATGATTGGCGATATTAATAAACGCCAAGTGACTAGATCCAAAGCTACTCATGGACTTGCTGAAGAAGCAACTGTCGTAGAAGTAGAATCATTGTTCTCTTGTTTTGTTTCAGAAATTGAACCTAAAACCATAGAAGAAGCTTTAAAGCATTCTGAATGGATAAAGGCAATGCAAGAAGAACTGGATCAATTCGAAAGGAACAAAGTCTGGAAACTTGTACCACTTGCTGAAGACAAGAAAGCTATTGGTACAAAGTGGGTGTTCAGAAACAAGCTGAGTGAGTCTGGTGAAGTAACAAGAAATAAAGCACGTTTAGTTGCTCAAGGTTACTGTCAGACTGAAGGATTGGACTATGATGAGTCTTATGCACCAGTCGCAAGATTGGATGCAATTAGCCTTTTCTTGGCCTTTGCTGCTCACAATGACTTCATTGTTTACCAAATGGATGTTAAAAGTACATTATTGAATGGTGAACTTGCTGAAGAACTCTACCTAGAACAACCCCCTGGCTTTGAACTTCCCTCAGAAATCAAGATGGTATACAAGCTTCAGAAAGCTGTATATGGTCTAAAGCAAGCACCAAGAGCATGGTATGATACCTTGGCTAAGTTCTTGCTGGAAAATGGTTTCAAGAAAGGTGAAGTTGACAAAACTTTATTTACCATGAACCATGATGGTAAAATACTCTTAGTTCAAATTTATGTGGATGACATAATTTTTGGATCTAAAGACAAGCAACTTTGTGATGATTTTGCCAAACTCATGACAAATAAGTTTGAAATGAGTATGATGGGAAAATTGAATTATTTCCTAGGATTGCAAGTCAAGCAACTCAAAGATGGAATATTCATAAATCAAGCAAAGTATGCGAAAGAAATGCTCATAAAGTTTAGGATCAAAGAGGATGAGAAACCTGAAAAGATCCCTATGAGTGTTGGTACCAAATTGGGATATACTAAAGAGGACAAAAGTGTTGAAGAACACAAGTATAGGAAGCTCATTGGTTCCTTGTTGTATTTAACAGCAAGTATACCTGACATTCAGTATGTTGTTTGTGTGTGTGCAAGATTCCAATCTGATCCAAGAGAATCACACTACAAAAAGGCAATCAAGATACTGAAATATGTCAAAGGTACAGACAATGTTGGATTATGGTATCATAAAGATTTTGGACTAGAATTGGTTGGTTATTCTGATGCTGATCATGGAGGATCAACTCTTGATAGAAAAAGTACCTCTGGAACGTGTCAGTTTTTGGGTACTAGATTAATATCATGGTTCAGCAAGAAACAAACCTGTGTTGCCAATTCATCCACTAAATCTGAATACATTGCAGCTGGTTGTTGCACAGCTCAAATCCTATGGATTCAGCAACAATTAAGAGATTATGGTATTTCTGCAAAGAAAACACCAATCTTTTGTGATAATACAAGTGCTATGGCTATCACGCAAAATCCTAAGTTTCACTCTAGGACTAAGCACATTGATATTAGACATCATTTCATTAGAGATCATGTGGAAAAAGGAGATATTGAGGTTGTGAAAATAGGCACTGATGATCAGCTTGCTGACATCTTTACCAAGCCCCTACCGGATAATAGGTTCGCAATGCTAAGGTATAACGTTGGATTGATTGAACTACCTCAATAAAGGATACATATGGCAGAATGCTGAAACAAGTATTCAGCAAGCCAAAGTATTCTTGTTTAAAAGCCCCATTCACTGATTTCTTCTAAGAAATGATAAGTCACTATATGTTTGCTGAAACAGGCATTCAGCAAGTAATTCCTTCAAAACGGGTATTTGTTAGGAAACTTGATCACTTGCTGAGACAGGCACTCAGTAAGAGAAAGACCTTAAAGATTGCTGAAACAGGCATTCAGACAATCAGAGATACTGAAACAGGTATTCAAGTATCAAGGGAACATTCTGAGACGGGAACTCAGAAAAAGAGCAAACTCATATCTCAGATTTTACCAAAGGATATCTCAAGTACAAAAGAATTTACTGATACAGGAAATCAGAAATATCTTTTAAACTTAAGAAAATATGAGATATCTGAGTAAGGGGGAACTTTCAGCAAGTATCTAGAGTGTCAGATAGCAATCTATTCCCTTAAAACTCGGTAAAATCAATTTGTGACGTTAAACTGGCACAGATAAACTCGTAATAATCATGACATGAAATTCAATCGTGGCCATTGATTAAAAGGAGTTACTTATCTAACGGCTAACAAAACAAAGAGAGAGAGTGCTCTGACGGTTTTAGTTAGTGGGCCACTACGCATTCAATGCAAAGGCTCCACTAACTCCGGTGTTTCTCTGTTTTACCCTTGCTGAGAGCTCAATCGATTGAGTTTCTCACACATCAGAGATACTATATAAAGAAGGAGTTAGAGAAATGACAAAATTCTTTAACTCACATTTCCTTTCTCTGCAAATTTTAGCCTGAATCTACTGTACCTCCGGTCAAAAAGCAAACTATCTTTTTTCGTACACATTTTTCTGCTCTATAAAAGAAATGGATCCCAAGAGACAGTCTTCCAAGTCCTCTAAGTCATCAAAGGTTGACAGTGCTGAAACACGCACTGCTCCGGTGACTACTCCGGCTACAAACACAACGAAAGTTGTGTTGAAAAACGACCGAATTTCAGAAAAACCTATGCCTCCGTCATATCTTGACACTGCAAAGTGTGAGATGTAGTGTGAGATGTTGATGCAATGGGGAGGTTTTGCAAAAGAGAAGTACATTAGGTACTTCTATGAACAAGAACTCGATGACGAGAATGAAGAGGCACTCGAGTTCATCAAGCAACAAGGCCTCATGCACTTTATCTATGCTCGCACTAAGCAAGTGAGCATGATTGATACAATGGAATTCTACAACAATGCAGAAATCCAGTCCCTTACTGATAGTAAAGGAGTCACTGAAAAAGTGATCTTTACTACAGTTCAGAACACGCAAATCGTCCTGAAATGGACTGATTTAGCGGAGATATTTCAGATTCCAACCACTGGAACTGAAGATGACGTCACTGCCACTGACGAAGAAATAGAAGCTTTCTACAGTGACGTCAGGAATGAGAAATGAAGAAAGGCGAGATTGCTCCCGTGACTTGGACTAAGCACGTTAAGAGAAAGCATCTCTGCCATTCACTTGGTCTAGTAGCTCTGCTACTGATAAAAGTTCTTGACTCCCAAGTTGGAGGAATTGACCAAGTAGGCCTAAGAAGATGGTCGCTGCTGATGCATATTCATGAGAATAAAACAGAACTTAACTGGGCTAAGTACATTTTAACAGGCTTGTTGATTGTGTACTAAGTTTAAAGTAAAGGTAGAAGACAACAAGGTCTCCACCTTCCTTTCCAGTTATGTATGGAATCAAGATATGCTATATCCTTGAACATTTCAGGATTCAGCTCAAGAAACCCATTGCCAATCAAAAAGTCTGTGTGCAATGTGGGAAGATCTTCTACAAGCAGAATGTACCTAAGATTGCTGGAAAGAAATCAAATAGACAACAACTGCAAATGTTGTCAGCACAAGCAGCAGCAAGAAGGTATACAACAGCTGCAGATGTTACCACTCAGCAACTTAGAGATGAAACTGCTGGTGGTTGGTGGTTAAACAAAATGAAACTGCTGTGTAGAAATCAACAAGGTACGTGTACAAGAGCCGTTGATTGAAATGCAACTAATAGATGACTCTGGGAAACCGGGAGAAATCTAAAAAGAAAAAAGGAAAGTGATGATGACACTCAACTGCCGCGTCATCAGCAAACCCCG
>CM051457.1:53023952-53063849 GCA_028274465.1 Plantago ovata
CCTCAATCGACTACGATTATTACAGTTTATTTTTCTTTTTCTTTTTTCTCTCGTTTTTTGTGTTTTTATTTTTTACCTTTATAGAACAGATTCGATGATATAACTTTGACATAATATTTATTATTTCCTCTTGATCTCATAGTGGTATATCATTGGTATGTATTTAATAATACCAAAGTTTTGGTAATTCAGCAAATCGTTTAGTCAACACATTAATTGTTTAAATTAGGAGTTAAATACAATTACATAACCTCCAAATATACATACATTTGGTATAAATATTGTAGTGCATAATCATTACCTAATATACTCTATACATTACATTATAAATAGTCTTTGCTACTATCATAGTTTATGTCCACGAATTTAAGAGCAATGTATATTGAAACCGACGTTCGGATGAATGTTGACGTCTTAAAGTCCAAGAACAGGATCTGCAGGGCCATCGTTCATGTTCGTAAGCGCAAAGAAATCACCCGTAAACAACATAGTCGGCTATTATCTATTCCAACGGATTTGGTTAGAAATATCATTCAACGTGTTGCTGTGGACTCATCAGAATCGATTGTTGTACTTCAGTTAACGTGATAATTTATTACATTCAACAAGCTATTTCGAATTGTCTGATTTCCATATAATTTTTATTTTATCGCATTGATTTATCTACAGTTTCAAACGTCTGAATAAACTATCAACAGAGCCCTTCGTTTACCGCTATATGAAGTTCGAGTTATTTCATTCAAAGAGTGTTTCATCATCCGAATTACTTCTCCATGCCAAGTGTCTTCAACATGGTAACCCAGACTTACTATACAGATACACCTTGGTAAGTCGAACTTGCTAATTCTTCAGCATAAAGATTTTTTTCTTACATACTTACTAACACAAAGTTCAGCATAAAAATCTTTTTTGTTGAATATATTTATCCTGTCTTTTCTCCACTAAATTTAGTTTGAAAACAGGTATTACGAAGCAAATGGAAGAGAGGATTCTGACCCTACTCTGCTTATCAAGCTTTTGGATGTCAAGGAGAAGGCCGAAATCTATGATCACCACTACGGTCCCATCTTTCAAGCTGCTCAAGTTGTTGCACAGCTTCATCTCTCGAACATCCTGTGATTGAGATAAACGTCAAAGATCTTAAGCAAAAAATATTAAATATGGAAAAACAAAACATTGAAAGGGGGTGTGCCGAAGCTTTCAAGTACAGCTATAAAATTGAGTGTTGCGGTCAATTGACTGAAATGTTGACTCGATTCTGCCGATACGATTGGAATTGAATCGATTATGAAGGATCAAGTTCAAAAATCACGGTGAACATGTATGTTTTTTTAATTTCAATAAGTGAAGTTGTTATTATAACAACAACACTCTGTCTTTTTTATTTGAAAGTTTGTTTTGTTTTCCTTTAGTGTGCAATAAAAACATTCACCGGAGATGAACATTCACCGAAGGAGTGGTATGAAATAAACATTTGAGATAAATTATTTTCATCATAAAACCCTTTTAAACAACATATACTATACCATGAAATTAAATAGATGAGTAAATAAATATTTAATAAAAGATTCGATGCGTTCAGTAAGTCACAATATATTTGCCCCTTTCATTAGAACCGGTGATGGTTGAGGATAACATCTATGCATTACTATTAATGTGTTAATGTATAATAGTCACCCTCAACAACCACCGGTTCAATTGCCATGGTGCAACCATTGTAATCGGTTTCATCATAACACAAAGTTTAGGGATATTAGTTTAAATATATATGTACTGAAATATAAATTACTTTTTAAAATAAAATAACAGCTATGAGTTAATCAAATACAAATAACCCTTTATTGAAACTTAGATAATCCAAGAAGCCTCCAGCAAAGGCAATATTATTATTATTTCCAGCTAATCAACGTATAATAATGACTTCATCGGAGGCTACTTGCATTATCTTAGTACAAGGATTATTATCTCATCATCAAGTACAAAAAATATAGTTGTTACATTCCAGTAAATCATGTTCACACAAATAAGTCGTAACAGATGAAATAACAATTCCTGTCACAATTATACATTTTATTGAATAGTGTTTAGACATTTCAATGTTTTAGGACAATGCACCACATATCTGCTTGAGTAATTATTACTTTGAATGGAATCATTCAAAATGTGTAATAAGGACTTCAAGGAGATACGTGCGCCATTGTCACATATTCATATAAATTGATTTTGTCATCATAACATTATTTTGAAAAACATACATATCAGCATGAAAAGGCACATCAAAACTATGGTTTAAAGTAAAGTAAAATAATATCAATATAAAATAATATGAAATGGTAAAATATGAAAAAGTAGAATGTGTTAATCAAACTCGATATCGACAGCTTCAAAAAATCAATTTAAATCGGAGGTGTGTTCAGATATTAATAATCTCATTGTCAATTTAATACCGCTCCTTCGCACTATGCTATTGTTATAATATCAAAATTGTTTTCGTATGATAATAATAGCATAGCCGAAGGAGTGGTGTGAAATAAACATTCGAGATCAATCATTTTCATCATTACACCCTTTTAAAGAGCATACACTATAACATGAAATGATAAATATTTAATGAACAAATTGTTGTGTTCAATAAGATACAATATATTTACCACTCATTCTATTTATCATCATCAAAGGTTATTGTTTCGTGGTCATTTATAAAAATATAGTTGTTAACTTGAAAGTAAATCATGTTCAGTGTAATAGAGTCTCATCGTTTTTTTATACCACTCCTTCGCACGATTCTATTGTTATTAATGTTGATAGGTAATTAGTGCTTCCTCTGGAGCGTTGTCGTACTTTCCTATGGAGTGTCGTAGGGCGAAGGTTCTAGAACGTCCTTCGCACTTCAAGTGCCTTCCGTACTGTACCTAGGACCTGAGCTATAACTTGGCAAGAGGGAGGTTAGTGCCACAAGCCCGGCTTGTCTAAGATCAAGCCGGAGGGACGACTTTACGCATAGGGAGTTGGTAGGCTTCCCTAGAAAATGTAGAGTGAGAAAGTAGTGTGATGATTGAATGATTGATTGATTGAATCCCTACCTTGATTGAAGTGAGCCCGTATTTATACTAGCAATAGAATATTGCTTGAGTACTTAGGATCGTGATGTCCGACCATGATTGAGTCTTCTATGGGCTCAGGCCCATTTGGAGTGACCCATGGGCTTTGGCCCAGATCTTCTACTAGGGCTGGTGATGAACGCGTGGATGTCGGGTCCAACGTATCAAATAAATTTGTTATTTAGCCAAAGGCAATTCACAACTACAACAAAAACCGTAGTGTACCAGTAGAATAACCTCGAGTGTCGATCTCTAAGGACTATAACTAGCTTTATCTAATCTAATTTAGAATATAAAACAACAGACGATTTAGCAAAGGTTTTTCTTAACGGATAATGGAGATTGGTGATAGTATGGTCCTTCAAAGCATAACGGGTTAATAATCATGCATAAATTCCTCGGTTTTGCATGGAGATCTTTGATCAATGAATTGTCCAGTTGTAATTATCAAACACTACGAAGATATAGATTTAGATAGGTCAAAGACCAATGAATTGTCCAATTGTGTGCAATAATTAATCAACAATACGAAGATAGAGATTTAGATAGATCAAAGAAATAAAGCAATAACTCAGAGTATAATGCGCGATATAGCCATTAGCATAATTATCAACCCTTCGCTAAGAATTCACATACTATCACCAACGAGAAGTTTAGCTACTCATAGTTGTCATGCAATCAACAGAAATCAAATAAGAATACATGTTGAAAGATATATAAAAATAAGTAGAAAAACTGTAAGATACAATGTTACCGAAGGTTGTCAATCTCCGAAGAATCGCGATCTTACAAGCTCCAAACTGCTATGAAAAAGTATCTCCTAAGCTAAGAACCCCCAGAACAGGCTCTGGGAAGTTCCTACCTAAAACTACTGTTGGTCCCTTTAAACAACAAGAAAAGACTAGAGGGGGGGGGTGAATAGTCTTTTCAAACTTTTGTCGTTTAAAACTTTCTCAGCAAGGGCTTATTACTTTTCAGTAATGAGTTTGCTGATACTTAACTTTCTCAGCAAGCGTAAGTTACTTTTCAGTAACTAGGTTTGCTGATACTTAAAATCAGAGAGCGGAAGTCTTTGATACAATAAGTGCTCTTTCAGTAAATGAAGGTTTCAGCAAGTGATGTGAGTGACTGTGTACAGACAGATATGATTTGCTGAAAACTAAATAAAGTAAGTAAATCACACAAACACTTTTATAGTGTTATCTGAGAGTGGCGTAATCTCTCAACTAATACACTTTGTCCTTTCTAGGACTGAATCCACTAAGATATGATTGAGGTTCCTTACAACTCCTATCTAAGGCGATTCAAACAGAAACCAAAGCACACTTGCTTCGTCTCCAACCTAATCTAGAGAACGCAACCTTGTTCTCCACCAAACTTGGTACTTTTAATCAGCAAGACTATGCTCGATTAAGTTCCCCCTGAATATCACGCCTGAAAGGGTGTATTTTCAGTTAGAGAGTTTTGGGGTGAGATAACTTAATTATAACTTATTCAGTTACAACAAGTAATCTAAGAAACACAACTTTGAATACTTTGCAGTAAACAAGTTTGATTGTTTCTGGTGTCAAGACTTGTTCTTGTTCGAAAGAAAGAACGAACACTTAACTAATTTCTTAGTCGTGTAAATTCTACTTCTTCACAAGTAGCTTTCTCAAGCTTTAAGTCTTGGAACGGATCAATCGCAGTATAGAGAGTTTGAAGGTATGTGAGTTTAAGCACAAGTGAGAGTTTGATCACGTTGTTGACACACTTCAACTCTTTGCCGGATGACCTCTATTTATAGTGAAAATAAGGAGTCGTTTGAATTTTAAATTCCAAGGCTTTTGATCCTTAAGATGTCACTATCTTGCTTTTGTACTTTCAGCAGCGTCCTTGTTTGTCTTCTAGTCTTCATGTCCTTCGCGTGTAAGCTTTGCATTTAATGCTTATTTGAATAGAATTCAAACAGTAACATTGGAGGGCAAAAGTAAGTACTTTCAGCAAGAGGTCACATATGTTCCATCAGCAAGTGGTCAGTCTCAGTTTCAGCAAGCACAACCTACTATGTCTTTCAGATTTTCACTTATGCAATGATGTTGCTGAAGTTTCCACTTTCTGAACAACATGTGCCTTTGTAGATACCAGTCTTCAAAAATCTTCTTGTCTTCAGATCTTCGAATTCTTCAAGTCTTCAGATTTTCGAATTCTTCAAGTCTTCAGATCTTCAATAATCTTCAAGATTCTGAGCGGTTTCTAAATGCTTCAATAGTTTGTTTGTAAAAACAAAGTACATCGTCAGCAAATGCTTCAATAGGTTATTTTCTTTTCAGAAAACAAGATACATCATAAGCGGCAAAAACCAACCTATCTAGCACCTAATCTAAGTCTTCAGCAAACGTTCCTCTTTTACAATGTCCTTAAAATTCTAAATTCCTATGGACCTTAAGAGTACTAGTTACTGGACTTTCCTTAATTTAGCATGGTTAATTGCTCATCAAAATTACAAGTTTCCTAACAACTACAGAGAAAGGTGAGAGAAAAGGTCTGGAAAAGTATGAAAAACGGAGAAAAACTGAGCAACTATATATAAGCTACGAATTGTGTTGGGCGAAGGGCCCCACACACCGGGCGCTTCGCCCCACATCCCAGGCGATTTGCCCGGGAGTATTTTTCGGCCTGGAAAGCATTTTCGACGCGTTTTTGGATTTCTTCCCATTTTCGGACTCGGTTTCTGACTTCTAGTGGCCTTCTAACCTCCAGATTCGACCCCTAGACTTCAAATCCTATCCGGAATCTTTCAGATACTCCAAATAGGCTTCTGGAGCACGAATTCCGTGTCTAGTTCAATATAATTGCCCGGAAAACCTCGGTTTTCAACCAAAACCTGTAAAATAAAAACTAAAGGGAAACGTGACACTATTCTAATAAAATGCACTAAAATATAGCTAAATTAATAAAGAGGATAGCTAAAATAGGTGAAAAAGACTCGAATGAAAGTGTAAAATACACATTCATCAAACTCCCCAAACCGAACCTTTGCTTGTCCTCAAGCAACTAAGCTAGACTCTAATGCAAAAAGCAATGCAACACACAAAATGGAGTCTCATGCCAAATAAAATGAACTAATCTACCGAATCTATGAAAAAAACATATGAACAAGAACCATATAAATCAAAACATGAATATAGGTTGAAGAATGCCTCGATTGACTCATACACATCCACATAAGCACTTATGTTAAGACAAGATAGCCTCTCGTAACATTCTCTACCTGGACCTAGTCAGTGACGACGTAATGAAACATGTTAAGATACAAATGGTGTCCCGTGCCTACGAAACTGAGGACTTACTGCTGTTCACCAAGTTAAGACTTTTCCTCAAAGAGATCGAACCAGTACTGGCCTCATCAAACGAAGGAGGGTTCCCTATAAAAGATAACACTCCCCTAAGATAACACTCCCCTATTCTACCCATCTCTCAAGCAAAGCCTTAAGATTTTCACCACTTACTGAATGGCAGGACGAGGGTGGTCTAGAACAGATGACACTAAAAAACAAAAGACAAAAAATAGAAAATTACAACACGATTACGAACATTACAAGAATTGGAAAATGAGACACAACACTTTGCTAAACTGCTATTTGGCTTTTTTTACCCTTCTTTGCTCTTTTGGGGTCTTTTCTTTTTTTATTTTTTTTCTTTTTTTTTCTTTTCCAGTTTTTTTTTCTTTTTTTCTTTTTCCTGGAATTTTTCTTTTTTTTTTTGGATTTTTTTTAGCCAGCAGTAGCACAATGAAAAAGAAACAAAATGACTCACAAACGACTTCCCCAAACCTATTCGAAAGAATAGGTTGGAGTACAAAATTTACGAGAAAGGAAAAATAAACTCACAACACAAAAATAAAAAACGAAAAACAAGTCTAATGATAGTGTAACCCCCTCCCCAAACCTATTCGAAAGAATAGGTTGTAAACAAAGGATCACACTACCTCCTTCCTAGGCATTTAGCAATCTCAAAGTATGGTGAAGACTTGTTGCCTCTTAGGTACATAATTACTCGGGAAAACAACCATAAGACCCTAACATGCATCATCCTATTATAAAGGCCTTCGTGAACCGCAGTAGAGAAAACACCACTAAGTGATGTCGAGACTACCAAGCTTAACTAAGTGCAATACATAAATGTGACAAGCCAAGCGAGAAAAACCTCAAACAAATTCATAGAGATGAAGCATATGATTAATGGCATAGTTAGTTAATCTACCCAATAAAAAAGTTCAAAAATTCGGTAATAAACTCCATATAAAACATGCAAGACTATCCTAGGATGAATGTAGTGAATGCAACCTAAAAAACTAAGAAAGCAGTAAACGTGCAAATGCAAATGCAAAAAAACAAGATACCAATCAACACAAAGCCAAACAATACTTAACATCGCGGTTCACATCCCATCCCCCTTATGATACTTAAGCTAGCCCCTAGCAAAAGAGAATGAGTAATAAGAAGTGATACTAGATGTTACCGAACGGTTTGGCCTCGGTTGGCTGAGAGTGGACATGTGAAAAGACTAATCATCGGATTGTAATCCCCATAAAAGTCCCTCCACATGTCAGAAAGGAGATCATTGGACCGTTGTAGAGCCTCCTGTTGCTGCTGAATGACCTGTTGCTGCTCCCACCTTTCATGCCTATCCTCTCGGCAATGCTCCTCGAATGTCTCCCAATCGCGGTTGCGCTGGGCAATGTGCCCGTCGAGGTCTTGTCGCAGTCCTTGGACAGAAGTGGTCAAGGCTGCAGTACGAGCATCGGCTCTATCGAAACGGTCGTCGAGGTAGGCCCGGAATTCAGAGAAGTCAATACCTCTAGACCCCTGTGGTGCTCGAGTCGGTGCATGCGGTGCTCTATGGACAAATGGAATATCCGGGATAGGGGCTTGGCCATCATCAGCCTCCATAGCATCCTCATAATCATTCTCATTATCTGAACCGCTCAGTTGGAAGGGTGCTTCCACATCAGCAGCGGCAGCCGTGGGGTTCTTCATTTGATACCTAGCAAGCTGCACATTAATAGTCGAAGGTGAAAGGGCAGCGACCTCGCAATCCCCCTCATCAATTTCCTCGACCCCGTAATATTTGCAGTAGGCAGTGATGAATCTCGGAAAGATGAAGGGCTTCTTCTTCTTTTCCCAGTGGCGCTCATACTCTTCATACATGATGTGACCGATGTCGATTCGATGCTTGTCGATCAAGCAGTAGAGGAGCTCGGTGTAATTTGGCTGTATCCAAGTGTCATTCTTCCTAGGGATCAAGTTGAAGATGCAGAATTTCATCATCACCTTAGCCTCAATGCTAAGGTCGCTCTGACGGATCCGTGCAGGTTTTGCTCCGATTTCTGGATATCTGTACTCCCTGTTCCAGATCACGTCCGTAATGTATCTTCCTATCCCCCTAGAAGCCCTCGAATATTGGTAGGCATTGTTGCTCCCTGTGAACTCCTGTTGCCCAAAATGGATGAATGAAGAAATTGATTCTGGTGTCCATGGTATAATTATGCCTCGAACTAGTACCCCATTCTTCTCCTCGAGATCAGTGAATCCAGTGTAGAACTCTTGGAGGAGGCTCACGTCGTACCCTTTGAACCTGTTGGAACTATACCAAACCCAATTCCTTTTTTATGCCAATCGGGAGAGCGTCCTATACCCTGCCATTTTAGCTACCTCTTCCGGAATATCAATCCGCCTGTCTGGTATGATCGATCTACCACCTTCGGCTAGCTCCACTTCGAGCCTTTGTCGGACATCTATCGCAGCTAGAGACAACTCGAACATGTCGTGAGAAGGTTGGGAGCTTGATGCTACCCTCTTCCCCTTCTTGCTCGACCCAGTCTTCCTTGATCCTCTTGGAGCCATGATTCCTGCAAACAGCAATTAGTATCTTGTATGACACAAAACAGACTTATGCATATGCAAATGTACGGGCGAACAAACGAGCAATATCTACGAAAATCGAACTCCTCAAAAACCCAATGTCTAGTCTAGCTACTTCATTATGCAACATATCAATGTAACTACTACAATCACATATCACATTATGCTCTTGCTAGACAACAAATTCCTTGAATCACAAGGCTCAACTCATACCATAGTAACAAAAATCTAACATCATAAATCCTCAACTTCATCAATCATGCATTCTTCCACTACATCCATCATTATCATAACAACTAACACATGTTTTAACAAGGAATGAAAGTAAAAGATTCATTGCATAATAAGATATAGTCATCTAATAGCAAAAATCTCAAATCAACAAACCAAGCCTAATTAAACATGCAATTGATAGTGAATAACGTTTCTAATCACACAAATCATCAACCCATACATCAAACAAGCTTAATTGAAGCATAAATAAAAAAAAACCCAAATTTGAAAAATTAGGGTTCATGTGAGATTACCTCAAATCCGAAGATTGAATGAACTAGGAAGAGATTTGTTCGGATGAAAAGAAAGAGCACGTAACGGGCTTCGATTGAAGCTAAAGAACACACAATTTGATGGTAATATGAAGAAGTTATGAAGGATTGAAGATATTTTGAAAAATGGATAATTTTTTGGAGTTAGATGAAGAAGATGGAGAAAAATGAGAGAAATGGGGGAGCTCCCCGTTTTTTGTTCTGCAGAGTCGCGGGGCGAGTCGCCCCACGCCTGGGGCGAATTGCCCCGCATGTGGGGTGAATCGCCCCGCGCGTCCAGAGCGCGCGGCGCGCTCTGGACTCGTGGGACGATTCGCCCCCCACCTCCTGAGGCGGGGAGATGAACTTTTCGAAAAAATGCGGTTTTTAAGTCCCCGAAAACCATTTTTCTCATAAAACCACTCAAAAAATCTCACTCATACATAACATAAGCACATACGACACAGAGACGAACAAATTCACATATGAAAAGCAAATTGTTCAAGAATGAATGCATGCAATAAAGCGGTAAAAAAGCGATAAAAACTCCGGGTTGCCTCCCGGATAGCGCCATTGTTTAAAGTCTTTGACTCTACTCCTGTCTGCGCCTAGCTCTTCTTCTTGAGGGTACTAGACTTCCCCTTCATGGATCTTCTCCTCATGCCACGAACCTGTGAATAAGAATGAACATAGGCAGCAAGACCACAGTAGTTAATAGTGTGAGAAGTATCAGGTGGATCAGATATGGCTCGCAACAAATGTCGCTTGCCATCCACCTCAATAGTGCAAGTCCTTCGGTAGATGTCTATCACGGAGCGTAGCTTAGTCAAGAACATTCGTCCCAAGAGAACGACATCCCCCGTCCCAGGTGTAGACGCCGGCATAACTACAAAATTGGTGTATACAGAAACTTCACCAATCTTGACCAATACATTCTTCACAACGCCTTCGGGTCTCACAAAGGATCCATCCGCCAGTTGCACAATAGCCTCATGCTCAGATAGTTTTCCCAGGCTACTCTTCTCGAACACATTCATAGGGAGCACATTAGAGTAGTATCCCATGTCTAGTGTGGCACGAATATCTTCAAGTTCACCAATCCCGACCTTAACATCGACACTTTGAGGGAGTGGCTCGGGATCCTCTTACTCCTCTTCACTCTCGTTAGAACTAAGGTTCTTCTCTTCTTCCTTAGCCTATGGAGGTTCTTCCTTCTTGCAACAATCGCACTTAGCAACCCTCTTGATGGTGATTTCAACAGGTAGATCACCCGCCAAGGTAATGGACATCGACTTCTCAGTGTTGCTAGGCAGCTTGCCTTGTTCCCTACTTGCTCCTCGGTCGATCAACTCTTGCATCTTTTGTTGGGCAAGCCTAGTGCTCTCTTCCAACCTATCAATCCTTACTCTAGTCTTCTCAGAATCTTCTTCATAACGTTTGAGAAAACTTTGGGTGTGATCAACCATCTTTTGCAAGTCATCCATCAGTTGAGCCGACTTCGACTTCGGTTGCTCTTTTGGAGCGTGGTTTTCGCAGTGATCATTACCATAGTTTAGCCTACTACGGTCTTGGTTAGGGCCATAAGTTTGGCTAGCCGGTGCATATCCTTGATTGTTTCGGAACCCTCTTCTCCAAAATCCACCTCGAGGATTTCTACCATCTTGTCCGTAGCTAGCCTCTTGAGTACCAAACTCCGTAGCAAAGGCTTCCTCTTCGCCTCCTTAAGCCCAGTTGCCATCATCATACGCAAGCTCCGATCTACACATATGAGCCCCATGCCCATAGTTCTTGCATATTCGGCAAACTTCATTCGAAATAGTTGTTCCAGTGGCGCTCTTGAGAACTTGTTTCAATTCGTTGGTAAAGCACTCGAATTGATCCCCATTCCCCCTATACATAGGGGCTTCTTGAGTCGGTGGAGCATCAGGTCCACGTCTCCTAACCATCGCTCATGGGTCCTTGAACTGCGAACCCTTAGCAAGCCTTTCGAAAACTGCCCAGACGGCTTCTGCGGTTTCCTCCCAAATATTGTCTCGGCATTGAAAATCCACCACTTGTTGGTTCTCGAAGGTTAGTCCATTGTAGAAGTGTTGGACTAGGTCAGAAAGCTCAAAACCATGGTGAGGGCACTTGTTCGTGAGATCTTGGAACCTCTCAAACGCGGTGTAGATGGTCTCATCATAGTCTTGTTTGAATCCAGTGATTTGCGCCTTGAGCGCGGTAGCCAAGGTGTGGGGGAAGTATTTTTCCATGAAAGCTGAAAAAACCTTCTCCCAAGTGTCCAGCGAGCCTGCTGGAAGAGAACTCAACCATGACTTGGCTCTGTCGCCAAGCCCCATAGCAAAAACCTTCATCCGCAACTCATTCGTTGTTATTTCAGCTCCGGGTCGTGGGAGTTGGTTGACGAAATCATCGATATCGTGCAAGTACCCCATCACATCTTCCCTTGCTAAGCCATAGAACCTCGGAAGTTGTTGGAATGCGTGGTTCTTGATTTCTAGATCTCGAGTTGCAGATGAAAGAACAATCGTCGGTCCCCTCATACGATCCTTGGAGGGTTGAACCCATGCTTTCAGTGGTCTAGCTTCTGCCATTCCGTCGATTTCCTTGAAAAGACTGTGTAGAGATTCAGAGAAATCGGTATCCTCTATTTCCTCTAATTCACGCCTTTGAAGTAGTCGCCTTCTTTGGTGGTAGACTATGTCGATCTCAGCAATTGAATCAGCAAGCGGAGTTCCTCTAGATCGTGTATGTGGCATACACTATCTGTAACAAACTAGGAAAGGAGTATCAGATAGAGATTAAAAAGGAAAACTAAAACTACTAGAACTAGGAATTGAATGCTGAAAATATAAACAAATTAAACAGAAAAAGGAGTATAGTCCCCGGCAGCGGCGCCAATTTGATGAACGCGTGGATGTCGGGTCCAACGTATCAAATAAATTTGTTATTTAGTCAAAGGCAATTCACAACTACAACGAAAACCGTAGTGTAGCAGTAGAATAACCTCGAGTGTCGATCTCTAAGGACTATAACTAGCTTTATCTAATCTAATTTAGAATATAAAACAGCAGACGATTTAGCAAAGGTTTTTCTTAACAGATAATGGAGATTGGTGATAGTATGGTCCTTCAAAGCATAACGGGTTAATAATCATGCATAAATTCCTCGGTTTTGCATGGAGATCTTTGATCAATGAATTGTCCAGTTGTAATTATCAAACACTACGAAGATATAGATTTAGATAGGTCAAAGACCAATGAATTGTCCAATTGTGTGCAATAATTAATCAACAATACGAAGATAGATATTTAGATAGATCAAAGAAATAAAGCAATAACTTTGAGTATAATGCGCGATATAGCCATTAGCATAATTATCAACCCTTCGCTAAGAATTCACATACTATCACCAACGAGAAGTTTAGCTACTCATAGTTGTCATGCAATCAACAGAAATCATAGAAGAAAACATGTTGAAATATATATAAAAATAAGTAGAAAAACTGTAAGATACAATGTTACCGAAGGTTGTCAATCTCCGAATAATCGCGATCTTACAAGCTCCAAACTGCTATGAAAAAGTATCTCCTAAGCTAAGAACCCCCAGAACAGGCTCTGGGAAGTTCCTACCTAAAACTACAGAGAAAGGTGAGAGAAAAGGTCTGGAAAAGTATGAAAAACGGAGAAAAACTGAGCAACTATATATAGGCTATGAATTGTGTGGGGCGAAGGGCCCCACACACCGGACGATTCGCCTGGTGTGGGGCGATTCACCCCACATCCCGGGTGATTCGTCCCACATCCCGGGCGATTCTCCCGGGAGTATTTTTCGGCCTGGAACGCGTTTTCGACGCGTTTTTGAATTTCTTCCCCTTTTCGGACTCGGTTTTTGACTTCTAGTGGCCTTCTAACCTCCAGATTCGACCCCCAGACTTCAAATCCTATCCGGAATCTTTCAGATACTCCAAATAGGGTTCTGGAACACCAATTCCTTGTCTACTCCAATATAATTGCCCGGAAAACCTCGTTTTTCAACCAAAACCTGTAAAATAAAAACTAAAGGGAAACGTGACACTATTCTAATAAAATGCACTAAAATATAGCTAAATTAACATAGAGGATAGCTAAAATAGGTGAAAAATACTCGAATGAAAGTGTAAAATACACATTCATCAGCTGACAGGGGTAGAATGGTCATTCTTGGTACCAAAGCGCTCCTAGGGCGGGTGTCGCCCTAGTACCGTCCGAGGACGGGGTAGTAGGGCGACTGCCGAGCTTCTATGGTCCGAGGACCACCTTTTCCTTAGGACATGTTAATTCTTCCTTGACGTAAGGAGTTATGTCCGGCCACCCGTGGTAGTAGGGCGGAAGGACACTCGTCCGACTACCTGTGCTAGTAGGGCAGAAGGGCACCAATCTTGTTCCTCTCAACGTGCTAGTAGGGCGAGGCTACGTAGCCGGAGGTCGTGGTGTAGTCCGAGGAGCTCTTTGTCCTGCTAGTAGGGCGTCACCACGCTAGTAGGGCAGCTCAGTAGCTAGTAGGGCAGTTGTACTTTTAGGCCGCACATAAGGACTTAGGTTATCTTGCCTAGTCTTTTGTCTGGTCGGACCATGATGAAAGGTGAACGGACCCTTCTATCATGGTCAGCCCATGTCGCCCTAGTACACTCTTAGACGTCCTTGGGGGTTGGACATATTCCGACACCAACATATGTCCCCCTAGTTTCCAAGTATCTTAGTAGAAGATAGTTGTGGAACTATTAAGTTCAAGTCGGCCTTCCCTTCAATCTTGAAATATGGTCCGATGTACGATTGCAAAAGGTTTTCCTTGCGACCCCATGGTTTTCACAATCTTTCCCTCCTCCTATCTCTCCCTCCCCCCCCCCCCCTCTTTTTTTATGGTTCGAGTAGACGGTACTCGGACCACCAAAAAAGAGTATTTGTATGAAAGAGATTGGATACGGGTAAGGTCATGTAGCTTCAAGAGGTCGAGGAGTAGTCTTTTCTTCCTTCGGAGCATGTGTTGTAGTCGCTCTTTTTTTTTTTTTTTGCTCGAGGAGCTTGCTTGGTAGGGCGAGCTGCTCGAGGAACCTGCTCGGTAGAGCGAGCTCTAATTCGCGTACGCTCCGGACGGTTTTTCTCAAGTCGTGGCGCTTCCGGGGTAAAATCGTCTTTTCATGACGTGGTCGTCTGTCTCGTCGCGTGTGTGGCCCAGATTTGTCGCCACGTATGCGACGGTTCACCTTCCAGTACTACCCTCTTATAAATAGGGGTACTTAGATTCATTTGCAAACTTTTCGCCCAAACTTACTCAGAGCAAACAACTGAGCGACCAGCATTTGTGAAGAGCGAAGAACCGGTGTAGTCGAGCGTGGTCGTCGAGCAAGTCTTTCTTCCTTTCCAGCAAATCAAGTAAGTTCGACTACCTTTCCTTCCTTTATTTTTGCCTTTACTCGCGCTATTACTATGCTTGCTTTTTGTGCGCTCGCTCTTTTCTTTTTATAATTGCTTCCCCTTTTTTCTCGTCTCCCCCCTCCTCACTATATGGTAGTCGCTCCTCTTAATTGTGCCTGCGCATCTCAGCTTTGAGACTTGGACTTAAAATACACCTAAACTGACCTCTCGGACCTTACATAAAACCGCCGTTGATTGATATTTTTCCTCTTCCTTTGTTTAGGATGTCCGAGAGGAGTGATAGCGAGAACATGTCAGAGGGGCGCGGGTACGCGGACAGCAGCAGTTCCTTATCTGCAAGTTTTCTCGATAACGACCTACCCGTTGTCGATGTGCCCGAGGAGGAAGAGGAGATAGTGAGTACTCCTCCGGAAGATAGGTTAGTCGCTCGGTCTAGAGGGCCTAGGAACGAGTACGATCTGAACGACTCGTTTATTAACGATGAGGCCGAGGAGGGTTCTGTTCACAATGTTCCTTCCGAGGTAGTGAATGTTGTTGCTGGGGCTCTCAGACGGGGTTATCGAGCAGGTGGTCAGCCAGACCCAATAGAGCCTCGGGTCGTCATATTAGATGATGTGCCCGCCTTGCCTAGTTCTGAGGAACTTCCCTTAGCTGAAAAATCATCATCAAAAACCACTAAGAGCCCAAGTCCCGTGAGGTACTTACCTCAGGGCTATTATCAGAGAGTGGTCACTCTCTCTTCCGACGACGAGATCTGTCGGCCGCCTTCTAATTTTGGTGAGGCCGGTCCGAGTGGGAGCAAGCCAGTCGCTCATGTACATAATGAGAGTAGCGAATCTCTCTTTGGGGACGACGACGACTTTTCAGTTGATGCGTCCGAGGGAGAATCCCAGAGGAGCCACGTGGAAGAAGAATTGCCGCTCGAGATTGAAGAGGGCGAGGATGCGCGCGAGGTTGCAAATCAAGTGTCCGCGTCCGAGGACGTAGGGACTTCCCGTTCCGCACCGAGGAGGAAGAGAAGAAGAAAGGGCGAGCCAGTCGCTCCCAAATTTGCCAAGGACGGTCGTCCGAGGGGTGCTGCTTCCTTGGGCGCCAAGTTTACTCGACCCGTCTCAGAATGTCATCATCCGGATCCAAATGAAGAGCTGAACGAGAATGGCTCAATACCCACTGTGGCGACCACCATTTATGAGGAGGTGATCCCTCACCTTAGGTGGATTTACTGCCTTCCTGCGTCTAATGTCGACATACTCCTCCCGACGCCCGACCAGACCTTCTACAACCCGCCGTCCGAGTACATTGCGGTTCATACCATGTCCTTTGACGCTTTCCGTCAACTGTTCAACGACCTAGGCCTCGCTCCCGCTCAAATTATCCCGAGCTCGCTCGGCACATTGGTTTGCTATGAGGTCTTTTGCCACATCCGAGGAATCCCGGTGAATTACTCGACGTTCATTCAGCTTTTTCGGGTTTCTGTCAGTCCAGGGAACGCCCATTTTTACTTCTTCTCGACTAGGCCTGGCTTTGCCTTTCTGAAGGAGGCTCCATCGTCTATCGGCTGTCGGTGGTGGTCGCGATACTTTTATGTTCGCAAGGTCCGACAACCCGGCATGACCGACGAGCAGCTAGCTTGGGGTGTCCCGAAGAAGTTTTTCAGAGGAAGTTGGGTGGGTAAATCGGTTGTGGGCGACTTGGCTCCTTGGGCTGCCCAACTACAACGCGAAAATTTGCTTCCGGAGCCCAAGAGGTACTTTTTCTGGGCGTTGAATCTCCAGCCCTTGCCGTACTTGGCAAACTTGACCGATCCGGTTTATTGTGGCTTTAAGAAAGATTTTGGTAAGTCAACGTCCGAGGCATGCCTTGTGCGAGGAGCGTCTCCTCGCTCGGTTTTATATGTTTATCTTCTTTCCGAGTTTCTATTTCCATACTTAGCTACTTTTGAATCCATATGTTGCTCACGCCTTTATGTTTTTGTTTGGTCCTCGGACCTTTATATATTTGTGTACTAACTTCCTTTCTTCCTTTGTAGACTATTGGTTCAAGTGGATCATGTCTGAGACGCTCGAAGCCGGAAGAAGACAACGCGCCGCTCAGCGCAAGCTTGTCCAACACCAAAAGTTGGACAAGGTAATGAACTCTGCGACCCTCCTCGGAATGCTGTTGTGCACAAGGACGAGATGGCTCGTCGGGAGCGGGAAGGTGAGCCTCCTCTGGAGATGGCTCCTCCTCAACTGAAGAAGGCCGACGACAAGGCCAAGGACGACAAGAAGTCCAAGAAGTCGAAGAGGAGCTCCGACGACGAGGGTGGTCGCGCGGGGAAGAAGGCCCGCAAAATAAGGGCAAAGGCAAGGAGATCACGACGAACGAGGATCTCTCGGACGAGGTGAACCGTATCATGGCGCTCGACGAGCTTGATCGGGAACATGAGCTGAGCCAAGTCTCTCGCAAGGTAATGTCCTTAAATCCCTCATTTTTAATTTCAAAAAATTACCAAGTGTTTTTGCTTCTCGCGCCTTGCTAACTTCATCGGTCCTCGGACCTTACTTTTATTTTCTTTGCAACTCGCCGCCATAGTGGGCGCAATTGAGAACCTTGCGGCCGACAAGGGTGCTCCGGAGGAAGTTGCCAATTTGCACCTCCAACTCAAAGAAGCTAATACCCGTACTCGGGCGCTTGAAGAGGAGTTGTAGGTCGAGAAGGCCAAGTTCACCAGTCTGGAGGCCGAGGGCGCAAAGGTGCAAAGGCAGATGAAGGCTTGGAAAGATGCATGGAATAATCTCTCCATCAAGATGGCCCATTTCAAAGACACCGTGCTCGGGTACCTCAAGGATACTCGGTATGAGGGCGCTAAGGCTTTCTACGAGTCCACCTCGTACCGTCTAAAAATGCTGGAGACCAAGGAAGTGTGGCGCGAGGAGGGCTTCTACTCGGCTCTTGACCAGTTGAAATCTAAGGGTCTCTTGCCCGAGGACTTTGATAGCGACGCCGCGGGCTTTATGGACAACAAGAACGGCGACTTTGCGGACTATGAAGATCATATCGTGTCCGATGCCGAGCATAAAGCTTGCAAATTTGGCGCGCTGGTCGCTAACCCTGAGGTCCCTTATCCTGCCAAGGTCGGTCTGCTTCCTTCCTGGGTGCCCGAGGTCCTCCGAGTTGGGATACTCGAGCCGTTCAATAAGTGTGGCCATCACAACACTAGGTGGCTCGCTCTTCCTGGCCTTGTATTCGGCCGCGACTACACTGTGGAGGAGCCCGAGGTTATCAAATTCCGAGAAACGCTCGAGGCAGAGAGGCGCACGCACTACAAGAAAAACAGAAATTAGTGACGCAAATTAGCGACGCATAACCATGCGTCGCTAATTTTAGCGACGCATAGCCATACGTCGCTAATTAGCGACGCATGGGCTTTGGTCGCTAAATTAGCGATGCATGGTTATGCGTCGCTAATTTTAGCGACCCATAGCCCATGCGTCGCTAATTTTAGCGACCAAAGCTCAAGGGTCGCTAAATTAGTGACGCATGGTACCCATAGCCCATGCTAATTAGCTTAAGGGTCGCTAATTAGCGACGCATGGGCTATGGGTCGCTAAAATTAGCGACGCATGGGCTATGGGTCGCAAAAACTGCATAATTTTCAGGTGGGTCTCCTCACATTCAACTGGAGCTATAGGGCTCATCTATTATCGGATTGGTGCGCATAACCTACCGTTGGATACCTCGTTGAATTATCTACGCGTGGACATTGATTTGAGGTTGATTCAATATCATATGATGGAGTTATGGATGAAATGGCTAGACTGCACTAATCTTGCACACTAGAACGACTCCAAAACCTTTATTCGAACTTCTGAATATGTGCTTCTAAGGTAAGTCTAAATTTTTTCCAAATGAACTTCTTGGCTTAAATCGAACTACGGTCACTCACGAACATATCCATGGAGATCGAGAAACTTCAACAAGATCACTTTGCAGCGTTTTAAGCTCAAATCAAAGTTTCCTACCTAAGTGCTTGAAACATGAAAAATATCAAAACCTGACACTATTCTACAAAACTAAAAGAATAAAACACTTAAGAAATAAGGAGTGCACAAAGAATATAAAATAACACCAAAACTGAAGTCCGTAACTAAGTAACCCCAACCGTTCAAAAATAAACTATTAGTGTCTAAGTAACTCAACCGTTAAGAAATAAAAAAAAATTAAAATTTAGTGACCTATTCCTTAGATAGTCCACTTAGTAATTGATCTATCTCAAACCGTATGAAGATATAAATGGTTTATAAATATAAACATATAGAAGTGACTATGAAGAGCAACAACTATATATTATCTAGAACTTATACAAGAATTATCACAAGTATTGGTAGCCGAGCGGTAAGGGTGTTGGGTTAGTAAGGTGTTGGGTAAGGATGTCCTAAGTTCGAAACCCAGGAAACACAAGGTGGACTAGAGAGGAGAATTTATTTTTAAAAAAATTTCCAGATTTAGCGACGCATAGAATGGTCGCTAAATTAGCGACGCTTGACCCCATGGGTCGCCTCGCCATTTAGCGACCAAGCATAATGCGTCGCTAAGGCGTTTAGCGACGTATGGGGAGCAGTTTAGTGACGCATGGGAACGTCACTAAACTGCGTTTTTCTTGTAGTGGCGGCGGGCTCTGGAGTTAGCCGAGCTGAGGGAGAGAGTCAAGCTTCTGGGGGCGGTAGTCGGATCGGAGAAGGGCAAGACCCGCAGAGATCTCCCCCCAAGTCCCCCGAGCAGTCCCGAAGTCGCTCTGATTGTTGAAGGCCGAGTATGCTCGGTAGAACTTGTAGAAAAATTTTAACAAGTCCTTTTTTTGCTAGTCGAACAATTACTTTTATGCTTTAACTTATTCGGCCCTTTGTGGCGTGCTCGGGAGAGATATTTTTGATGCCCCACTCGCTTGGGTGCATATCTTTTGTAAATCAACAATGCTTCTCCTTTTGCCCGACGAGGCCTTATGCTAATCGCTCCTTGTTTATCTGTTGCATATCTTTCTTTACTTTTGACATGTCGCAAAGTATTATGTGAGTTTTCATAATATGCTTCTTCAGGTACTTGTTTCTCCTTCATTGGACTTAGAAAAATTTCTAAGTATGCGTCGTCGGACGCTGTAATATACATCTCAAACCACGCGCTTCCGGACCTCTTCTTTGAAATAAATTCTTAAGTATCGAAGCTCGTCTGTTGGGTGCCTCGCTGGTCGACTACCCTTGCTGGTCGGCCGTTGTATATTCTTCTTGGTAGTCGGCCGCCTAATGTTTCTTTAAAACTTAGACGAAACTTTCCAAGTACGAATTAAAACTTAGAAAAAATTTCGCCAAGTAATAATTCTAGTACTCGGGCGCCTCATTCCCTTGATACCTTCGGACGCTTCCTGAATGAATGTTAGTCGGGCATCCTTAATTGCCAATGTAGTCAGCCCTTAGGTAATTAAGTGTGTCGTCGAGCACACTTTTTTTCCCTTACAATTTTTTCTCAAAAAATTCGAGGAAAAAATCTCGTGGGCGATGGAAAAGTTATGCTCTTCCGGCCATTTTTGAAACTTGGTCGAGGACCGCGTCGTCGCACCCTTGTGTGTCCTTTGACCCGAAAATTTTCCGAAAACTTGCCCGAGGACCGTGTTGAGCACACTTTTCTCCCTTACAATTTTTTCTCATGGAAAAATCTCTGATGGGATAGTTATGGTCTTCCGACTATTTTGAAGCTTTGGCTGAGGGGCGTGTCGTCGCGCCCTTGTGTGTCCTCCGACCCGAAAAATTTTCCGAAATTTTTTTCCCGAGATATCTTTTTCTTATTTCGAAAAACCAAGAAGATTGATTTTTTTACCTTTCGACCTTTATTTCTTTCGGAGCTTCTCATCTAGTTTCGTATTTTTATGTTGCCCTTCGTGGTTTTATATCTGCCTCTCGAACAAACAAGATAATATTTCAAACTGAAAGAGTTGCATTGATTTGACGGAAATTCAATTACAACGGTGCGCTTCGAGGCCATGCCAAAGGGCGAAACAAAAGCTGAACTAGAAATCATAAACTGGCGAAAGGAGGCTTTCCACAAGAGCTCATCAAAACATTGCATATTTCTCCAATGCCTTCTAGGCATAAAACCTATGGAGATTGGTGGTGTTCCAGGTGTTCTTCAACTTACTTCCTTCGGCATCTTCCAAGCGGTAGCTTCCATTGGAGTTGGCTTCTATTATCTTGTAAGGTCCTTCCCACTTAGGTTCTATCTTGTGTGGATTGCCTAGGATATCTGCCTTGCGGAGTACTAAGTCTCCGACTTGAGAGTCTTTGTCCTTGACGTGCTTGTTGTAGGCCTTTGCGACAATGGCTTGGTATCTCAAGATGTTTGCCAATGCTGTGGTTCTTGACTCTTCGAGCATTTCCAAATCAAACATTCTTGCTTCACGGTTGTCCTCCGGTTGGTAGCCTTGAATTCTCAATGTCTCATGCACAATCTCGACCGGGATAACTGCCTCCGAACCATAGACAAGGGAGAATGGAGTTTTCCTTGTTGCTGTCTTTGAAGTGGTGCGGTAGGCCCAAAGGACTCCATCAAGTTGCTCAACCCTACTTCCTTGGTACGCTGAAAACCTTTTCTTCAAGCTCCTTACGAGCGTCTTGTTGGTGGACTCAGTTTGGCCATTGGCTTGGGGATATCCTACTGAAGTAAAGCGCCTTTCGATCTTCATCCTTTCGCACCATGCGTTGAACTTGGCTCCAGATAATTGAGAACCGTTGTCGGACACAAGGACCCTTGGCAAGCCAAAGCGACATACAATGTTCCTCCAGACAAAATCCATAACCTTCTTCTCGCTGATCATCGAAACCGCTTCCGCCTCTGCCCATTTGCTGAAGTATTCTACCGCGACAATGATGAACTTATTTTGTCCGGTTCCTTTGGGCAATGGTCTGACTATGTCTATTCCCCATGTGTCGAAGGGACATGTGATCTTGGAAGGAATAAGCGGTATTGCGGGCGCACGATCAGGGGTCGCAAAGTATTGACATTCCTCGCATTTGCGCACAAATTGTGTAGTATCCTCTCGCACTGTTGGCCAATAAAATCCTTGGCGAATGATTTTCTGAGCTAAAGCTCTTCCTCCCGAGTGGTTTCCACAGCTCCCTTGGTGCATTTCTTCTAAGATCGCTTGAACTTCGTTGTCACTAACACATCTAAGGTGTGTGCCTCTGAAGGATCTCTTGTAAAGATATGCCCCTTGGACAAAGTATCTCACTGCTCTTCCTTTGATCCTTCTTGCTTCCGCACGGTCCCTTGGGAGAATTCCATGCATCAAATAGGTCGCGATAGGTTGCATCCAACATGGGGTTGTATCAATGGTGAACATGCCTTGCGCACTTTTTTGAGAACTTGCGATGGACGAAAGCTCCATCTTCAGAAGTATCACATTTCGAGTGTCTACGCCTCCGGACGCTGATGCATATTTGGACAAGGCATCCGCCTTACCATTGAGTTCTCTTGCAAATTTCTCTACTTGACATTCTTCAAATTGTGCCATCTCTTCTTTGATAGCGTCCTTATACTCTAGCAAGGAGCTCTTCTTCGCTTTGAATGCTCCGTCCAACTGCCTCTCGGTCAACTGTGAGTCGGTAAAAAGCTTGATTTTCTTCAGTTGAAGTGCTTTGGCCATCCGGAGACCGATCAGAATCGCTTCATATTCCGCTTCATTGTTTGAGATCGAAAAGCCTAAGGTCACAGCGTATTCTAACTCGGCTCCTCCGGGGCTTCTGAGGTAGATTCCAATTCCTCCGGACCTCCCGCAAGACGAACCATCAACTTGTAAAATCCAAACATCTCCATGATCTTTTGGATCTTTTGGTTCGGGGAATGTTATTTCTAGAACTGATTCCTTCAGACCTTTTCCTTTTTCCTCCGGACCCTTCTCTGCTTCCTCCGGAACTTCCATTCTAGACTTTGGTCCTTGGAGCATAATCTGAGAATTCGCTTCTTCCGTTGCCACATCATTAAGAAGGAACATGTTGCTGGGAGTGTACTCTTTCCTTTGGTCATTGGTCTCAGGACGATAAAGCATGGCGTCTTCGGCATTGGACATATCAATTTCTCGACTAGCTTGGGCTAGTTCCTTGAATCCCTTCAATGCCGCTTATAGAGCTTTCAAATGTTCACTGACTTGAGGTCCTTGGGAGTCGATCATCATAGCTGAATCAGATTGTGCTTCCTTTGGGTCAACGTCCATAGGGTCCTTGGCGGGATACTCGGCCAAGAAATCCTCTAGAACTTGAGCTTTTTTGGCTAATGGAGCTTGGTAGTCGATGTCGAACTCACTAAGCTCGATTGCCCATCTTCCTAGTCTTCCGCTCATTTCAGGTCGCCCTAGGACTTGCTTTAGAGGTTGGCTTGTTAAGACAATCACTTTGTGTGCACCAAAGTATGGTTTGAGCCTCCTTGCGGTATAGACCAAGGCAAATGACAACCTTTCAATGTCTAAATATCTCGTCTCCGCACCCGTGAGTGCCTTCCTCAAATAATAGATCGGCATGTGATCATTCCCTTGGATCCGTACCAAGACGGAACTTATTGCCTCCGGAGTGGTCACAAGGTAGAGATATAATGGTTCTCCGTCGACCGACTTGGATAACAGAGGTGGCGACAACAAGTATTGTTTCAATTTCTCAAAAGCCTCTTCGCATTCCTTTGTCCATTCGAACTGATTACTCTTCCTTAGGACCTTGAAGAAAGGCAGATTCTTCTCGGCCGATCTTGAGATGAAACGGCTTAGGGCGATTGATTTCCCAACCAATTGTTGTACCTCGTTGAGCGTCTTTGGCTGCGGAAGGTCAAGTATGGCTTTGATCTTTTCTGGATTTTCTTCAATTCCACTCTCGGTCACCACGTAACCAAGGAACTTGCCTCCCTTGACACCAAATGCGCACTTTGTCTGGTTAAGCTTCATGCCATTTTTCCTCAGGACCGCGAAGCACTTATTAAGGTGCTCGACGTGTTGATCTTCCTTCTTGCTTTTCACCAGCATGTCGTCGACGTACACTTCCATGGTTTTGCCTATTCTTGAACATCTTGTTCACTAGGCGTTGGTAGGTCGCCCCCGCGTTTTTGAGTCCGAAGGGCATGACGTTGAAGCAGTAGACATTGCCATTAGCAAAGAAGGTTGTCTTTGGTACGTCGTCCCTTGCCATCTTGATTTGATAAAAGCCTTGATAGGCATCCATGAAGCTAAGTAGTGCACATCCGGCGGTGGAATCCACAAGTTGATCAATCCTAGGAAGGGGATAAGGATCCTTCGGACAAAACTTGTTGAGACGAGTGAAGTTGTTGCACATTCTCCATTTCCCTTCGCCTTTCTCTACTAGGACCACATTGCAAACCCAATCTGAGTATCTTACTTCTTTGATGTGTCCTGCTTTGAAGAGCCTTTGGACCTCCGCTTCAATGATGGCATTATCCTCCGGACCAAAATCTCTTCGCTTCTCGCGAATATGGGTGATTTTGGGATCTAAGTTCAAATGGTGAACCGCGACCCTAGGGTCGATTCCTTTGAGATCCTCCGTACTCCATGCGAATACGTCATTGTTGTCCATGAGGCATTGGATGACCTTCATTCGTACCTCGGCTGTCATCTCTGTTCCTATCCTTGTGACCTTGTCGGGAGACCCTTCTACCACTTGGATTTCTTCCAAAGCTTCTTTCGCTTCAATTTTTTTCTCTTCAAAAAATGCTTTTTTCTTCGAGGTCGGAGGGATGGGAGGAATTACTTGGTACTCTTCGAGCTCTTTTACTTCTGCCACCGTTAAATTTTGCTCTTTCCTTTGGACCGCCTTGCTGTCGCACTAGGTTTCTTCGACTTCCTTCGAGTCCTGGTCGCTCGGATGGAGTAAAAGGCGTTTGCTCCTGCCTCCGGATCTCTGTCTCCTAGGGAGAAGCGTGCGCTTGAGGTCACACTTGCGGAAAGAGTATAACACTCCCATGCCTCCCTTATGTTCCCAATTACTTGCCCTATGGCACCGTCGTCGCAAGGAAACTTCATGCGGTTGTGGACGGTTGAAACAACAGCTTTGAATTGAGACAAGGCGGGTCGCCCTATTACCACATAATATTCGAAAGGAATATCAACTACCAAGAATGTAACCGACTTTGTTATTCTGCAAGGATCCTTGCCCATGGACACCGGGAGGATCATGCTTCCGAGGGGCAATATGGGCTGTCCTCCGAACCCTACTAGGGCGCTCACCACTTCTTTTAATCCTTCATTCGGGTCAATTTTCATCTTTTTGAGAGTACTTGTGAAGATGAGATTGGCTGAGCTTCCGGTGTCTACCAGTATTTTTGGAACTTCGAAGCAAAAAATGTCGAGCGACACTACCAGAGGGAGCACTTGGGTCTTGAGTGTCTCCTCCTCCGGCATGTCTCAGAGGAAGTTCACTATCGTCAAAAGAAATCATGTTGGTTCCTTTCGGGGCAACTTGTCCATACTTGGGGTCTCTTGCCGTGAGGTCACTGGCGGTTCTTTCTCTTGCTTTGCGACTATCACCTCCCGCTGGTCCTCCGGCGATAGTAAGAATTCTCCCATGGATAGGCCTATTCTCAAAGTTTGCTTCTCTTACAAAATCCCGATGTCGCTCACCCTCCGGAGGAGGAGGTGGCGGAGGTGGCAAAGCTGAAGGCTCCCTTCGTGGTTCGGGGGTGATGTGATGAATGGATTGGTGAACTGGTTCCTCCCAACGGACATAATTGACCAATTGCCCTTGGCGCACTAACTTCTCAATTTCAGTCTTGAGGTTAATGCATTCATCGGTGGTATGCCCTTTGCCTTTGTGAAAGTAGCAAAACTTGTCCGAATTTCTATGCTTCCGAGCCTCCGGCGTAGGCTCGGGCCAATCAACATCCATGTTCCTTGTTATAATAGTGCTCAAGATTTCGAATCTTGGCCTATGAAGCTCTGTGTACTTCTCGTACCTCCTAGGGGGAGATCTTCTTGGAGGAGTTCTCTTGTCCCTGAAGTCATTTCTATGGTGTTGCTCCTTTTGAATGGTGTTTCTCTCATTTCTCTGGTCTTGCCTTCTTTGTTTCGGGGGATTATTCTGAGCTTGCCTTTGCTGTTCCTTTTCCTTCAGAGCGGTCGGAAGGACAGTAATTACCGGGACGGTTCTCCGGAACTCCTCTGCCGCCAAAAAATTCTCGCATACTTGCTCTAGGTCTTTCTCAGTTTCCACATGGGACCTCGCGAGTTCGTCTTGAAGCTTCTCATTGGTGGTATTTCCATACAAGTATTCCTTTCGCTCTTTGGCTCTGTGATTTTCTACTTGGCATGCCGCTTCATGGAACCTTGTCAAGAATTCCCTCAAGTCCTCCGATGGCCTTTGAACAATTTCGGCCAAATACTTGACTTCCCTCTTCTTCCGAATCAGTTTCTCAAATCTTTTTATGAATTGAGATGTGAGTTCTTTGTAGGATGTGATGGAACCATTGTCTAAGTTAGACCACCAAACCATTGCCTCTCCGCAAAGTGTCGAGGGGAAGATCAATGCCTTGGTGTTGGGATCATGCCCGTGGGCTTCCATTTTCGTGCCAAATCTTACTAGATGGTTCTTGGGACAACTGGTACCATCATAATTTTCCAGAGTTGGGAATCCTCTATCGGTCTTCACCACATGAGTTCTTATGGCATCACATAGTGCGCTCGGCTCCATTTCTTTTTCTTGCTCTTGGACGCTTGTTTTTAACGCATCTATTTGCGCTTCAATGACCTTCCTTTGGTCTTTCAACTCTTCAAGGTTTAGCCTTCTCCCGGTCATGGGGTCGAATCCTAACATTGGAGTGACTTGTGCTACTGTCCTCGCACCATTATTTTCTGCCATTGCTTCCGGACGGTTCTGATGAGTGGTCTGATTTGGAAGAGTTGGCGGATTGATGACTTGCAATTGGAGTTGGTCCGGGGGAACTTGAAGATGGTCCGGGGGATGTGGGTTATTGGGTCCTTGCGAGGCCCTTACCCTTCGGTCGATAATTTCTCTCAAGTCTCCCGGGGCTCCTTGTGGATCTAATCTTGATTGCACGCCTTGGGGCTCTAGCCTTGATTGTACACCTTGAGGTCCCAGCCTTGCGTGAATCGGCCTAGGACTCGCTCGAGATTGAGCTTCATCTTGAGCAGGGTGTGCTCTTGCTAGAATGGGTGCGGGTTCTTGCACTTGGGGCTGCCTTTGGGCCCTTATTTCCTCCTCTACTCTTGCTGCCTCATTTTCTCCTATGCATCCTTGGATGGTCAGGAGGAACAATCCGTATTGCGCCTCCGTGAAGCCAAAGTCCGCAGGACGGACTACTCGTCCGTTGGGAAGAGTAAAGTTCATTGCTGCTGGTTGATCTTGCCTTGGGACCGGGTGAGTTTTCCTTGGGGCCGGTTGAGCGGAATTCCTTAATGTGCCAAATCCGGATCCGACGGGAATCCCTTGAGGCGCATTTTCGGCAACTCCTTCCTCGGGAGCAGTGACGCTCGCCGGCGCTCCGTCAAGCAATTCATCGTACGGGTAATCATCAACATTATCATTTCTAAATGCCCTACCACCATTGCCTCGCCCCCTTCCTCTTCCTCTGCCGCCCAACGGGGGATGGCCCCGTGGACAAGAAGGTGGGGGTCCGGCTACGGCGGTCGCAATGCGGGTACTTCTACTGGGATTAACCATCCTTCGGACCGCGCTACTAGGGCGAGGGTAACCTTTTGATCGATTCCCACAGACGGTGCTAAATGTTGATAGGTAATTAGTGCTTTCCTCTAGAGCGTTGTCGTACTTTCCTCTGGAGCGTCGTAGGGCGAAGGTTCTAGAACATCCTTCGCACTTCAAGTGCCTTCCGTACTGTACCTAGGAACTGAGGTATAACTTGGCAAGAGGGGGGGGGGGTTAGTGCCACAAGCCCAACTTGTCTAAGATCAAGCCGGAGGGACGACTTTACGCGTAGGGAGTTGGTAGGCTTCCCTAGTAAATGTAGAGCGAGAAAGTAGTGTGATGATTGAATGATTGATTGATTGAATCCCTACCTTGATTGAAGTGAGCCCGTATTTATACTAGCAATAGAATATTGCTTGAGTACTTAGGATCGCGACAAGTGTCCGGCCATGATTGAGTCTTCTATTGGCTCAGGCCCATTTGGAGTGACCCATGGGCTTTGGCCCAGATCTTCTACTAGGGCTGGCAGGGGTAGAATGGTCATTCTTGTACCAAAGCGCTCCTAGGGCGGGTGTCGCCCTAGTACCGTCCGAGGACGGGGTAGTAGGGCGACTGCCGAGCTTCTAAGGTCCGAGGACCACCTTTTCCTTAGGACATGTTAATTCTTCCTTGTCGTAAGGAGTTATGTCCGACCACCTGTGGTAGTACGGTGGAAGGACACTCGTCCGACTACCTGTGCTAGTAGGGCAGAAGGGCACCAATCTTGTTCCTCTCAACGTGCTAGTAGGGCGAGGCTACGTAGCCGGGGGTCGTGGTGTAGTCCGAGGAGCTCTTTGCTGGGCTCTTTGTCCTGCTAGTAGGGCGTCACCACGCTAGTAGGGCAGCTCAGTAGCTAGTAGGGCAGTTGTACTTTTAGGCCGCACATAAGGACTTAGGTTATTTTGCCTAGTCTTTTGTCTGGTCGGACCTTGATGAATGGTGAACGGACCTTCTATCATGGCCAGCCCATGACGCCCTAGTACGCTCTTAGACGTCCTTGGGGGTTGGACATATTTCGACACCAACAATTAAGATGAGGGATTAATCCACGAAATACCTCATTACAATAAACGCATAGGGATTAATCAAATTTGAGAACTTATATATGGATTCATAATCGAATAAATTATCAAATTGCGTAACTCACCGTTAGAGATTTTCGACGAGACTTGAGATGAATGGATGGCAAAAAACGGAGGCGTGAAATTCACAAATAAAAGTTGAGATTTAGTTAATAAATATGGGAGATATATGAAAAAAATAAATAGAAGTGTAGTGATATACTTACCAACATAGATTCGAGAGTAGATCGATTCACCCGATGGCATTGTCATCGTTGATTCTTCACAAAATAGTCGACTTGATTTTGGATTTTTCATGTATGATGGAAAGAGATATCTTAATCTATAATGGAATGAATTGGGTTGATAAATTGATCAAAGAGATTTGTTAGGAAACTTGTAATTTTGATGAGCAATTAACCATGCTAAATTAAGAAAAGTCCAGTAACTAGTACTCTTAAGGTCCATAGGAATTTAGAATTTTAAGGACATTGTAAAAGAGGAACGTTTGCTGATGACTTAGATAGGTGTTAGATAAGTTATTTCTTTTGTGGATGACGTACTTTAATTTCTGTGAAGAAATTAATCTATTGACACATTTGCGTATGATGTATTTTATTTTCTGAAAAGAAAATATCTTATTGATGCTTAGCTTTGATGTAATTTATTTTCTGAAAAGAAAATGACCTACTGAAGCATTTGCTGAAGATGTATTTTGTGTATTACAAACAAATTATTGAAGCAAATAAGAAACCGGTCAGAATCTTGAATACTTTTGAGATCTGAAGACTTGAAGACTTGAAGACTTGAAGATTGCTGAAGACTGGTAAGGCACGTGTTGCTCAGAAAGTGAAATTTTCAGCAACAGCATTGCATAAGTGAAAATCTGAAAGACAGAGTAGGTTGTGCTTGCTGAAACTGAGAATGAACACTTGCTGATAAACATATGTGACCTCTTGCTGAATGAACGTGATTTTGCGCTCCATTGTTACTGTTTGAATTCTATTCAAAGGTGCATTTAATGCAAAGCTTACACACAAAGGACATGAAGACTAGAAGACAAACAAAGGTTGCTGCTGAAAGTACAAAAGCAAGATAGTGACATGTTAAGGAACAAAAGCCTTAGGATTTGAAATTCAAACGGCTCCTTACTTGCACTATAAATAGAGGTCATCCGGCAAAGAGTTGAATTGTGTCAACAACGTGATCAAACTCTCACTTGTGCTTAAAATTCACAAACCTTCAAACACTCTTACTGCCATTGATCCGTTCCAAGACTTAAAGCTTGAAAAAGCTACTTGTGAAGAAGTAGAACAAACTCGGCTAAGAAATTAGTTAAGTGTTCTTTCTTTCGAACAAGAACAAGTCTTGACACCAGAAACAATCAAACTTGTTTACTGCAAAGTATTCCAAGTTGTGTTTCTTAGATTACTTGTTGTAACTGAATAAGTTATAATTAAGTTATCTCACCCCAAAACTCTCTAACTGAAAATACACCCTTTCAGGCGTGATATTCAGGGAGAACTTAATCGAGCATAGTTTTGCTGATTAAAAGTACCAAGTTTGGTGGAGAACAAGGTTGAGTTCTCTAGTTTAGGTTGGAGACAAAGCAAGTGTGCTTTGGTTTCTGTTGAATCGCTTTAGATAGGAGATTGTAAGGAACCTCAATCATATCTTAGTGGATTCAGTCCTAGAAAGGACAAAGTGGATTAGTTGGGAGATTACGCCACTCTCAGATACCACTCTAAAAACGTTTGTGTGATTTATTTACTGCATTTAGCTTTCAGCAAATTATATATGTTTGTACACAGACACTCACATCACTTGCTGAAACACTTTACTTGCTGAAAAAGCACTTATTGTTTCAAAGACTTCCGCTCTCTGATTTTAAGTATCAGCAAACCAAGCTACTGTAAAGTAACTTACGCTTGCTGAGAAAGTTAAGTATCAGCAACCTAATTACTGAAAAGTAATAAGTACTTGCTGAGAAAGTTTTTAAACGACAAAAGTTTGAAAAGACTATTCACCCCCCCTCTAGTCTTTTCTTGTTGTTTAAAGGGACCAACAAGTGGTATCAGAGCAGGAGGTTCTTTAGCCTTCTGCACTGAACCTAGATCCCCTTAAGTGCTTTCCATAAATCTCTTTCACTTGATCAGTTTGGTAGTGCTTTGCTGACAGGATGTCTTTAGGAGATGCTCCCTTGCTGAAGCTGGAAAATTACGAGAAATGGCGAAACAACATGATGTTACATCTTGAGGCCATTAGTGATGAGATGGTCACCGTCATTAATGATGGACCTATCAAGATCACTAAGATTGAAAGGAGTTACCCTTACAAGACCACTGAAGCTGGGAAGGAAACCATCCTAGGCGAACCTTCAGATTCTGTTGTGCCAAAACCAAGAGAGGAATGGACTTCTGACGAAGCTAAGAGATTCCGTCTTGATGGCCAAGCAAGAAATATCATCATCAAATCAACTCCGGATACCATACAGTGCAAACTGTGGGGTGCTAAGACTGCTAAGGAGGCTTGGAAAATGGTTCAAGATCTTTGTGCTGGATCTGACAAGACCAAGGAAAACAAACTTGAAGTACTTAAGCTGAAGTTTCAAAACTTTAAGCAAGGTGCTAACGAGTCACTGGAAGACTTGGACTTCAGATTCACAACTCTTGTTAGTGAAATGGCAGCGCTGGGTGTTGGAAATCTTTATTCAGATTCTGAGAAAGTGAAAACTATCATCAGAAGTTTGAATCAAGAATGGATCCATACTCAGAATTTCTATTATAATCAAGGAATGCCTGACATTACACCAACTGAGTTGTTCTCTCATCTTGCTACTGTCAATTATGAGACAAAGCAAAGAGAAAATGTGTTTGCTGAAAAATCGCAAAACATTGCTCTTGCTGCAAAGCCGTCATCTTCTGAAAAGAAGAATGATAAAGAGCCTGCTGATGAAATGCTTTAGTTGTTAAAAACATGAAGAAATTCATCAGTAAGGAACTTGAAAGGCGAAAAGCAAAAGAGAAGCTGAAAAAGCATCTTTGTAATAACTACCATAAGTACAAGAATGATACTAGCTCGCTGAACAAGCAAGCTCAGCAAGCTACATCATCAGAAGAACCAGCAGTTGGAAATGATCTATGTTTTTACTGCAAAAAGCCTGGACACTTCAAAGCTAATTGCCCTTTGCTGAAAGGCAAATCTGCTGAAAAGAAGAAGAAGTTCAAAAGAGCTTTCATTGCTGAAGAAAAGAAGAAGCTTCAAGCAAAAATCGATGCATTGTGCATTGAGACAAGCTCCGAAGACAGTGAGGATGAAAGTTCAGACACCGACGATGAGGAAGCCACTCTAGACGTGGAGATTGGCAAAGAAGTGTGTGGGATAGCTATGGAAGCTTATCCAGATGTGTCGAACTACGAATTCTGCCTCATGGCCGGTCAGGTAAATAATTCTACCTCTGACTCTGATTCAGAAAGTGAAGACGAGATTGATCTTGACAAGATTCAAGGAGAAATCGAAAGATTTGAGAAAACTCTCAGCAAACAGCAAGAAAAACTTCAATTTGCTGAAACTCTGACCAAGCAAACTACTGAAAAGTACGCTTTGCTGAAGGAAGAGACAGAAGAAAAGGATGCTGAAATAAGGCGTCTTAAGAAATTGATTGCTGAGGCTGCAGAGAAAAATTCTCAAATGGCATTAGAATTGGAAGAGTATCAGTCCTCAATTCTAAAGTTACTTGCTGAAATCCAAGAAATGAAAAAGATGAAATCAATTTCAAATCTTATGTGGAAGCAAGCAATACGCTGACTGAACTAAACTCTTAATTGAGAGATCCATCTCAGAAAGAAGGTTTAGGAGCAACGTGTGAAGGTGATAACGTAGAAATCTTGAGAAAAGATAAATCACCGATCTCCTTTGTACGTGCTACTGATAGTAGTCCACCAGTGATCTATCAGTTTGGTCAAACTAAGATTGCTGAAACATGCAATCAAGTACCTATGACCATAAAGTCCGCTGTTGCTACTCAAAGTAACAAGACTTTAAAAGGAAAATAGGTTGCTGTAAAGCAAACTGGAAAGAAAAGAATGCCGTGAAGCATTCCGCCAAACAAGTTGCTGAAAAGCAAGTTGTTAAGTCTAAAGGCAAGATTACCAAAAGTAATCAGAAGTCCATTGCTGACAAACCTGAATCAAGTAAGGTTGCTGATGCTAAAGCTCAGCATTCTCCAAAGAGTGGACTCGGTTTCAAAACCAAGCAAAGTCAACTCTTTCATGAGTATAAGCAAAGTCAGCAAAGATACTTCAAAGAGATGAAGAAAACCAAGCCTAAGAGTTTTGAAAAGACTCCCAATGCTAGGACTAGAAGGAACCTTGCTAGAAAAGAACTTACTGAAAAGTATGTTCAGCAAAAAGGTCAACAGAGCAAGACACCACATCAGAAAGTGGATTTGACCAGCACGAGTCAAAAGTCTTTCAGCTCAAAACCTCCTAGTTCCTCAGCAAGTAGAAAACAAGTCAAAGTTGAAAAACTTCAGACTTGGGTTTCCACTGGACGCATTCTTGAACATGTTAATGGACATCCATCATTGGATAATTAACTTGTTTGCTCTTGATTGTGCAGACTGCAGCCACGGAGACAAACGATGCAATCTGGCACTTTGATAGTGGTTGTGGAAAGCACATGACGGGCAACAAGAATAACCTTATAAACTATAGACGGTGGTCTAAAGGTCCAACAATAAGGTCTGCTGGTGGAGGCTCCGGATCTACAAACGGCTATGGTGATGTGAAGTTGGGATGCATAACCATTTCTGGAGTTCTTTATGTCAAAAATCTTAAGTTTAACCTTTTCAGCATGAGTCAATTTGCTGACAAAGGATACTTCATCGAAATTAAAAGTGATGAATGTAAACTTGTAGATTTTGAGACTAAAAGGTTATAATGATTGCAAGAAGATCAGGAGGCTTGTACACCGTTGATTGGTCTTCAGCAAACGTTGAAAAATGCCTTGTCTCAGATCATGATTGCCTTGCTGAAAAAGCATGGTTATGGCATAAACGAACAAGTCATCTAAACTCCAAGACGCTGAATAAGCTGTCTAAAAAGGCACTTGTAGTTGGATTACCTAGGTTACTTTTAAGAAGGATGGTGTTTGCAATGCATGTCAGCAAGGAAAGCAAACCAAATCTTCTTTCAAGAACAAGGCAGTACCGTCAACTACAAAACCTTTACAACTCTTACACATGGACTTGTTTGAATCTTCTTCAACAAGCTATGCTGGTAAGAAGTATGGTCTAGTCGTGGTAGATGACTATTCAAGATTCACTTGGGTAGTATTCATCAAGCACAAATCTGAAACCAAGACTGAAATACCTAACTTGCTGAATAAGCTTGAAGTCATGAAAAATGACAAGGTAAGAGTCATAAGGACAGACCATGGTACTGAGTTTGTAAACCAGTACATAACTGAATATTGTACCTCCAAAGGTATTCAACATCAGTTATCCTCAGTAAGGACACCACAGCAAAATGGTGTTGCTGAACGGAAGAATCGTACCCTGAAAGAAGCCGCAAGAACAATGCTTGCTGACACTGAGATAAGTGAGGCTTACTGGGTTGAAGCGATTAATACCGCCTGCTATACTCAGAATAGATGTTTGATTACTAAGGAATACAACAAAACTCCTTATGAATTGTTTGTTGGAAGACCTCCTAACATCACTCATCTAAGAGTATTTGGTTGCAAGTGTTTCGTTCTTAACAATGGTAGAGAATACCTAAGAACATTTCAACCAAAGGCAGACGAAGCGATATTTCTTGGCTACTCCTTGCATAGTAAAGCTTACAGAGTTTACAACAAAAAGGCACAAAAGATTGAAGAATCTGTGCATGTTGTATTCTACGAAAAGACACAAGGTGTGCCTGCTGAAGAAGAAATATCAGAATGTATGAAAAAGCTAATCATACATGAGCAAAGAACTGAATCTGATGCTAGGCAAATCAAGTCAATTGAACTAAATGATGATTCTGACAATGATTCTCCTCCCCCGAGTCATGACAAGATAAATATAGTTCACGACAAGGAATTTCCAGCAAAAGATGCGGTTGCTCCGGAAGTTGCTGAAATTACGCAATCTCCAGTGCCTGCTGATGAAATATCTCAACCCAGCAATGCTGAGCAAGCAGTTGCTGACGATCAAATCTCAGCAGAGACACAAATTCCCAGTAGTACTGAACAAGTACATACTGAAGAGTCACATGCTGATAAGCAAACATATCCTGATCCAACAAACAGGAAATCTGTTAATAAATGGATTAGAGATCATCCCTCTACGGATATGATTGGCGATATTAATAAACGCCAAGTGACTAGATCCAAAGCTACTCAAGGACTTGCTGAAGAAGCAATGTCGTAGAAGTAGAATCTTTATTCTCTTGCTTTGTTTCAGAAATTGAACCTAAAACCATAGAAGAAGCTTTGAAGCATTCTGAATGGATAAAGGCATGCAAGAAGAATTGGATCAATTTGAAAGAAACAAAGTCTGGAAACTTGTGCCACTTGCTGAAAATAAGAAAGCTATTGGTACAAAGTGGGTGTTCAGAAACAAGCTGAGCGAGTCTGGTGAAGTAACAAGAAACAAAGCACGCTTAGTTGCTCAAGGTTATTGTCAGACTGAAGGATTGGACTATGATGAGTCTTACGCTCCAGTTGCAAGATTGGATGCAATTAGGCTTTTCTTGGCCTTTGCTGCTCACAATGACTTCATTGTTTACCAAATGGATGTTAAGAGTGCATTCTTAAATGGTGAACTTGCTGAAGAAGTCTACCTAGAACAACCCCCTGGCTTTGAACTTCCCTCAGAAACCAAGATGGTATATAAGCTTCAGAAAGCTGTATATGGTCTAAAGCAAGCACCAAGAGCATGGTATGATACCTTAGCTAAGTTCTTGCTGGAAAATGGTTTCAAGAAAGGTGAAGTTGACAAAACTCTTTTTACCATGAACCATGATGGTAAATTAATCTTAGTTCAAATTTATGTGGATGACATAATTTTTGGATCTAAGGACAAGCAACTTTGTGATGATTTTGCCAAACTCATGACAAATAAGTTTGAAATGAGTATGATGGGAAAATTGAATTATTTCCTAGGGTTGCAAGTCAAGCAACTCAAAGATGGAATATTCATAAATCAAGCAAAGTACGCGAAAGAAATGCTCATAAAGTTTAGGATCAAAGAGGATGAAAAACCTGAAAAGATCCCTATGAGTGTTGGTACAAAATTGGGCTATACTAAATAGGACAAAAGTGTTGAAGAACACAAGTATAGGAAGCTCATTGGTTCCTTGTTGTATTTAACAGCAAGTAGACCTGACATTCAGTATGCTGTTTGTGTTTGTGCAAGATTCCAATCGGATCCAAGAGAATCACACTACAAAAAGGCAATTAAAATACTGAAATATGTTAAAGCTACAGTCAATGTGGATTATGGTATCCAAATGACTCTGGACTTGAATTGGTTGGCTATTCTGATGCTGATCATGGTGGATCAACTCTTGATAGAAAAAGTACCTCTGGAACTTGTCAGTTTTTGGGTACTAGATTAATATCATGGTTCAGCAAGAAGCAAACGTGTGTCGCCAATTCATCTACAGAATCTGAATACATTGCAGCTGGTTGTTGCACAGCTCAAATCCTATGGATTCAGCAACAATTAAGAGATTATGGTATTTCTGCAAAGAAAACACCAATCTTTTGTGATAATACAAGTGCTATTGCAATTACGCAAAATCCTAAGTTTCACTCTAGGACCAAGCACATTGATATTAGACATCATTTCATTAGAGATCATGTGGAAAAAGGTGATATTGAGGTTGTGAAAGTAGGTACTGAAGATCAGCTTGCTGACATCTTTACCAAGCCCCTACCGGATAATAGGTTCGCAATGTTAAGGTATAACCTTGGATTGATTGAACTACCTCAATAAAGGATACACTTGGCAGAATGCTGAAACAGGTATTCAGCAAGCCAAAGTATTCATGTCCAAAAGACCAAGTCACTGAGAAGGATGTCTCAAATACAAAGAATTACTGATACGGGAAATCAGAAATATCTTTTAAACTTAGAATTATGAGATATCTAAGTAAGGGGGAACTTTCAGCAAGTAGCTAGATTGTTAATTCAAACTCGCTGAAAAGATTCTTGTCTATTTCAGCAAGCAATCTATCCCTTATTACTCGGTAAAATCAATTTGTGACGTTAAGCTGGCACAGATAAACTCGCAATAAATCATGACATGAAATTCAATCGTGGCCATTGATTAAAAGGAGTTATTAATCTAACGGCTAACAAAACAAAGAGAGAGAGTGCTCTGACGGTTTTAGTTAGTGGGCCACTACGCATTCAATGCAAAGGCTCCACTATCTCCAGTGTTTCTCTGTTTTACCCTTGCTGAGAACTCAAATCGATTGAGTTTCTCACACACCAGAGACACTATATAAAGAAGGAGTTAGAGAAATGACAAAATTCTTTAACTCACATTTCCTTTCTCTGCAATTTCTAGCCTGAAACTACTGTACCTCCGGTCAAAAAGCAAACTATCTTTTTCGTACAATTTCTTGCTCTATATAAAGAAATGGCTCCCAAGAGACAGTCATCTAAGTCCTCAAAATCGTCAAAGGTTGACAGTGCTGAAACACGCATTGCTCCGGTGACTGCTCCGGTGACTTCTCTGACCCAAAACACAGCGAAAGTTGTGTTGAAAAACGACCGAATCACTGAAAAACCTATGCCTCCGTCATATCTTGACACTGCAAAGTGTGAGATGTTGATGCAATGGGGAGGATTTGCAAAAGAAAAGTACATTAGGTACTTTTATGAACAAGAACTTGATGACCAAAATGAAGAGGCGCTTGAGTTCATCAAGCAGCAAGGCCTCATGAACTTTATCTCTGCTCGCACTAAGCAAGTGAGCATGATTGATACATGGAGTTCTACAACAATGCAGAAATCCAGTCCCTTACAGACAGTAATGGAGTCACTGAAAAAGTGATCCTTACTTATGTTCAGAACACGCAAATCGTCCTGAAATGGACTGATTTAGCGGAGATTTTTCAGATTCCAACCACTGGAACTGAAGATGACGTCACTGCCACTGACGAAGAAATTGAAGCTTTCTACAGTGACGTCAGAAATGCAAAATGAAGAAAGGCGAGATAGCTCCCGTGACTTGGACAAAGCACGTTAAGAGAAAGCATCTCTGTCCTTCACTTGGTCTAGTAGCTCTGCTACTGATTAAAGTTCTTGACTCCCAAGTTGGAGGAATTGACCAAGTAGGCCTGAGAAGATGGCCATTGCTGATGCATATCCATGAGAATAAATCGGAACTTAACTGGGCTAAGTACATTTTCAACAGGCTTGTTGATTGTGTTACTAAGTTTAAGGTAAAGGTAGAAGACAACAAGGTCTCACCTTCCTTTCCAGTTATGTATGGAATCAAGATATGCTATATCCTTGAACATTTCAGGATTCAGCTAAGAAACCCATTGCCAATCAAGAAATCTGTGTGCAATGTGGGAAGATCTTTCTACAAGCAGAATGTACCTAAGATTGCTGGTAAGAAACCAAGAAGACAACAACTGCAAATGTTGTCAGCACAAGCCAGCAAGAAAGGTATACAACAGCTGCAGATGTTACCCTCAGCAACTTAGAGATGAAACTGCTGTTGGAGGTGGTAACACAAATGAAACTGCTGTAGAAAATCAACAAGGTACGTGTACAAGAGCCGTTGCTGAAAATGCAACAATAGATGACTCTGGGAAACTGGAGAAATCTAAAAAGAAAAAGAGGAAAGCTGATGATGACACTCAGACTGCAGCGTCATCAGCAAATCCCGTACCTAAGAGGAAACGGACAAGTAACAAAAGAAAGAAGACACTGGCTTCTCAGTCAGTCCCCAATGTCCAAGACTCCTCAGTCAATTCCCAGACAAATGCTGAAACGCATTTGCCAGTAGATGTTGCTGAAATAATTACTGAAACATACATCAGCAATGTTGAAGTGTTTGCGGAAGCCTTCAACAATCAACTTAACGTTGATAACTCTACTGAGAATAGACCACAAGGCAGTGGAAATGAAATTCCTGCCCAAGTCCCAGATATCTACTTTGTAGATAATCTAGATGATCAAACCATGGAACCAGTAAGCAACATTGCTGCTGATCTGCAAAGAGCGGCACTTGCTGATGCTGCTGAACAGATGGTTGCTGAACAAGCAACTCATCAAGTTGCTGAAACCCAGCTTGCTGATGGACCAGTTGCTGAGATAGCAATGGTTCCTGTTCCTGAAGTTGCTGAAACTCAAGAAGCATTATTCAAAGACGCATCTCTTGATGCTGAGAATACTGGCCCAAGTTCACCCAAGACTTCAATTGACAAAGTCCAGCTTGTACTGGAAGATTTAAGCAAACAAATGGAGTTGGAGATTGAAGAATCATCCAACAAGTCAATTGACTCTCTTCATGACAAGCAGTGAGCTTAAAGGTCAAGTTGCTTCTGCTCAACTTGTCAATTCAGAGACAAGGGAGATTGCTGAAACCGCACAGCTTTCTCAGTTAGAGCAAACTCAGAAGTCTGCTGAAGAAACAGTCCAAGAAGCTGAAGAAACTGTTAATGCTGAAAGGACTGAGCCACAACCTGTCCTTCCTCAGCAGGTAGTTAATTCAACCATCAGTAAAACTTCAAATTCTGAAAATTGTTCTTTTGCTAAAATTATTCTTTCTCTACAGACTCTCAAGATACAAGTCAGATGGTTGCTGAAGCCTCTGAACCAGAACCAACAACACTCCCTGCTCAGCAGGATGAACAATGGAGGATGCTACTCAGCTCCTCATGGAATGGAAATTGTACTACATGAGCTTGCTGACTCTCAGCAGGTAAATCATGTTTCAGATTTAAACTCTAAAACAATTCTCCAAACCAATCCTGATCTAAATAAAATTCTTTTTCAGGCTCAAAAGGAGACCACTGAAGTGGTACTCATCACTGAAGATCAGCAAGTAAGTTCTGAAGAACTTTACTTGAGCTTCAAGAGGACAACTTTGTCAAGAGTTGCTAAGTCCGTCAGCAACTGGCAAGATATAGGAGAATGGACTTCTCAGATCTTCACCTC
>CM051457.1:53063949-53083369 GCA_028274465.1 Plantago ovata
GTCCTCAAATACAAAAGAATTACTGATACGGGAATCAGAAATATCTTTTAAACTTAGAAAATTATGAGATATCTAAGTAGGGGGAACTTTCAGCAAGTAGCTAGATTGTTAATTCAACTCGCTGAAAAGATTCTTGTCTATTTCAGCAAGCAATCTATCCCTTATTACTCTCGGTAAAATCAATTTGTGACGTTAAGCTGGCACAGATAAACTCGCAATAATCATGACATGAAATTCAATCGTGGCCATTGATTAAAAGGAGTTATTATTCTAACGGCTAAAAAACAAAGAGAGAGAGTGCTCTGACGGTTTTAGTTAGTGGGCCACTACGCATTCAATGCAAAGGCTCCACTATCTCCAGTGTTTCTCTGTTTTACCCTTGCTGAGAACTCAAATCGATTGAGCTTCTCACACACCAGAGACACTATATAAAGAAGGAGTTAGAGAAATGACAAAATTCTTTAACTCACATTTCCTTCTCTGCAATTTCTAGCCTGAAACTACTGTACCTCCGGTCAAAAAGCAAACTATCTTTTTCGTACAATTTCTTGCTCTATATAAAGAAATGGCTCCCAAGAGACAGTCATCTAAGTCCTCAAAATCGTCAAAGGTTGACAGTGCTAAACACGCATTGCTCCGGTGACTGCTCCGGTGACTTCTCTGACCCAAAACACAGCGAAAGTTGTGTTGAAAAACGACCGAATCACTGAAAAACCTATGCCTCCGTCATATCTTGACACTGCAAAGTGTGAGATGTTGATGCAATGGGGAGGATTTGCAAAAGAAAAGTACATTAGGTACTTTTATGAACAAGAACTTGATGACCAAAATGAAGAGGCGCTTGAGTTCATCAAGCAGCAAGGCCTCATGAACTTTATCTCTGCTCGCACTAAGCAAGTGAGCATGATTGATACAATGGAGTTCTACAATAATGCAGAAATCCAGTCCCTTACAGACAGTAATGGAGTCACTGAAAAAGTGATCCTTACTTATGTTCAGAACACGCAAATCGTCCTGAAATGGACTGATTTAGCGGAGATTTTTCAGATTCCAACTACTGGAACTGAAGACGACGTCACTGCCACTGACGAAGAAATTGAAGCTTTCTACAGTGACGTCAGAAATGCAAAAATGAAGAAAGGCGAGATAGCTCCCGTGACTTGGACAAAGCACGTTAAGAGAAAGCATCTCTGTCCTTCACTTGGTCTAGTAGCTCTGCTACTGATTAAAGTTCTTGACTCCCAAGTCGGAGGAATTGACCAAGTAGGCCTGAGAAGATGGCCATTGCTGATGCATATCCATGAGAATAAATCGGAACTTAACTGGGCTAAGTACATTTTCAACAGGCTTGTTGATTGTGTTACTAAGTTTAAGGTAAAGGTAGAAGACAACAAGGTCTCACCTTCCTTCCAGTTATGTATGGAATCAAGATATGCTATATCCTTGAACATTTCAGGATTCAGCTAAGAAACCCATTGCCAATCAAGAAATCTGTGTGCAATGTGGGAAGATCTTTCTACAAGCAGAATGTACCTAAGATTGCTGGTAAGAAAACCAAGAAGACAACAACTGCAAATGTTGTCAGCACAAGCCAGCAAGAAAGGTATACAACAGTTGCAGATGTTACCCCTCAGCAACTTAGAGATGAAACTGCTGTTGGAGGTGGTAACACAAATGAAACTGCTGTAGAAAATCAACAAGGTACGTGTACAAGAGCCGTTGCTGAAAATGCAACAATAGATGACTCTGGGAAACTGGAGAAATCTAAAAGAAAAAGAGGAAAGCTGATGATGACACTCAGACTGCAGCGTCATCAGCAAATCCCGTACCTAAGAGGAGACGGACAAGTAACAAAAGAAAGAAGACACTGGCTTCTCAGTCAGTCCCCAATGTCCAAGACTCCTCAGTCAATTCCCAGACAAATGCTGAAACGCATTTGCCAGTAGATGTTGCTGAAATAATTACTGAAACATACATCAGCAATGTTGAAGTGTTTGCGGAAGCCTTCAACAATCAACGTAACGTTGATAACTCTACTGAGAATAGACCACAAGGCAGTGGAAATGAAATTCCTGCCCAAGTCCCAGATATCTACTTTGTAGATAATCTTGATGATCAAACTATGGAACCAGTAAGCAACATTGCTGCTGATATGCAAAGAGCGGCACTTGCTGATGCTGCTGAACAGATGGTTGCTGAACAAGCAACTCATCAAGTTGCTGAAACCCAGCTTGCTGATGGACCAGTTGCTGAGATAGCAATGGTTCCTGTTCCTGAAGTTGCTGAAACTCAAGAAGCATTATTCAAAGACGCATCTCTTGATGCTGAGAATACTGGCCGAAGTTCACCCAAGACTTCAATTGACAAATTCCAGCTTGTACTGGAATATTTAAGCAAACAAATGGAGTTGGAGATTGAAGAATCATCCAACAAGTCAATTGATCTCTTCATGACAAGCAGTGAGCTTAAAGGTCAAGTTGCTTCTGCTCAACTTGTCAATTCAGAGACAAGGGAGATTGCTGAAACCGCACAGCTTTCTCAGTTAGAGCAAACTCAGAAGTCTGCTGAAGAAACAGTCCAAGAAGCTGAAGAAACTGTTAATGCTGAAAGGACTGAGCCACAACCTGTCCTTCCTCAGCAGGTAGTTAATTCAACCATCAGTAAAACTTCAAATTCTGAAAATTGTTCTTTGCTAAAATTATTCTTTCTCTACAGACTTCTCAAGATACAAGTCAGAAGGTTGCTGAAGCCTCTGAACCAGAACCAACACTCCCTGCTCAGCAGGATGAACAAATGGAGGATGCTACCCCAGCTCCTCATGGAATGGAAATTGTACTACATGAGCTTGCTGACTCTCAGCAGGTAAATCATGTTTCAGATTTAAACTCTAAAACAATTCTCCAAACCAATCCTGATCTAAATAAAATTCTTTTTCAGGCTCAAAGGAGACCACTGAAGTGGTACGTATCACTGAAGATCAGCAAGTAAGTTCGTAAGAACTTTACTTGAGCTTCAAGAGGACAACTTTGTCAAGAGTTGCTAAGTCCGTCAGCAACTGGCAAAGATATAGGAGAATGGACTTCTCAGATCTTCACCTTCATCTCTCAAATGAGAAAAAGAGATCTTCACTGCTGAAGCTCGAAATATTTGTCCACTCCATCCTTCCTGACGAAATGACATATTCTCAGCAAATGAGTTCAAATCTGATTGCTCAAATCAGAGAGAATATGAAGGCCAAATTTAAGAGTGCCTCTCCAGCTGAACAAGTTGTGATGCTCAAAGGCTCCTTTGTTCCTGTGGTGGCTGATCCCCACAAACTAACTGAGGAAGAGGAAGTGACAAGTGTTGCTTTGTATAAGCACGTTGAGCTAGTCATTTTGACTGATGATGAAGAAGAAGAAGAAGATGAGAACATTCCCACTGATCCCAGTTATGATGAAGGGAAAGATTCTAAGGACAAAAAGGATGACGATGATGACAATCAAGGTCCAAGTCCTGGTGCTGGTGGATTAAAGTTAACAGTTGCTGAAACTAATCCCTCTGACAATCAGCAAGCTGATCAACAACAATCTCAGCAAGAATCTCAACCTCCTCCTGCTGCTGCTGAAAATCAAGCACCTGTACAAGGTGCTGATACTGAAGAAGAGTACGCCAGAAAAAGGGCTGCCTTGAAAAATGGCAAGAGTCCAGTTTCTGATGCCAAGGTTACTGAAGAAAACCTTGAAGATTAGGATGAAGAAGATGAAGATTACCAACGAGCTTTACAAAATAGTCTCGTGATCCATGCAAGGCATACGCAGGATCTGGAAATTGGTGAATCTTCAAGACCAAAATCAAAGGAAGTTCCATCCCTTCCACTTACTACTGGCGCAACTCCAGTTATTGAGTCTCAAACGTTGCCTTCAGCAACTACTCAATTAAAACTAACTACTTGCGAAACTCAGTAATTGAGCCCCAAACTCAATTGAAACAACTATCTACTGGTGAAACTCAAGTCGTTGAGTCTGAAGTGTTGCCATCAGCAACCACTCAACAAAAAGGAAGTGAAGCTACTGACAAAGGCTCCAAAGTCGCTCAACTTGATGAATCTGAGGATGATGACGACTTGTCAGAAAATGATGATGAACAATCCAAAAGAGACCCAAAAGTCGTACAGATTCCTCCTCCTGATTACATCGATGATTTGGACGATGGACTAAGAGCCGAATTGCTGACACGTGATGATCAGTTTGCTTCTGAAATTAAGGTTCATTCCTTAACACCGCATTTAGTGCCGTTCCCAAGAGTTGAGGAGTTTACTCCCAGAATTCTAGCACTAAAGCAAGTCCATGATGCCTGCAAAGCTGAAGATGAGGCATTGCTTGCTGAGAGCCCACTTGACATTGGAAAGATATTGGCTACAGTGCTGAGACGCACTACAACTTTGACAATAGCTCAGAGAGACATAAGTCTTTATCACAAGAGCTATGAAGAAGATGTAAGTCAGGCGCTCAAGCTTGCAAAGACTGCTCTCGTCAAAGCTCAGAATATTATGGATGAGAAGGCCGCAACAGAGAAAAGACATGAAGAGAACATGATGAATATTCAAAAAGAGTTAGCAACAATGAACTCTGACCAACAGGAAATCATCATGAAGTATAACAGCCTCAACACTCTTGCTGAAAATTGCAATGAGTTTTATTCTCTGCACATCACTCCGATGTTGCAATCCATGTCTAAGGGGGAAAAGAAGACTAGAAAAAGCAATCAAACCCCTCCTACTCCTGCTGCTGATACGCCACTTCCACTAGAACCTCTTGCTGAAAAAGAGCAAAGTTCTAAAAGACAAGAAGAAACTGAGTTAAATTCAGCAAGTACCAAAAAGAGAAAAACCGCTGCTGAAACTCAAGATTTCTGTCACAATGAAAGTCATCACAATCTGAATGAAGATGATGAAGAAGATGATGACAATCAAACAATAGCTCAAGCCATAAGAGCTAGACCCTTAACAGCCATAACTCCGTCTGGCCACTCAAGGCATTTTTCGTCTGACTCTTCAGCAAGAGATCAAGACAATGCTAAAACAAGAAGAAGAAGGCAAAGACAGGAAGAGAAAAGGCTGGCCAGCATTGCTATTGGCTCCGGCATTGAATATACTAAGACCAGCAATGAGGAAACCACTCAGAATATAATAAGAAACATTCATGGTTGCTGGATTTTAAAGCTGGAAGACTTGCTGGTGAATGAGTTCTTTCCTACAGCCATTTTGAATCAGATGTTCAAATGGATTGAACTCAAGGTCCAAAGAAAGCAAAGGGAAGAATCCCTCCCAAGAAATATTGTTGGGAAATGGTTGAATCTAGAGGTCTATGTAAGAAGAGTTGCCATTGGTAAGACATACAAGCAAGAACCAAATATAATCAAACCACCTGGCATCGCTTTCTATGCTGACCCGGTAACAAAGAAACCTAAGAAGAAACTTGGATTGATTCCTTATGAGTACTTCTATCTGACTGCTCAGGATCAAGAAGAAGATCTTCTCTGGTTAAGAAAGATTCATCCGAGAAACATTTCAGATACACAGCTTCTCCATGCCAGCAATTGGGGCATGCATTTGTGGGTAATTAACTACATGGAAATGAATGCTGAAAAGCATCATCATACTGCCTGCAAAAATGCAAGAATTCTTCAACTACAAGTCCGTAGGCTTCTGGAAAACTACGAGAAGGATTGTGTTGAATTCACTGCTCTTGCTGAGAAGAGTGTAAGAGAGATTCTGAGAAAATCCCCTGAAAGAGTTTAAGTCCCTGCAATAGTTTTTGTTAAAGTTTTTGTTTGCTGATTCATTGTTATCTATGCTTTCTTGTAAACTTCTGAATGATAACTTTCAGCAATGAATTCTTTTTTGACTCTTATTGGTTTTTGATTATGCAACTTACTGATGCTTACTGTTTATTATTTCAAGTATGCTTGCATTAATCATCTGATTTATTCAACATCAGAAACCTCTAAAAGGGTAACAATTAATTTAGCCATGGATTGCTAACATCAAAAAGGGGGAAATTTGTTAGGAAACTTGTAATTTTGATGAGCAATTAACCATGCTAAATTAAGAAAAGTCCAGTAACTAGTACTCTTAAGGTCCATAGGAATTTAGAATTTTAAGGACATTGTAAAAGAGGAACGTTTGCTGATGACTTAGATAGGTGTTAGATAAGTTATTTCTTTTGTGGATGACGTACTTTAATTTCTGTGAAGAAATTAATCTATTGACACATTTGCGTATGATGTATTTTATTTTCTGAAAAGAAAATATCTTATTGATGCTTAGCTTTGATGTAATTTATTTTCTGAAAAGAAAATGACCTATTGAAGCATTTGCTGAAGATGTATTTTGTTTATTACAAACACATTATTGAAGCAAATAAGAAACCGGTCAGAATCTTGAAGACTTTTGAAGATCTGAAGACTTGAAGACTTGAAGATTGCTGAAGACTGGTAAGGCACGTGTTGCTCAGAAAGTGAAATTTTCAGCAACAGCATTGCATAAGTGAAAATCTGAAAGACAGAGTAGGTTGTGCTTGCTGAAACTGAGAATGAACACTTGCTGATAAACATATGTGACCTCTTGCTGAATGTACGTGATTTTGCGCTCCATTGTTACTGTTTGAATTCTATTCAAAGGTGCATTTAATGCAAAGCTTACACACAAAGGACATGAAGACTAGAAGACAAACAAAGGTTGCTGCTGAAAGTACAAAAGCAAGATAGTGACATGTTAAGGAACAAAAGCCTTAGGATTTGAAATTCAAACGGCTCCTTACTTGCACTATAAATAGAGGTCATCCGGCAAAGAGTTGAAGTGTGTCAACAACGTGATCAAACTCTCACTTGTGCTTAAAATTCACAAACCTTCAAACACTCTTACTGCCATTGATCCGTTCCAAGACTTAAAGCTTGAAAAAGCTACTTGTGAAGAAGTAGAACAAACTCGGCTAAGAAATTAGTTAAGTGTTCTTTCTTTCGAACAAGAACAAGTCTTGACACCAGAAACAATCAAACTTGTTTACTGCAAAGTATTCCAAGTTGTGTTTCTTAGATTACTTGTTGTAACTGAATAAGTTATAATTAAGTTATCTCACCCCAAAACTCTCTAACTGAAAATACACCCTTTCAGGTGTGATATTCAGGGGGAACTTAATCGAGCATAGTTTTGCTGATTAAAAGTACCAAGTTTGGTGGAGAACAAGGTTGAGTTCTCTAGTTTAGGTTGGAGACAAAGCAAGTGTGCTTTGGTTTCTGTTGAATCGCTTTAGATAGGAGATTGTAAGGAACCTCAATCATATCTTAGTGGATTCAGTCCTAGAAAGGACAAAGTGGATTAGTTGGGAGATTACGCCACTCTCAGATACCACTCTAAAAACGTTTGTGTGATTTATTTACTGCATTTAGCTTTCAGCAAATTATATCTGTTTGTACACAGACACTCACATCACTTGCTGAAACACTTTACTTGCTGAAAGAGCACTTATTGTTTCAAAGACTTCCACTCTCTGATTTTAAGTATCAGCAAACCAAGCTACTGGAAAGTAACTTACGCTTGCTGAGAAAGTTAAGTATCAGCAACCTCATTACTGAAAAGTAATAAGTACTTGCTGAGAAAGTTTTAAACGATAAAAGTTTGAAAAGACTATTCACCCCCCCCCCCCCTCTAGTCTTTTCTTGTTGTTTAAAGGGACCAACAAGATTATAATGGAGAAGCCGGCGCCGATTCGGATGAGAAAAACAAAAATCGGATGAGAAAGATGAAAAATGGAGATTTGGGAATGTCGGAGGAGATCGGAAGAAGACGAGCAGATTCATGTCGGCTCAAATCGGGTAAAATTTCCGAAAGGAGAAACGGAGAAGGAGGAAGAAATGTTGTGTCGGCTCAAATGGGGAAAGCTCCCTAGGGTTCAAGTCATTTTATAGATAGGTAATTCGCCGGTTACACTTAGTTCGCAAGTGTCAATTCTCCTTAATTCGCGAGAGGTCAAAAAATGGCTTTTTGTGTCTAATTTATTCATTTACTAGCTATAATGTATTGTATGTTTTACTTGGATATCTATAGGTTATTATAATTGTTATAAAATTGGAATTACTCGATATATTATTTTTATAATATTATTTTGTAAACAATTTATGTTATTACGTCATGTAGAAGATTGACCGGTCATGCAGAAGATCGACCGGTAATGACACCTGGATCGTCTGTAATACTGTCACCGAATAATGGTCTGTCGGGTGAACTTGCTAATCGCATTTTTTAACATTTGTAACATCTATGTTTTTGGTAGTTGACTTTTATTTTATATTTTATAATATTATTGATTTATTAATTTTTGTTATACTCTTACAATCGAATCACCTTTCTATTTATGGAAATCTTATAAGTTAGAAGTATATTGTACGGTGGCATTGATACATTTATGTGCGTTTTAAAAATATCATTCATTTGATAACTTATTTATCCTCTTATATTGTGTAGACGCTCAGAATCTACAATCACGAACTAATACGAATTGGGGGGCACCAGCGACCTGTAAGACAACACTAGCAAACCTAGAGCGGTAAAATACCAAGGTGACACCGGTGTGGCGCCGACCAAAGGGACTCCGACGCTCAAGTTAGTGATGGATAATGAATTGAATGCAAATAAGTAAATAAATGAGAGCGCAAGGAAGAGAGAAAATATGCTTGTCCTTTAAGTAGATCGGGACCGGTTGGATCGAGTTTAGGTCGAACGTGACTGACTGCTCTACCTTGACCAGTCGGTAAGTCGACAATCAGATGGTTGTTGACCACCTATGATCGGTTGGTAAGTTAGCGGCTGGACGATTGATAACCTCCTTTGATCAGTCGGATGGGATTGTATGGATTGCTAGGGTTTTGGATTCAGAGAGCTTTAGAATATTGAAAGTCGCGGGTCAGTATCCGATGATCTCGTTCAGGGAGTTAGCATCGCCTTTTATAAGCGCGTCTAGGCGAGCGTTTGGGGTCAGTCAGTCACTTCATTCCGAGATCTTAGGCGGATAAGTGTCAACTGACGTAGTGGACTTGACCAGGACGTTAGGGTTTCTTACCGGGTTCTTCTCATAGGTCGGCCTAACAACCTTTGAAGAAGTGTAAACCCTAAGAAGTGGAGGCAGACTAGTTTAATTAGATCAACTGACCGGGTTCATGAAGGAGGTCGGTAGGTTTGGGCTGACGTCATCGTTGCAGTTCGGAGTCCAGCCTAATGCTTGGTTGGTCTCTCAGCCCATCAACCTCTTTCAATTGGTCCGCACTCAACATTGGGCTTACTCCTGACCTCATGCAGCTGGGTCGTTAATGTATAACCCAATATGGAGTAAGTTGAAGACCAAGCCACGACATAGTTTGGGCTAACTTCTATTAATCAAGTAGGATACATATTTTTGCCACTACAATTTGTCCCCCACTCTCTAAGTCGAATTGTTTCGAGTTGGAGAGTAGATGAATTCACCTGGCATATTGGAAACTTTATCGAATGTGCACCTTTCTTATGAGTTAGTTATGCTCAAGCATCACGAATTGAGCGTCTCACGGGTAAACGGTCTGATGGAATTTGAAAGTAATTGACCAAAAGTAATTCATACAAGTGATAATGAATGACCGAGAGCATTGACTTGTAACTCGCCAAGCGTAGCATTAAGTCATTGAAAAAAAAACACAAGAATAATCTTGGTATAATTTCATTATAAACATATTAGAAGAGAACAATATTATTATATGTTTATGCAACATGCAATTTCAACACAACTTATATGGGTATGTGAATACGTATTGCATTTGTCCGTAAATAAAATGGACTAACTTGGGATTTAAATAATAGGCCAGGTCCGTTTCTTCGGCCCAACAAGGTAAAACAAGGATTTTTTTTTCTTTTGACCTAGCTTGCACATCCCTCCATTCAGCTGCTGCCTCCCTTATCCCAACATCCTCTTTCCCAACTTTTCATTTTTACATGTTCATCCTTTTTTCGAGCAAAAGGAAGTTGTCTTGAAAAATTTCTTCTCTATTGTGCAACCGCGACGGGAGCCATGATCTGAGGCGGGTTATGCGATCCTTCTAACAAGTAAGTCCGTCTCCCATTTTTATTCTTGAGTTTAGCGAGCTGGACAAAGTAACTTTCAATGGACACTTCTCTTCTCTTTCAACCCATTCTCTAATCCGTTTGGGAATTCTGTGGGCTTCGAGTATGTGGAGTGTGTTTCTAGATGATAAAGATTTTTTCAAGTCTTTTTTCCATTTCTCTGGATTGATGCTCCGCGAGTTTTGGTTGAGAAACCCAGTAAGATTCAATTTTTACTGTAGCTCCTGAATTTTGGCGAGAAGAATTCTAAATTTCGGGTGAAGGGAGGTCGCAAATCTCTTACACTCACCGAAGTTCGGCAACTGTAGCGGAGGAATTTTTCGACTAGGGTAAGCTTCGACTGTTTTCGAACACTTTTATAATCAAGGATGCTCACAAGATGGATATTCCTGTTTCTCGTTGTGATTGAGTAGTTTACGATGTTGACTCTTGGATATATCTTGTAAAAAATCAGGAAAATATCGGACTCGGGATTTTGAAAAAAAAAAAAAAAAAACTTGATTGAACCTTGAACTTGTTTGTTTGGATCATTGTAATATTTGTAATATTTGAAGTTTGAACTAGCTTGTTTGTTTAAATTGGATCATTGTAATGTTCTAGTGATGTACTACTACTATGAGTCTATGACTTTATTATTGTTTCAATTAGTTAAAATGACATTTATGTTTGAATTTTCGATGTAATTTGTTGATAAATAATTAAATATGTATAGTATTTATTATATACTTCGTATGATTTTACATATTCTTTATCTGTTCCGAGACAAATGTCCGAGATGACCCGGGTTGACGCTTCTTAGGAGGTCGTCCGAAAAGGCCTCCGATACGAGATCTTAAATATATTTATCTACTACTTCGTCTTAAATATTGTAGATGCTAATTAAATTAATTATAATCCTAAAGGACATGTTATTCGATAACAGGATGAACAAGAGATTAAACCCTTAATACTCGTCCATCCCTGATGATGGAATTTTAACAAGAGAAAATTTATCTAGCAAAAATGACATATCCTACACTCTAATACAATTATGAGATACTACTAGAGATACAACTACAAGTAACAAAAACATTAAAAAAATAAATAAATAAAAGAAAGAAAGAAAGAAAGAAAAAAAACTGAAAGGAGAGAGTCAGGCTTATCGGTCTAGCATGTAATCATGTATCTGTGGATGTCAAATCGATTTTATTGGAACTCACACACAAAATATACCCTCTAATTACTCCTCTCTCACTTCCATCAATCATGATTTGTTATTAAAATACTGATATCTTATCTTAATTGACCTAAGTCAAATGGGAAGATTAAACATAATGTAACAACTTATTCATTTATTTGGCTAAGTTTATATTCATTTCGTTGCTTCTATTTTTCAGTATTGTTTTTACAAAGTAATGTAACTCAATTACAATGAATATAAGCTCCTATATTAATACTTCTAAATACTCCGTATTTTTTACATAACATCCCTGCCCAAAGCCTTTTTGTTCTGATAAGTTCTCCTTGCCTGCCTATAAGCTTCATCCATTTGATCATCAATTGTGTTCTCAATTAAATAATCACCAAGCTCCTCAAGCTCGATTGGAGGTGAGAGAAATAATTAACGTTGAGATTTTAAGTAGATTTTTTTATCACCTTAAGTTTAGGAAGTAAATTAGTTCGAAATCACCACTACTACTACTAGCCATCTCCAAAAATTTCTCCTTCCAGGATCATTCATTGTAACTATTAATCAAGTAACTTTATATATTATGAAATTGTACCTGTTACGTCTTCTTCTTCATAAACCAAATTTAATTTCACAAGACCACTTTCACATGGGACTAGCTTGAATAGATGATCTTTACAAGTGAATAAAAAATAGGGTGCTCAGTGTAAATAATTAGGGACAAAATATCTTAATTCTTAGTTACAATTATTAGTCCCAAATTAGCAGTTACCACAAATCTCTCCCTCAACTCATTTATATCCGGATGTTCACATATATACTAAAATTAGAGTTTTGTTCTATTTAAATTGACTTTGTCAATAATGTGCATCCTAGTCATTTTTATTTTCACGTGGGTACCGCGTGTCATTCAACTAATTTCATTTATAAAACTTTCTAAATTAAGACTTTTAATATAACATTAACATAAACCTTAATATATTTTTATATGTTTTAAAATATTACTAAAAATGCCAAACACGTACATAACATATACTTCAGACGAATAATATGCTTGTTAATATATCTTTTAAAGTTGAATAATCTTATTTATTTAGTCCAAAATTTAATAAGCTACTAGTAAATTGACACGCGGTACCCGCGTGATAAAGTATAATTGAATTTTAATCCGTCTAAAAGTCGATATCTAATACATTGTTCATAACATTATCCATCGGAATATTACTACAAATTGTTTAAAGCTATTTTTAAAATTTATTACTACAAATTTGTGTATTTATCGAAATATATTATTTAAAATTAATATATTATTATATGTTATCCTGCCATCAAATTAAATTAATTTATTTTACATGTCTATCTCTACATGTTATCAGGCCCATATAGCCATATCCCTGCTAAAACATTTAGAGAACGGAATTGTTTGGTGTCTATTTGCATTAGAGTATGGAATTGCGGATGTGGGAGTATTTTACTTGGTATTAATATATAACAAGGATTTGGAGTCAAACTACAACTCTTAAATTTTTTTTTTGGAAACGGCTAATTTTTTTTATTCCATAACGAGTATAAGATATACTCAAGATTATACACTGTACAACATACCGAATTGCTGACCTTGAACAAGAGGCCAAACAAAACAGGAAAGAGAAGCCTAAATAGGCACTGGTAATTGAAGACAACTCTAACTAATTAACCAATCCCACATATCTTTATTCACCGCACATCTAGGCCAGCAACTATAACATATGCCACTAATGAAAACTCTTAAAATCACCTTGTTAAAAAACTAGAAGTATAATTCATGCCACTAGTTTTGAGTATACACGACCCCTATTACTTCCAAACAAACCATGCATTAGGACATGAATATGCAGAGATACCTATACATCATCACATCAATCACCATACGTTATTGTCAGATCCACTTTAGTATTTTACTTGAGTTTTTTACCTATTATGAGTATCTTCATATTATTTAAAGTTTTGGCTAATTTGAGCCTATTTAATTAAAATTAGTCATAGTTGAGATTTCCAATGCACCATTTTAGTTGCTACTTCCTCCATATTTAATTAATTGAAATTTTAGGCTAATTCTCATTAATTAAGAAAAGTAATGGAGGAAGTACATTTATCTTTGTTGGTCCCTTTAAACAACAAGAAAAGACTAGAGGGGGGGTGAATAGTCTTTTCAAACTTTTGTCGTTTAAAAACTTTCTCAGCAAGTACTTATTACTTTTCAGTAATGAGGTTGATGATACATAACTTTCTCAGCAAGCGTAAGTTACTTTCCAGTAGCTTGGTTTGCTGATACTTAAAATCAGAGAGTGGAAGTCTTTGAAACAATAAGTGCTCTTTCAGCAAGTAAAGGGATTCAGCAAGTGAAGTGAGTGACTGTGTACAAACAAATATAATTTGCTGAAAGCTAAATGCAGTAAGTAAATCACACAAACGCTTTTATAGTTGTATCTGAGAGTGGCGTAATCTCTCAACTAATCCACTTTGTCATTTCTAGGACTGAATCCACTAAGATATGATTGAGGTTCCTTACAATCTCCTATCTAAAGCGATTCAACAGAAACCAAAGCACACTTGCTTTGTCTCCAACCTAAACTAGAGAACTCAACCTTGTTCTCCACCAAACTTGGTACTTTTAATCAGCAAAACCTTGCTCGATTAAGTTCCCCCTGAATATCACGCCTGAAAGGTTGTATTTTCAGTTAGAGAGTTTTGGGGTGAGATAACTTAATTATAACTTATTCAGTTACAACAAGTAATCTAAGAAACACAACTTGGAATACTTTGCAGTAAACAAGTTTGATTGTTTCTGGTGTCAAGACTTGTTCTTGTTCGAAAGAAAGAACACTTAACTAATTTCTTAGCCGAGTTTGTTCTACTTCTTCACAAGTAGCTTTTTCAAGCTTTAAGTCTTGGAACGGAACAATGGCAGTAAGCGTGTTTGAAGGTTTGTGAGTTTTTAAGCACAAGTGAGAGTTTGATCACGTTGTTGACACACTTCAACTCTTTGCCGGATGACCTCTATTTATAGTGCAAGTAAGGAGCCGTTTGAAATTCAAATCCTAAGGCTTTTGTTCCTTAACATGTCACTATCTTGCTTTTGTACTTTCAGCAGCGACTTTGTTTGTCTTCTAGTCTTCATGTCCTTCGTGTGTAAGCTTTGCATTAAATGCATATTTGAATAGAATTCAAACAGTAACATTGGAGCGCAATTTCACGTACATTCAGCAAGAGGTCACATATGTTCATCAGCAAGTGTTCATTCTCAGTTTCAGCAAGCACAACCTACTCTGTCTTTCAGATTTTCACTTATGCAATGCTGTTGCTGAAAATTCCACTTTCTGAGCAACACGTGCCTTTACCAGTCTTCAGTAATCTTCAAGTCTTCAAGTATTCAAGTCTTCAGATCTTCAAAAGTCTTCAAGATTCTGACCGGTTTCTTATTTGCTTCAATAATTTGTTTGTAATAAACAAAATATATCTTCAGCAAATGCTTCAATAGGTCATTTTCTTTTCAGAAAATAAGATTTATTAAAGCTAAGCATCAATAAGATATTTTCTTTTCAGAAAATAAAATACATCATACGCTAAAGTGTCAATAAATTATTTTCTTCTCAGAAAATAAAATACGTCATACACAAATGTGTCAATAAGATATTTTCTTCTCAGAAAATAAAATACGTCACACACTAAAGAAATAACTTATCTAAAACCTAACTAAGTCATCAGCATACGTTCCTCTTTTACAATGTCCTTAAAATTCTAAAATCCTATGGACCTTAAGAGTACTAGTTACTGGACTGTTCTTAATTTAGCATGGTTAATTGCTCATCAAAATTACAAGTTTCCAAACAAATTTCCCCCTTTTTGATGTTAGCAATCCATGGCTAAATTAATTGTTACCCTTTTAGAGGTTTCTGATGTTGAATAAATCAGATGATTAATGCAAGCATACTTGAATTAATAAACAGTAAGCATAAGTAAGTTGCATAATCAAAACCAATAAGAGTAAAAAAGAATTCATTGCTGAAAGTTATCATTCAGAAGGTTACAAGAAAGCATAGATAACAATGAATCAGCAAACAAAAACTTTAACAAAAACTATTGCAGGGACTTAAACTCTTTCAGAGGATTTTCTCAAAATCTCTCTTACACTCTTCTCAGCAAGAGCAGTGAATTCAACACAATCTTTCTCGTAGTTTTCCAGAAGCCTACGGACTTGTAGTTGAAGAATTCTTGCATTTTTGCAGGCAGTATGATGATGCTTTTCAGCATTCATTTCCATGTAGTGAATTACCCACAAATGCATGCCCCAATTGCTTGCATGGAGAAGCTGTGTATCTGAAATGTTTCTCGGATGAATCTTTCTTAACCAGAGAAGATCTTCTTCTTGATCCTTAGCAGTGAGATAGAAGTACTCATAAGGAATCAATCCAAGTTTCTTCTTAGGTTTCTTTGTTACCGGATCAGCATAGTAAGCAATGCCAGGTGGTTTTATCAAATCTGGTTCTTGTCTATAAGTCTTACCAATGGTAGTTCTTCTTACTGAGACCTCAAGATTCAACCATCTCCCAGCAATATTTCTTGGGAGGGATTCTTCCCTTTGCTTTCTTTGGACCTTGAGTTCAATCCATTTGAACATTTGATTCAGAATGGCTGTAGGAAAGAACTCATTTACCAGCAAGTCTTCCAGCTTTAGGATCCAGCAACCATGAATGTTTCTGATCACATTCTGAGTGGTTTCGTCATTGCTGGTCTTTGTATATTCAATGCCGGAGCCAATAGCAATGCTGGCCAGCCTTTTCTCTTCCTGTCTTTGCCTTCTTCTTCTAGATTTAGCATTGTCTTGATCTCTTGCCTTGAGTGGCCAGACGGAGTTATGGCTGTTAAGGGTCTAGCTCTTATGGCTTGAGCTATTGTTTGATTTTCATCATCTTCTTCATCATCTTCATTCAGATTGTGATGACTTTCAGTGTGACAGAAATCTTGAGTTTCAGCAGCGGTTTTCTCTTTTTGGTACTTGCTGAATTTAACTCAGTTTCTGCTTGTCTTTTAGAACTTTGCTCTCTTTCAGCAAGAGGTTGTAATGGAAGTGGCGCATCAGCAGCAGTAGTAGGAGAGGTTTGATTGCTTTTTCTTGTCTTCTTTTCCCCCTTAGACATGGATTGCAACATCGGAGTGATGTGCAGAGAATAGAACTCATTGCAATTTTCAGCAAGAGTGTTGAGACTGTTATACTTCATGATGATTTCTTGTTGGTCAGAGTTCATTGTTGCTAACTCTTTTTGAATATTCATCATGTTCTCTTCATGTCTTTTCTCTGTTGCGGCCTTCTCATCCATAATATTCTGAGCTTTGACAAGAGCATTCTTTGCAAGCTTGAGCGCCTGACTTACATCTTCTTCATAGCTCTTATGATAAAGACTGATGTCTCTTTGAGCTATTGTCAAAGTTGTAGTGCGTCTCAGCACTGTAGCCAGTATTTTTCCAATGTCAAGTGGGCTCTCAGCAAGCAATGCCTCATCTTCAGCTTTGCAGGCATCATGGACTTGCTTTAGTGCTAGAATTCTGGGAGTAAACTCCTCAACTCTTGGGAACGACACTAAATGAGGTGTTAAGGAATGAACCTTAATCTCAGAAGCAAACTGATCATCACGCGTCAGCAATTCGGCTCTCAGCCCATCGTCTAAATCATTGATGTAATCAGGAGGAGGAATCTGAACGACTTTTGGGTCTCGCTTAGATTGATCATCATCATTTTCTGACAAGTCGTCATCATCCTCAGATTCATCAAGTTGAGCGACTTTGGAGCCTTTGTCAGTAGCTTCACTTCCTTTTTGTTGAGTGGTTGCTGATGGCAACGCTTCAGACTCAACGACTGGAGTTTCACCAGTATATAGTTGTTTCAATTGAGTTTGTGGCTCAATTACTGGAGTTTCGCCAGTAGTTAGTTTTAATTGAGTAGTTGCTGAAGGCAACGTTTGAGACTCAATAACTGGAGTTTCGCCAGTAGTAAATGGAAGGGAAGGAACTTCCTTTGATTTTGGTCTTGAAGATTCACCAATTTCCAGATTCTGCGTATGCCTTGCATGGATCACGAGACTATTTTGTAGAGCTCGTTGGTAATCTTCATCTTCTTCATCCTTGTCTTCAAGGTTTTCTTCAGTAACCTTGGCATCAGAAACTGGATTCTTGCCATTTTTCAAGGCAGCCCTTTTTCTGGCATATTCTTCTTCAGTATCAGCACCTTGTACAAGTGCTTGATTTTCAGTAGCAGGAGGAGGTTGAGATTCATGCTGAGGTTGTGTTTGTTCAGCTTGCTGATTTTCTTGTTGAACATTTTCAGCAACTGTCAACTTTAGGCCTCCAGCATCAGGACTTGGACCTTGATTGTCATCATCATCGTCTTTCTTGTCCTTGGAATCTTTCCCTTCATCATCACTGGGATCAGTGGGAATGTTCTCATCTTCTTCTTCTTCTTCATCATCTGTCAGAATGACTAGCTCAACATGCTTGTACAAAGCAACACTTGTCACTTCCTCTTCCTCAGTTAATTTGTGGGGATCAGCCACCACAGGAACAAAAAGACCTTTGAGCATCACAGCTTGTTCAGCTGGAGAGGCACTCTTAAATTTGGCCTTCAAATTCTCTCTGATTTGAGCAATCAGATTTGAGCTCATTTGCTGAGAATATGTCATTTCTTCAGGAAGGATGGAGTGGACAAATGTTTCGAGCTTTAACAGTGAAGATCTCTTTTTCTCATTTGAGAGATGAAGGTGAAGATCTGAGAAGTCCATTCTCCTATATCTTTGCAGTTTGCTGACGGACTTAGCAACTTGACAAAGTTGTCCTCTTGAAGCCAAGTAAAGTTCTTCAGAACTTACTTGCTGATCTTCAGTGATGAGTATCACTTCAAAGTCTTGGAACTGAAAGGATATTGGTTTTTGGATTGGTTTAATTTGTACTTTAAGATTGTATGGTTAATAGATTCCAATGATGAGACAGCATCCATTGTAACTTAAATTGTTTGTACCATATACTTCTAGAAATAGTTAGCCGATTATCTACATTAGTGATACATTAGGGTCGTCTTACACATTTCAAAATGTTGTTGCAGGGATCACCACAAGATTCGGTCGCCATTCTTCTTCCTCGGTCACCGTTGCGGTTTCGCCTCCGAGAATTTCACTGGACTATTTGGTGGGAGATCTTATGGAACCACATCTTCAACTCCATCCACAAGTTCCAGCTCACTCTTCTACTAATCTATTCCGTAGCTGATCAATCATGTCTGTCTGGTATTAGTGTAGGACTGTTTACTTAAGGATGTAGTAGAGTAGTATATGGAAGTGAAGTGGAACTAACTAGCCAGACCCTATTAGTAGTATAGTACTATAATTAGTTAATTCAGACTTCTTCATTAGTGTTAAGTTCATCCTTTCGATGGTGATTGGATTTTTGGCGGACCGGCGGTTTAGGACAACAAATACAATATCCTCGACCTCTGTGTATTTTCAGTTTCGGTTTAGGTGATTAGATCAAAAATGTCAAATGATTAATTGTGTTTCAATGGTTTTTTAGACTAATTTCGTTCTAATGGGGACCATGCTCAAGCAATTTGGATTATGTTAAAAGCCTAACATATAAGTTTCGGTTTGATTAACTTAAAAAGCAGCAAGTGGGCACAAGATAAATGGCACATAACATCGCGCCAAGGTAGGGCATCTGTTATGAATGAAAAAGTAATAAATTCCCAAGTTGTGAAACCAACCGACAACTATCCCTTAATTTCTGCAATTCATCGGTGCCATTCCCTACAAGTGTTGGTTGTGACAGGAACAACACCATGCACCGAGTTACCATTCGAGAAGGTGCATTATTTCCCATTGTCTTGTTGTTCTGATATTTTCAGGTCAGTTAAAATAAGAGGGGTAACCTTTTTTAGATCAGCAGTAAAAATTCACATGGTGTGTAGAATCCATTGGCTGGTAGCGTTTATTTGCATGGATTCTTACCTCATCATTTACTTTTTTTAATGGTGTGAGAATTATGATTTCAATTATCCATTGTAACAACCCGGTTTACTAATAGTTAGACACATG
>CM051457.1:53083469-53218663 GCA_028274465.1 Plantago ovata
GATTTCCAATGCACCATTTTAGTTGTACTTCGCTCCATATTAATTAATTGAAATTTGGTTATTCTCATCATTTTTCAGAAAAGTACAAAGGGACACTATTAAATTTATCTTTGTTGGTCCTTTAAACAACAAGAAAAGAGGGGGGGGGGGTGAATAGTCTTTTCAAACTTTGTCGTTTAAAAACTTTCTCAGCAAGTACTTATTACTTTTCAGTAATGAGGTGCTGATACTTAACTTTCTCAGCAAGCGTAAGTTACTTTACAGTAGCTTGGTTGCTGATACTAAAATCAGAGAGCGGAAGTCTTTGAAACAATAAGTGCTTTTTCAGCAAGTAAAGGGTTTCAGCAAGTGAAGTGAGTGACTGTGTACAAACAGATATAATTTGCTGAAAGCTAAATGCAGTAAGTAAATCACACAAACGCTTTTATAGTGGTATCTGAGAGTGGCGTAATCTCTCAACTAATCCACTTTGTCCTTTCTAGGACTGAATCCACTAAGATATGATTGAGGTTCCTTACAATCTCCTATCTAAAGCGATTCAACAGAAACCAAAGCACACTTGCTTTGTCTCCAACCTAAACTAGAGAACTCAACCTTGTTCTCCACCAAACTTGGTACTTTTAATCAGCAAAACTTGCTCGATTAAGTTCCCCCTGAATATCACGCCTGAAAGGGTGTATTTTCAGTTAGAGAGTTTTGGGGTGAGATAACTTAATTATAACTTATTCAGTTACAACAAGTAATCTAAGAAACACAACTTGGAATACTTTGCAGTAAACAAGTTTGATTGTTTCTGGTGTCAAGACTTGTTCTTGTTCGAAAGAAAGAACACTTAACTAATTTCTTAGCCGAGTTTGTTCTACTTCTTCACAAGTAGCTTTTTCAAGCTTTAAGTCTTGGAACGGATCAATGGCAGTAAGAGTGTTTGAAGGTTTGTGAGTTTTAAGCACAAGTGAGAGTTTGATCACGTTGTTGACACACTTCAACTCTTTGCCGGATGACCTCTATTTATAGTGCAAGTAAGGAGCCGTTTGAATTTCAAATCCTAAGGCTTTTGTTCCTTAACATGTCACTATCTTGCTTTTGTACTTTCAGCAGCAACTTTGTTTGTCTTCTAGTCTTCATGTCCTTCGGTGTAAGCTTTGCATTAAATGCACATTTGAATAGAATTCAAACAGTAACATTGGAGCGCAAAATCACGTACATTCAGCAAGAGGTCACATATGTTCATCAGCAAGTGTTCATTCTCAGTTTCAGCAAGCACAACCTACTCTGTCTTTCAGATTTTCACTTATGCAATGCTGTTGCTGAAAATTCCACTTTCTGAGCAACACGTGCCTTACCAGTCTTCAGCAATCTTCAAGTCTTCAAGTCTTCAAGTCTTCAGATCTTCAAAAGTCTTCAAGATTCTGACCGGTTTCTTATTTGCTTCAATAATTTGTTTGTAATAAACAAAATATATCTTCAGCAAATGCTTCAATAGGTCATTTTCTTTTCAGAAAATAAGATTCATTAAAGCTAAGCATCAATAAGATATTTTCTTTTCAGAAAATAAAATACATCATACGCTAAAGTGTCAATAAATTATTTTCTTCAGAAAATAAATACGTCATACACAAAGTGTTAATATTTCTTCTCAGAAAATAAAATACGTCATACACTAAAGAAATAACTTATCTAAAACCTAACTAAGTCATCAGCAAACGTTCCTCTTTTACAATGTCCTTAAAATTCTAAATCCTATGGACCTTAAGAGTACTAGTTACTGGACTGTTCTTAATTTAGCATGGTTAATTGCTCATCAAAATTACAAGTTTCCTAACAATTTCCCCCTTTTTGATGTTAGCAATCCATGGCTAAATTAATTGTTACCCTTTTAGAGGTTTCTGATGTTGAATAAATCAGATGATTAATGCAAGCATACTTGAATTAATAAACAGTAAGCATAAGTAAGTTGCATAATCAAAACCAATAAGAGTCAAAAAGAATTCATTGCTGAAAGTTATCATTCAGAAGTTTACAAGAAAGCATAGATAACAAGAATCAGCAAACAAAAACTTTAACAAAAACTATTGCAGGGACTTAAACTCTTTCAGAGGATTTTCTCAAAATCTCTCTTACACTCTTCTCAGCAGAGCAGTGAATTCAACACAATCCTTCTCGTAGTTTTCCAGAAGCCTACGGACTTGTAGTTGAAGAATTCTTGCATTTTTGCAGGCAGTATGATGATGCTTTTCAGCATTCATTTCCATGTAGTTAATTACCCACAAATGCATGCCCCAATTGCTGGCATGGAGAAGCTGTGTATCTGAAATGTTTCTCGGATGAATCTTTCTTAACCAGAGAAGATCTTCTTCTTGATCCTTAGCAGTGAGATAGAAGTACTCATAAGGAATCAATCCAAGTTTCTTCTTAGGTTCTTTGTTACCGGGTCAGCATAGTAAGCAATGCCAGGTGGTTTGATCAATCTGGTTCTTGTCTATAAGTCTTACCAATGGCAACTCTTCTTACTGAGACCTCAAGATTCAACCATCTCCCAGCAATATTTCTTGGGAGGGATTCTTCCTTTGCTTTCTTTGGACCTTGAGTTCAATCCATTTGAACATTTGATTCAAATGGCTGTAGGAAAGAACTCATTTACCAGCAAGTCTTCCAGCTTTAGGATCCAGCAACCATGAATGTTTCTGATCACATTCTGAGTGGTTTCATCATTGCTGGTCTTTGTATATTCAATGCCGGAGCCAATAGCAATGCTGGCCAGCCTTTTCTCTTCCTGTCTTTGCCTTCTTCTTCTTGATTTAGCATTGTCTTGATCTCTTGCCTTGAGTGGCCAGACGGAGTTATGGCTGTTAAGGGTCTAGCTCTTATGGCTTGAGCTATTGTTTGATTGTCATCATCTTCTTCATCATCTTCATTCAGATTGTGATGACTTTCAGTGTGACAGAAATCTTGAGTTTCAGCAGCGGTTTTTCTTTTTGGTACTTGCTGAATTTAACTCAGTTTCTGCTTGTCTTTTAGAACTTTGCTCTCTTTCAGCAAGAGGTTCTAATGGAAGTGGCACATCAGCAGCAGGAGTAGGAGGGGTTTGATTGCTTTTTCTAGTCTTCTTTTCCCCCTTAGACATGGATTGCAACATCGGAGTGATGTGCAGAGAATAAAACTCATTGCAATTTTCAGCAAGAGTGTTGAGACTGTTATACTTCATGATGATTTCTTGTTGGTCAGAGTTCATTGTTGCTAACTCTTTTTGAATATTCATCATGTTCTCTTCATGTCTTTTCTCTGTTGCGGCCTTCTCATCCATAATATTCTGAGCTTTGACAAGAGCATTCTTTGCAAGCTTGAGCGCCTGACTTACATCTTCTTCATAGCTCTTGTGATAAAGACTGATGTCTCTTGAGCTATTGTCAAAGTTGTAGTGCGTCTCAGCACTGTAGCCAGTATTTTCCAATGTCAAGTGGGCTCTCAGCAAGCAATGCCTCATCTTCAGCTTTGCAGGCATCATGGACTTGCTTTAGTGCTAGAATTCTGGGAGTAAACTCCTCAACTCTTGGGAACGGCACTAAATGAGGTGTTAAGGAATGAACCTTAATTCAGAAGCAAACTGATCATCACGCGTCAGCAATTCGGCTCTTAGCCCATCGTCTAAATCATTGATGTAATCAGGAGGAGGAATCTGAACGACTTTTGGGTCTCGCTTGGATTGTTCATCATCATTTTCTGACAAGTCGTCATCATCCTCAGATTCATCAAGTTGAGCGACTTTGGAGCCTTTGTCAGTAGCTTCACTTCCTTTTGTTGAGTGGTTGCTGATGGCAACGCTTCAGACTCAACGACTGGAGTTTCACCAGTAGATAGTTGTTTCAATTGAGTTTGTGGCTCAATTACTGGAGTTTCGCCAGTAGTTAGTTTTAATTGAGTAGTTGCTGAAGGCAACGTTTGAGACTCAATAACTGGAGTTTCGCCAGTAGTAAGTGGAAGGGATGGAACTTCCTTTGATTTTGGTCTTGAAGATTCACCAATTTCCAGATCCTGCGTATGCCTTGCATGGATCACGAGACTATTTTGTAGAGCTCGTTGGTAATCTTCATCTTCTTCATCCTCATCTTCAAGGTTTTCTTCAGTAACCTTGGCATCAGAAACTGGACTCTTGCCATTTTTCAAGGCAGCCCTTTTTCTGGCGTATTCTTCTTCAGTATCAGCACCTTGTACAGGTGCTTGATTTTCAGCAGCAGGAGGAGGTTGAGATTCTTGCTGAGATTGTTGTTGTTCAGCTTGCTGATTTCAGTTGATTATTTTCAGCAACTGTCAACTTTAATCCACCAGCACCAGGACTTGGACCTTGATTGTCATCATCATCGTCTTTCTTGTCCTTAGAATCTTTCCCTTCATCATCACTGGGATCAGTGGGAATGTTCTCATCTTCTTCTTCTTCTTCATCATCTGTCAGAATGACTAGCTCAACATGCTTGTACAAAGCAACACTTGTCACTTCCTCTTCCTCAGTTAATTTGTGGGGATCAGCCACCACAGGAACAAAAAGACCTTTGAGCATCACAGCTTGTTCAGCTGGAGAGGCACTCTTAAATTTGGCCTTCATATTCTCTCTGATTTGAGCAATCAGATTTGAGCTCATTTGCTGAGAATATGTCATTTCTTCAGGAAGGATGGAGTGGACAAATGTTTCGAGCTTTAACAGTGAAGATCTCTTTTTCTCATTTGAGAGATGAAGGTGAAGATCTGAGAAGTCCATTCTCCTATATCTTTGCCAGTTGCTGACGGACTTAGCAACTCTTGACAAAGTTGTCCTCTTGAAGCTCAAGTAAAGTTCTTCAGAACTTACTTGCTGATCTTCAGTGATGAGTACCACTTCAGTGGTCTCCTTTTGAGCCTGAAAAAGAATTTTATTTAGATCAGGATTGGTTTGGAGAATTGTTTTAGAGTTTAAGTCTGAAACATGATTTACCTGCTGAGAGTCAGCAAGCTCATGTAGTACAATTTCCATTCCATGAGGAGCTTGAGTAGCATCCTCCATTTGTTCATCCTGAAATAAATTAAAATTAGACACAAGTACTAAGCTGTCAAACTTAGTTTTTATACCAAAATTATTAACTACCTGCTGAGCAGGGAGTGTTGGTTCTGGTGCAGAGGCTTCAGCAACCATCTGACTTGCATCTTGAGAAGTCTGTAGAGAAAGAATAATTTTAGCAAAAGAACAATTTTCAGAAATTGAAGTTTTACTGATGGTTGAATTAACTACCTGCTGAAGAAGGACATGTTGTGGCTCAGTCCTTTCAGCATTAACAGTTTCTTCAGCTTCTGGGACTGTTTCTTCAGCAGACTTCTGATTTGCTCTAACTGAGAAAGCTGTGCGGTTTCAGCAATCTCCCTTGTCTCTGAAATGACAAGTTGAGCAGAAGCATCTTGACCTTTAAGCTCACTGCTTGTCATGAAGAGATCAATTGACTTGTTGGATGATTCTTCAATCTCCAACTCCATTTGTTTGCTTAAATCTTCCAGTACAAGCTGGACTTTGTCAATTGAGGTCTTGGGTGAACTTGGGCCAGTATTCTCAGCATCAAGAGATGCGTCTTTGAATAATGCTTCTTGAGTTTCAGCAACTTCAGGAACAGGAACCATTGCTATTTCAGCAACTGGTCCATCAGCAAGCTGGGTTTCAGCAACTTGATGAGTTGCTTGTTCAGCAACCATCTCTTCAGCAGCATCAGCGAGTGCCGCTCTTTGCAGATCAACAGCAATGTCGCTTGCTGGTTCCATAGTTGGATCATTTGGAATATCTACAATGTAGATATCTGGGACTTGGGCAGGAATTTCATTTCCACTGCCTTGAGGTCTGTTCTCAATAGAGTTATCAACGTTAAGTTGATTGTTGAAGGCTTCCGCAAACACTTCAACATTGCTGATATATGTTTCAGTAATTATTTCAGCAACATCTACTGGCAAATGCGTTTCAGCATTTGTCTGGGAATTGACTGAGGAGTCTTGGACATTAGGGACTGACTGAGAAGCCAGTGTCTTCTTTCTTTTGTTACTTGTCCGTTTCCTCTTAGGTACGGGATTTGCTGATGACACTGCAGTCTGAGTGTCATCATCAGCTTTCCTCTTTTTCTTTTTAGATTTTTCAAGTTTCCCAGAGTCATCTATTGTTGCCTTTTCAGCAACAGGTGTTTCTACAGCAGTTTCATTTGTGTTACCACCACCAACAGCAGTTTCATCTCTAAGTTGCTGAGTGGTAACATCTGCAGCTGTTGTATACCTTTCTTGCTGGCTTGTGCTAACAACATTTGCAGTTGTTGTCTTCTTGGATTTCTTTCCAGCAATCTTAGGTACATTCTGCTTGTAGAAAGATCTTCCCACATTGCACACAGATTTCTTGATTGGCAATGGGTTTCTTAGCTGAATCCTGAAATGTTCAAGGATATAGCATATCTTGATTCCATACATAACTGGAAAGGAAGGTGAGACCTTGTTGTCTTCTACCTTTACCTTGAACTTAGTAACACAATCAAAAAGCCTGTTGAAAATGTACTTAGCCCAGTTAAGTTCCGATTTATTTTCATAGATATGCATCAGCAATGACCATCTTCTCAGGCCTACTTGGTCAATTCCTCCAACTTGGGAGTCAAGAACTTTAATTAGTAGCAGAGCTACTAGACCAAGTGAATGGCAGAGATGCTTTCTCTTAACGTGCTTTGTCCAAGTCACGGGAGCTATCTCGCCTTTCTTCATCTTTGCATTTCTGACGTCACTGTAGAAAGCTTCAATTTCTTCGTCAGAAGCAGTGACGTCATCTTCAGTTCCAGTGGTTGGAATCTGAAAAATATCCGCTAAATCAGTCCATTTCAGGACGATTTGCGTGTTCTGAACATAAGTAAGGATCACTTTTTCAGTGACTCCATTACTGTCTGTAAGGGACTCGATTTCTGCATTGTTGTAGAATTCCATGGTATCAATCATGCTCACTTGCTTAGTGCGAGCAGAGATAAAGTTGATGAGGCCTTGCTGCTTGATGAACTCAAGCGCCTCTTCATTTGGTCATCAAGTTCTTGTTCATAAAAGTACCTAATGTACTTTCTTTTGCAAACCCTCCCCATTGCATCAACATCTCACACTTTGCAGTGTCAAGATATGACGGAGGCATAGATTTTATAGTGATTCGGTCGTTTTTCAACACAACTTCATTGTGTCTGGGGCCAGAGAAGTCACCGGAGCAGTCACCGGAGTAGTGCGTGTTTCAGCACTATCACCTTGACGATTTTGAGGACTTTGATAACTGTCTCTTGCGAGCCATTTCTTATATAGAGCAAGAAAGATTGTACGAAAGAGATAGTTTGCTTTTTGACCGGAGGTACAGTAGTTTCAGGCTAGAAATTGCAGAGAAAGGAAATGTGAGTTAAAGAATTTTGTCATTTCTCTAACTCCTTCTTTATATAGTGTCCTCTGTGTGTGAGAAACTCAATCGATTTGAGCTCTCAGCAAGGGTAAAACAGAGAAACACTGGAGATAGTGGAGCCTTTGCATTGAATGCATAGTGGCCCTCTAACTAAAAACCGTCAGAGCACTCTCTCTCTTTGTTTTGTTAGCCGTTAGATTAATAACTCCTTTTAATCAGTGGCCACGATTGAATTTCATGTCATGATTTATTGCGAGTTTATCTGTGCCAGCTTAACGTCACAAATTGATTGTACCGAGTAATAAGGGATAGATTGCTTGCTGAAATAGACAAGAATCTTTTCAGCGAGTTTGAATTAACAATCTGGATACTTGCTGAAAGTTCCCCCTTACTTAGATATCTCATATTTTCTAAGTTTAAAAGACATTTCTGATTTCCCGTATCAGTAAATTCTTTTGTATTTGAGACATCCTTTGGTAAAATCTGAGAGATGAGCTTTGCTCTTTTTCTAAGTTTCCGTCTCAGAAAATTCCTTTGATACTTGAATACCTGTTTCAGTATCTTTTGATTGTCTCAGTACCCGTCTCAGCAATCCTTAAGCTCTTTCACTTACTGAGTGCCTGTCTCAGCAAATGATCAAGTTTCCTAACAAATACCTATTTTGAAGGAATTACTTGCTGAATGCCTGTTTCAGCAATCATGTTGTGACTTATCATTCTTAGAAGAAATCAGTGATTTGGTCTTTTGGACAGGAATACTTTGGCTTGCTGAATACCTGTTTCAGCATACTGCCAAGTGTATCCTTTATTGAGGTAGTTCAATCAATCCAAGGTTATACCTTAGCATTGCGAACCTATTATCCGGTAGGGGCTTGGTAAAGATATCAGCAAGCTGATCTTCAGTACCTACTTTACAACCTCAATATCACCCTTTTCCACATGATCTCTAATGAAATGATGTCTAATATCAATGTGCTTAGTCCTAGAGTGAAACTTAGGATTTTGCGTAATTGCAATAGCACTTGTATTATCACAAAAGATTGGTGTTTTCTTTGCAGAAATACCATAATCTCTTAATTGTTGCTGAATCCATAGGATTTGAGCTGTGCAACAACCAGCTGCAATGTATTCAGATTCAGTAGATGAATTGGCGACACACGTTTGCTTCTTGTTGAACCATGATATTAATCTAGTACCCAAAAACTGACAAGTTCTAGAGGTACTTTTTCTATCAAGAGTTGATCCACCATGATCAGCATCAGAATAGCCAACCAATTCAAGTCCAGAATCATTTGGATACCATAATCCAACATTGACTGTACCTTTAACATATTTCAGTATTTTAATTGCCTTTTTGTAGTGTGATTCTCTTGGATCCGATTGGAATCTTGCACACACACAAACAGCATACTGAATGTCAGGTCTACTTGATGTTAAATACAACAAGGAACCAATGAGCTTCCGATACTTGTGTTCTTCAACACTTTTGTCCTCTTTAGTATAGCCCAATTTGGTACCAACACTCATAGGGATCTTTCAGGTTTTTCATCCTCTTTGATCCTAAACTTTATGAGCATTTCTTTCGCATACTTTGCTTGATTTATGAATATTCCATCTTTGAGTTGCTTGACTTGCAACCCTAGGAAATAATTCAATTTTCCCATCATACTCATTTCAAACTTATTAGTCATGAGTTTGGCAAAATCATCACAAAGTTGCTTGTCCTTATATCCAAAAATTATGTCATCCACATAAATTTGAACTAAGATTAATTTACCATCATGGTTCATGGTAAAAAGAGTTTTGTCAACTTCACCTTTCTTGAAACCATTTTCCATCAAGAAGTTAGCTAAGGTATCATACCATGCTCTTGGTGCTTGCTTTAGACCATATACAGCTTCTGAAGCTTATATACCATCTTGGTTTCTGAGGGAAGTTCAAAGCCAGGGGGTTGTTCTAGGTAGACTTCTTCAGCAAGTTCACAATTTAAGAATGCACTCTTAACATCCATTTGGTAAACAATGAAGTCATTGTGAGCAGCAATGGCCAAGAAAAGCCTAATTGCATCCAATCTTGCAACTGGAGCGTAAGACTCATCATAGTCCAATCCTTAAGTCTGACAGTAACCTTGAGCAACTAAGCGTGCTTTGTTTCTTGTTACTTCACCAGACTCGCTCAGCTTGTTTCTGAACACCCACTTTGTACCAATAGCTTTCTTATTTTCAGCAAGTTGCACAAGTTTGCAGACTTTGTTTCTTTCAAATTGATCCAATTCTTCTTGCATTGCCTTTATCCATTCAGAATGCTTCAAAGATTCTTCTATGGTTTTAGGTTCAATTTCTGAAACAAAGCAAGAGAATAAAGATTCTACTTCTACGACAGTTGCTTCTTCAGCAAGTCCTTGAGTAGCTTTGGATTTAGTCACTTGGCGTTTATTAATATCGCCAATCATATCCGTAGAGGGATGATCTCTAATCCATTTATTAACAGGTTTCCTGTTTGTTGGATCAGGATATGTTTGCTCATCAGCATGTGACTCTTCGGTATGTACTTGTTCAGTACTACTGGGAATTTGTGTCTCTGCTGAGATTTGATCGTCAGCAACTGCTTGCTCAGCATTGCTGGGTTGAGGTACTTCATCAGCAGGCACTGGAGATTGCGTAATTTTAGCAACTTCCGGAGCAACCGCATCTTTTGCTGGAAATTCTTTGTCGTGAACTATATTTATCTTGTCATGACTCGGGGGAGGAGAATCATTGTCAGAATCATCATTTAGTTCGATTGACTTGATTTGCCTAGCATCAGATTCAGTTCTTTGCTCATGTATGATTAGCTTTTTCATACATTTGATATTTCTTCTTCAGCAGGCACACCTTGTGACTTTTCGTAGAATACAACATGCACAGATTCTTCAATCTTTTGTGCCTTTTTGTTGTAAACTCTGTAAGCTTTACTATGCAAGGAGTAGCCAAGAAATATCGCTTCGTCTGCCTTTGGTTGAAATGTTCTTAGATATTCTCTACCATTGTTATGAACGAAACACTTGCAACCAAATACTCTTAGATGAGTGATGTTAGGAGGTCTTCCAACAAACAATTCATAAGGAGTTTTGTTGTATTCCTTAGTAATCAAACATCTATTCTGAGTATAGCAGGCGGTATTAATCGCTTCAACCCAGTAAGCCTCACTTATCTCAGTGTCAACAAGCATTGTTCTTGCGGCTTCTTTCAGGGTACGATTCTTCCGTTCAGCAACACCATTTTGCTGTGGTGTCCTTACTGAGGATAACTAATGTTGAATACCTTTGGAGGTACAATATTCAGTTATGTACTGGTTTACAAACTCAGTACCATGGTCTGTCCTTATGTCTCTTACCTTGTCATTTTTCATGACTTCAAGCTTATTCAGCAAGATAGGTATTTCAGTCTTGGTTTCAGATTTGTGCTTGATGAATACTACCCAAGTGAATCTTGAATAGTCATCTACCACGACTAGACCATACTTCTTACCAGCATAGCTTGTTGAAGAAGATTCAAACAAGTCCATGTGTAAGAGTTGTAAAGGTTTTGTAGTTGACGGTACTGCCTTGTTCTTGAAAGAAGATTTGGTTTGCTTTCCTTGCTGACATGCATTGCAAACACCATCCTTCTTAAAGTAACCCTAGGTAATCCAACTACAAGTGCCTTTTTAGACAGCTTATTCAGCGTCTTGAAGTTTAGATGACTTGTTCGTTTATGCCATAACCATGCTTTTTCAGCAAGGCAATCATGATCTGAGACAAGGCATTTTTCAACGTTTGCTGAAGACCAATCAACGGTGTACAAGCCTCCTGATCTTCTTGCAATCATTATAACCTTTTAGTCTCAAAATCTACAAGTTTACATTCATCACTTTTAATTTCGATGAAGTATCCTTTGTCAGCAAATTGACTCATGCTGAAAAGGTTAAACTTAAGATTTTTGACATAAAGAACTCCAGAAATGGTTATGCATCCCAACTTCACATCACCATAGCCTTTTGTAGATCCGGAACCTCCAGCAGAAAACCTTATTGTTGGACCTTTAGACCACCGTCTATAGTTTATAAGGTTATTCTTGTTGCCCGTCATGTGCTTTCCACAACCACTATCAAAGTGCCAGATTGCATCGTTTGTCTCCGTGGATGCAGTCTGCACAATCAAGAGCAAACAAGTTAATTATCCAATGATGGATGTCCATTAACATGTTCAAGAATGCGTCCAGTGGAAACCCAAGTCTGAAGTTTTTCAACTTTGACTTGTTTTCTACTTGCTGAGGAACTAGGAGGTTTTGAGCTGAAAGACTTTTGACTTGTGCTGGTCAAATCCACTTTCTGATGTGGTGTCTTGCTCTGTTGACCTTTTTGTTTAACATACTTTTCAGTAAGTTCTTTTCTAGCAAGGTTCCTTCTAGTCCTAGTATTGGGAGTCTTTTCAGAACTCTTAGGCTTGGTTTTCTTCATCTCTTTGAAGTATCTTTGCTGACTTTGCTTATACTCATGAAAGAGTTGACTTTGCTTGGTTTTGAAACCGAGTCCACTCTTTGGAGAATGCTGAGCTTTAGCTTCAGCAACCTTACTTGATTCAGGTTTGTCAGCAAAGGACTTCTGATTACTTTTGGTAATCTTGCCTTTAGACTTAACAATTTACTTTTCAGCAACTTGTTTGGCGGAATGCTTCACGGCATTCTTTTTCTTTCCAGTTTGCTTCTCAGCCACCTGTTTTCCTTTTAAAGTCTTGTTACTTTGAGTAGCAACAGCGGGCTTTATGGTCATAGGTACTTGATTGCATGTTTCAACAACCTTAGTTTGACCAAACTGATAGATCACTGGTGGATTACTATCAGTAGCACGTACAAAGGAGATAGGTGATTTATCTTTTCTCAAGATTTCTACGTTATCACCTTCACACGTTGCTCCTAAACCTTCTTTCTGAGATGGATCTCTCAAATAAGAGTTTAGTTCAGTCAGCGTATTACTTGCTTCCACATAGGATTTGAAATTGATTTTCATCTTTTTCATTTCTTGGATTTCAGCAAATAACTTTAGAATTGAGGACTGATATTCTTCCAATTCTAATGCCATTTGAGAATTTTTCTCTGCAGCCTCAGCAATCAACTTCTTAAGACGCCTTATTTCAGCATCCTTTTCTTCTGTCTCTTCCTTCAGCAAAACGTACTTTTCAGTAGTTTGCTTGGTCAGAGTTTCAGCAAGTTGAAGTTTCTCTTGCTGTTTGCTGAGAGTTTTCTCAAATATTTCGATTTCTCCTTGAATCTTGTCAAGGTCAATCTCGTCTTCACTTTCTGAATCTGAGTCAGAGGTAGAATTACTTACCTGACCGGCCATGAGGCAGAATTCGTAGTTCGACACATCTGGATAAGCTTCCATAGCTATTCCACACACTTCTTTGCCAATCTCCACGTCTAGAGTGGCTTCTTCATCGTTGGTGTCTAAACATTCATCCTCACTGTCTTCGGAGCTTGTCTCAATGCATAATGCATCGATTTTTGCTTGAAGCTTCTTCTTTTCTTCAGCAATGAAAGCTCTTTTGAACTTCTTCTTCTTTAAAGCAGATTTGCCTTTCAGCAAAGGGCAATTAGCTTTGAAGTGTCCAGGCTTTTTTAAGTAAAAACATAGATCATTTCCAACTGCTGGTTCTTCTGATGATGTAGCTTGCTGAGCTTGCTTGTTCAGCGAGCTAGTATCATTCTTGTACTTATGGTAGTTGTTACCAAGATGCTTTTTCAGCTTCTCTTTTGCCTTTCGCCTTTCAAGTTCCTTACCGATGAACTTCTTCATGTTTTTAACAACTAAAGCATTTTCTTTTCATCAGCAGGCTATTTATCATTCTTCTTTTCAGAAGATGACGGCTTTGCAGCAAGAGCAATGTTTTGCGATTTTTCAGCAAACACATTTTCTCTTTGCTTTGTCTCATAATTGACAGTAGCAAGATGAGAGAACAACTCAGTTGGTGTAATGTCAGGCATTCCTTGATTATAATAGAAATTCTGAGTATGGATCCATTCTTGATTCAAACTTCTGATGATAGTTTTCACTTTCTCAGAATCTGAATAAAGATTTCCAACACCCAGCGCTGCCATTTCACTAACAAGAGTCGTGAATCTGAAGTCCAAGTCTTCCAGTGACTCGTTAGCCCCTTGCTTAAAGTTTTGAAACTTCAGCTTAAGTACTTCAAGTTTGTTTTCCTTGGTCTTGTCAGATCCAGCACAAAGATCTTGAACCATTTTCCAAGCCTCCTTAGTAGTCTTAGCACCCCACAGTTTGCACTGTATGGTATCCGGAGTTGATCTGATGATGATATTTCTTGCTTGGCCATCAAGACGGAATCTCTTAGCTTCGTCAGAAGTCCATTCCTCTCTTGGTTTTGGCACAACAGTATCTGAAGGTTCGCCAAGGATGGTTTCCTTCCCAGCTTCAGTGGTCTTGTGAGGGAAACTCCTTTCAATATTAGTGATCTTGATAGGTCCATCATTAATGACGGTTACCATCTCATCACTAATGGCCTCAAGATGTAACATCATGTTGTTTTGCCATTTCTCGTAATTTTCCAGCTTCAGCAAAGGAGCATCTCCTAAAGACATCCTGTCAGCAAAGCACTACCAAACTGATCAAGTGAAAGTGATTTACGGAAAGCACTTAAGGGGATCTAGGTTCAGTGCAGAAGGCTAAAGAACCTCCTGCTCTGATACCACTTGTTGGTCCCTTTAAACAACAAGAAAAGACTAGAGGGGGGGGGGGGGTGAATAGTCTTTTCAAACTTTTGTCGTTTAAAAACTTTCTCAGCAAGTACTTATTACTTTTCAGTAATGAGGTTGCTGATACTTAACTTTCTCAGCAAGCGTAAGTTACTTTCCAGTAGCTTGGTTTGCTGATACTTAAAATCAGAGAGCGGAAGTCTTTGAAACAATAAGTGCTCTTTCAGCAAGTAAAGGGATTCAGCAAGTGAAGTGAGTGAATGTGTACAAACAGATATAATTTGCTGAAAGCTAAATGCAGTAAGTAAATCACACAAATGCTTTTATAGTTGTATCTGAGAGTGGCGTAATCTCTCAACTAATCCACTTTGTCCTTTCTAGGACTGAATCCACTAAGATATGATTGAGGTTCCTTACAATCTCCTATCTAAAGCGATTCAACAGAAACCAAAGCACACTTGCTTTGTCTCCAACCTAAACTAGAGAACTCAACCTTGTTCTCCACCAAACTTGGTACTTTTAATCAGCAAAACCTTGCTCGATTAAGTTCCCCCTGAATATCACGCCTGAAAGGGTGTATTTTCCGTTAGAGAGTTTTGGGGTGAGATAACTTAATTATAACTTATTCAGTTACAACAAGTAATCTAAGAAACACAACTTGGAATACTTTGCAGTAAACAAGTTTGATTGTTTCTGGTGTCAAGACTTGTTCTTGTTCGAAAGAAAGAACACTTAACTAATTTCTTAGCCGAGTTTGTTCTACTTCTTCACAAGTAGCATTTTCAAGCTTTAAGTCTTGGAACGGATCAATGGCAGTAAGAGTGTTTGAAGGTTTGTGAGTTTTTAAGCACAAGTGAGAGTTTGATCACGTTGTTGACACACTTCAACTCTTTGCCGGATGACCTCTATTTATAGTGCAAGTAAGTAGCCGTTTGAAATTCAAATCCTAAGGCTTTTGTTCCTTAACATGTCACTATCTTGCTTTTGTACTTTCAGCAGCGACTTTGTTTGTCTTCTAGTCTTCATGTCCTTCGTGTGTAAGCTTTGCATTAAATGCATATTTGAATAGAATTCAAACAGTAACATTGGAGCGCAATTTCACGTACATTCAGCAAGAGGTCACATATGTTCATCAACAAGTGTTCATTCTCAGTTTCAGCAAGCACAACCTACTCTATCTTTCAGATTTTCACTTATGCAATGCTGTTGCTGAAAATTCCACTTTCTGAGCAACACGTGCCTTTACCAGTCTTCAGTAATCTTCAAGTCTTCAAGTCTTCAAGTCTTCAGATCTTCAAAATTCTTCAAGATTCTGACCGGTTTCTTATTTGCTTCAATAATTTGTTTGTAATAAAAAAAATATATCTTCAGCAAATGCTTCAATAGGTCATTTTCTTTTCAGAAAATAAGATTCATTAAAGCTAAGCATCAATAAGATATTTTCTTTTCAGAAAATAAAATACATCATACGCTAAAGTGTCAATAAATTATTTTCTTCTCAGAAAATAAAATACGTCATACACAAATGTGTCAATAAGATATTTTCTTCTCAGAAAATAAAATACGTCATACACTAAAGAAATAACTTATCTAAAACCTAACTAAGTCATCAGCAAACGTTCCTCTTTTACAATGTCCTTAAAATTCTAAAATCCTATGGACCTTAAGAGTACTAGTTATTGGACTGTTCTTAATTTAGCATGGTTAATTGCTCATCAAAATTACAAGTTTCCTAACAATCTTATTCTATTTATATATTCCATAAAAGCTTACACATATAGATACAATGATACTTCCTTAATTATGTGTAATAGGTTGAAAATTCAATTTAAAAAAAAAAAAATTGGAGGAAGTATAGAAAAATAGAAAGACTAAGAGTCATCCCTCCTTCCTACCCATATGTTTTAATTGATGTTTTAGCATTTTCACTTAAATTAAGAAAATCTATTAATAGCCTATTCCTACAGTAAAGGTGCCTTGTAATAATAAATTAATTTTGTCAACAAGATACAAAGACCCAATAAAGTAGAACTATTTAAATTAAAAAGATTAAGTTAGCCTAGTCTAGAACCTAAATAAATAAAAACGGATACTAAAAAAACAAAAAAGAAACTTAATGTGAGCAAGAATCCAAGAACCGTAAGAAAATCTATTAATAGCCTATTCCTACAGTAAAGGTGTCTTGTAATAATAAATTAATTTTGTCAACAAGATACAAAGACCCAATAAAGTAGAACTATTTAAGTTAAAAAGATTAAGTTAGCCTAATGTAGTCATAAGACTTTACGTATTCTATTCTCATGTCAATCAAGTTTAAAAATGCTAGCTAAGTCACAAAATAAAATTGTTTGGTATGGTTTTACATGATCAAATGTCCACGAAATTATAACACTGTATACTAAGCAAGACTGTAAATCATACACATGCAATTTGTAACATAAAATGGTACTGAACTTTTATAAGTTTTGTGTAGAACGATATTTCTTATTAACAAAAATACGTGACGCATGATCTTATCTCGAATCGTAGTAGTTCACTTCTATATCCGCAACCGGAGTTTAAACTCTCGACAACCTAATCGCCTAATGGATCTGAAGCAACAAAACTATACTTAACACATCAAACATTAATCCCCATGTTAAGCCACCTATGGAGATAACATAATTTGTAAACATTATGGTAGAATTAAAATATTGTAGGTTCTGCTTGGGACACATTCTACATTCAACTTCATTTTAATTAGACAGACTTTCCTATTATATGGTTTTATTGTACAAGAATTAAAAAGAATACAATCTGTAATTTCATTAATTGTAAACATTAGCTACTTACCAGCCAAAAGAAAAATGGATAAACATCTCTTCACATCATAATTATGTGCAGCAGAATTTTTACCATCATTACATGCTTTTTCATATTCCAACGAATGCCATAACTCCTCAAACAATCCGCTGCCATATTCTTTACTACACTAACACACCTAAATAGGGTTAGTGATTTGAAGAGACACAGTCATCTCCTAAGTCACAGAAGCACCATTTTTTTCCTCTGTCATTCTTCAAAACACCACATCCGAAAAACCTTGTGAAGGAAAAAATGGCGGAAGCTTTCGGACCACTCAGAAAACTTGTTGCAAAGGAGGAAGAAGGTGAGAGCAGTGTGAAGAGGGGAAGAGGACGACATAGGAAAAACTCAGGTAAGCTTCAAACGTCTCCTTATAAATCTGGAACTTTCATAAAGTTATAGTTCTTTCATTTTCCCCACGATCTTTATTAATAGCATTTAAGTAGTCTGCCAGCAGTTTAGGTTTATGATTTTTAACCATCTGCATGTTTAAATCTAAGCACAATTACACATATTACTTCTGCAACCATGAACAAGCATCTTGGAAGATAACATGTTAAGTTAAGAACACGAGTATTTAACGGATTTCTATATTTGCAGGAAAAAAAATGTGTTAATGCTATCCAATTTGTTTGTGAAGTTTACTATATCAACACGGAGCTTGGTGTAATTTATCATGTGAAGAAGTACCACACTGCTTATTGAATAACTTTGATTTAGGATTCTCTACTCAAATTAATAAGGAGAATTTACGCATATAACCCATGTTTGAGACTTAGAGGTTTGGATTGAACAATACTCAGGGTCTGTAGTTGGCACGTTTGTGGTCTCATAATTCCAGTCCAAATTTAACCAGTACTACTATTGTGGATTATTTCTGATTGTTTGCATTTTCTTGGACTTCTGCCCCCTTGATTTGTTGCGAATTTTCGTATTGTAACTAACATTTCGGTAGTTGTAAAACCAGGGCCAGTTAAGGCACACAACCCTTGACTAATTAAGGTCAATTATGGAGGAGTGTGGCTCAAGTATGACAAGGACCCGGAGGTCTACTGTGGTGGATCAGTAGTTTGGATCCATGTGAAAGATCGGCTTCAGTTTGGTTATGGTGAGCTAATGCAGGCGGTTATGGGGAGAGTGACAGGACCGCTGCCCCTTGGTTGCTTTTGGTTTCGCTCAAATGGTTGTCGCATTCCAAGTGGTCTCATCCCGCTTGAGAACATGGACGACATCAAGCTCATGTACGTAGCTGCCCGCTTGGCTAAGGAAGAGAGCTCTGAGATCTACGTGCAGGAATTGGAGAGGACCTACTCAACTAAGAATGCAGGAAAAGTCCTTTATGAGCTCCCTGATGCCATTCCAAGGATGGATAGTACTAAGCGCCACAACTGGTTTGAGCTATCCAAATTGATTCTTAGCAAGGAAAAGGAGGAGCTGGCCAAGAATCCGGTCGATAGGAACTGGTATGTCTCTGCTAACATGGAGGAGAACCGCATCACACTCCGTTGCCTTCCTGGGACTAAAAAAGATGAAGATGATCTCCCGTTCAAGGTGAATGCTGGTTGGTGAATATGAAGTTCCATGAACAAGTTATTGTAATCTATTGTTCCTAAGACTTTTAGACTTTTAACTACTGCAACATTTGGGTTTAAGCTTTGTTTTGTGTGGGCATGCTAGTGATCTTACGGGGTCCTAGAAATCGTAAACTTGCTTTGTTTTGTTAATCTATTTCTGGTTGTCATGTGGTAAACATTGTTGTCAATTTGGAATTCTGTGATTAATGTTGTTCATTCTGTTCATGTTTGAAGATTTGGTGTTCAATTGTTCATTTCCCCAGTTTGTTAGATCGAATAACCATTGCTTTGTCTTTCTTTTATTGGTATTTTTCTTAACCATCTATCAGTCTGTAAGTCTTGGTTCTCACATAATCAGAATTTTTTCAAGTAAGTAGGCGTACATGGGTTGATATCGTTACGTGGATTCGCCTACGAAAATCTATATAGGATTCAAATAAGTTTAGACTTGTAGACAATGTAATGTTGTTCATAATAATATGGACAAACTTTGCGCTATAATCAGGGGTTGTTATGGACAACCAAACATGGAAAAGGAAATCTGGTTCAAGTTACTTTTCCTACTTCGATTTAATGAACCAAACAAGGAAAACACTTATTTTTCCTACTTCAATTTATGAATCGGATTTCCTAGGAAAAGGTCCTTTTCCTTTTCCTACTCAGAACCAAACGGGTTCTTAGGGTTTAAGAACAGTAAATTGTAAGTGGGGGTAAAATATAAGAGAGAATGATAATGTGGTGATAAGGAAGGAGAGAGAAATATAATACTCCGTACTTCCTCCATTTCTTTAGTTACTTCCTAAATGGTACGGAGTAAAAATTATTTCATTGATTTGTATGAGTATTTAATTGTGAAAAGGTGATAAAGTATGAGAGAGAGTGAAAAAATGATTATAAAGAAAGAGAGAGAAATAATAAAAAATTGATAAGTGGGTTGAAAAACTTTCTATATTTGGATTAGAAAATTTGTTTGAGAGAGCCTAAAATAAAAACCTAGGAAGTTGGAGTATTAATGAAATGGAGGAAGTAAAAAATTGTTGAGTGGAATAGAAACTTTCCCTTTTGGCCGGGTCAACACGAGTTGACCTGGTTTAATCAGTATTCGGTGCCCTCTGCGGGCCGAAACCACAAAAACTCGGGCGGAACCCAGGACCTTTCCAAGTTTTTGGCCGATTTGGCCGTGTCAACACGAGCTGACCCGGTTTAACCGGTACTCGGTGCCCTTTGCGGGACGAAACCATAAAAAATCGGGAAAATATCGGACTCGAGATTTTGAACTAAAAAAAAAAAAAAAGAACTTGATTGAACCTTGAACTTGTTTGTTTGGATCATTGTAATATTTGAAGTTTGAACTGGCTTGTTTGTTTAAATTGGATCATTGTAATGTTCTAGTGATGTACTACTACTATGAGTCTATGACTTTATTATGGTTTCAATGAGTTAATATGACATTTATGTTTGAATTTTCAATGTCATTTGTTGATAAATAATTAAATATGTATAGTATTTATTAAATACTTCGTATGATTTTACATATTCTTTATCTGTTCCGAGACAAATGTCCGAGATGACCCGGGTTGACCCTTCTTAGGAGGTCGTCCGAGATGGCCTCCGATACGAGATCTTAAAACATATTTATCTACTACTTCGTCTTAAATATTGTAGATGCTAATTAAATTGATTATAATCATAAATGACATGTTATTCGATAACAGAATGAACAAGAGATTGAACCCTTAATACTCGTCCATCCCTGATGATGGAATTTTAACAAGAGAAAATTTATCTAGCAATAATGACATATCCTACCGTCTAATACAATTATGAGATACTACTAGAGATACAACTACAAGTAACAAAAACATTAAATAAATAAATAAATAAAAGAAAGAAAGAAAGAAAGAAAGAAAAAAAGCTGAAAGGAGAGAGTCAGGCTTATCGGTCTAGCATGTAATCATGTATCTGTGCATGTCAAATCGATTTTATTGGAACTCACACAAAAAATATACCCTCTAATTACTCCTCAACTACTATACTCTACTAGTACCATCCATCCGTATTTACTTGCAAATGAAAATTTAAGTGGAGCTTATAAAAACTAAAATGTGAAGCCAAAGACTTCTCACCTTCTCACATTCATTCTTTGATTACCATTTCACCTTTTCTCACTCTCTTTTATTCTTTCTTGTTTCTATTTCACCGATTTCTCTGGTTTCTCACTCTCTTCCACTCATCCAGAGTCACACCACAAGGCAAAGAAGCTTGCGTCTACCCACAATATGATCCGTAATCTTTTGATATTTTTGATTTACATTGATCTCTTTATTTTGTATATGTTCATAGCTTCTTTAGGGCAATCTTTAATGTGCATGCTGTGAATAATGAATGATCTGTCTGTCAAATTTGATCTTCCAAATATATTTTGCCTTGCATGTGATAATTAGTTGAATCAGATTACATAGTGGGAATTGGGTTGAAGATCGGTGGCTGACCCTTCATATTCCTGCCTACAATTTGTTGTTCTTTAAATTTTATTTGAGATTTCCGTTTGGATTTTTGGGAGTTTAATTTAAGTCCCGTCCTTGCCATTTTTACCCTTAGTATAGTTTAGACTTTTGTTTATCATTATTATTATTATTATTATTATTATTTTTCTTTTTTTTTTTTATTATGAACTAGAATTTTATTAATCACGCAAAATTGGAAGGGAGTCGGGAGACAAGCTGTGCTCCCACCCCTTTCTGAATACAAAAGCTAAGTCTAGAAAAAATAAAAACACCACTCTTAACATCATTGGAATGGCTAACACACAAGCGCTTAAGGCGCGAAAAAGTCGTCAAGGCCTCCTCATCGAGCTCCCCAAAATTGGAGAAGGAAAACGGGATGAATGCGTAGCCGTGCTCTGCACACTTAGAAGAATACTTGCTCTTCTTCTTCTGAACAGCAGACTGCAAAGCAGCGCCAGGAACCCAAGTATCCAAACCCCCACCATCAAAAGGAGAGACACCCGTAACATCCAAGCAAGCGTCTCGGCCTTGGGACCAATTGTATAATAACAAGTCTGTCGGGCGTAGGTCCCGTCCACCATCAGAGAGGAACCCCATAGGGACCTCTTTTCGCACAACAACACCAACCTTAGAACAGATGTCAGCCAAGGTATCACGCACAAGGTTGTGCCGAAACTTCACCCCCACCTCGCTAGAACAATGAACAGCGTGGTCACCCCACTGGTCCATCCGTCGCACATGACAACTCGAGCAAGAGGAACATCAGGGAACAAAGGGACTGCAAGGCGATAGCACAACACAGCACGAAACTGCCGAGGGTTCATTCGCTGTTCCAACCCATCAATAGGAATGGTGAATAAGTAATCCTGCGCATGAGGAGCACGAACACAACCAAGAAGAGCCTTTTGCCGATGACTCAACCCATATCGTGACGACAGATGTGCATCAATAACACCAAAATAGCTCTTTGCCAAAGACTGCATAAACTGGGGGGCAGGAGAGCTAGATGTAACAGAGAGAACATCAACACCACAAAAGGCCGAGAAAGTGTCAAGAGCAGACCGAAAGGTAGGACCAGAAGAAGAAACCCCGGACCTCAACAGAATCCTATCCTGCAAAGAGCTAGTCTTCAAGCGGGAAGCAAGAAAAGCTAACTGACTGACATCCTCCGCACATAGGACCCCCAGACCTCCAAGTCTGATGGGAAGAGTGGAAAGCCGCCACTGCCAATCCCCGAAACCAGGCCCCGAACCTGTAACGATCATCTCCAAGGAAGTACGCAGGGCCTGATCAAACTGGACGAGAGCACCACCACAAGCCAAAGGAGGGCAGGTCCTCAAAGCATAAGATAACTTCACCACCCCCGCACAATTGCAAAGAAGAAGAAGCTCACACTGGGGATCATCAAGCCTGCGGATAGCCTCCAACAAAGTGATGGTCTTGGAAACCCGACGCGCAACTAAATCAAGACAAAAACCCGAATCCGCACTAACAGAGCCCCCAAGGAGCTTGACACCTTGAAGCGGCCGAGAGATAGTAGCAGGGAAAAGGCCAGCCACCCTTCCACGAGGGTCCTCCACCGGCCAAAAAAGCTCAGTCTTATGGACATTCAGATGCAACCCACGCGCTGGTCCATCAACACGGATAATATCGAGCACCTTGGCAACCATAAGAGTATCACCAATGATAGTGCCGTCGTCAAGATACCAAGCCTGAAGAGAAAGCTCACACGACTGGTGAATAGCGTGGACCAACGGATGCAGAACCAGCGAGAATAATAGAGGACCCAAAGGATCCCCTTGCTGAACCCCCTGACATGATCGAAGAATCGAGTCCCCATAATACAGCCGAGCGGGCCTAGCATAACAGAACTCAACCCAAGGTGAAATGGCCGGACACCGCAACCAAGTCTCCCGAAGAAGAGCACTTCTGTCAACCAAATTAAACGCATTCTAAAAATCCACCAAAACCATAGAGAGCCAACCTCGTCTCCTCTAGCTTCCACAAACCTGTTGACAGAATGAAGAACAGCCTCACAACCACCTGAGACCCCAACACCAAACTGAAAATCCTGTAAGTAAGCAGTCATCGAGTTCCCGACAGAAGAAGCGGCAACCTTAGAGACCAGCCTCCTCCAAATCGTACCAACAGCAATAGGTCGAATACCCCCTCCTGGCTTAACGAGAGGAGTCAAAGGGGCGCTGGAAATAAACTCTCCAAGCGGGCTAGGGCACTGACCCGAAAGAAAAAGGTTAACGACCCCCGTGATAGAAGCTAAGAGACCATCAGAAATCGCAGTAGCAGCACCTCCCAAGACATCCAACAAATGTTGGGCTCTGAGACCGTCACGACCGCAGGAGGTACCTTTAGGGAAACTCCGAATTCTATTCAACACAAGGTCCTTCTGTACCGACAGAGCATCCTCCCCTAGCGAAGAAGAAGGCACCACCGGAGGAGAGGCAAATGGGTGCTTGGACTCCAACTCACCGAGGTAGACTGCTCCCAATTCACCCTCATGGACTTGTTCCATGTGGGTAAGAAAATTGATCTGCTAAATGGTACGCCAAAGAGGGTGTGGTATGTCTCCCTGGTACGCCAACGGATGACGGCCTCCAATCACTTGCCAGTCGACTAGTTCCAATAAAGACAGCCAATGACCTGCAGGTGATGTTTTCTCGTGCTTATACGAACAATGCTTGGCTGGAGGTTTACTTCCAGGATGTGGATTACCTGGCTAGCGATGGGGAGTACTACATGCTGCCGGATGATATATCCAATGGGGGCGATGCGGAGTTCTCTGATGAGCAGATTGATGTTGTTGTCAGAAAAAGGAAAAAGCTGAAGCTACAATCAGACTGTTAGCGGAGTTCGGGGTGGAGTTTGGGCGTGAATATTACTGCCTAAATTGCCCCGACAGCACATGGATTTCTTAATCATGTTTAGTTTTCGTATATTTGGATCTGCTTTTGTTGTTATGTAGTTTAATTATGGTTTCGTGTTGTTGAACAATTCGTGTAGCATTTTCAATTTGCTACTTATATATGTCAAGTATCTATATTTTATGGTCCATGTCAAACAAATTAGTGTTTTCAGGAAGCTCAACAAACTAAATTTGAATTGGATCCCATTTGAATTTAGTCGAAAGAGAAAAGGGGTGAACACTTATTTGGTTAATTCAACTAGGCAAATTTTGAAGCTTAGAGGAGTTTTTCCTTAATCCGATTTATAGTCCAAAGTCATGTCCTCGAATCACGATCAATACTTCGAGAATTGATGACCGTGGAATACCACGATAAATATTTGATCCGGTGAAACATTGCCAGATGGGATTTATGAGTCATATACTAGGACGTTTGGAGTTGTCTTTTATGCATTCGATAAAAATGAAGTTTAAAGGGACAGAGTTTACTTTTTTTTCTTTCTTCGAAGCGGCAAATCGAGGATCAATAATGATTCCCCATTTATCCCCGTGGTGGAAGACAAAGAGTTTACGACCTTGAGGAGAAGGTCAATTTTAAAGGGGCGAAGAATGGTGTGTATAAATTATAATACATGTGAGAAACATCAAAATATATCGAATTGGAAGTGTATTATTGGCTAGATACTTGAGGTCGAAAAAATTGTGAAGTTTAAACAGGGCGCTCGACTGTGCAAAGTGCTTATGACCTTGAGGACAAGGTCGGTTTTAAATGGGCGAGGAATGATAAGAATCGAGATCGCGAATCGAACTATGCTTGAGGAAATACGCGAGCCAAGATGCCGAATGACGGCGATAGACCAATTGGACTCATACGTGAACTCTTATATATGGTTAGTTAATTACTTAGTTAATGTTTTATATTAGTTTAGGAGTCTTCTAGTACTAGTAGAGTCTCTATTAGTTTGTCACATCAATGTATATATATAGTCTATATAAGGCCATTCGTGTGTATTATATTCAATCAATTATATTATCATTAAACAATATTTTGGAGTTTCTTACTCATCCATATATTTTTAATACTTAGCATCTGCTTATCTTTTGACTATCAACCCTTTAACGAAGGGCCTGAGCCTAGAATTAGAGGAGAATTTACGAGTGGCGCCGGAGCGAGCGAGTAATCGTGTATCCAAAATCGCGGAATCTATAACAATCGAGGAGCACAAGAATAGCAAGAACCAAGACCAAAGTCTAAACACATTTAGGAAGATGGAATCTACCGAAGGCCGCCAACACTCCTCTTTAACTCTTTTAGCTAGTAATATTCGGATAATTAGTTGTTGTTTTTTTTTTTTTTATCTCTTTTGTTATGAGACCTTCAGCTTTAAATTTATGAAGTCCAAGGCGACACAAATTCAAAACGCAAACCTTTTAAACTGGAAGCCGGATCGATTCGTAAGTTATGTTACGTGACGAGTTCACAGTAATGGTTTGGAGTTTAGAGTCATGGTTCGGTCAAATTGAAATTGATATTGAAATTGAAATCAATGGATTAAATTCCGATTAATTTCAATTGCGTGGTATGTGCAATATTAGTAGATACAGAAAATATAGTAAAATATGTATAGATAGATAGAGAAGTTATATCACACCATGAAAGGAAGAATCAAGTAGTGGGAAGGAAACTACCACCATTGACGGACTAATAACTATAAACGTGACTTTTCTCTACTAAGCATTTATTTAGTGTGTAGAGTAGTTTCTTCCCACTAGATCATTTTAAATTATTTCATTGAAATATATATAAAACTTTAAAAAATAAATAAGAAATCCAATATATACTAAAATAGCAATTACAAACAATTAATAATATTTCACTTTGCTTTATCTTATGAATACATGAAATTAATATAATAAATTTATTTGTTTCTCATTAGATGAAGTTCACGTGAGCTAAACAAAAAAAAAAAAAGAAAAAAAATTATTTTGATTCTACTACTAAAAGTAGAGTAAAAAATTTGTTTTGATTCTACTACTATCAACGAAATGCATTGTGGATATCCCTTTATTTCTTTGATCTGACGAAATATTACTTTAGTTTGAGCAAGATTTTTCTTTTTTTTTTATGGTTTTTTTTTTTGTTTTGGGATCTTTAAACGATATCTTTTACTTCTCTTTCCTTCATTATATATATATATATATATATATATATATATATATATATATATATATATATATACTTCCGTTCACTCGTAAATCCTCCCCATAACCTAGTTGCCGAAAGTTCAAGCGGAACCCTTACCATGAGCAACAAGAAATAAAATACCGATGTTTGCCTAGTCGAAGTACTAAACTACGACCTACTCATTGAAATCATGAGAAGACTAACTGATGATTCTAATGAAGATGCATTGAAAGACTGGATGAGGGCGACAAAAACGTAAGTATTTACTAGTATATCATAGATTAATCTATTTGTTTTATTTAACCCTAACGACGTTCTTTTGTTGTTGTTGTTTGATTTGTAAATGGTGATTGTTGTATTTTTTAGTTGCAAAGTCCTATATGAAATTGGAGAAGCCGACACTGCGTTTTATCGACGAATGAAAATTGATCGAGTGGGCGCTGAATTGAGAGAGAGAACTCTGGCTAGACTCGTCGCAGCAAATAACCCGGAAGGTGACTACCGGAAGGCTCTGGTATGATTACCATACATTGCATATTTTATCTATCTATATAATTATGTATAATCTACCAAGATCTAATAAACAAAAATGGGATAATACTGTTCATAGACTTAGCAAACTCAATTACTGTAGCAATGTCTTTTTTCCTTTAAATGATCACTCTAACATGAAATGCTTGTCTGCGCTATGTTCTTTTGTGTCCTGGATTTCATTTTAAAACAAGAAAACTTAGTTTCATGATTGGTGGCTTAGAGTTTAAGTTTTCGCTATGTGATTAATTAGATTATGAGATAAGTTCATTTGGCAGTTTGGTCATAAGGTGCTAAAGCACTTAGGTGTGATTCTAATCTTCTTGCTACTTTTGGGTTAATACTTAATAAGGTGGAATCTAAGAAATTTTCACCGAAAAAATAGAAATAAAACCGAAATAACTTAGTACCACTGATAAATTGCACTAAGAGATAGTAAGTTTTTTTGAGTCTTCCAAACAGGGGCGGCCCAACGATTTTGGGGGCCTTAGGCAAATTCGAAATTGTTGCCTTTAACTAGAAAAAAAATTTTGTCTTGTTTATCAGGTAAATTACCCTTACTTTGACTACTTTTTTTTAAAAGACTAATAAACTTATTTACATTTCTTTGTGAAATTTGGTGTCTCTGAACATCGACTCCATAAATAAAATATTAAAATGTTTAGTACAAACACTGAGAAATTGAATAAAACCAATAGATATATAGGTTGAAGAAGAAGAGTAAGATGAAATAAAATTGTCTAAATTTATGGTTTTTGATCGTATTCATTAGTCAAGAGACATATATTAATTAAATAATTCTACTAACTAAATCAATTAATTACCTATCAATTAACCGTGTAAATTTAATGCAGTCTCTTAGTTATAAAAATAAATATAGAAGGTGTTTTTCAATCATCGAGATATATAAAGTAACTATAGCATAATCAATTCAATTACATTAATTAAGAAAATGGGGCCTTCTTATTTTGGGGGCCTTAGGCCATGGCCTCAGCTGCCTATATGGCTGGGCCGGCCTTGCTTCCAAATTCACAATTCTAATGAATGGATTATATTATGTTAATGCGTATGACCCTTCTTGCTGTTTTCATGCTGAATGAATTTGTTCTTTCCTTTCCTTATGACATAGATGCTTTATAATTGGCATTGAAAACAAATAATGAACCTCACCGGATAGTTACAACAAGCATGTGCGGGGCATCTTACAAAGTCACCGTGTGTAACACGGTCCTGTAGTCCTAGTTGAAAATATATCTAAATTTTAACTAGTGGACTAACTTCAAATCGTATACTGCAGGAGGAATTTTTTACTAATGGTAACGACGTTGAATCATATCCCATTTTCGAGAAGGCAATGCTGTTGAATCATCCTGAAGCTCGTTATGCATATGGTTTTGTACGCTTGTTCTCTCCCGATGAGAAGATTCGACTGGATGGAGCGAAGGCACTGAAAACTTTGGAGAAAGAGAGTTATCTTTCTCTATCTGATGGGAGAGATATGTTGAAGGAGCGACTCAAGTTTACGTGGATCAAGCATAATAGATTTCGACCAAAGCGTAAATTTTGTAGCATTTCTCAGATTGGGTGGGAAGGTGATCAACCAAATCTCGTTGAGGATGATTGTCCTCTTTGCAGAGGACGGAAAGAAGTCGTTTGGGTATGTGGGTCATTAGCTGACCAAATGTTTATGACCAATATAGTTCTGTTTTAGATTATTTGTAGAATGATATACTTTGTAATACTAGGTCATTTTGGGTATTTGGATTCTAAAACCTAGCAAGTATTTTGGGTGTCTATCATTTTTGTATGTGGGCGTGGGTTAACCATTCTCGATTCAAATAATTTTTGCTTTTTTTCAGTGTGAAACCAATATGTCAAAATGTGGAGGGGGACAGGGGGTTCTTCTCGTAGCCGTAATCCTTCCATGTCATATGCACAAGTATTCCCGTTTCGCTTGAGCAATGTTTTCAATTGTCAAATATGACATAGTTGCGACTTAAATATTTATACCAACTATAAAAATAGCTATACATATATATCCATTTTTTATAGAGAAAAATATGAAGAAGTGAGTTAATTGAGTACCTACTCTAATTTAATTGTTCAAACAACACCATAATGTAAAATACAATTGCTTAAATAAAAATTTAAATTATTTTTAATAATATGTTCGGTGATGGAAGCGTTGCTATATTTTGAAAAGTTCCATACCCTAATCTATTTACAATGTTTGTTGGCCCCTAAGATACTAACCTCTATTGAGTTTAGCAATATTATATTTTTCATCACACATACTCTTTCTTTCTTATATATTCCCATGGTGAGCAATGTCGCCCACCGGTCAGGTGTAATCGGAAACTATAAGCGGATGTCAAAGGATTTGATGCCAAAATGGGGCACCATTTTTCTAAGATAATAATACTAATACACATATCGCCGAACAAATGTATTCGTAGTTGTAGTTAGAAAGCATCATATATATGTTATCTAGTATAGTAATGATCTGTAGGGGGAGTGATGATGTCGTTTTTCACCAATTAAATTTGTTTAATAGCCAATAGAACACTTATCACTACACAAACTAGAGTGCAATGGCAAGTTGTCCCCGAGTGTCGTTCTCTCGGGACCTAACGTGGCTTTGTTTGTGGTTTTTGCTAGTTATTTCAGTCAACGAGTTCAAGTGTTTGTAGAATTGTTTTCTTAGAACAAAGCAACGAGAAATCAGATTGTTGTAATCAAGTTTGGAAAACGGTTGGTGGTAGAAATCAAATACACATGCATGGGTTACGAATATGCTCACAAGTTCAGTGCGTAAAACCTTCGATCAAGTCTGCCAAGCAACTCGTCTAGGTAACTTTCAAGACACACATCATAAAAGACCACTATCAATACTTTAGAGGTGTTTGTCACTAACACCATTTATCTAGCATGCTGCAAATCTCTAACATACAATCCTATAGCTTTCATTGACCAAGAGTTTGTCACAATACTCAATTCGAATATATTTTATAGGCAACCAAGAATCATATGAAGGAATTTGCAGCAAGATTGAATCACAATCTCATGTAAGCATAAACATAACCCATAGCATGCATATTCTACATTCTACCACCAAAACAAAGGATTTAGCTACTCATATTCATCAACATAGACATCAAATCATATGAATTGTAAATGGAATACATCAAATCAAACTACTAGACAAGAGATAATGATACAATGTTACCACCAAGCTGTCCCTAATCGGTGGGTATTGATGAAAACCTCTCCGTAGATGAAACAACGGATGCAATCCTATGCCAAAACCTTTAATCCAATCTAAAATACAATGTAATCTGAGTTTTGGGGCTTAGGAGCTCTCCAAAACGAAGCTACAGTTCAAAAAGTATCCAAAAAGTAACAGAAGATCAGATCTAAGAAGGAAAATCCGAAAACGTAACCGCTGCCAAGCGGACCGCTCGGAGAGTCCAAGCGGAGCGCTTGGCAAGCGAAGCGCTTGGCAAGCGAAGCGCTTTGGCCCTCCAAGCGCTTCGCTTGGCTGCTGTGCCAAAGCTCCTGGAAAATGAAGCGGAGCGCTTCACTATTCCAGGCGCTTAGCTTGGCTCCTGGGCAGATTTTTGTCTTCAAACTCAATCTTTTTGCCCTCGTACGGCCCTCGGGTGCCTTGGACTCATCCTTCTCAATGCTTATTGATGCTCAAACACTCACGAACAAGCCACGGAGATTGGGGAACTTCAACGGGGCCCTCTTTTCCATCAAAAAGGCTCGTTTTTAGCTCCAAAAACGCCGTTTCGTACCTAAGTGCCTGAAAATGCAGAAAACACAAAACGTGACACTATTCTACAAAACTAACCAAAAAACAAGGCTAGAAGATAGCAAAAGAAGGTAAAAAAGACAAGATGAACGCGTCAAAAATACGTTCATCAAACTCCCCAAACCAAGCCTTTGCTTGTCCTCAAGCAACAAACTATCCTAAATGCAACACAAAAGGAGTCTCACGCCAAGTAAAGTGAACTAATCTATTGAATCTACCAAATGCTTATGAACAAAACCAAATGAGCATGACATGCAAGTAGGTTGAAGAATGCCTCGATTGCGAATATACACATTCTCATGTGCACTTGGTTAAGCAAAGGAGTCTCTCGTAACATCTTCTACTGGACCTGGTCAGTGACGACACAATGATGCATGTTATCATACTACAATTGCTCCATGCCTATGAAACCAAGGGCTTACTACTGTTCACCAAGCGAGACTTTTCCTCGAGAGAGGGCGAACCAATACTGGCTCTCATCAAACGAAGGAGGGTTCCCTTAGAAAGATAACACTCCCCTATTCTACCCAGACTCTCAAGAGTGAGCCTCTTTCAACCACTTCTTGAATAGCAAGACGAGCTTGGTCAAGAACAGGCCTTGGACAAAGGCGACACGAAACGAAAGATAGAATTTACAACTCGATACTTCACAAGGACAAAATATTTACATGACACTTGACACTACGAGACTGCTTTTGGCTTGCAACGACCCTTCTTTTGCTTTTGGGTCTTATTCTTTATTTTCTTTCTTCTTCTTTTTTTTTTTTTTTTATTTTCTCTTTTTCTTTTCTCTTTTTTTCTTCTTTTCTTTTTCTCTTTCTTTTTTTGTTATATAGGGGCAAGCAGCAGTACTAAGCGTCAAAAACACCTCCCCAAACCTATTCGAAAGAATAGGTTTGAGCATAAAGACGAAAAAGAAAAAGGAAAGACTCTTTTACAAAGACACCTCTACAAACCTATTCGAAAGAATAGGTTGGGACACAAAACAAAAAGAAAAAGAAAAAGGAAACTTTACAACGACTCAAAGATGAAAGACAAGATCAATAAGGCAACCCCCTCCCCAAACCTATTCGATAGAATAGGTTTAATACAAGGAATCGCACACCTCACACTACATCCTTCCTAGGCATTTGGCAATCTCTAATCGAGGTGAAGAACTTGTCGCCTCTTACGTACATAATTACACGGGTTACAATCATAGACTCTAACATGCATCATTTTATATGGCCATCGTGAACCGCAGTAGAAGAAACACCACTCGAGGTGATGTCGAGACTACTAAGCTTAACTAGTGCACAAGTCAATGTGACAAACCAAGCGAGACAAGCCTCAAACTACTTGCAAAGTGATGCAACATATGATAAAGGTCATAAGCACTTAGTCTACACAATAGAAAAGTTCGAAAAAAACTTGGCAATAGACTCCACACAACAACGTGCAACAACTAATCTATGGATGATATGCATGCAAAAATTTGAAAAAACACGACAAATCACATGAACTTGAGTAAAATCAGGCAAGTACGAACGACACAAGCATATAGTACTGAAAATCCAATACCCCCTCCCCAAATCTAAACTTTTGCTCGTCCTCGAGCAAAGAAAAGTTGAATGAAAAGGAAAAATTGGATTGAAAGTACACTTCCCTGAGATAAAGGTTCGTGTCCAATCTCCTATATATGAGTAGTACCTGAAAAGACTCAAGAAACATGTGAAAACGGGTGCGAAAAGGTGAGAAGAATGGAAAAAACGAGGAAAATCTGGGTACAGGGTCCAGGCGAACCGCTTGGCTGGAGCCAAGCGATCCGCTTGGGAAGCGGAGCGCTTGGGAGGTTCCAAGCGCTCCGCTTGAATTTCCAGAGAGTTACAAAACTTTCTGGAATTTCAAGCGGACCGCTTGGCCCTTCCAAGCGCTTCGCTTGGCTCTGTTTTCAGATTTTCAACGTTTTTTTTTTCTTTTTTTTCCTATCTTAAATCACCTAAGGCACCAAGACAAAAACTAGACTATACTAATCACGACAAAAGGCCCACAGGCCACAACTACAAACACAAAGAAAGCTAACTAAATGCAAAACACTTACCACCTCGGGTTGCCTACCGAGAAGCGCCTTTGTTTAAAAGTCGCTGGCTCGACTCTTCACAACTCACGCGGAATTGATTTCGCCTCGGGTACTAGACTTCCCCCTCCAATTGCCTCTCAAAGCATCAATTCCCTGCACATCCTGACGAACATAAAGTGGACTAAAAAATCCTACAAGTTCGTTAGTATCAACATAAGCACATGAATCAACAATGGCTCGCAACGTGTGTTGCTTGCCATTTACCTCAAAGTGACATGTTCGGCGATACATGGCTATGACCATACGCACTTTGTTGATGAAGGCTCTACCCAAGAGAACCACATCCTTGAGCTTAGCAGAAGATGTAGGCATAACGATGAAATTAGTCTTCACCTCTACACCGGCAACCCTCACCGCCAAGTTCTCAATCACACCCAACGGCTTTTTCATGGACCCATCCGCTAATTGCACCATACATTTCATAGGTCTCAAGCCAGACAAACCCGACTCTTCATACACGTTCAAGGGTATAACATTCACACCCGCTCCCGTGTCTAGAGTTGCCACTATTTCGTTCCTCTTCCATAACCACCTTAGGAGTCTCGACCTCCTCACTCACCTTGCAAGTTTCAGTTATCTTGCAACTTGGCACCTCAACTAGTGCATTGTCTCTCACAACCGTGATCTCCACGGGCAAATCAGTCACCACGGTTATGGCCATAGCCTTCTCCGTGTTCCCGGGAAACTTCCCTTGCTCTCTACTAGCCCCCCGATCTATCAGCTCTTGCAACTTCTTATGGAGGTTGCTACTACTAGCCTCAAGCTTCTCAAACCGCTGATTGTTAGTAGCTTCATTACGATAGTAATGCTCCATAAACTTATTTGTTTTCAACACAAGATCGTTGAGAGAAGAGACAAGAGGTGAAGGAAGCACCCCTCCACCTTGTGGTCCCGAACTAGCAACCTGAGGTGGAGGTGTAGGATAAGAAGGCGGTGCTCCTTCATACCAATTGTTCCCATAGCTGAGACGACTTCTATCTTGATTAGGCCCATAGGCATTTTGATCCGGGTTATGAAGATAACCACGGTTGCCTTGATTCTGGTACCCACCTCGGGGTCCACGGTTTTGTGGCCTCATATTGCCATACCCTTGCCCGTAGTTCACATCTCCAACTACTTGCTCTCCCTCAGCAGCATACACTTCTTGACGCACATCGTTCGTGATATATTGCTCTCTAGCAAATTCAGAACGGCATAAATAGGCCGGGTGCCCATAGTTCTTGCACACACCACAAATTTCCGTAGAAGGAGAAGGAACGCTTTGCCTCAAAGCTTGCTTCACTTCATGGGTGAACCCATCGAAGGCATTTTGTTCTACCACTACCTTCGCCTCATTTCTTTGCTCCTTTTGGAGCACACGAGCCCTCACATTCCGGTTTTGGGAATTCCGGTACATCATGTCCAGCTTCACTTGAGCTTGAGAAGGAAGCAACTCCCCCATACTACCTCCACAAATACTATCCACTTGAGATTGAATCTTGGGATGTAAACCATTGTAAAAGAATTGGAGAAGCTGACCTTTATCATATCCGTGATGTGGGCATCGATGATGCAACCCCATGAATCGATTATAGGCCTCGTGGAAAGGCTCATCATACCTCTGCTCGAAGGAGCTAATTTGGATCTTCATAGCCATCGTCTTGGAAGCGGGGTAGTAACGCTCCATGAACTTATCAAAACAAAGATCCCATGTTGTCAAAGACCCGGCCTCCAAAGTATTAAGCCAAGCCTTTGCACGATCACCTAGCCCCATAGAAAAGACCTTCAAACGGAGATCATCATCCGTAACACCAGCTCCTGGTCGCCCAAGATGGAGAACAAAATTCTCGAGCTCATTCAAGAACCCAATCATGTCCTCATTAGCCACCCCATAGAATTTGGGAAGTTGTTGGAACATGTGATTCTTGATCTCCAAGTTCCTCTGTGGCATCATTGAGGACAATTGCTGGTCCTCTAGCCCCAACCGTAGGCTTAGTAAGTGTACGTATAGGCCGCTCCGCCATTTCACCTTCCAAGTAAACAGATTCAAGAATTGGCTCCGAAAGATAAGAAGAAGACTCTTCCCGAATACCTGAAGTGGAAGCTCTAGATGCTACTCCTTCAAACTCGAGATTCAAATTCCTCCTTCTCCTTTGAAACAAACGATCGATCTCGTCTACAAAAGGTTCAATAATAGGTCCACCCGTTCGGGTTCTAGGCATGCACTCACCTGAAATACAAGATAGTGAGTATCTCAAGCAAAAAGAAACAAAAACAGAAATGAGACAAAGAAGAGATGTTGGCTGAAAAAACCAAAACAAACACACCAACCAAAAGAGTTAAGTCCCCGGCAACGGCGCCAAATTGATGATATCGTTTTTCCCCAATTAAATTTGTTTAATAGCCAATAGAACACTTATCACTACACAAACTAGAGTGCAATGGCAAGTTGTCCCCGAGTGTCGTTCTCTCGGGACCTAACGTGGCTTTGTTTATGGTTTTTGCTAGTTATTTCAGTCAACGAGTTCAAGTGTTTGTAGAATTGTTTTCTTAGAACAAAGCAACGAGAAATCAGATTGTTGTAATCAAGTTTGGAAAACGGTTGGTGGTAGAAATCAAATACACATGCATGGGTTACGAATATGCTCACAAGTTCAGTGCATAAAACCTTCGATCAAGTCTGCCAAGCAACTCATCTAGGTAACTTTCAAGACACACATCATAAAAGACCACTATCAATACTTTAGAGGTGTTTGTCACTAACACCATTTATCTAGCATGCTGCAAATCTCTAACATACAATCCTATAGCTTTCATTGACCAAGAGTTTGTCACAATACTCAATTCGAATATATTTTATAGGCAACCAAGAATCATATGAAGGAATTTGCAGCAAGATTGAATCACAATCTCATGTAAGCATAAACATAACCCATAGCATGCATATTCTACATTCTACCACCAACACAAAGGATTTAGATACTCATATTCATCAACATAGACATCAAATCATATGAATTGTAAATGGAATACATCAAATCAAACTACTAGACAAGAGATAATGATACAATGTTACCACCAAGCTATCACTAATCGGTGGGTATTGATGAAAACCTCTCCGTAGATGAAACAACGGATGCAATCCTACGCCAAAACCTTTAATCCAATCTAAAATACAAAGTAATCTGAGTTTTGTCTGAGTTTTGGGGCTTAGGAGCTCTCCAAAACGAAGCTACAGTTCAAAAAGTATCCAAAAAGTAACAGAAGATCAGATCTAAGAAGGAAAATCCGAAAACGTAACCGCTGCCAAGCGGACCGCTTGGAGAGTCCAAGCGGAGCGCTTGGCAAGCGAAGCGCTTTGGCCCTCCAAGCGCTTCGCTTGGCTGCTGTGCCAAAGCTCTTGGAAGGCATGCACTCACCTGAAATACAAGATAGTGAGTATCTCAAGCAAAGAGAAACAAAAACAGAAATGAGACAAAGAAGAGATGTTGGCTGAAAAAACCAAAACAAAAACACCAACCAAAGGAGTTAAGTCCCCGGCAACGGCGCCAAATTGATGATGTCGTTTTTCACCAATTAAATTTGTTTAATAGCCAATAGAACACTTATCACTACACAAACTAGAGTGCAATGGCAAGTTGTCCCTGAGTGTCGTTCTCTCGGGACCTAACGTGGCTTTGTTTGTGGTTTTTGCTAGTTATTTCAGGAAACGAGTTCAAGTGTTTGTAGAATTGTTTTCTTAGAACAAAGCAACGAGAAATCAGATTGTTGTAATCAAGTTTGGAAAACGGTTGGTGGTAGAAATCAAATACACATGCATGGGTTACGAATATGCTCATGATGAATGTGTATTTTACACTTTCATTCGAGTCTTTTTCACCTATTTTAGCTATCCTCTATGTTAATTTAGCTATATTTTAGTACATTTTATTAGAATAGTGTCACGTTTCCCTTTAGATTTTATTTTACAGGTTTTGGTTGAAATTCGGAGATTTCTGGGCAATTATATTGAAGTTGAAAAGGAATTGGTGTTCCAGAAGCCTATTTGGAGTATCTGAAGGTTTCCGGATAAGATTTGGAGTCTAGGGGCCGAATCTGGAGGTTCGAAGGCTACTAGAAGTCATAAACCGAGTCCGAAAAGGTGAAAAAATCCAAAACCGCGTCGAAAACGCGGAAATTCCGCGAAATTACTGGGGGGCGAACCGCCGCAGCACTGGGCGAACCGCCCCGGAGTTTTTTCGGGCCTATATATAGTGCTCAGTTTTCTCTCTGAAAATCATATCTTTCCAAGCCTACTTTCTCACCTCTCTCTATAGTTTTAGGTAGGAACTTCCCGGGGCCTGTCCTAGGAGTTCCGTAGCTTAGGGGATACTTTTTCATAGCAGATTGGAGCTCGTAGGACCACAATCATCCCGAGATTGACAACCTTCGGTAACTTTGTATCTTACAGTTTTATTCTACTTATTGTATTTATCTTTCAATATGTTTTCTTCTATGATTTCTGTTGATTGCATGCCTATTATGAGTAGCTAAACTTATCATTGGTGGTAGTATGTGAATTCTTAGCGAGGGAAGATAATCATGCTAATGGCTATATCGCGCATTATACTCCGTGTCATTGCTTTATTTCGTTGATCAGTTGTAACCAAAATTCTCGTATGTTATATTGATTATTATGCACAATAGGGCACTAGTCGACCATCAGACCAATTATCTTCGTAGTGTTGAATAATTACGGAACACATTAGGACAATCGTGATTGACTAGTCAGACCAAATTATCTTCGTAGTGCTTAATACTTGCAACAAGACACTAGATTGATTCAAAGATCTCTATGCAAGACCGAGGTATTTATGCATGATTATCGACCCATTATGTTAAGAAGGACCATACTATCACCAATCTCCATTATCTGCTAGAAACCCCCTATTGCTATCTGTCTGCTGTTTTTATATTCTTAATTAGATTTGATAAAGCTAGTATAGTCCTGAGAGAACGACACTCGAGTCATTGTACTGCTACACTACGGTTTTCGTTGTAGTTGTGGATTGCCTTTGGCTAATTACAAATCAAGGAAATCGACGGAATGGCAGAAGCTAGACCACTGATGGCATGGGTACAACCCACCAAAGATCGTATGAGGGGACCGGCGATAGTTCTTTCGTCTGCAACCCGAGATCTGGAGATCAAGAACCACGCATTCCAACAACTTCCGAGGTTCTATGGCTTATCAAGGGAAGATGTGATGGGGTACTTGCACGATATCGATGATTTCGTCAACCAACTCCCACGACCCGGAGCTGACATAACAACGGACGAGTTGAGAATGAAGGTTTTTGCTATGGGACTTGGCGACAGAGCCAAGTCATGGATGAGTTCTCTTCCAGCAGGCTCGTTGGACACTTGGGACAAGGTGTATTCTGCTTTTATGGAGAAATACTTTCCTCACACATTGACTACCGCGCTTAAGGCGCAAATCACAGGATTCAAACAGGACTATAATGAGACCATCTACACCGCTTTCGAGAGGTTCAAGGACCTCATGCACAAGTGTCCACACCATGGTTTTGGGCTTCCTGATCTTGTCCAGCACTTCTACAATGGACTCACATATGAGAGTCAACAGGTGGTGGATTTCCAATGCCGTGGTACTATCTGGGAAGAGACCGCCGAGGATGTGTGGGCGTGTTTCGAAAGGCTTGCTAAAGGATCTCAATCCAAGGATCCAAGAGCAATGGTTAGAAGGCGTGGACCTGAGGCCCCACCAAACCAGGAGATCCCAATGCATGAAGTGAATGGTGTGAGTGGCGATAGGTTCGAAGGTTTCGCCAATCAGATGAGGCAAGCTCTAACTGGCCTAATCGGAACTTCTCTCTCCAACGAGGTATGTAGGGTGTGCATGAATTATGGGCATGGGGCTCATATGTGTAGATCAGATCTAGCACGAGAAGATGTTCACTTAGGAAACCGTAGTAATCCTACTCCTAAGGACGAAGCATCTACATCCAAGTCAGCAACTCTCATGGATAATTTACAAAAATTGGTGGATTTCACCCAAGTGTTTTTGAAGAGATACGAGGAGGATTCGGCAAAGATCAATGCTCGTCTGGATCAATTGGAAGCTAGAGCTAGTAGAGAGCAAGGGAAGTTACATAGCAGCACTGAGAGGTCCATGTCGATCAACTTGGTGGGAGATCAACCAGTGGAAATCACTATTAAGCAAGTTGCTAAGTGCGAGTGTTACAAGGATGAAGAGCCTCCACTAGCCAAGGAAGAAGAGAAGGACCTTGGTACTGATGAGAGTGGAAAGAAGCAAGAGAATCCCGAGCCACTCCCTCAAAGTTTCGATGTTAAGGTCGGGATTGGCAAACTTGAAGATGTCCGTGCCACACTAGACACGGGATCTTACTCGAACGTGCTCCCTTTGAATGTGTTTGAGAAGAGTAGCCTTAGAAAACTATCTGACCATCGGGCTATTGTGCAACTGGCGGATGGATCCTTTGTGAGACCCGAAGGCGTTGTGAAAAATGTGTTGGTCAAGATTGGTGAAGCATCTGTATACACCAATTTTGTAGTTATGCCGGCGTCTGCACCTGGGACGGGGGATGTCATTCTCTTGGGACGAACGTTCTTGACTAAGCTACGCTCCGTGATGGACATCTACCAAAGAACTTGCACTATTGAAGTGGATGGCAAGCAATATGTGTTGCAAGCCATATCTGATCCACCTGATCCGCCTGATAATTCTTACACTACTCACTACAGTGGTCTTGCAGCCTATGTTCCTTCTTATTCACAAGTTCGTGGCATGAAGAGGAGATCAGTGAAGGGGAAGTCTAGTACCCGCAAAAAGGAGAGCTAGGCGCGGACAGGAGTCGAGTCAAAGACTTTAACCAATGGCGCTATCCGGGAGGCAACCCAGAGATTTTATCGCTTTCTTTACCGCTTTAGATTTTATCTCACGAGTTTGATTGAGTATTATAGGTCACTTATACAAGCATTAGCTCTCACCTTGGATCCATTTCCGACGTTCGGGACGAGCGACGACGTTCAGGTTTGGGGAGGAGGTTATCGCTGGTTATCTCTATACTTATCTTGCTTATGATAAACTCGTGAATTTTTTTGCATTTGCACATTTACTGCTTTCCTAGGATAGTCTTGCATGTTTTATATGGAGTTTATTGCCGAATTTTTTAAACTTTTTTATTGGGTAGATCAACTAACTATGCCTTTAATCGTATGCTTCATCTCTATGAATTTGTTTGAGGTTTTTCTCGCTTGGCTTGTCACATTTATGTATTGCACTTAGTTAAGCATGGTAGTCTCGACATCACTTAGTGGTGTTTTCTCTACTGCGGTTAACGAAGGCCTTTATAATAGGATGATGCATGTTAGGGTCCTATGGTTGTTGCCCGAGTAATTATGTACCTAAGAGGCAACAAGTCTTCACCATGCTTTGAGATTGCTAAATGCCTAGGAAGGAGGTAGTGTGAGGTTGTGTGATCCTTTGTTTATAACCTATTCTTCCGAATAGGTTTGGGGAGGGGGTTACACCATCATTAGACTTATTTCTGTTTTTCATTTTCGTATCGTGAGTTTATTTTTCCTTTTCCGTAAATTTTGTACTCCAACCTATTCTTTCGAATAGGTTTGGGGAAGTCGTGTGAGTCATTTTGTTTCTCTTTTTGTTATGCTACTGCTGGCTAGAAAAATCGAAAAAAAAGAAAGAAAAATTCCAGAAAAAAAGAGAAAAAGAAAAAGAAAAAAAGATCTGGAAAGAAAAAAAAAAGAAAAAAAGAAGACCCTAAAAAGGCAAAGAAGGGTCCAAAAAAGAAAGCCAAATAGCAGTTTAGCAAAGTTCGAGTCTTTTCCATTTTTTGTTCGTAATAGTGTGTTTCTATTTTTTATCTTTTTTGTCTTGAGTATCATCTGTTCTAGACCACCCTCGTCCTGCCATTCAGGAAGTGGTGAATAGCTTAAGACCTTACTTGAGAGATGGGTAGAATAGGGGAGTGTTATCTTTTATAGGGAACCCTCCTTCGTTTGATGAGAGCCAGTACTGGTTCGACCTCTTTTGAGGAAAAGTCTTAACATGGTGGAACAACAGTAAGTCCTCAGTTTCATAGGCACGGGACAACCATTCGTATCTTAGCATGCTTCATTACGTCGTCACTGACTAGGTCCAGGTAGAGAATGTTACGAGAGACTATCTTGTCTTGACATAAGTGTTTATGTGGATGTGTATAAGTCAATCGAGGTATTCTTCAACCTATATTCATGCCTTGATTTATATGGTTTTTGTTCATATGTTATTTGGTAGATTCAGTAGATTAGTTCATTTTATTTGGCATGAAACTCCATTTTGAGTCTTGCATGTTTTTTGTATTAGAGTCTAGCTTAGTTGCTTGAGGACAAGCAAAGGTTCGGTTTGGGGAGTTTGATGAATGTGTATTTTACACTTTCATTCGAGTCTTTTTCACCTATTTTAGCTATCCTCTATGTTAATTTAGCTATATTTTAGTACATTTTATTAGAATAGTGTCACGTTTCCCTTTAGATTTTATTTTACAGGTTTTGGTTGAAATTCGGAGATTTCTGGGCAATTATATTGAAGTTGACAAGGAATTGGTGTTCCAGAAGCCTATTTGGAGTATCTGAAGGTTTCCGGATAGGATTTAGAGTCTAGGGGCCGAATTTGGAGGTTAGAAGGCTACTAGAAGTCATAAACCGAGTCCGAAAATGTGAAGAAATCCAAAACCGCGTCGAAAACGCGGAAATTCCGCGAAATTACTGGGGGGCGAACCGCCCCGGAGTTTTTTCGGGCCTATATAGTGCTCAGTTTTCTCTCCGAAAATCATATCTTTCCAAGCCTACTTTCTCACCTCTCTCTATAGTTTTAGGTAGGAACTTCCCGGGGCCTGTCCTGGGAGTTCCATAGCTTAGGGGATACTTTTTCATAGCAGATTGGAGCTCGTAGGACAACAATCATCCGGAGATTGACAACCTTCGGTAACTTTGTATCTTACAGTTTTATTCTACTTATTGTATTTATCTTTCAATATGTTTTCTTCTATGATTTCTGTTGATTGCATATGCCTATTATGAGTAGCTAAACTTATCATTGGTGGTAGTATGTGAATTCTTAGCGAGGGAAGATAATCATGTTAATGGCTATATCGCGCATTATACTCCGTGTCATTGCTTTATTTCGTTGATCAGTTGTAATCAAAATTCTCGATGTTGTATTGATTATTATGCACAATAGGACACTAGTCGACCATCAGACCAATTATCTTCGTAGTGTTGAATAATTACGGAACACATTAGGACAATCGTGATTGACTAGTCAGACCAAATTATCTTCGTAGTGCTTAATACTTGCAACAGGACACTAGATTGATTCAAAGATCTCTATGCAAGACCGAGGAATTTATGCATGATTATCGACCCATTATGTTAAGAAGGACCATACTATCACCAATCTCCATTATCTGCTAGAAACCCCCTATTGCTATCTGTGTGCTGTTTTTATATTCTTAATTAGATTTGATAAAGCTAGTATAGTCCTGAGAGAACGACACTCGAGTCATTCTACTGCTACACTACGGTTTTCGTTGTAGTTGTGGATTGCCTTTGGCTAATTACAAATCAATTTGATTGAATCTGACACGTTCATCAGCTCACAAGTTCAGTGCGTAAAACCTTCGATCAAGTCTGCCAAGCAACTCGTCTAGGTAACTTTCAAGACACACATCACAAAAGACCACTATCAATACTTTAGAGGTGTTTGTCACTAACACCATTTATCTAGCATGCTGCAAATCTCTAACATACAATCCTATAGCTTTCATTGACCAAGAGTTAGTCACAATACTCAATTCGAATATATTTTATAGGCAACCAAGAATCATATGAAGGAATTTGCAGCAAGATTGAATCACAATCTCATGTAAGCATAAACATAACCCATATCATGCATATTTTTACATTCTACCACCAACACAAAGGATTTAGCTACTCATATTCATCAACATAGACATCAAATCATATGAATTGTAAATGGAATACATCAAATCAAACTACTAGACAAGAGATAATGATACAATGTTACCACCAAGCTGTCACTAATCGGTGGGTATTGATGAAAACCTCTCCGTAGATGAAACAACGGATGCAATCCTATGCCAAAACCTTTAATACAATCTAAAATACAATGTAATCTGAGTTTTCTCTGAGTTTTGGGGCTTAGGAGCTCTCCAAAACGAAGCTACAGTTCAAAAAGTATCCAAAAAGTAACAGAAGATCAGATCTAAGAAGGAAAATACGAAAACGTAACCGCTGCCAAGCGGACTGCTTGGAGAGTCCAAGCGGAGCGCTTGGCAAGCGAAGCGCTTTGGCCCTCCAAGCGCTTCGCTTGGCTGCTGTGCCAAAGCTCCTGGAAAATGAAGCGGAGCGCTTCACTATTCCAGGCGCTTAGCTTGGCTCCTGGGCAGATTTTTGTCTTCAAACTCAATCTTTTTGCCCTCGTACGGCCCTCGGGTGCCTTGGACTCATACTTCTCAATGCTTATTGATGCTCAAACACTCATGAACAAGCCACGGAGATTGGGGAACTTCAACGGGGCCATCTTTTCCATCAAAAAGGCTCGTTTTTAGCTCCAAAAACGCCATTTCGTACCTAAGTGCCTGAAAATGCAGAAAACACAAAACGTGATACTATTCTACAAAACTAACCAAAAAACAAGGCTAGAAGATAGCAAAAGAAGGTAAAAAAGACAAGATGAACGCGTCAAAAATACGTTCATCAGGGAGATCATGGAGGATAGCATGTAGGGGGAGATCTTTAAATTCTGTGGCTATGTATCTTGTGATAGCATGGAGGATCACAACTTTGATAGCATGGTTGCTAGTTTCTTCTAACAGGATCATTGGTTGTAATTCTAAACCATAAAACACCGAAATCCATTATAACTAGGAAACAAGAAAATGCATAATTTGTATATTACATACCATGCAATTCCAGAAACTCAAACGTTTTAAAGTAGATTAAGAAGACTACAGTTCACATATTACAGACCAAACCATTTAAAAAAACTTGTCCCATATTTGCAGAAATTAAAACAAGATACGTAGCCACAGAAGCCCCGATCCACGTTTCTCAGTCGGTCATAGACACATAAGGCTAGATCCTCACTGCTTCAAGTCGCTTGCGGTTATACGGTGAAACCTGGTCGACCGTTTTCTGGATATGAGCGGCATGATCATACAAGTTCTCCATCCCTTCAAAAGGTCTATGAAAGTTCAGAGGGAATGACACTTTGTAAATGACGTGATGATCCGGGCCGATCATTTCCTCAATCGATTGCAGATAAACTCGACCCCAATTAGTCCCAGCAGCTCTGCAATTAGCAATCATCTCCCGAAATTGTGCAGCAGTATGGAGGGGCTTGATACAGTTTGGCCAAGTGGACCCATATTCTTCGTACCAGATGCCGCATGGATTCTGATTGCCTTCATCCTGCTCCTTGAGAACCAGCTGCAGTAGTCTAGCCACTTTGAAAGTTTGAGGATCAACAATGTGGATGAAAAATTTCCTACCACCACTGTACGACACTAATTTGAGGACATCATCCATAAACAAGCCCTGATGCCTTACGACTAATTGAAACAAATTAATGAACGTGTATTTTACACTTTCATTCGAGTCTTTTTCACCAATTTAGCTATCCTCTAGGTTAATTTAGCTTATATTTTAGTGCATTTTATTAGAATAGTGTCACATTTCCCTTTTCTTTGCATTTTTCAGGTTTTAGGTAAAAAAAACGTATTTTTATGGGCAATATTGATGAAGAGAATGAAGTTCTGATGTTTCGAGGACATTCGTGGTGTATCTAGAAGGTTCCAGATGAGATTTGAGGCCTAGGGGATGAGTTTCAAGGCTTAAAGGTCACTCTAGAAGGCAAATTCGAGTCCAAAAAGGAAACCTCCAGCAAAAAACTCGCTCCACCGACTCTGACCGTCCAGGGTGATTCGCCCGGGATGTGGGGCGGTTCGCCCCACGTCTTCCGACATCTATATATATGTTTGCCCATTCTCTACGTTTTTCAGACCTTTTCACATTATTTTGAGAGACAAATTCTCCAGAGCCTATTCTGGGAATTATTAGCATAGAAGACACTTTTTCTTATTGATTTGGAAGCTTTAGCATAGAGATTGGACATCTTTGATTTTTGATTCTTGCTTGTGAGTTGGCAATTCATCGGAGATTGACAACCTTCGTTGGTAACTTGTATCTCACGATTTTTCTACTTTTATTTATTTCATTCAACATGCTTTCATTCAAACTTGCTTTGATTCTTGTTGATTGCAATATGAGTAGCTAAATCTATCGTTGGTGATAGTATGTGAATTTCTTAGCTAGGGTTCTTGATTATGCATGAGTGGCTTCGCGCGTTTAAGACTTGATTTATTGTTTTATTTCTTTGATCTATCTAAGTCATCTATCTTCGTAGTGTTAGAATTGAAAGGAACACATAGGACAATTCATGATCATAGATCTCTATACAAACTTCAAGTACTTCATGCATGATTATTACCGGTTGCTTTGAATTGCCATACTATCACTAACTTCCATCATATTGATAAGAAAAATTTGTGCTTTGCTTGATTTCTGATTTATAGTTTAAGTTAAGTTAGATAAAGCTAGTTATAATCCTTAGAGATCGACATTTATGCCCCCGCCGGAATTTCAGATTCTGAATTACGCCAAACAACATGAAGTTTCGTTTATTACAAATTCACCCCAAATGTTTTGACTTTTACAATATTAACACAAACAATTTATAAATTAACCCACATAATTAGCTATATTTCAAAATAGTTTACAAAATTATTTTAAAACAAACCCCTGCAAAAATTGAATTTCAAAATGAGTCCCAAATTTTATTTTTTATCTTTTCTTTTTTTCTTTATTAAATAAAAATAAATAATACTAAATAAAAATAAAGAAATAAATTAAAAAAAAGAGGAAGAAGATGAATAGTAACTCCGATCGGAGCTTTCTGATCGGAGTACAAAGCTCCGATTGGGGCTTTGCAAAGCCCCAATCGGAACTTGGCACAACTCCAATCGGAGGTGTGTTATACAGCTCCGATTGGAGTTGTGTTAAGCTCCAATCGGATCTTAACAAAGCTCCGATTGGAGCTTTGCAAAGCTCTAGTCGGAGCTTTGTTAAGCTCCGACTGGAGCTTTGCACAGCTCCAATCGGAGCTGTCAGCTCCGATGGGAGCTTTGCAAAGCTCCAGTCGGAGCTTAGCAAAGCTCCGATTGGAGCTTAACACAGCTCCGATTGGAGCTGTGCCAAGCTCCGATTGGAGCTTAACACAGCTCCAATCGGAGCTGTAAACTCTGGTACCGGAGTTGTAACTTTGATACCGGAGCTGTAAACTTCGGTACCGGAGCTGTAAACTTCCGGTACGCTGTAAACTCCGGTACCGGAGTTGGATTTAAAAAAAATGTAAAAGAAAAAAAAAAGAAAGAAAGGAGAAAAGAAAGAAAGACAAAAAAGAAAAATAGAAAAAAGAAAAGAAAGAAAAAACGAAAAGAAAGAAAAAATAGAAATTATATAGTTAAGGGCGTGTTTGGTTGAGCGAAAATTAGAAAACCCAACTTACCGGAGGTGCGACTGGACTAAAATGTATTTAACCGCTATAGTTGGACTAGAATGAAAAGTGAGTGTTTAATGGGGGTGGTAGATATAATTTTGTCTTGATTAATTGAGTCTGACAATCTCGTTCATCAAATTGGCGCCGTTGCCAGGGACTATACTCCTTTTTATCTTTAGCTTATTTATAGTTTCAGCTTTCAATTTTCAGAGTTAGTAGTTACTTTTTTTCAAGAATTTTGCGACTTCTAACAGGACTAATTTTCAGTTTTGAGTTACTCCTGTTACAGATATTCAGGTATGACGACCATGAAAGCTCGCATGATGCCCCAATTCTCGCAAGTTAGGAGAAGTTCATTTATATACTTGGATGAAGAGTTGAAGAAGTACGAAGCGACAAGTTCAGTGGTGAGAGACATACCGAGGTTCGAAGATGGAGTGGGGATGAATCCGTTAAGTTTCATCAGATCCTATGAGGAAGAAATAGCAAAAGTTCCAGCAAAGGGGTTCACTGAGGACCAATTGTGCAGGAGATGATTTTCTTTCGCTCTCGGATATGAGCCAAGGCTTTGGATATCCAGGTTAGCACCGGGATCGCTGAAAACATGGAGCCAAGTAGTAGAGGAGTTCTTGGCGCGATTTATGCCTTACCACGAGACAATCGCCTTACGAAATAGGATCGAACACTTCAAGCAAGGAGAGTATGAGCGGTTTTGTGACACCTACGAACATTTTGAGTTGTATAAACGTGAGTGCCCCCATCACCGTTTCGACGACGGGGAGCTGATTTGGTATTTTGTTTGTGGTCTACGTGATGATGTTAGGCTTCAAGTGGATGGGATGTGTGGAGGATTAGAAGAATGTACAGTTGAAGAGGCACAGAAGGTCCTTCGAAGGTACGCCAGTGGTTCTGCACAATCTGAGAGGCTAATGTCGAGTCAAGTCACCAGTGAGGATCCAAATCGGGGTGAAACTAAAGGCTTATACGAAGGATATTCTGAAGATGAAGATATCAATGAGGAGGATGAACTTGCGTTTTACGCAGGAATGAAGGCCATCGAAAGTGTTTATGAAATTGCACACGCCGGGCAAGTTGAAGATAATCTCCGTTTAGCGAAAGTTTTTGAAGGGGTCGAAGTAACTGAGCAGCTACTGGAGAAATTAAGCTTGTTAAAGTGTGAAAAAGTGGAGGAGGTTCATAAACTCGAAGATGGGAAGGTTTTTTTACGAAAACGCCCCTCTGGAGGTGGGGGGCGAACCGTCCAGCATAGGGGGCGAATCGCCCCCCACAGGCAGAGAGCTGGGGGCGTCCCAGCTCGCCCCAGGCGATTTGCTCGGGGAAAGGGGCGAATCGCCCCCCAGCTCCAGGGAGCTGGACGACCCCAGCTCCCCTGTTTCGACACCCGAAGCTGATTTCATCGATCCCAAGCCACTTTCAATTGTTACTACTGAGGTTCCTGAGTACGAGGTAGTGAAACTACTCCTCCGCGGTGGAAAGGTAACTAAAATTCCTAATTTTGTACGTCCTAAACATATTAAATCTACTGTGACTAACGATGCAGGAACAAGCACTAAACAAGAAGTTGGTCAAAGTTCGGAAGAACCTCAAGTGCAGGACGATACACCTCAAACACCCGAAGGAGATGTTGTCGATGATGAGGTTACGAGGGATACGCCTAATAATACGAAGGTGCTTCATAAGTCCTCCAATCCATATGTACCCCCAAAACCTCATGTACCATTCCCTAGTAGAATCAAACCGGTCAAGAAGGATATAATGGAGTCACCTCTGTACCAACGCCTCTCTAAAGTCGAAGTTAATGTGCCTCTTTTGGAGCTAATTCAGAATATTCCCGCCTACACGAAGTTCTTTCGGGAGGTGAAGAGTAACAAGAGAATCGAGACGGTGAATTCTATTGCGGAACTTCCAACGAAGCAACGTGATCCAGGAAGCTTCATAATTGACATTACTATGGGAAATGCGCGGTCCACCAAGGCTATGCTCGACTTAGGAGCTAGCATCAATCTCATGCCATACTCAGTCTATAAAGCTCTAGATCTTGGAGAAGTAAAGCCAACCGAGATGGTTGTACAAATGGCAGACCATAGCGTGAAGCGTCCTGTGGGAATAGTTGAAGATATCCTTGTAAAAGTTGATAAACTAATAATTCCTGCAGATTTTGTGATCATGAAGTCGGTTGATGAAGGGAAGAGCCATGTTCGTGAGCACGTGGTGTTGCTTGGAAGACCATTCATGGCCACTACAAATACATGCCTTGAACTCAAAGGCAAGAAAATCTCCATGGAGGTAATGGGTGAGAACTTTGAATTGGTAGGATGTAGCATAGGAGATAAGGAAGTCGTAGAAGAATTAAAATTTGTCGATTGCTATGATTCTGTGATTTCTGAATTTCATCATTGCTATGATAATCGTGAACCTCTTGAGGAGGCACTAACCATGCAGGTTGCGACTTGACACTTATCCGAAGAAGCAAGGGAGATAGTTGAGATGATGGATAGTACGCCTGAAATTCCCGTAGGAGAAGAAGTGCTTGAACGTTTAGATGAAGTAGAGGTAGAGAGCAAATTTCCAGAAGAGCCTAGCTTAGAATTAAAGCCCCTTCCTGCACACCTCAAGTATGTCTACTTAGGGGAAAATAAGAAAAAACCTGTGATAGTCTCTTCACACCTCTCTAGCGATGAAGAAGGTAAGCTAATTGAGGTCTTAAGAAAAAATTCTTCAGCCATAGGATGGGGGATTAGTGATATAAAGGGAATTAGCCCAACACGGTGTGTGCACAATATCACTCTAGAGCAAGATGCCAAACCCGTTAGGCAACCTCAGCGTAGGATAAATCCTGCGATGCAAGAAGTAGTGAAGAAAGAGGTGATTAAGTTGCTAGACGCCGATATGATCTATCCCATTCCTGATAGTCGATGGGTGAGCCCCGTCCATATAGTTCCTAAGAAATCTGGGATTACGGTAGAAGAGAATGAGAAGGGAGAGTTAGTACATGTTAGGAAAATCACGGGGTGGTGAATGTGCATTGATTATAGGAGGTTGAATGCCGCCACCAAGAAAGACCACTTCCCTTTGACATTTATTGATGACATGCTAAACCGCCTTGCGGGGCGGCAATTTTATTGTTTTCTTGATGGCTTGTCAGGTTTCTACCAAATTCCGATTGCACCGGAGGATCAGGAGAAGACGACATTCACTTGCCCATTGGGGACGTTTGCTTAAAGGAGGATGTCATTCGGGCTATGTAATGCCCCCGCCACTTTTCAAAGGTGCATGCTTTCTGTTTTCTCTGATATGGTGACCAAATTTGTTGAAATATTTATGGATGATTTTTCTCTCTTTGGTGATTCTTTTGATGAGTGTTTGCACAGACTAGATCTTGCTTTGAAAAGATGCATCGAATGCAATCTAACTTTGAGTTGGGAGAAAAGTCATTATATGGTTAGAGAAGGCATTGTTCTAGGACATGCGGTTTCTGAAAGGGGGATTGAGGTTCATAAGCCTAAGATCGAAATAATTGAGAAACTCCCCCCACCCACTTGTGTGAAAGAATTGCAATCTTTTCTTGGTTATGTTGGTTTTCATAGGAGGTTTATTAAATACTTTTTGAAAATTGCTAAACCTTTAAGTAACTTACTAGCAAAATATGTGGTTTACCATTTTTCTGATGAATGCTTGGTTGCTTTAATACCCTTAAAGAAAAGCTTGTTACTGCTCCTATTGTTGTGCCACCTGATTGGAAACTTCCTTTTGAGATAATGTGTGATGCGTCGAATTTTGCTATGGGTGCTGTTCTATGGCAAAACGTTGATAAGCAGTATCGTGTGATTTATTATGTTAGTAAGACTTTAGACTCAGCTCAAGTTAATTATACAACTACTGAAAAGGAATTTTTAGCTGTTGTCTTTGCTTTACAAAAGTTTAGGTCTTACTTGATTGGTCATCCTGTGAATGTCCATACTGATCATGTTGCTTTACGACATTTAAGTGCCAAACAAGATTCTAAGCCAAGGTTAATCCGTTGGGTCTTATTGTTACAAGATTTTGATTTGACCATAGTTGATAGAGCTGGTAGGGAGAATTTGGTTGGTGATCACTTGTCTAGAATTCCTAATATTCCCATGGATTCGATTCTTATTAATGATGATCTTCCTGATGAGCACTTAATGAAAGTCACTGAAGAACCATGGTATGCTGATATTGTGAACTATTTGGCTATGGGTATTTGCCCAACTAATTTTTCAGCCTTCGATAGGAGAGCTCTTGCCAAGCGTTGCAGGTATTACATATGGGATGAGAATCTTTTTAAAGAAGGAGCTGATGGAATTCTAAGAAGGTGCATTCCGCAAGAAGAACAACAAAGTGTGCTAAGTCATTGCCATGAGCTTAATTGCGGCGGACACTATAGTGGCATTAAAACAGCTCGCAAGGTGCTACAAGCGGGATTTTTCTGGCCACGTTTGCACCAAGGTGCTTGAAGTTTTGTGAAAAATTGTGACCCATGTCAAAGAGGGGGTAATATTGGCAAGAAGGAGGAAATGCCCCTTCAAGGGAATCTAGTGGTCGAGCCTTTCGACGTGTGGGACATTGATTTCATGGGACCGTTTACATCAAGTGGAGGCTACAAATACATTCTCGTCGCGGTGGATTATGTGACCAAGTGAGTAGAGGTGATTCCCACAAGAAAGAATTATGCCGCGGTTGTTACGAAGTTCTTAAATATGTGATCTTTTCTAGATTTGGATGTCCTAGGACAATCATCAGTGATGGAGGTTCGCACTTCGTCAACAGAACCTTTGCTTCTCTTCTTAAGAAGTACGATGTCACCCATAATGTTGCTACGCCATATCATCCACAGACTTCGGGACAAGTTGAAGTTAGCAACCGTCAGATTAAGAAGATTCTCGAGCGAGTGGTGAAGCCTAGTAGGAAAGATTGGTCTGGAAAATTGAATGATGCGCTTTGGGCGTAAGCTACAAGACGGTGATTGGAACCACTCCGTATAGACTTGTGTATGGGAAAACATGCCATCTTCCTGTGGAATTGGAGCACAAGGCATATTGGGCTATTAAAGAGCTAAACCTTGATTTGGGAAAAGCTGGCGAAGAACGGTTGTTACAACTTGATGAGCTTGACGAATTACGCCTGAGTGCCTATGAGAACGCCAAGATCTACAAGGAGCGTACCAAGAAGTATCACGATCGTCGTATAGTACGTAAGGAACTGATTCCTGGTAAAAAAGCTTTGGTGTTTAATTCTCGCCTTCGTCTATTTCCTGGAAAGCCCCGTACTCGTTGAGATGGACCATACGAGATTGTCCAAGTTGCTCCCCATGGAGCTGTAGAACTCTTGGATCCAAAGACAGGCAATACTTTCAAAGTGAATGGACAACGAGTGAAACCATACTTCGAGCTTCCTAGTGATCAAGTAGAGGTTGATCATCTCGACCTAACCTTTCCCACCTCTACTTAAGGATAGGTATGATGTATGTTGTTGTTTTGAGCATGTCATTGTGTTTTATTCTATATTTTCGTATGTTTTTGGTGATAAAATAGGTTTTAAGATGATAATTTTGCGTTTTGGGAGGAAAAAGGCGTCTCCAGGAGTCTGGAGATGCCAGGCGAACCGCCCCGGGCAAGTCCAGGCCGCCTGGGACGCTCTGGACGCCCCAGGCGAATCGCCCCCCAACTGGGGCGGTTCGCCCCGGGTGTCCAGAAACCCGGAGGTCCCGATTTTCATTCGGAACCCCATTTTTCTCCTATTATGCTAAATTATTGATCTTTTTACTTCTTTTATCGCCTGTTTTGGTTTCTCACGAGTTTTCTTGAGTCCAATAGGTTACAGGTACAAGTTAGCTCTCACCTTAAATCCACTTTCGACGTTCGGGACGAGCGACGACGTTCAAGTTTGGGGGGGGGGGGTTATCGCTGGCTATCTCTATACTTGGTTTGCTTATGATAAACTCGTGAAACCCTTTGTTTGCATTTGCACGTTTACCGATTTCTTAGTATTTAGTTGCATACACTACATTCATCCTAGTATAGTTTTGCATGTTTTTGTGTGTAGTTTATTGCCAAATTGTTTGAAATTTTTTATTGGGTAGATTAACTAGTTATGACCTTTGACCATGCGTTTCATCTCTATGAATTTGTTTGAGGTTTTTTTCGCTTGGCTTGTCACATTTATATATGCACTTAGTTAAGCTTGGTAGTCTCCACATCATTTAGTGGTGTTTTTGATGAATGTGTATTTTACACTTTCGTTTGAGTCTTTTTCACCTATTTAGCTATCCTCTATGATAATTTAGCTATATTTTAGTGCATTTTATTAGAATAGTGTCACGTTTCCCTTTAGTTTGTATTTTACAGGTTTTGAGGGAAAAAAGATGTTTTCCGGGCAATTATATTGAAGTAGACAAGGAATTGGTGTTCCCAAGGCCTATTTGGAGTATCTCGAAGATTACGGATAGGATTTGAAGTCTAGGGGTCGAATCTGAAGGCTAGAAGGTCACTAGAAGGCAAAAACCGAGTCCGGAAAGGAGAAGATATCCAAAAACGCGTCGAAAACAAGTAAAGGGCCGAAAAAGTCTCCCGGGCGAGTCGCCCGGGACGTGGGATGAATCGCCCCACACCAGGCGAATCGCCCGGTGTGTGGGGCCCTTCGCCCCACACCTCCCGAATACCTATATATAGTTGCTCAGTTTTCTCCGTTTTTCATACTTTTCCAGACCTTTTCTCTCACCTTTCTCTGTAGTTTTAGGTAGGAATTTCCCAGAGCCTGTTCTGGGGGTTCTTAGCTTAGGAGATACTTTTTCTTAGCAATTTGGAGCTTGTAAGATCGCGATTCTTCGGAGATTGACAACCTTCGGTAACATTGTATCTTACAGTTTTTCTACTTATTTTTATATATCTTTCATCATGTTTTCATTCATTCGTGGTATGATTTATGTTGATTGCATGACAACTATGGGTAGCTAAACTTCTCGTTGGTGATAGTATGTGATTTCTTAGCGAAGGGTTAATAATTATGCTAATGGCTATATCGCGCATTATACTCTGAGTTATTGATTTATTTCTTTGATCTATCTAAATCTATATCTTCGTAGTGTTGAATAATTACGGAACACAATTGGACAATTCATTGATCAAAGATCTCCATGCAAGACCGAGGAATTTATGCATGATTATTATCCTGCTATGCTTTGAATGACCATACTATCACCAATCCCCATTATCTGTTGAGAAAAACCTTTGCTAAGTCGTCTGCTGTTTTATATTCTCAAGTTAGATTAGATAAAGCTAGTTATAGTCCTTAGAGATCGACACTCGAGGTTATTCTGCTGCTACACTACGGTTTTCGTTGTAGTTGTGAATTGCCTTTGGCTAAATACAAATTTATTTGATTAATTGAGTCTGACAAACCGTTTTATCAATTTTCTCTACTGTGTTTCACGAAGTTCTTTATAATAAGATGAGGCATGTTAGGGTCTTGGGGTTGTTTTCCCGTGTAATTATGTACCTAAGAGGCAACAAGTCTTCACCTTGCTTTGAGATTGCTAAATGCCTAGGAAGGAGGTAGTGTGAGATTGTGTGATCCTTTGTTTGCAACCTATTCTATCGAATATGTTTGGGGAGGGGGTTACGCTATCATTAGACTTGTTTTTCCATTTTTTAGTGTGTGTTGTGAGTTTATTTTTCTTTTTCGTAAATTTTGTACTCCAACCTATTCTTTCGAATAGGTTTGGGGAGGTCGTTTGTGGGTCATTTTTGTTTCTTTTTCGTTGTGCTACTGCTGGCTAAAAAAATCGTAAAAAAAGAGAAAAAGAAAAAATTCCAGAAAAAAAGAACAAAATATGGAAAAGAAAAAAAGAAAGAGAAAAAAAAAAGAAAAGACCCCAAAAAAGAAGAAGGGGTCCAAAAAAGCCAAAAAGCAGTTTAGCAAAGTGTTGTCTCATTTTCAATTTTTGTAATGTTCGTAATCGTGTTGTAATTTTCTATCTTTTCTTTTCGTTTGAGTGTCATCTGTTCTAGACCACCCTCGTCCTGCCATTCAGGAAGTGGTGAATAGCTTAAGGCTTTGCTTGAGAGATTGGTAGAATAGGGGAGTGTTATCTTTTTAGGGAACCCTCATTCGTTTCATGAGAGCCAGTATTGGTTCGACCTCTTTGAGGAAAAATCTTAACTTGGTGAACAAAGGTAAGTCCTCAGTTTCATAGGCACGGGACAACCATTCGTATTCTAACATATTTCATTACGTCGTCACTGACTAGGTCCAGGTAGAGAATGTTAAGAGAGACTATCTTGTCTTGACATAAGTGCTTATGTGAATGTGTATGAGTTAATCGAGGCATTCTTCAACCCATATTCATGTTATGATTTGTATGGTTTTTGTTCATATGTTTTTTGATAGATTCAATAGATTAGTTCATTTCTTTTGGCATGTGACTCCATTTTTTGTGTTGCATTGTTTTTTGCATTAGAGTCTAGCTTAGTTGCTTGAGGAAAAGCAAAGGTTCGGTTTGGGGAGTTTGATGAATGTGTATTTTACACTTTCATCTGAGTCTTTTTCACCTATTTAGCTATCCTCTATGAAAATTTAGCTATATTTTAGTGCATTTTATTAGAATAGTGTCACGTTTCCCTTTAGTTTGTATTTTACAGGTTTTGAGGGAAAAACGAGGTTTTCCGGGCAATTATATTGAAGTAGACAAGGAATTGGTGTTCTGAAGGCCTATTTGGAGTATCTCAAAGATTCCGGATAGGATTTGAAGTCTAGGGGTCGAATCTGAAGGCTAGAAGGTCACTAGAAGGCAAAAACCGAATCCGAAAAGGAGAAGATATCCAAAAATGCGTCGAAAACGCGTAAAGGACCGAAAAAGTCTCCCGGGCGAGTCCCCCGGGACGTGGGGCGAATCGCCCCACACCAGGCGAATCGCCCGGTGTGTGGGGCCCTTCGCCCCACACCTCCCGAATACCTATATATAGTTGCTCAGTTTTCTCCGTTTTTCATACTTTTCCAGACCTTTTCTCTCACCTTTCTCTGTAGTTTTAGGTAGGAATTTCCCAGAGCCTGTTCTGGGGGTTCTTAGCTTAGGAGATACTTTTTCTTAGCAATTTGGAGCTTGTAAGATCGCGATTCTTCGGAGATTGACAACCTTCGGTAACATTGTATCTTACAGTTTTTCTACTTATTTTTATATATCTTTCATCATGTTTTCATTCATTCGTGGTATGATTTCTGTTGATTGCATGACAACTATGAGTAGCTAAACTTCTCGTTGGTGATAGTATGTGATTTCTTAGCGAAGGGTTAATAATTATGCTAATGGCTATATCGCGCATTATAGTCTGAGTTATTGCTTTATTTCTTTGATCTATCTAAATCTATATCTTCGTAGTGTTAAATAATTACGGAACACAATTGGACAATTCATTGATCAAAGATCTCCATGCAAGACCGAGGAATTTATGCATGATTATTAACCTTCTATGCTTTGAATGACCATACTATCACCAATCTCCATTATCTGTTAAGAAAAACCTTTGCTAAGTCGTCTGCTGTTTTATATTCTCAAGTTAGATTAGATAAAGGTAGTTATAGTCCTTAGAGATCGACACTTGACGTTATTCTGCTGCTACACTACGGTTTTCGTTGTAGTTGTGAATTGCATTTGGCTAAATACAAATTTATTTGATTAATTTAGTCTGACAAACCGGTTCATCAAATTGGCGCCGTTGCCGGGGCCTGTACTCCTTTTTTCTGTTTAGCTTATTTATAATTTATGCATTCAATTCCCTACAGAAGAACAGGCTCTGGGGGTTTGCTCTCAGAAAATCTCACTTTCTTACCCTATTTCTTCCCCCCTATCTTTTTCGGAAAATTCATCTAATCTGATCTCGGTTACCTTGCGTGTTTGTGCTCTCGAAATTTTTGGTTATATTGTGTTTGATTACGCTAATAGAACTAATTTTTAGTTTTGAGTTACTCTTACTACAGAAATACAGGTATGATGTCCATGCGCGCTCGCATGACACCCCAATTCTCGCAGGTGAGGAGAGGATCTTCCGTATACCTGGAAGATGAGTTAAGGAGGTATGAGGTGACAGAGTCCATGGTGAGGTACTTACCAAGGTACGAAGATGGAGTAGGGATGGACCCATGGAGTTTCATTCGATCCTATGAGGAGGAAATAGAAAGAATTCCAGCAGAAGGGTTTACGAAGGACCAATTGTGTAGGAAATTATTTTCTTTTACTCTTGGGTATGAGCCGAGGCATTGGATTGCAAGGTTAGAACCAGGATCGCTGAAAACTTGGGGCCAAGTAGTAGAGGAGTTCTTGGCGCGGTTCATGCCTTATCATGAGACGATTGCCTTACGTGATAGGATCCAATATTTCGAGCAAGGAGAGTATGAGCAGTTTTGTGACGCCTACGAACGTTTTGAGATGTATAAACGTGAGTGCCCACATCACCGTTTCGAAGATGGGGAGTTGATTTGGTGCTTCGTAGGTGGACTTCGTGAAGAGGAACGACTTGGAGTGGATAGGCTGAGCTGCGGTGTGGGAGAATGTACGGTCGACAAGGCAGAAGAAGTCCTCCGTAAGTACGCCAGAGGTTCAACACAATCTGATGAGGTCATACCAATTCATATCACCAGAAAGGAAGTAGATCGAGGTGAAGCAGGAAGCTCATCCGAGGAGTATTTTAAAGTCGAAGAAATCAGTAAGGAAGATGAAATTGCACATGCCGAGCAAGTTGAAGATGACCTTCGTATAGCAAAAGTTGTTGAAGAAGTTGAAGTAACTGAGCATCTTACGGAAGAATTCAGCTTGTTAAAATGTGCGGAAGTAGAAGAGGCTCGAAAACTTGAAGAGGAGGAAGGATTGGAAGGCGACGCCCCCTGGAGGTGAGGGGCGGTTCGCCCAGCATGGGGGGCAAACCGCCTCCCATGGCCAGTGAGCTGGGGGACGGTTCTGGGGAGCTGGACGACCCTAGCTCCCCTGTTTCTTTGCTCGCAGACATTCGTATCAATCCAAAGCCACTTCCTTCCGTTACTACTGAGGTTCTTGAGTACAAAGAGGTGAATCTACTCCTTCGAGGTGGAAAGCTTGACAAGCAAGATACACAGGAGCCACCACTAATCAAGCACCTCGATGAAGTCAAAGTGAATGTCGTCCTATTGATGAAGTCTTTATTGGATATGCTTGCAAAGCAAACGAGTCCATTCACCATGGTGAGATGTTTGAAGCTTCCTAGGTCTCTTTGCTACATCGGACCAAGAGAATGACGGACACCGTGGGGAGGTACTCTTGAATCAGAAGTCCATTCTTGAATACTCAGCCGACCGAGGCCAAATCGTTCGGTAACATCTAGTATCACTTTTCATTTACTCATTCTCTTTTGCTAGGGACTAGCTTAAGTATCATGAGGGGGATGGTATGTGAACCATGATGTTAAGTATTATTTGGGTTTGTGATGTTGAGTAGGATAGTCTTGTTTTTTGTTTGCATTTGCACGTTTACTGCTTTCTTAGTTTTTAGTTGCATTCACTACATTCCTCCTAGGATAGTCTTTCATGTTTTATGTGGAGTTATTGCCAAATGTTTTGAACTTTTTTATTGGGTAGATTAACTAATTATGACATTAATCGTATGCTTCATCTCTATGAATTTGTTTGAGGTTTTTCTCGCTTGACTTGTCACATTTATGTATTGCACTTTGTTAAGCTTGGTAGTCTCGACATCACTTAGTGGTGTTTTCTCTACTGCGGTTCACGAAGGCCTTTATAATAGGATAATGCATGTTAGGAACTTGTGGTTGTTTTCTCGAGTAATTATGTACCTAAGAGGCAACAAGTCTTCACCTTGCTTTGAGATTGCTAAATGCCTAGGAATGAGGTAGTGTGAGATTGTGTGATCCTTTGTTTGCAACCTATTCTACCGAATAGGTTTGGGGAGGGGGTTACGCTATCATTAGACTTGTTTTTCCATTTTTTAGTGTGTGTTGTGAGTTTATTTTTCTTTTTCGTAAATTTTGTACTCCAACCTATTCTTTCGAATAGGTTTGGGGAGGTCGTTCGTGGGTCATTTTTGTTTCTTTTTCATTGTGCTACTGCTGGCTAAAAAAAATCGTAAAAAAAGAGAAAAAGAAAAAATTCCAGAAAAAAAGAAAAAAAAATGGAAAAGAAAAAAAAAAAGAAAAGACCCCAAAAAAGCAAAGAAGGGGTCCAAAAAAGCCAAAAAGCAGTTTAGCAAAGTGTTGTCTCATTTTTCAATTTTTGTAATGTTCGTAATCGTGTTGTAATTTTCTATCTTTTCTTTTCGTTTGAGTGTCATCTGTTCTAGACCACCCTCGTCCTGCCATTCAGGAAGTGGTGAATAGCTTAAGGCTTTGCTTGAGAGATTGGTAGAATAGGGGAGTGTTATCTTTTTAGGGAACCCTCCTTCGTTTCATGAGAGCCAGTATTGGTTCGACCTCTTTGAGGAAAAATCTTAACTTGGTGAACAACAGTAAGTCCTCAGTTTCATAGGCACGGGACAACCATTCGTATTCTAACATATTTCATTACGTCGTCACTGACTAGATCCAAGTAGAGAATGTTACGATAGACTATCTTGTCTTGACATAAGTGCTTATGTGAATGTGTATGAGTCAATCGATGCATTCTTCAACCCATATTCATGTTATGATTTGTATGGTTTTTGTTCATATGTTTTTTGATAGATTCAATAGATTAGTTCATTTCTTTTGGCATGTGACTCCATTTTTTGTGTTGCATTGTTTTTTGCATTAGAGTCTAGCTTAGTTGCTTGAGTACAAGCAAAGGTTCGGTTTGGGGAGTTTGATGAATGTGTATTTTACACTTTCATCTGAGTCTTTTTCACCTATTTAGCTATCCTCTATGATAATTTAGCTATATTTTAGTGCATTTTATTAGAATAGTGTCACGTTTCCCTTTAGTTTGTATTTTACAGGTTTTGAGGGAAAAACGAGGTTTTCCGGGCAATTATATTGAAGTAGACAAGGAATTGGTGTTCCGAAGGCCTATTTGGAGTATCTCGAAGATTCCGGATAGGATTTGAAGTCTAGGAGTCGAATCTGAAGGCTAGAAGGTCACTAGAAGGCAAAAACCGAATCCGAAAAGGAGAAGATATCCAAAAATGCGTCGAAAACGCGTAAAGGACCGAAAAAGTCTCCCGGGCGAGTCCCCCGGGACGTGGGGCGAATCGCCCCACAGCAGGCGAATCGCCCGGTGTGTGGGGCCCTTCGCCCCACACCTCCCGAATACCTATATATAGTTGCTCAGTTTTCTCCGTTTTTCATACTTTTCCAGACCTTTTCTCTCACCTTTCTCTGTAGTTTTAGGTAGAAATTTCCCAGAGCCTGTTCTAGGGGTTCTTAGCTTAGGAGATACTTTTTCTTAGCAATTTGGAGCTTGTAAGATCGCGATTCTTCGGAGATTGACAACCTTCGGTAACATTGTATCTTACAGTTTTTCTACTTATTTTATATATCTTTTATCATGTTTTCATTCATTCGTGGTATGATTTCTGTTGATTGCATGACAACTATGAGTAGCTAAACTTCTCGTTGGTGATAGTATGTGATTTCTTAGCGAAGGGTTAATAATTATGCTAATGGCTATATCGCGCATTATACTCTGAGTTATTGCTTTATTTCTTTGATCTATCTAAATCTATATCTTCGTAGTGTTGAATAATTACGGAACACAATTGGACAATTCATTGATCAAAGATCTCCATGCAAGACCGAGGAATTTATGCATGATTATTAACCTGCTATGCTTTGAATGACCATACTATCACCAATCTCCATTATCTGTTAAGAAAAACCTTTGCTAAGTCGTCTGCTGTTTTATATTCTCAAGTTAGATTAGATAAAGGTAGTTATAGTCCTTAGAGATCGACACTCGACGTTATTCTGCTGCTACACTACGATTTTCGTTGTAGTTGTGAATTGCCTTTGGCTAAATACAAATTTATTTGATTAATTGAGTCTGACAAACCGTTTCATCAATTTTCTCTACTGCGGTTCACAAAGGTCTTTATAATAAGATGAGGCATGTTAGAGTCTTGGGGTTGTTTTCCCATGTAATTATGTACCTAAGAGGCAACAAGTCTTCACCTTGCTTTGAGATTGCTAAATGCCTAGGAAGGAGGTAGTGTGAGATTGTGTGATCTTTTGTTTAAAACCTATTCTAACGAATAGGTTTGGGGAGGGGGTTATGCTATCATTATGACTTGTTTTTCGATTTTGAGTGTTGTGAGTTTGTTTTCCTTTTTCGTAAAGTTTGTGCTCCAACCTATTCTTTCGAGTAGGTTTGGGGAGATCGTTTGTGAGTCATTGTAATTTCTTTTTCGTTGTGCTACTGCTGGCTATATACAAAAAAAAGAAAAAAAAGAAAAAAAGCGAAAAAAAAGAAAAAGAAAAAATTCCAGGAAAAAGAAAAAAATCTGGAAAGAAAAAAAGAAAAAAGAAAAGACCCCAAAAAAGCAAAGAAGGGTCCAAAGAAAGCCAAAAAGCAGTTTAGCGAAGTGTTTGTCTCGTTTTTCAATTCATGTATTGTTCGTAATCGAGTTGTAAAGTTTGTCTTTTGTTTGTTTGAGTGTCATCTGTTCTAGACCACCCTCGTCCTGCCATTAAGAAAGTGGTGATTAGTTTATGACTTTGCTTGAGAGATGGGTAGAATAGGGGAGAGTGAACTTTTAGGGAACACTGCTTCGTTTGATGAGAGCCAGTATTGGTTCGACCTCTTTGAGTGAAAGTCTTAACTTGGTGAACAGCAGTAAGTCCTCAGTTTCATAGGCACGAGGACAACCATTCGTATTTTAACATGTTTCATTACGTCGTCACTGACTAGGTCCAGGTAGAGAATGTTAAGAGAGACTATCTTGTTTAAATAGAGCATATGTGAATGTGTATGAGTCAATCGAGGCATTCTTCAACCAATATCCATGTTATGATTTGTATGGTCTTTGTTCATAAGTATTTGATAGATTCAATAGATTAGTTCATTTCATTTGGCATGAGACTCCACTTTGTGTGTTGCATTGGTTTTTTGCATTAGAGTCTAGCTTAGTTGCTTGAGGACAAGCAAAGGTTCGGTTTGGGGAGTTTGATGAACGTGTATTTTACACTTTCATTCGTGTCTTTTTCACCAATTTAGCTATCCTCTAGGTTAATTTAGCTTATATTTTAGTGCATTTTATTAGAATAGTGTCACGTTTCCCTTTTCTTTGCATTTTTCAGGTTTTAGGTAAAAAACATATTTTTATGGGCAATATTGATGAAGAGAATGAAGTTCTGATGTTTCGAGGACATTTGTGGTGTATCTAGAAGGTTCCGGATGAGATTTGAGGCATAGGGGACGAGTTTCAAGGCTTAAAGGTCACTAGAAGGCAAATTCGAGTCCAAAAATGAAACCCCCCAGCAAAAAACTCGCTCCACCGACTCTGACCGTCCCAGGCGATTCGCCCGGGATGTGGGGCGGTTCGCCCCACGCCGGGCGGTTCGCCTGGCGTCTGGGGCGGTTCGCCCCTCGTCTTCCGATATCGATCTATATGTTTGCCCATTCTCTACGTTTTTCAGACCTTTTCACATTATTTTGAGAGACAAATTCTCCAGAGCCTGTTCTGGGAATTATTAGCATAGAAGACACTTTTTCTTATTGATTTGGAAGCTTTAGCATAGAGATTGGACATCTTTGATTTTCGATTCTTGCTTGTGAGTTGGCAATTCATCGGAGATTGACAAACCTTCGTTGGTAACTTGTATCTCACGATTTTTCTACATTTATTTATTTCATTCAACATGCTTTCATTCAATCATGCTTTGATTCTTGTTGATTGCAATATGAGTAGCTAAATCTATCGTTGGTGAAAGTATGTGATTTCTTAGCTAGGGTTTTTGATTATGCATGAGTGGCTTCGCGCGTTTAAGACTTGATTTATTGTTTATTTCTTTGATCTATCTAAGCCATCTATCCTCGTAGTGTTGAATTGAAAGGAACACATAGGACAATTCATGATCATAGATCTCTATACAAACTTCAAGTACTTCATGCATGATTAATACCCGTTGCTTTGAATGACCATACTATCACTAACTTCCATCATATTGATAAGAAAAATTTGTGCTTTGCTTGATGTCTAATTTATAGTTTAAGTTAAGTTAGATAAAGCTAGTTATAGTCCTTAGAGATCGACACTCGAGGTTATTTTACTTCTACACTACGTGCCTTGGTTTTCGTTGTAGTTGTGAATTGCCTTTGGCTAAAAACAAATTTATTTGATTAATTGAGTCTGAGAATCTCGTTCATCACAAATCAGGGGATTGAGCTGCAAAAAAGAAGCAGCAACTACATTAGTACTATTTTCACACTTATACACAGGATATTGGGAACAACATAAAATTGAACACTGACATACAAGAACCATACATTTTTTCAATAACAATCATGTATTATATTTCACAAATATAATACAAAAATTAAAGAAAAATTAGTTTCACAGCTTCTTGTAGATCAATTGCATGTTGCAGTATAACAAGGTCTGTAATCAGCTAATCTATTACAAATATCTTTACTAACTAACAAAGCTCTAAAAGTTATCCGAGCCTTTAACAGATCCTGGTGCATGTCAAGCTTAAAATAAATAACACCAAATCATGAATAGCTTTACTAACAAACAAAGTTGTGAAATAAATCCGACCCTATTACAGATCCCGGTGCATGTCAAGCTTAAAATAAATACGAACAAATGTTCAAATTTGCAGGGGAACTTAAAGACAAGAAAACTTCCTAAATTAGCAAGGTAATCACACATAAAAAATGACTAGAATGCTACATTTCCAACTTCTGGCAGCAATAGAATTTCATCAAAGAAGGGATAACATCTGATTGCAGACCAATTCATGCATGCAAAGAATGAGTATCATCTATACATTGCTTCGATTAACACAGAAAATGACAAACTTGTCAAACAATTTCATCCTACTTACAGATCTGTATGAATTTGATGCTCATAATTTAAATTCTATAGCAAATTTGGCTTATACAGGAAAAAGGTTAAAGGCAAGGGTTGTTCTTACAAATCTCCGATGAATACTTGACCAGTTTTTGCTTCAGAAATGACTCATTGTTAGAGCCTTCACTGGTGGCCATGGAGACGGGTTCCACGCTATTGTCTGCAGTCGAATTGTCACTAGAAGACATTTTATCAGAGATGGACCTTTCAACTTCTTTTCACTAAAAATTCAAGAGACAGAGAGTAGATCAGAGTTAGTGGTGACTGTAAATGTGGTGAAAAACAGTGATTTAGAATGATTGCTAGAAGATATATTTCACCACGTGGATGACAAACCAAAGCTGTAATATTAATATTTCTAAGAAACCATTGAATACCTAAAGTCTCAAGTATGAACTAGAAAGTCTAAGTGCATATATTGTTGTGTGTAACATATTGTAAGTACAGTTCTTTTCTCATTTATGTAAATATCCTTGGAATGAAATGGACGTGAAATCAAATCTTTTTATGGATGAAGTTTAGACCAAGATCTTATTTACAGTAAACTTGTAGTGCATTGAGCTATAGTATTGGTGCAACTTTTAAAACTATTAAAATGTCCAAACAATGAACTAGGTTGGTCTTTATAATCATCTATTATTTGTTTTAATGTTTAAAACATCAAATATTGAATTAGTAACCAACTTAACGCATTCATTTGGGCAGATATACATCTCCTCAATGCCATAATCAACCTGCAGGGATTAATCCCATCATCACTTGCTTTTACATATTGCAATACCAACATTACTCCTAAACAATTTTCAACCAATCAGCTTCATTTCTTCATTACTCACTTCACACGCTTAACTCCAACTAGCAATACTAAATCTTAGAGCATTCACAATAGTTTCACTATAAAAATTTCCCTAAAATCGTTTTAAACTCAACCCCTATAATATTTTGAGTACTACGTATTTAACAATTTACTAATGCGAGATTTTCTTTTAGTGATTTAATTTAAATATAAATAATAATTTTAATAACCACATATTCTAAATATAGTATATAAATTAATGATTAATGCACAAAAATATGATTTAGGCATGCACAAGTGTAGGCATATAAAGAGAGTGACGGACCGAAAGAGTGTTCCCTATTTATTTAGGTGGTTGATAGATAATGCGGAAGCATAAAAGATAAAAACAATTCTTTTTTTCGAAGCGGCAAAGCGAGGATCAGTAATGGTTCCCCATTTACCCCGTGGTAAATGGGGAACCATGGGGATAAGCTACTAGAATCCCTTACAGTAGTACATGGCAAATAAGTCATCAAAACGAAGCAAAGCTTCAAACGCATACAGTCAAAGGCAATGCGTCTGTTTTATCATAAACTGGAATAATAATAATAATAAAACCTAACCTAAGCGACTCTTTAAATATAATCAAAACCCAATCAAGGACCTAGAAACAATAAACCAAAATATAACTTTAATAAATATAAAATAAAGACACCAAAACAATAATATAGCAATTAGGCCCGCTGCCTAATTCCTGTTCTCCATCAGTGGTCCATACAAGGTTTAGGGAATCTTATTTGTTAATATTCTAACACGTATTTTGATTTTTTGCCAATATTTAAGCAAAAAAATACTGTGAATGGTCCACCCCACCAAAAAAAAAAAAACCCTCCTAGCCCTGAGACGGGTGGCCATGCACTGTGTGAACCGAACCGAACCCATTAGGACCATTATGTGAACCGAACCGCCTAGTAATAAAAAATAGTTAAAAAAAAAACAAAGAGCCCATTCATAAAGTCACTGGCCAAATCTCGTCCGAATCATCTGCGGTCTCCGTCATTCCGCCTCAAAACAGTCGATCATTCAAACCTCGGCAGCGCTTTCAGGGTTTTGGTGATCAACCGCCTCTTTTTTATTTTTAATTTTTAATTTAACTCTCCGTCGTTATACTTTTGGTCAATTTGTATTTCCAATTGTCGATTCAAATTGTGAGTACACATTAGGTTAGTGATGTTGGATTGTTGATCGATATGCTTGAACTGAAGTTTGTTTATGTAATTGTTCCCCATCATGCTTCTTAGAACATGTGATTGTGTGCGCACGTGTCCAGATTGTTTGATTAACAGTGTTTTCAGACTTAGAATCGGTGCATTCTATTCATGTTACTCGAATCGGTTAACAATTTGTTTTGTTTTTTTTGTATATGTTCAGTTCATTCATTGATGCTTCTTATTTGAAATAGGTTACACCAAGTTTGCAGACCTAATAGTCCAAAGTATTCTCTCAATACCAAAGTTAGTGATGTAAGTATTTTGATTGTCAACTTGTTTTGCATGGTTATTGTATTGTTTCTGTTACACTCTAATCAAATTCTCATTTTTTCATGTGTTAATTTTGTAGGGAGAGGAGTCATAATCATGTGTATCCAACGAAACCCAATGATACACACCTTCCCAAACGGGCTAGGCAGGTAACGGATGTACACCCGACAACCCCGGCAAACCTACATCACAGCCCCCCAAGGCTCGGATAATTAGGAAGAGTCGCAAATCCAACTTGTCTTCGTCATCAGACAAGGTGGCAGGTCATGTTTTTATTTCGAAAGCAATTAGTACCGTGAATCTTACATGTTCTCATTTGTTACAATAACGATGAATAGGTAACGTATTCTACACGGATGAGTACTACGCAACTGTCAACGCTGAACACCAAAGTTAAAGATAGACTAGCAGAGGTCTTTAAGGGAAGTTGTTTTGAAGATATAACCAAGATTAACTTTGAAAAACACCACAGGGACTTGGTGCATTGGTTAATTCGAAATTATAATCCAGTTGCAAGTGTCTTGAGAGTCAATGACCTGACGTTTCATGTCACTGATGCTTTGGTTGGAAGCGCCCTAGGGGTTCCATCAACAGCGCAGGAAATCATCATAGATGAAACTGACAAAACTGGTTATGAAAATTTCAATAGTCATTTAAGTTTTAACCAATACGATAGGGTAGTTATGAGCGATTTACGCAGAGTTTTGGAGCAAGGTGGTCAAAATGATGAAGTGTTCGAGTTGCAGTACCTTGTATATGCTTTTGGAGTGTTACTATTTCCGGAGATGTCCCTTAATTTACATTGAAAATTTCTAAACCTCCTGGTTGATATGGAGAACTTACATAAAAAGAATTGGGCAAAGTTGATAAGAGAGACAACGAACGAAGCTGTGGCCGCATATCAGAAAAAAACAACCTATATGACTCCATGAGGTACAATCAAATTTCTTTGACACCTGCCATTTGTCTGATTATTTAGCATGATGGGATCGTGAATTATGCTTTATTGAATTGCTGTCAGGTCCTCTTCTTTTCACTGGTGTCTCCATCTAAATCGAAAGGGCATAAGGTATGTCTCTCTAGTGACATGTCGTACGTTGAACAGCTCACTAGGAAATTATTCCGTGGCATCATGCATGACTTTAAGCAATCTTCCGAACAATTGTACAAGGATCCAAAGGTCATAACCTTTCTTGCTGTAGTAGTAATTTCATATACAGTGATTTTCTCATGTTTCTGTTTTTAATTGTTTAACTACAAGAGCTCAACATTTTTTCTAAGACTCTTTTAAATGTTTCAGGCTTGCGTGGTGAACGGGGCAACCACTAACTCTGTAATCAGGGATCAGTCTGACCCAGAGGCAGAGGGAGAAGGCATATCGATTTCTGACGTACGTTGCACAGAAGACGGAGATTCTGATGAAGACCAAACTACGTCTGATAGATACGAAGATTCGGATAACAGGTCTAACAGGTCCAGGAATGATATGCACTTTGTCCCCCCTGCAATGGGCACGCGAGATCCGCAACAGACTCTGGATGAGCTTGCGGATATCATATGGCCAAATTCTATTTAAGGCTTGCAGTTGGGAGATACGATCATTACAAAGTTGGAGAAAGTGAAAGAGAATCTGGAGGACATGCCACGCTTGGCTGTGGCAGCAGCAAGAGATACTATCAAAGAAGGCTTGACTGGTACTCTGCGGAACCAATGCAATAAAAACAAGTCAGAGTACAGCGACTGTGTGATTGGGCAACAGGGAAAGCCCAATGGTAAGAATGTGACTCCGCAGGCAAGTCAAGAACCTGGGGTATCGACGAGTGCAGGTGTGAGAGTTGAAATAAACAAGACCAAGGATAAGAATGTGGCTCACCAACACCTCAATGATCTGTCCAAGACCAATGTCGGTCAAGAACCTGAGTTACGATGAGAGAAGGGGTGAAAATTGATCCCATCAATCCCAAATATGATAATGTGGCTCCGCAGCCTGACAGTACTCTTTCCAGAAACAAGGCAGGTGTGGCTGTTGATTCAAAACGGATCAGTGAAAACATTTCGACTCCGCAGCTTGACATTCATTCCAGAAAACACATAGAAAATTATGTGGTTAAGTCGAGTCCAGGTGAAGATAAATATTCTGGCGAGCACAAATTTAAGATGTCACGCCCAAGCAGGGAAATAATAGGCAGGTTTGTATGGGTTGGTGTCCAAGTGCGAAAATGTCGGGAGATGACATTTATAAATCGATCTGTGACACTTTGGCACTTAATCATACGGAACTTAACACCTATCTAACCAAATATGGAGGACCATCCAATAGACATAGAGGAAATGAGAGGTCTGTTTACAAAACCTCTTGTCTTCTTTCTTTTTAATTTTTAATTTGGCATGATCACTTTTAGGTAACATTTCCCTTCACTGCCAACCAGAGAATTTTTGGTTCCGTATGGAAATGAGATTTTCATAAGTAGAGAGCATATGAAGGGCCTGAGGGATAGTGAATATCTATTTGACGAGGTAAGGTCTTTTATACTTACATTACATACGTTGATTACTTGTCTACTTCAGTGTTTTAATCAATTGAAAGTACGTACTTATAATGCTACGATTCCATAACATTTAAACATACACAAATCATAAGTGGAGTTGCATACATGACTTGGTCAGACAGAAATCTCAGATATGTCGACACCAACAACTGGGTGCTGCCTATGCAGTTATGTGTAAGTCCTCAACTTAAATTACACTATTCAACAAACAGAATTATGCAACTTCCCATGTATAATTTTTTCATTCTTTTTTCCTATGATTTCTAATATCTGAAGCATGACACTGGAAATAATAAGATGCCTAAACGGAAAAGGCAGACCAATTTGAAAGGCAAAATAAAGAATTTCCTGGGAACTCTGTCAGAGTGCTCCACAATATCCATACCATTACTGCAACTCAACCATTTCTTCGTGTGCCGGGTGAATTTCGATGGGGCAAAACTAGAAATTTGTGACACCAATGATAAACTAGTACAGGCAGACAGTAGTAGACTCGCGTTGGCTCTGAATGCGGTAAGATTATTTCTTAAATAATAGAGGTGTATAGTACTAGTATATGCCATGCACAGTATATACAAGTAGTATATAAATCAAATGAAGGACCATGACATTACGTGTAGGTGACGATACTTGAGGAGACAACCACGTTAATGGAATTAGGAAGTTTCAAACATAAGCAGTGGCACAAGTTCAACGTTGTTTACCCACCAACGGTGCCATGTCAACGCAACTCGTAAGAATAAGCATAGTTATTCATTTACAACACCTAATATTATTTTTTTGCTACTACTGATGTATAAACCATTATATTCTCATACATGCTGAATCTGGAAAATGCAGCACTGATTGCGGTGTATAAACATGTCTCTTCTTGTTCTTCAGGGAAGCTGTTAACAGACAACTGAGTCATGTAAATTCACTACAGATCTGATCTTTCAAGCATGCTCTACATATGTGGTTGGAAATTACCTTTATTAATCAAACTCTTGCGATTGAATTATGCAGGTTGAAATGTGTGACACTCGGACGAGGTTGGCGGAGAATCTGTATACCTGCTGTAGAAACATTATTTACCACAGGTGAGTGAAATGTCATGTATTCTATCCATCCCAAGCCAACTGCCACATTTTCTTGATTATAAAACATTTGACTTTTGATTTATTTTCAAGATCGACTTTGAAAACAAAATTAATTCAATGCAGCTGAGGAAAATATGCAGTATTTAACTAGATTATAGTATGAGAGATTTATTTGTGCTGAAAATCGAATTTACAAATTACTCAAAATTCAAACATGACATTTGGCATGGTTACTAGAGAGGAAGATGTACCCACTATGAACTGGAATATTTATGAGCTCTGTTTTTGCAGCAAAAAAATATCAATATGGGCTTGCTTCCCTACTATAGAAGAACGGAAAATGTTCAAGATTGTGCACACCATTTATGATCCAGAGACAGTGACATTGATTGACATCACTAATAGAATAATGAAAGCATTTTCCTTTCCCTACAAAGTATGTGAAGATATACTCGTTGTTTATGATCCAGAGGTAGGTCATGCTGTTGACGGTGAGTTATGTACCGATTCTCTATCGAATGATTCTGACTTGAGGAATCATGTCAAGAGATGTGTGGAGGCTGGATACTGATCCATATATTTATTTGCGTTGTACTACCATATGGTAGACGACTCAAAGAAAGTTGATGAAGTATATCGGGAGAGGAATCGAGCAAAAGAATTACTAGAGGTGTACAGGGACGAAAATGGGAATTTGGGTTAACCCGTGCTCAAGTCGACTAATCTGAGAAAAGCCTCATGCTATTTATTGATAAAATATTTTTTAGAAGAAATTCTGTCTGCACAGCTGATGAACGTGTATTTTACACCTTCATTCAAGTCTTTTTTCACCTATTTAGCTATCCTCTATGTTAATTTAGCTATATTTTAGTGCATTTTATTAGAATAGTGTCACGTTTCCATTTAGTTTGCATTTTTCAGGTTTTAGGTGAAAAATGTGATTTTCCGGGTAATTATATTGAAGAGAATGAAGAATCGGTGTTCCGAGGACATTCGTGGAGTATCTAGAAGGTTCCGGATGAGATTTGAGGTCTAGGGGTCGAGTTTCAAGGCTTAAAGGTCACTAGAAGGCAAAAACCGAGTCCGAAAAGGAAAAGAAGACCTAAAACGCGTCAAAAATGCGTTTCTCGCCGACTGGAGCGCCCGGGCGGTTCGCCCGAGATGTGGGGCGGTTCGCCTGGTGTCTGGGGCGACTCGCCCAACACCTTCCGAACTCCTATATATAGTTGCAAGTTTCTCTACGTTTTTCATACTTTCTCAGACCTTTTTTCATACCTTTTCACATAGTTTTAGGTAGGAATTCTCCAGAGCCTGTTCTGGGAATTCTTAGCATAGGAGACTATTTTTCTTATCAATTTGGAGGATTATCTTGCTTGTGAGTTCGCAATTCTTCGGAGATTGACAACCTTCGTCGGTAACATTGTATCTCACGATTTTTCTATTTATATTTATATCTTTCAACATGTTTTCATTCAATCTTGCTTTGATTTCTGTTGATTGCATGACATCTATGAGTAGCTAAATCTATCGTTGGTGATAGTATGTGATTTCTTAGCTAGGGTTCTTAATTATGCATGATGGCTGTAACGTGAATCAGACTTTGTGTTATTGCTTTGTTTCTTTGATCTATCTAAGCCATCTATCTTCGTAGTGTTGAATTGAACGGAACACATTGGACATAAAATGATCTTAGATTTCTATGCAAAACGATCGGGTACTTCATGCATGATTACTAACTTGTTGCTTTGAATGATCATACTATCACTAACTTCCATTATCTTTGATAAGAAAAATCTGTGCTAAGTCGTCTGTTGAGTTTATAGTTTAAGTTAAATTAGATAAAGCTAGTTATAGTCCTTAGAGATTGACACTCGAGGTTATTTTACTGCTACACTACGGTTTTCGTTGTAGTTGTGAATTGCCTTTGGCTAAAAATAAATTTATTTGATTAATTGAATCTGACAAATTCCAGTTCATCAAATTGGCGTCGTTGCCGCCTCTACTGAAGGTTAGTGTGTTTTGTCGTTTTGAGCATATCATTGTGTTGTATGTTATATTTTCGTACGTTTTTTGCGATAAAATAGGTCTCTAGATGATAATTTAGCATTTTAGGAAGGAAGCCGACACCTCCAGGAGTTTGGAGGTGCCGGGCGAACCGCCCCCCACGTGGGGCGATTCTCCTGGCATGACCAGAGAACCTGGGGTTTACTGGAAACCCCAGGCGAATCGCCTCCCACGTGGGGCGGTTCACCCCGAGCATCCAGTAAACCCAGAGATCCGGATTTTCATTCGGAAACCCGATTTTCTCCAATTATGCTAAATTATCTATCTTTTTACCTCGTTTATCGCCCGTTTTGTTTTCTCACGAGTTTGATTGAGTAATATAGGTCACATATACAGGATAGCTTTCACCTTCTAATCCACTTTCGACGTTCGGGACGAGCGACGACGTTCAGGTTTTGGGGGGGGTGGTTATCGCTGGCTATCTCTATACTTGGTTTGGTGATGATTACTCGTGAAACCTTTTGTTTGCATTTTGTACGTTTACCGCTTTCTTAGTATTTAGTTGCATACACTACATTCATCCTAGTATAGTCTTGCATGTTTTATGTGGAGTTTATTGCCAAATGTTTTGAACTTTTTTATTGGGTAGATTAACTAGTTATGACCTTAATCATATGTTTCATCTCTATGAATTTGTTTGAGATTTTTCTCGCTTGGCTGGTCACATTTATGTTTGCACTTAGTTAAGCTTGGTAGTCTCGACATCACTTAGTGGTGTTTTCTCTACTGCGGTTCACGAAGGCCTTTATAATAGGATGATGCATGTTAGGATCTTATGGTTGTTTTCAGAGTAATTATATACCTAAGAGGCAACAAGTCTTCACCTTTCTTTAAGATTGCTAAATGCCTAGGAAGGAGGTAGTGTGAGATTGTGTGATCCTTTGTTTGCAACCTATCCATTCGAATAGGTTTGGGGAGGGGGTTACGCTATCATTAGACTTGTTTTTTGATTTTTGAGTGTAGTGAGTATGTTTTCCTTTTTCGTAAAGTTTGTGCTCCAACCTATTCTTTCGAATAGGTTTGGGGAGGTCGTTTGTGTGTCATTGTTATTTCTGTTTTCGTTGTGCTACTGCTGGCTATATACAAAAAAAAAAAAAAAAAGAAAGAGAAAAAAGAGAAAAACGTCGAAAAAAAAAAGAAGAAGAAGAAAAATTCCAGGAAAAAAGAAAAAAATCTGGAAAAGAAAAAAAAAAGAAACAAAGAGAACCCAAAAAAAAAAAAAAGCAAAGAAGTGTCCAAAGAAAGCCAAAAAGCAGTTTAGCAAAGTGTTTGTCTTTCAATTCTTGTAATGTTCGTAATCGATTTGTAATTTTTTGTCTTTTATTTGTTTGAGTGTCATCTGTTCTAGACCACCCTCGTCCTGCCATTCAGGAAGTGGTGAATAGCTTAAGGCTTTGCTTGAGAGATGGGTACAATAGGGGAGTGTTATCTTTTTTAGGGAACCCTCCTTCGTTTGATGAGAGCCAGTATTGGTTCGACCTCTTTGAGGAAAAGTCTTAACTTGGTGAACAGCAGTAAGTCCTCAGTTTCATAGGCACGGGACAACCATTCGTATTTTAACATGTTTCATTACGTCGTCACTGACTAGGTCCAGGTAGAGAATGTTACGAGAGACTATCTTGTTTAACATAGTGCATATGTGAATGTGTATGAGTCAATCGAGGCATTCTTCAACCAATACCCATGTTATGATTTGTATGGTTTTTGTTCATGAGTTTTTAATAGATTCAATATATTAGTTCATTTCATTTGGCATGAGACTCCATTTTTTGTGTTGCATTGTTTGTTGCATTAGAGTCTAGCTTAGTTGTTTGAGGATAAGCAAAGGTTCGGTTTGGGAGTTTGATGGACGCGTATTTTACACCTTCATTCGAGTCTCTTTTCACCTATTTAGGTATCCTCTATGTTAATTTAGCTATATTTTAGTGCATTTTATTAGAATAGTGTCACGTTTCCCTTTAGTTTGCATTTTTCAGGTTTTAGGTGAAAAACGTGATTTTCCGGGCAATTATATTGAAGAGAACGAAGAATCGTTGTTCCGAGGACATTCGTGGAGTATCTAGAAGGTTCCGGATGAGATTTAAGGTCTAGGGGTCGAGTTTCAAGGCTTAAAGGTCACTAGAAGGCAAAAACCGAGTCCGAAAAGGAAAAGAAGACCTAAAACGCGTCAAAAACGCGTTTCTCGCCGACTGGAGCTCCCGAGCGGTTCGCCCGGGATGTGGGGCGGTTCACGCGGTGTCTGGAGCGGCTCGCCCCACACCTTCCGAACTCCTATATATAGTTGCAAGTTTCTCTACGTTTTTCATACTTTCTCAGACCTTTTTTCATACCTTTTCACATAGTTTTAGGTAGGAATTCTCCAGAGCCTGTTCTGGAAATTCTTAGCATAGGAGACTATTTTTCTTATCAATTTGGAGGATTATCTTGCTTGTGAGTTCGCAATTCTTCGGAGATTGACAACCTTCGTCGGTAACATTGTATCTCACGATTTTTCTATTTATATTTATATCTTTCAACATGTTTTCATTCAATCTTGCTTTGATTTCTGTTGATTGCATGACATCTATGAGTAGCTAAATCTATCGTTGGTGATAGTATGTGATTTCTTAGCTAGGGTTCTTAATTATGCATGATGGCTGTAACGCGAATCAGACTTTGTGTTATTGCTTTGTTTCTTTGATCTATCTAAGCCCTCTATCTTCGTAGTGTTGAATTGCACGGAACACATTGGACAATTCATGATCTTAGATTTCTATGCAAAACGATCGGGTACTTCATGCATGATTACTAACATGTTGCTTTGAATGATCATACTATCACTAACTTCCATTATCTTTGAGAAGAAAAATCTGTGCTAAGTCGTTTGTTGAGTTTATAGTTTAAGTTAAATTAGATAAAGCTAGTTGTAGTCCTTAGAGATCGACACTCGAGGTTATTTTACTGCTACACTACGGTTTTCGTTGTAGTTGTGAATTGCCTTTGGCTAAAAACAAATTTATTTGATTAATTGAATCTGACAAATTCCAGTTCATCAAATTGGCGCCGTTGCCGCCTCTACTGAAGGTTAGTGTGTTTTGTCGTTTTGAGCATATCATTGTGTTGTATTTTATATTTTCGTACGTTTTTTGCGATAAAATAGGTCTCTAGATGATAATTTAGCATTTTAGGAGGGAAGCCGACACCTCAAGGAGTCTGGAGGTGCCGGGCGAACCGCCCCCCACGTGGGGCGATTCTCCTGGCATGACCAGAGAACCTGGGGTTTACTGGAAACCCCAGGCGAATCGCCTCCCACGTGGGGCGGTTCGCCCCGGGCATCCAGTAAACCCAGAGATCCGGATTTTCATTCGGAAACCCGATTTTCTCCTATTATGCTAAATTATCGATCTTTTTACCTTGTTTATCGCCCGTTTTGTTTTCTCACGAGTTTGATTGAGTAATATAGGTCACATATACAGGATAGCTTTCACCTTCTAATCCACTTTCGACGTTCGGGACGAGCGACGACGTTCAGGTTTTGGGGGGGGGGGGTTATCACTGGCTATCTCTATACTTGGTTTGCTTATGATTACTCGTGAAACCTTTTGTTTGCATTTTGTACGTTTACCGCTTTCTTAGTATTTAGTTGCATACACTACATTCATCCTAGTATAGTCTTGCATGTTTTATATGGAGTTTATTGCCAAATTTTTTGAACTTTTTTATTGGGTAGATTAACTAGTTATGACCTTAATCATATGTTTCATCTCTATGAATTTGTATGAGGTTTTTCTCGCTTGGCTGGTCACATTTATGTTTGCACTTAGTTAAGCTTGGTAGTCTCGACATCACTTAGTGGTGTTTTCTCTACTGCGGTTCACGAAGGCCTTTATAATAGGATGATGCATGTTAGGATCTTATGGTTGTTTTCAGAGTAATTATATACCTAAGAGGCAACAAGTCTTCACCTTGCTTTAAGATTGCTAAATGCCTAGGAAGGAGGTAGTGTGAGATTGTGTGATCCTTTGTTTGCAACCTATCCTTTCGAATAGGTTTGGGGAAGGGGTTACGCTATCATTAGACTTGTTTTTTGATTTTTGAGTGTAGTGAGTACGTTTTCCTTTTTCGTAAAGTTTGTGCTCCAACCTATTCTTTCGAATAGGTTTGGGGAGGTCGTTTGTGTGTCATTGTTATTTCTTTTTTCGTTGTGCTACTGCTGGCTATATACAAAAAAAAAAAAAGAAAGAGAAAAAAGAGAAAAACGTCGAAAAAAAAAAGAAGAAGAAGAAAAATTCCAGGAAAAAAGAAAAAAATCTGGAAAAGAAAAAAAAAGAAACAAAGAGAACCCAAAAAAAAAAAAAAGCAAAGAAGTGTCCAAAGAAAGCCAAAAAGCAGTTTAGCAAAGTGTTTGTCTTTCAATTCTTGTAATGTTCGTAATCGATTTGTAATTTTTTGTCTTTTATTTATTTGAGTGTCATCTGTTCTAGACCACCCTCGTCCTGCCATTCAGGAAGTGGTGAATAGCTTAAGGCTTTGCTTGAGAGATGGGTACAATAGGGGAGTGTTATCTTTTTTAGGGAACCCTCCTTCGTTTGATGAGAGCCAGTATTGGTTCGACCTCTTTGAGGAAAAGTCTTAACTTGGTGAACAGCAGTAAGTCCTCAGTTTCATAGGCACGGGACAACCATTCGTATTTTAACATGTTTCATTACGTCGTCACTGACTAGGTCCAGGTAGAGAATGTTACGAGAGACTATCTTATTTAACATAGTGCATATGTGAATGTGTATGAGTCAATCGAGGCATTCTTCAACCAATACCCATGTTATGATTTGTATGGTTTTTGTTCATGAGTTTTTAATAGATTCAATATATTAGTTCATTTCATTTGGCATGAGACTCCATTTTTTGTGTTGCATTGTTTGTTGCATGAGAGTCTAGCTTAGTTGTTTGAGGATAAGCAAAGGTTCGGTTTGGGAGTTTGATGGACGCGTATTTTACACCTTCATTCGAGTCTCTTTTCACCTATTTAGGTGTCCTCTATGTTAATTTAGCTATATTTTAGTGCATTTTATTAGAATAGTGTCACGTTTCCCTTTAGTTTGCATTTTTCAGGTTTTAGGTGAAAAACGTGATTTTCCGGGCAATTATATTGAAGAGAACGAAGAATCGTTGTTCCGAGGACATTCGTGGAGTATCTAGAAGGTTCCGGTTGAGATTTAAGGTCTAGGGGTCGAGTTTCAAGGCTTAAAGGTCACTAGAAGGCAAAAACCGAGTCCGAAAAGGAAAAGAAGACCTAAAACGCGTCAAAAACGCGTTTCTCGCCGACTGGAGCTCCCGAGCGGTTCGCCCGGGATGTGGGGCGGTTCACGCGGTGTCTGGAGCGGCTCGCCCCACACCTTCCGAACTCCTATATATAGTTGCAAGTTTCTCTACGTTTTTCATACTTTCTCAGACCTTTTTTCATACCTTTTCACATAGTTTTAGGTAGGAATTCTCGAGAGCCTGTTCTGGAAATTCTTAGCATAGGAGACTATTTTTCTTATCAATTCGGAGGATTATCTTGCTTGTGAGTTCGCAATTCTTCGGAGATTGACAACCTTCGTCGGTAACATTGTATCTCACGATTTTTCTATTTATATTTATATCTTTCAACATGTTTTCATTCAATCTTGCTTTGATTTCTGTTGATTGCATGACATCTATAAGTAGCTAAATCTATCATTGGTGATAGTATGTGATTTCTTAGCTAGGGTTCTTAATTATGCATGATGGTTGTAACGCGAATCAGACTTTGTGTTATTGCTTTGTTTCTTTGATCTATCTAAGCCCTCTATCTTCGTAGTGTTGAATTGCACGGAACACATTGGACAATTCATGATCTTAGATTTCTATGCAAAATGATCGGGTACTTCATGCATGATTACTAACCTGTTGCTTTGAATGATCATACTATAACTAACTTCCATTATCTTTGATAAGAAAAATCTGTGCTAAGTCGTTTGTTGAGTTTATAGTTTAAGTTAAATTAGATAAAGCTACTTATAGTCCTTAGAGATCGACACTCGAGGTTATTTTACTGCTACACTACGGTTTTCGTTGTAGTTGTGAATTGTCTTTGGCTAAAAACAAATTTATTTGATTAATTGAATCTGACAAATTCCAGTTCGTCAAATTGGCGCCGTTGCCGCCTCTACTGAAGGTTAGTGTGTTTGGTCGTTTTGAGCATATCATTGTGTTGTATTTTATATTTTCGTACGTTTTTTGCGATAAAATAGGTCTCTAGATGATAATTTAGAATTTTAGGAGGGAAGCCGACACCTCAAGGAGTCTGGAGGTGCCGGGCGAACTGCCCCCCACGTGGGGCGATTCTCCTGGCATGACCAGAGAACCTGGGGTTTACTGGAAACCCCAGGCGAATCGCCTCCCACGTGGGGCGGTTCGCCCCGGGCATCCAGTAAACCCAGAGATCCGGACTTTCATTCGGAAACCCGATTTTCTCCTTTTATGCTAAATTATCGATCTTTTTACCTTGTTTATCGCCCGTTTTGTTTTCTCACGAGTTTGATTGAGTAATATAGGTCACATATACAGGATAGCTTTCACCTTCTAATCCACTTTCGACGTTCGGGACGAGCGACGACGTTCAGGTTTTGGGGGGGGGGTTATCACTGGCTATCTCTATACTTGGTTTGCTTATGATTACTCGTCAAACCGTTTGTTTGCATTTTGTACGTTTACCGCTTTCTTAGTATTTAGTTGCATACACTACATTCATCCTAGTATAGTCTTGCATGTTTTATATGGAGTTTATTGCCAAATTTTTTGAACTTTTTTATTGGGTAGATTAACTAGTTATGACCTTAATCATATGTTTCATCTCTATGAATTTGTTTGAGGTTTTTCTCGCTTGGCTGGTCACATTTATGTTTGCACTTAGTTAAGCTTGGTAGTCTCGACATCACTTAGTGGTGTTTTCTCTACTGCGGTTCACGAAGGCATTTATAATAGGATGATGCACGTTAGGATCTTATGGTTGTTTTCAGAGTAATTATATACCTAAGAGGCAACAAGTTTTCACCTTGCTTTAAGATTGCTAAATGCCTAGGAAGGTGGTAGTGTGAGATTGTGTGATCCTTTGTTTGCAACCTATCCTTTCGAATAGGTTTGGGGAGGGGGTTACGCTATCATTAGACTTGTTTTTTGATTTTTGAGTGTTGTGAGTATGTTTTCCTTTTTCGTAAAGTTTGTGCTCCAACCTATTCTTTCGAATAGGTTTGGAGAGGTCGTTTGTGTGTCATTGTTATTTGTTTTTTCATTGTGCTACTGCTGGCTATATACAAAAAAAAAAAAAAAAAAAAAAAAAAGAAAGAGAAAAAAGAGAAAAACGTCGAAAAAAAGAAGAAGAAGAAGAAAAATTCCAGGAAAAAAGAAAAAAATCTGGAAAAGAAAAAAAAAAGAAACAAAGAGAACCCAAAAAAAAAAAAGCAAAGAATTGTCCAAAGAAAGCCAAAAAGCAGTTTAGCAAAGTGTTTGTCTTTCAATTCTTGTAATGTTCGTAATCGAGTTGTAATTTTTTGTCTTTTATTTGTTTGAGTGTCATCTGTTCTAGACCACCTTCGTCCTGCCATTCAGAAAGTGGTGAATAGCTTAAGGCTTTGCTTGAGAGATGGGTACAATAGGGGAATGTTATCTTTCTTAGGGAACCCTCCTTCGTTTGATGAGAGCCAGTATTGGTTCGACCTCTTTGAGGAAAAGTCTTAACTTGGTGAACAGCAGTAAGTCCTCAGTTTCATAGGCACGGGACAACCATTCGTATTTTAACATGTTTCATTACGTCTTCACTGACTAGGTCCAGGTAGAGAATGTTACGAGAGACTATCTTGTTTAACATAGTGCATATTTGAATGTGTATGAGTCAATCGAGACATTCTTCAACCAATACCCATGTTATGATTTGTATGGTTTTTGTTCATGAGTTTTTGATAGATTCAATATACTAGTTCATTTCATTTGGCATGAGACTCCATTTTTTGTGTTGCATTGTTTTTTGCATTAGAGTCTAGCTTAGTTGTTTGAGGATAAGCAAAGGTTCGGTTTGGGAGTTTGATGGACGCGTATTTTACACCTTCATTCGAGTCTTTTTTCACCTATTTAGGTATCCTCTATGTTAATTTAGCTATATTTTAGTGCATTTTATTAGAATAGTGTCACGTTTCCCTTTAGTTTGCATTTTTCAGGTTTTAGGTGAAAAACGTGATTTTCCGGGCAATTATATTGAAGAGAAAGAAGAATCGGTGTTCCGAGGACATTCGTGGAGTATCTAGAAGGTTCCGGATAAGATTTAAGGTCTAGGGGTCGAGTTTCAAGGCTTAAAGGTCACTAGAAGGCAAAAACCGAGTCCGAAAAGGAAAAGAAGACCTAAAACGCGTCAAAAACGCGTTTCTCGTCGACTGGAGCTCCCGGGCGGTTCGCCCGGGATGTGGGGCAGTTCGCGCGGTGTCTGGAGCGGCTCGCCCCACACCTTCCGAACTCCTATATATAGTTGCAAGTTTCTCTACGTTTTTCATACTTTCTCAGACCTTTTTTCATACATTTTCACATAGTTTTAGGTTGGAATTCTCCGGAGCCTGTTTTGGGAATTCTTAGCATAGGAGACTATTTTTCTTATCAATTTGGAGTATCTTGCTTGTGAGTTCGCAATTCTTCGGAGATTGACAACCTTCGTCGGTAACATTGTATCTCATGATTTTTCTATTTATATTTATATCTTTCAACATGTTTTCATTCAATCTTGCTTTGATTTCTGTTGATTGCATGATATCTATGAGTAGCTAAATCTATCGTTGGTGATAGTATGTGATTTCTTAGCTAGGGTTCTTAATTATGCATGATGGCTGTAAAGCGAATCAGACTTTGTGTTATTGCTTTGTTTCTTTGATCTATCTAAGCCCTCTATCTTCGTAGTGTTGAATTGAACGGAACACATTGGACAATTCATGATCTTAGATTTCTATGCAAAACGATCGGGTACTTCATGCATGATTATTAACCTGTTGCTTTGAATGATCATAATATCACTAACTTCCATTATCTTTGATAAGAAAAATCTGTGCTAAGTCGTTTGTTGAGTTTATAGTTTAAGTTAAATTAGATAAAGTTAGTTATAGTCCTTAGAGATCGACACTCGATGTTATTTTACTGCTACACTACGGTTTTCGTTGTAGTTTTGAATTGCCTTTGGCTAAAAACAAATTTATTTGATTAATTGAATCTGACAAATTCCAGTTCATCAAATTGGCGCCGTTGCCGCCTCCACTGAAGGTTATTGTGTTTTGTCGTTTTGAGCATATCATTGTGTTGTATTTTATATTTTCATACGTTTTTTACGATAAAATAGGTCTCTAGATGATAATTTAGCATTTTAGGAGGGAAGCCGACACCTCAAGGAGTCTGGAGGTGCCGGGCGAACCGCCCCCCTCGTGGGGCGATTCTCCTGGCATGACCAGAGAACCTGGGGTTTACTGGAAACCCCAGGCGAATCGCCTCCCACGTGGGGCGGTTCGCCCCGGGCATCCAGTAAACCCAGAGATCCGGATTTTCATTCGGAAACCCGATTTTCTCCTATTATGCTAAATTATCGATCTTTTAACCTTGTTTATCGCCCGTTTTGTTTTCTCACGAGTTTGATTGAGTAATATAGGTCACATATACAGGATAGCTTTCACCTTCTAATCCACTTTCGACGTTCGGGACGAGCGACGGGGGGGGGGGGGGGGGGGGGGTTATCACTGGCTATCTCTATACTTGGTTTGCTTATGATTACTCGTGAAACCTTTTGTTTGCATTTTGTACGTTTACCGCTTTCTTAGTATTTAGTTGCATACACTACATTCATCCTAGTATAGTCTTGCATGTTTTATATGGAGTTTATTGCCAAATTTTTTGAACTTTTTTATTGGGTAGATTAACTAGTTATGACCTTATCATATGTTTCATCTCTATGAATTTGTTTGAGGTTTTTCTCGCTTGGCTGGTCACATTTATGTTTGCACTTAGTTAAGCTTGGTAGTCTCGACATCACTTAGTGGTGTTTTCTCTACTGCGGTTCAAGAAGGCCTTTATAATAGGATGATGCATGTTAGGATCTTATGGTTGTTTTCAGAGTAATTATATACCTAAGAGGCAACAAGTCTTCACCTTGCTTTAAGATTGCTAAATGCCTAGGAAGGAGGTAGTGTGATATTGTGTGATCCTTTGTTTGCAACCTATCCTTTCGAATAGGTTTGGGGAGGGGGTAACGCTATCATTAGACTTGTTTTTCGATTTTTGAGTGTTGTGAGTTTGTTTTCCTTTTTCGTAAAGTTTGTGCTCCAACCTTTTCTATCGAATAGGTTTGGGGAGGTCGTTGTGTGTCATTGTTATTTTTTTTTTCGTTGTGCTACTGCTGGCTATATACAAAAAAAAAAAAAAAAAAAAAAAAAGAAAGAGAAAAAAGAGAAAACGTCGAAAAAAAAAAAAGAAGAAAAATTCCAGGAAAAAAGAAAAAAATCTAGAAAAGAAAAAAAAAAGAAACAAAGAGACCCCCAAAACAAAAAAAAAGGAAAGAAGTGTCCAAAGAAAGCCAAAAAGCAGTTTAGCAAAGTGTTTGTCTTTCAATTCTTGTAATATTCGTAATCGAGTTGTAATTTTTTGTCTTTTATTTGTTTGAGTGTCATCTGTTCTAGACCACCATCGTCCTGCCATTCAGGAAGTGGTGAATAGCTTAAGGCTTTGCTTGAGAGATGGGTACAATAGGGAGTGTTATTTTTTTTAGGGAACCCTCCTTCGTTTGATGAGAGCCAATATTAGGTCGACCTCTTTGAGGAAAAGTCTTAACTTGGTGAACAACAGTAAGTCCTCAGTTTCATAGGCACGGGACAACCATTCGTATTTTAAGATGTTTCATTACGTCGTCACTGACTAGCTCCAGGTAGAGAATGTTACGAGAGACTATCTTGTTTAACATAATGCATATGTGAATGTGTATGAGTCAATCGAGGCATTCTTCAACCAATACCCATGTTATGATTTGTATTGTTTTTGTTCATGAGTTTTTGATAGATTCAATATATTAGTTCATTTCATTTGGCATGAGACTCCATTTTTTGTGTTGCATTGTTTTTGCATTAGAGTCTAGCTTAGTTCCTTGAGGACAAGCAAATGTTCGGTTTGGGAGTTTGATGAACGTGTATTTTACACCTTCATTCGAGTCTTTTTTCACCTATTTAGCTATCCTCTATGTTAATTTAGCTATATTTTAGTGCATTTTATTAGAATAGTGTCACGTTTCCCTTTAGTTTGCATTTTTCAGGTTTTAGGTGAAAAACGTGATTTTTCGGGCAATTATATTGAAGAGAACGAAGAATCGGTGTTCTGAGGACATTCATGGAGTATCTAGAAGGTTCCGGATGAGATTTGAGGTCTAGGGGTCTAGCTTCAAGGCTTAAAGGTCACTAGAAGGGAAAAACCGAGTCCGAAAAGGAAAAGAAGACCTAAAACGCGTCAAAAACGCGTTTCTCGTCGACTGGAGCTCCCGGGCGGTTCGCCCGGGATGTGGGGCGGTTCGCCCCACACCAGGCGGTTCGCGCGGCGTCTGGAGCGGCTCGCCCCACACCTTCCGAACTCCTATATATAGTTGCAAGTTTCTCTATGTTTTTCATACTTTCTCAGAGTCTTTTTTCACCTATTTAGCTATCCTCTATGTTAATTTAGCTATATTTTAGTGCATTTTATTAGAATAGTGTCACGTTTCCCTTTAGTTTGCATTTTTCAGGTTTTAGGTGAAAAACGTGATTTTTCGGGCAATTATATTGAAGAGAACGAAGAATCGGTGTTCTGAGGACATTCATGGAGTATCTAGAAGGTTCCGGATGAGATTTGAGGTCTAGGGGTCTAGCTTCAATGCTTAAAGGTCACTAGAAGGCAAAAACCGAGTCCGAAAAGGAAAAGAAGACCTAAAACGCGTCAAAAACGCGTTTCTCGCCGACTGGAGCTCCCGAGCGGTTCGCCCGGGATGTGGGGCGGTTCACGCGGTGTCTGGAGCGGCTCGCCCCACACCTTCCGAACTCCTATATATAGTTGCAAGTTTCTCTACGTTTTTCATACTTTCTCAGACCTTTTTTCATACCTTTTCACATAGTTTTACGTAGGAATTCTCGAGAGCCTGTTCTGGAAATTCTTAGCATAGGAGACTATTTTTCTTATCAATTTGGAGGATTATCTTGCTTGTGAGTTCGCAATTCTTCGGAGATTGACAACCTTCGTCGGTAACATTGTATCTCACGATTTTTCTATTTATATTTATATCTTTCAACATGTTTTCATTCAATCTTGCTTTGATTTCTGTTGATTGCATGACATCTATGAGTAGCTAAATCTATCGTTGGTGATAGTATGTGATTTCTTAGCTAGGGTTCTTAATTATGCATGATGGCTGTAACGCGAATCAGACTTTGTGTTATTGCTTTGTTTCTTTGATCTATCTAAGCCCTCTATCTTCGTAGTGTTTAATTGAACGGAACACATTGGACAATTCATGATCTTAGATTTCTATGCAAAACGATCGGGTACTTCATGCATGATTATTAACCTCTTGCTTTGAATGATCATACTATCACTAACTTCCATTATCTTTGATAAGAAAAATCTGTGCTAAGTCGTTTGTTGAGTTTATAGTTTAAGTTAAATTAGATAAAGCTAGTTGTAGTCCTTAGAGATCGACACTCGAGGTTATTTTACTGCTACACTACGGTTTTCGTTGTAGTTGTGAATTGCCTTTGGCTAAAAACAAATTTATTTGATTAATTGAATCTGACAAATTCCAGTTCATCAAATTGGCGCCGTTGCCGCCTCTACTGAAGGTTAGTGTGTTTTGTCGTTCTGAGCATATCATTGTTTTGTATTTTATATTTTCGTACGTTTTTGGCGATAAAATAGGTCTCTAGATGATAATTTAGCATTTTATGAGGGAAGCCGACACTTCCAGGAGTCTGGAGGTGCCGGGCGAACCGCCCCCCACGTGGGGCGATTCTCCTGGCATGACCAGAGAACCTGGGGTTTACTGGAAACCCCAGGAGAATCGCCTCCCACGTGGGGCGTTTCGCCCCGAGCATCCAGTAAACCCAGAGATACGGATTTTCATTCGGAAACCCGATTTTCTCCTATTATGCTAAATTATCGATCTTTTTACCTCGTTTATCGCCCGTTTTGTTTTCTCACGAGTTTGATTGAGTAATATAGGTCACATATACAGGATAGCTTTCACCTTCTAATCCACTTTCGACGTTCGGGACGAGCGACGACGTTCAGGTTTTGGGGGGGGGGGGTTATCGCTGGCTATCTCTATACTTGTTTTGCTTATGATTACTCGTGAAACCTTTTGTTTGCATTTTGTACGTTTACCGCTTTCTTAGTATTTAGTTGCATACACTACATTCATCCTATTATAGTCTTGCATGTTTATGTGGAGTTTATTGCCAAATTTTTGAACTTTTTTATTGGGTAGATTAACTAGTTATGACCTTAATCATATGTTTCATCTCTATGAATTTGTTTGAGGTTTTTCTCGCTTGGCTGGTCACATTTATGTTTGCACTTAGTTAATCTTGGTAGTCTCGACATCACTTAGTAGTGTTTTCTCTACTGCGGTTCACGAAGGCCTTTATAATAGGATGATGCATGTTAGGATCTTATGGTTGTTTTCCGAGTAATTATGTACCTAAGAGGCAACAAGTCTTCACCTTGCTTTAAGATTGCTAAATGCCTAGGAAGGAGGTAGTGTGAGATTGTGTGATTCTTTTTTTGCAACCTATCCTTTCGAATAGGTTTGGGGAGGGGGTTACGCTATCATTAGACTTGTTTTTCGATTTTTCAGTGTTGTGAGTTTGTTTTCCTTTTTCGTAAAGTTTGTGCTCCAACCTATTCTTTCGAATAGGTTTGGGGAGGTCGTTTGTGTGTCATTGTAATTTCTTTTTTCGTTGTGCTACTACTGGCTATAAACAAAAAAAAAAGTAATAAATAAATAAATAAAAAAAGAGAAAAAAGTTGAAAATAAACAAGAAGAGGAAAAAGAAAAAAATCTGGAAATGAAAAAAAAAAGAAACAAAGAGACCCAAAAAAAAAAAAAAAAAGCAAAGAAGTGTCCAAACAAAGCCAAAAAGCAGTTTAGCAAAGTGTTTGTCTTTCAATTCTTGTAATGTTCGTAATCGAGTTGTAATTTTTTGTCTTTTATTTGTTTGAGTGTCATCTGTTCTAGACCACCATCGTCCTGCCATTCAGGAAGTGGTGAATAGCTTAAGGCTTTGCTTGAGAGATGGGTACAATAGGGGAGTGTTATCTTTTTTAGGGAACCCTCCTTCGTTTGATGAGAGCCAGTATTGGTTCGACCTCTTTGAGGAAAAGTCTTAACTTGGTGAACAGCAGTAAGTCCTCAGTTTCATAGGCACGGGACAACCATTCGTATTTTAACATGTTTCATTACGTCGTCACTGACTAGGTCCAGGTAGAGAATGTTACGAGAGACTATCTTGTTTAACATAGTGCATATGTGAATGTGTATGAGTCAATCGAGGCATTCTTCAACCAATACCCATGTTATGATTTGTATTGTTTTTGTTCATGAGTTTTTGATAGATTCAATATATTAGTTCATTTCATTTGGCATGAGACTCCATTTTTTGTATTGCATTGTTTTTTGCATTAGAGTCTAGCTTAGTTGCTTGAGGAAAAGCAAAGGTTCGGTTTGGGAGTTTGATGAACGTGTATTTTACACCTTCATTCGAGTCTTTTTTCACCTATTTAGCTATCCTCTATGTTAATTTAGCTATATTTTAGTGCATTTTATTAGAATAGTGTCACGTTTCCCTTTAGTTTGCATTTTTCAGGTTTTAGGTGAAAAACGTGATTTTTCGGGCAATTATATTGAAGAGAACGAAGAATCGGTGTTCTGAGGACATTCGTGGAGTATCTAGAAGGTTCCGGATGAGATTTGAGGTCTAGGGGTCGAGTTTCAAGGCTTAAAGGTCACTAGAAGGGAAAAACCGAGTCCGAAAAGGAAAAGAAGACCTAAAATGCGTTTCTCGCCGACTGGAGCTCCCGAACGGTTCGCCCCACACCAGGCGGTTTGCGCGGTGTCTGGAGCGGCTCGCCCCACACCTTCCGAACTCCTATATATAGTTGCAAGTTTCTCTACGTTTTTCATACTTTCTCAGACCTTTTTTCATACCTTTTCACATAGTTTTAGGTAGGAATTCTCCAGAGCCTGTTCTGGGAATTCTTGGCATAGGAGACTATTTTTCTTATCAATTTGGAGGATTATCTTGCTTGTGAGTTCGCAATTCTTCGGAGATTGACAACCTTCGTCGGTAACATTGTATCTCACGATTTTTCTATTTATATTTATATCTTTCAACATGTTTTCATCCAATCTTGCTTTGATTTCTGTTGATTGCATGACATCTATGAGTAGCTAAATCTATTGTTGGTTATAGTATGTGATTTCTTAGCTAGGGTTCTTAGTTATGCATGATGGCTGTAACGCGAATCAGACTTTGTGTTATTGCTTTGTTTCTTTGATCTATCTAAGCCCTCTATCTTCGTAGTGTTGAATTGAACGGAACACATTGGACAATTCATGATCTTAGATTTCTATGCAAAACGATCGGGTACTTCATGCATGATTATTAACATGTTGCTTTGAATGATCATACTATCACTAACTTCCATTATCTTTGATAAGAATAATCTGTGCTAAGTCGTTTGTTGAGTTTATAGTTTAAGTTAAATTAGATAAAGCTAGTTATAGTCCTTAGAGATCGACACTCGAGGTTATTTTACTGCTACACTACGGTTTTCGTTGTAGTTGTGAATTGCCTTTGGCTAAAAATAAATTTATTTGATTAATTGAATCTGACAAATTCCAGTTCATCAAATTGGCGCCGTTGCCGCCTCTACTGAAGGTTAGTGTGTTTTGTCGTTTTGAGCATATCATTGTGTTGTGTTTTATATTTTCGTAGGTTTTGGCGATAAAATAGGTCTCTAGATGATAATTTAGCATTTTAGGAGGGAAGCCGACACCTCTAGGAGTCTGGAGGTGCCGGGCGAACCGCCCCCACGTGGGGCGATTCTCCTGGCATGACCAAAGAACCTGGGGTTTACTGGAAACCCCAGGCGAATAGCCTCCCACGTGGGGCGGTTCGCCCCGGGCATCCAGTAAACCCGGAGATCCGGATTTTCATTCGGAAACCCGATTTTCTCCTATTATGCTAAATTATCGATCTTTTTACCTCGTTTATCGCCCGTTTTGTTTTCTCACGAGTTTGATTGAGTAATATAGGTCACATATACAGGATAGCTTTCACCTTCTAATCCACTTTCGACGTTCGGGACGAGCGACGAAGATCAGGTTTTGGGGGGGGGGGTTATCGCTGGCTATCTCTATACTTGTTTTGCTTATGATTACTCGTGAAACCTTTTTTTTGTATTTTGTACGTTTACCGCTTTCTTAGTATTTAGTTGCATACACTACATTCATCCTAGTATAGTCTTGCATGTTTTATGTGGAGTTTATTGCCAAATTTTTTGAACTTTTTTATTGGGTAGATTAACTAGGTATGACCTTAATCATATGTTTCATCTCTATGAATTTGTTTGAGGTTTTTCTCGCTTGGCTGGTCACATTTATGTTTGCACTTAGTTAAACTTGGTAGTCTCGACATCACTTAGTGGTGTTTTCTCTACTGCGGTTCACGAAGGCCTTTATCATAGGATGATGCATGTTAGGATCTTATGGTTGTTTCCGAGTAATTATGTATCTAAGAGGCAACAAGTCTTCACCTTGATTTAAGATTGCTAAATGACTAGGAAGGAGGTAGTGTGAGATTGTGTGATTCTTTTTTTGCAACCTATCCTTTCGAATAGGTTTGGGGAGGGGGTTACGCTATCATTAGACTTGTTTTTCGATTTTTCAGTTTTGTGAGTTTGTTTTCCTTTTTCATAAAGTTTGTGCTCCAACCTATTCTTTCGAATAGGTTTGGGGAGGTCGTTTGTGTGTCATTGTAATTTCTTTTTTCGTTGTGCTACTGCTGGCTATATACAAAAAAAAAAAAAAAAAAAAAGAGAAAAAAGAGAAAAAAGTTGAAAAAAAAAAAAGAAGAAGAAAAATTCCAGGAAAAAAGAAAAAAATCTGGAAAAGAAAAAAAAAAGAAACAAAGAGACACAAAAAAAAAAAAAAAAAAAGCAAAGAAGTGTCCAAAGAAAGCCAAAAAGCAGTTTAGCAAAGTGTTTGTCTTTCAATTCTTGTAATGTTCGTAATCGAGTTGTAATTTTTTGTCTTTTATTTGTTTGAATGTCATCTGTTCTAGACCACCCTCGTCCTGCCATTCAGGAAGTGGTGAATAGCTTAAGGCTTTGCTTGAGAGATGGGTACAATAGGGGAGTGTTATCTTTTTTAGGGAACCCTCCTTCGTTTGATGAGAGCCAGTATTGGTTCGACCTCTTTGAGGAAAAGTCTTAACTTGGTGAACAGCAGTAAGTCCTCAGTTTCATAGGCACGGGACAACCATTCGTATTTTAACATGTTTCATTACGTCGTCACTGACTAGTTCCAGGTAGAGAATGTTACGAGAGACTATCTTGTTTAACATAGTGCATATGTGAATGTGTATGAGTCAATCGAGGCATTCTTCAACCAATACCCATGTTATGATTTGTATGGTTTTTGTTCATGATTTTTTGATAGATTGAATATATTAGTTCATTTTATTTGGCATGAGACTCCATTTTTTGTATTGCATTGTTTTTTGCATTAGAGTCTAGCTTAGTTGCTTGAGGACAAGCAAAGGTTCGGTTTGGGAGTTTGATGAACGTGTATTTTACACCTTCATTCGAGTCTTTTTTCACCTATTTAGCTATCCTCTATGTTAATTTATCTATATTTTAGTGCATTTTATTAGAATTGTGTCACGTTTCCCTTTAGTTTGCATTTTTCAGGTTTTAGGTGAAAAACGTGATTTTTCGGGCAATTATATTGAAGAGAACGAAGAATCGGTGTTCTGAGGACATTCGTGGAGTATCTAGAAGGTTCCGGATGAGATTTGAGGTCTAGGGGTCGAGTTTCAAGGCTTAAAGGTCACTAGAAGGCAAAAACCGAGTCCGAAAAGGAAAAGAAGACCTAAAACGCGTCAAAAACGTGTTTCTCGCCGACTGGAGCTCCCGAGCGGTTCGCCCGGGATGTGGGACGGTTCACGCGGTGTCTGGAGCGGCTCGCCCCACACCTTCCGAACTCCTATATATAGTTGCAAGTTTCTCTACGTTTTTCATACTTTCTCAGACCTTTTTCATACCTTTTCACATAGTTTTAGGTAGGAATTCTCCAGAGCCTGTTCTGGGAATTCTTAGCATAGGAGGCTATTTTTCTTATCAATTTGGAGGATTATCTTGCTTGTGAGTTCACAATTCTTCAGAGATTGACAACCTTCGTCGGTAACATTGTATCTCACGATTTTTCTATTTATATTTATATCTTTCAACATGTTTTCATTCAATCTTGCTTTGATTTCTGTTGATTGCATGACATCTATGAGTAGCTAAATCTATCGTTGGTGATAGTATGTGATTTCTTAGCTAGGGTTCTTAATTATGCATGATGGTTGTAACGCGAATCAGACTTTGTGTTATTGCTTTGTTTCTTTGATCTATCTAAGCCCTCTATCTTCGTAGTGTTGAATTGAACGGAACACATTGGACAATTCATGATCTTAGATTTCTATGCAAAACGATCGGGTACTTCATGCATGATTATTAACCTGTTGCTTTGAATGATCATACTATCACTAACTTCCATTATCTATGATAAGAAAAATCTGTGCTAAGTCGTTTGTTGAGTTTATAGTTTAAGTTAAATTAGATAAAGCTAGTTATAGTCCTTAGAGATCGACACTCGAGGTTATTTTACTGCTACACTACGGTTTTCGTTGTAGTTGTGAATTGCCTTTGGCTAAAAACAAATTTATTTGATTAATTGAATCTAATAAATTCCAGTTCATCAACAACTACTATGAAAGGAAAATTGTGTTGGTTATGTGGCTGAAATTTTACCTATTGGACTTGTGTAATTGTGTTTAGTTTTATATTTTGTTGGGCTTTGAAATGCCTTGTTTGAAATGGGTGAAAATGTGCAGTATAAACTATTGTCCGAATCTCAACACGTGTCCTTCAGACAATATTTTCGGTTCTTTTTCTATATATTTTTTTAAAAAACAATTTTGATACATAACCGTGCTTGGCATATGAAAAAGTAAAGGCTGGTTGTGATGATAAGTTAACTTAGTGATAAAGGTTCTCTCTAATACTTTCAGTTACATTACCGAGCAAGATCAACATTATCAACATAACCGGTATTCGATTTTTGTGTAATTCTTGTAAGGCGGCCGGTTTGGATGTATTATCCGGTATTGGTTGTAATTGGGATTGTAAGCTCACGAGTATTTCTTATACTCGAGTTATCAATAAAAGTTTTTTAGCCGTTTCAAAAAAAAAAAAAAAAACATTACTGATGCCTAACTATTCGATCCCTGTTCCTTGTGGCCATATTGTTGTCAAAAGTGATCACTTGTGACCAAATATTCATATATATTGAACAAATTTTTGTTTTTGAATAATATGCCCATTCATTTCACTTTTTCTTATTGTCAAACAGTCATAATTTGTCTTTATCAACACAAAGAAATTATGGTTAAGTACATCAATATTATTCAAAAGATGTGATCACCCCAATGAGATTTGAAATACTACTATGTAAAAATTTAAATTTTAAGAAACATAAGATATCAAATTAACTGTCAAGAGTTAACTAGTGCTGAAGGATCATTATATATGATTTAACTAGTACTTGTATCACATAAAAGAATTTCAACCAAGAAACAAAGGAAATCGAATAACAATGATGTCCAAAAAGCATAAAAAACTACGATATGAAATACTTGACTAGTCCAACAGTTGAACTAATTCAAACCCAGTGAATTGTATCTCCAAAAATTAAATCCACCGCCAAATCAGCTTCATACAAGCGAAATTGAGCCAACATAAGTTCAGGCATTAAACCCATCATCGGAGGAGTGTCGTCGCGGTGTTTGCCGAGATGGAAAGGATTATATTTAATTTCCCCCCCCCCCCAACGTGATCCTTACTCCACACATACGATGTATGAAGTCAATAGCCAATTCCACACAGTTGACAGATGAGAGATCAGATGTGCCATTCTCCCTGATTAGTTGATCAGTGCTAAACAATTTCATAATTCCATACGCATACATAGATGGCACGTGACCTAAATCTATGGCCTTCCTCAAAAGCTCATATGAAGTTAATTCGCTTTCATTGGTGAAAAATTCCTCTTGCACATGGAAACAATTAGTATTAGGTGTTGAATAAAAATTACATTAAACAGCATTGAATGAAATATAAAAATAATTTACCAATGCCTTTCGTAGTAAAGCTTCCGGGTTATTTGCATCCAAAAGCTTCTCCAAGACTGAAATTGGCGGGTTCGAACTTCCATCAAGTTTAATAAGTTTGAGAACTTCACTTTCCTCTCCAAGGATATTCAAATCTCTACAACTATAGAGCAAAAAGTATTCATAAAACTTGAATCGTGGAAAACATTAATCAATATATATGATAAAGAAATTTAACCATTGTTTTGCACCAGCCCAATAAGCTGGTCACTCGGCAGCAAGAAACCCCAATATATTAACAAGTATGTCTCTCGGCCAATATAGACTCTCCATCGGAAGTGTATCGATTGATGGTTTCTACAAGCTGATGCAGGTTTTATAGGAGGATTCTCGAGAAGATATGTACGTGAGATTGAGTTCAGTTTTTCAAATCTTCCACTACTTTATCGTCTGTGTATATTGGAAAATATCCCTAAGAATATGGCGAAGATATACCACGACCACTAACTAAATTTAAGGTATTAAACATTTTGGTAATTTAAGAGGTAAATACGCTACATAAAAATACTTCAAAGTTCAAATTAAATGCGTTAATGAATGAATAAACGTGCTAAACTTTTAAACCTTAACTTGTTTGGCTTATACAATTTAATAAACTAGTAGTAACAATTCATTCAACCAATAAACTCGTGTAACATAATGTATATGATTAAACTTATTAACAACTCAGTCCACGCAATAGGCCCAATAAAAAGCCCAATCGGGGACATAAATGGCCCAGAAATGTTGATCCGAAATAAATGCTGACTAGGCAAAGTAAGGGTATTTTAGTCAATTTGGATATGACTAAAATCTAATTTTTCACTTCCATTTACGCGAAACCAGTTTGATTTTACATACATGAGTTCATTTTTGTCCATTCATGTAAGTGCGAAAGATGAAAAACCAAACACCAAAGGGTACCGAACACCAAACACACTCGAAAGCGACGTTTTTGCGCTTCAAAAACTCATATACGCCGATCTCCACTCACCCACGGGCAGATTTCTCATGTATAAGTCGTTTGACCGCCTCTAAGAACCGAACACTACATAATTGATTTATTTTATGTGCGGATATTTGTTTTTTTAAATTTTTTGCTGCTTCAAAATTTCAAATTAAATAAAAAAAATTAAAATAGATTGCCACAGAAAAGAAGATACAACAAGGATCTATGTCACATTGATATTAATCAGTGAAAATTTCCCCTTGGTATCCGCCCGTAGACCCGAAATACGAAACACAAACCCACATATCTTTTGTACTATTAATTAGACACTTAGATGAGCTACTTAATCAATAAATTTAATAATATACATGATCCATTGATTACTTTTGATATAATGTGGAACAATTCGATGAACTATTAATAGAACAAGTCAACGTAAATTACAATTTAGATTAATAATAAAAAAGCAAAAAAAAAAATGTCAATGGGCCAAGGCCCATTACCATCTGATATAGAGCTCATTAGCTCAATGTCAATGGGCCAAGGCCCATTTTCGGTGCCGCCATTCATTTCGAGCTTGAATTGTTTTTGATGATTGAAACCGCGCCAAAGCAGTATTCCCGCTCTTGTGCCCACGCTGTGTTTAGGGTTTCAAGAGTTTGAAATATCGGAAACTATTTGTCCCCAAGATCTCATCTAAGCATCTAAGAGCAATACTGCACCGTTGCTTCCAAGAATTCCGATTTAACAAGGTATTATTTATTTCTTCTGCACATGTCGATCACTTGGAGTAGATTTCTATAATAGTTGCGCCGTGGATGCATTTGAACGTGAGTATATAGCATATATATTAATATTATAGATTGTTCCCCTGTTTATGAAATACTTCGATGTATCGCCGAACACGTTAGGCCGTTTATTGGATTCATATATAACTTTCATGTGATTGTTCGATATGATGATTTACAAATTATGTGAGATGTTTTCTTATGTGATTGACAAGACTCATTCATCGCTGTTACTAAATATGTTTGGATCGGAACTTCCGTCTTGTGCCAGAACTATGCGTATTTGGACCTGAGCAACCATTTTAATATTTTTTGATGTTTTTGTCATTCATTGGTTTATGTTAATTGGGAAATCATTATTGGTTTTGCCTTAAGTGGGTTTGTTTTTGTGATGTACGATTATGAGGAGTGTTGCACCGGTGTAAAGTTTTCTGTGATTTATCTAATACTCCGTACTCTATGAATGTATTGTTGTGACTATTTACTGTACATATAGAAATATACTTTATTCAATAAATTGCTTATCATATTTAACGCGTATGGATGTGTTACTTGTAATGTTTCAATATAGGTAAAATAATGCACTTGAGAGACAAATCATTATTAAATAAAAGAAAGCATGCACATGGTTATCAAAACACTGATCTAGCTCCTGTATGTGAGAAGCCAATCGAAGATCAATCAAAGACATCGAGAGCTAATAAAAAATTCATAAGACAAAGTGTTGATTCTTTGACCACATTAGTTGGCACTAAACCAGATCGGAAATTGAGAGCTAACGGAAGATCTTCTTTGACCACCACAATTGATGCTCAACCTGGTCGGAGTTTGAGATCTAACAAAAGAGCTACTTTGAATTTATCAGTTGATACTCAACCTGTTCGGAGGCTGAGAGCTAAAAGGAGAGCTTCTTTGACCACCTCAGATGATAATCAACCTGATCGGAGGTTGAGAGCTAAAAGGAGAGATTTTTTGACCACCTCAGATCATAATCAACCTAGTGATCGGAGGTTGAGAGCTAAAAGGAGAGCTTCTTTGACAACCACTGTTGATACTCAAACTGATCGGAGTTTGAGAGCTAAATGAAGAGCTTCTTTGACAACCTCAGTTGATACTCAACCTGATCGGAGTTTGAGAGCTAACAGAAAATTCAGCCAAAGTGTTGCTTTGACGATTACAGTTGCAACTCAACCTGATCTGGATTTTGTGCCTGATGATTCGTTGCAAGTCTCTTGTACAAATGTTCCGGTTACATCCAGAAGACATGATTATGAGTCCAAGGAAATGGACTGTAGCACTACTTATATCAGCAATGATTCATTCCCATTCCCTGGTCATATTTTGGATATTGAGCCAATAACAATGTTTTATCCGTTGGATGGGGTAGATGTCAGCTCAGAAGCTCCTGAGTTGGAGGAACATGACACTCTTGATTTGCATTGTCCTGCAATTGAGTTTGGAGATGAGACTTTGGGGCGAGTTCTTTTATAAATTCACACCCAGTTGATGTTTTGGCAAATGAGTTTGTAGATCAGACTATAAGGTCACATCCTGATGATAAATGTACAGAATTATATGATTCCAGCAACTCTTTCCCAATACAAGGGATTTCCAAACAAAGCCGTAGGTACGAAGTGCAAGTTCCTGACACTGGTTTGCCACAGAAGCAACATGAGTCCTTCGGAATCCATGGTCATGTTCATGAATTATCGCTTGATTTATCGATATCCATGAAGAATGAAACATTAGTTTCTATGGAACATACTAAAGCTGATGAGGTGAAAAATTCACCTCGTACACTGGATGAAACTAAAAGCAATGGCTTGAACTACCAAAGCAGTCACATGAAAGATGAGTTGTTGGGTGGTGCCAAGATAACTTCAACATCTCCAAATATCCGTGGATATACAGATTACTGCACAAAGAACCAAAGAGAAACTCTTTCAGCACCTGAACCATGTCCCATTCATCAAAAGATACGTTCAACACGAAGGGTTAGCAAGAACTGCGTTTTTCCTTTTCTTGTTAAACTCGTTTTTTTTTTGTTTTTTTTGAAACTTTACGATGTGATTTACTGTCTGCAGGTCATATCCCCATCTTCTCAGGAAATAATGTTCTTTACGAAGAATTTGGAAGATTCATATAGTGACATGAACCAATATAGTAAGTAACATGCATGAACTTCATTGATTTAATGTGTAGCATTCAGCATAACTAAAATATATGCAAGTACCACCTTGTTGATGAAGAACATTAGAGAGTTGTTTTGTCTTTCCACAAATGGTAAGCTGCTTCCCAGATTTTTTTTTATTTATTTATTTTTTTTTGTTTTTTTTTGTTTTTTGGGAACGATATGTTATTACCTAATGTAATCACATTCATGCCCCTTGCACTTGCTCCCTAGGTTTGAGTGTTCACCTTGTCAACCTTCTAAGAAAAATATACTATTATCTTTCTTGCTTCCAATAGTTGTACCTGATTATAACGTAGACTTTAATGCAAACTAAGTGTATTTCATAGGTGCTCCAGTATTATTTAATTGTTCATTCAATTCAACGCTGACAGACTTCTTAATTTTTGTATTATTCTGCAGGATATAAGGCATCTCCACGGAAAGCACATATCCCTCCAGGTAAAGTAATTATGAATAAGGGAGGAATACAGTTTATCCAGAGAAGTGGTATCAGACAGGTTATAAGTAAACCTTCTTATAAAGGCTATAGGCAGGGCCTTCGTTCCCGCACCTACCGTAACCTTAGTAGTTCAAGAATCCATGAAACTGCAATTGTGTTCTCACAACATCAGATGCATGACATTGAAAATGTTGCAGTAAAGTTGATGAAAGAATTGGATTCGATGAAAAGCATGGTTGAACAAAAAATCACATTCCAATCTAATATCACTGGATCACTGGCAAAAGACACGGATGAGGTATGTATACTGCATCTCTAATTAAGGTTTCTAACTATACTTTGATGCCAAATGGATAAATGAGTAAAGTGTTCTTAGTGGTTAACCAGTTTTATCATTCCAATGAATAAAAAAGTTAGGGAGTTCGTACTGTTACAGTCCAGCCTAATGATAACTTAAGTTGCTTTCTATGATGCTGATTCATTAGCACTATTGTTCTAGAAGTGCTGTTAAAATGTATAATTTTTTTCCTTTGTTATGTGTTCATGTCCAGTTAATAGGTTTTCCAAATTCATAACAAGCTTTGGATGTAAAATCATATATATAGGTAATAGAGTAGTAATCGATGATTGCGATATCTTCATTTATATACAGGTAAGAACAACTATAATGAATGCCACTCGAGCAACGGAAGTAGCACAAAAGTGTCTTAAGATTATGTCAAGGGACTGCAAGCGCTTTTGTAAAATAATGGTTTGTCACACCCATTTTCTCGAGAATGATTGATTAGAATCCTTAACATGCGTAAATAACATTATAAATATAACTTGCTAGTTTTGTACATGTACATGTCAGGGAAATAATAGCATCTTGTGGCAAATTATTATATCCTCCATCATATATATCCTGATTTCCATATATTGTTGTTTGATGTAGGAAATGACTCCACCAACTAGTGTTGTCCCCAAATTTAGCGTCGGAAGTCATTTAAAGAAGGTTAGTTTTGCTGATGAAGCTGGTGGAGAACTCTGCCATGTTCAATTCTTTGAGAAGGTCGACATGTCTCTCATATGAATAGACAAGACTGCTGATCCCACAATGAATTAAGGGCATGTGCCAGTCAAAGACGTTGACTTTCTATGATCTGTGGAACCAATTGATTGATAGGGAAAAGGATGCTCAGGATCAAGGTACTACTAATGCACGCAATTGGTATGTATCGGTCAGCTGCAATCCGTACTTCCATAGACTTTGTATCCTGCTGGGACAGGACCGAGCTACTCAAGGCGTCCCATTCCATTATTGGTCAATGCTGGCCCATGATGATGTGTGAACGTTATGTGCTCCACCAAAAAGTTTCTAAAACACCTGCTGCAATATGTCTGGTAGTTCTTTCTTGTGACTAGGCTAAGTACTAATCACACTACTTTACTTAAGCTTCACATGCTACTATGAAGGTGCCTTAAATTTTTTTTGAAACAATCATGGTGCCTTAATGACATTCTGTTTTGAATAATCTGTGGAATATTTGAAACATTAGGGACCTACTATATATATTTTACTTGTATTTCGCTTTTTTCCTTTGTATTTTTTTATTCTTTATATTTCTGTTATGTTCATTATGATTAATGCTTAAAGAAAAAATATGTACACAATATGTAAGAGAACTCTTTACTGGTCTACTATTTTTAGCCCACAATATGGAAACTTCAGGCCTCCAATTGTTTCCCCAAAAATGTTTACTATTGTATGTAAATGGAAGAGGTTTTAGGATTCCTGTAACTAGTGAGATCTCCCCACATTTAGGAGTTCACTTTGGTGGGACCAGTTTATACAGGGGCTCCTGCAATTACGGAGTATGATGTTTTTGGTCTTTTTTTTATTAGCTTTTATCTCAAATATAGGATAGGGGTTGATTTTACAAGGATTCATGTAAAGGGTTATCTAAGGAGTAGCAGTAAGAAGCACGGAAACGGAAACGTGGAAACGTCCAAATCCAATTCGCTATGAATCTAAAGTCTAAGTTGAAATATTATGGTCATCAACTATTCAAACTTTGACTTGATGTCCGAGCCGAAATCACTCGACCAAAGATTAATCGAATAAATTTGATTCGAAGCTCCCGGTCCAACATTAACCTATTTAAAATTTGTCGGAGTTCATCCGATATGAATTATATTTGAGCCGAACTCATTCAAATTGAATTTACCTGAATTAAATTTGTAAGAAATATATAACTAATATTATTTATAATAAATATTTCATATTGCACTAGCTCGCATCTCTTGAGTTTGAGCCTATTGCATATGGTTTTCCACGGGGAGTGAATGTGTGATCTACGCATTTTGGGTTTGAGCCTATCTATTGCAATACGGTTTCATACGGATAACGAATTTATGATGTAGGTCTTTTGAATTTGAGACTATTGCACTTAGTGCCTTTACGGGAAGCAAATTTGTAATCTATGCCTTTTGAATTTAAGCATATCACACTAGGTGGCCCATGGGAAGCGAATTCGTGATATATGCCTTGAACTTGAGCCTATTGAACTCGGTACTATACGGGGAGAGAATTTGTAATATGTGTATTTTGAGTTTGAGACTATTGCACCAGGTGCTTTGAAGGGAGTGAATTTGTGATCTATGTCTTTTCAATTTGAATCTATTCCACTAGGTGTGTACACATGGAGTAAATTTGTGAACCATACCATATGAGTTTGAGATTATTGCATCATTTGTCTCACTTGGAGAGAATTGGTGAACTATATTTATATGTTTGAGACTTTATCACTTAGTGCCCCACGAGGAGAAACTTTATAATATTTGTCTTTTGAATTTAAGCATGTCACACTAGGTGTCCCACAGGAAGCGAATTTGTTCTATATGCATTGAGTTCGAGGCTTTGAGTCTATTGCACACGACACACCACGTGTAGCGAATTTGTTATTGATGTATTTCGAGATTGAGACTATTGCATCAGATAGGTTGGTAACATTTTTGCACACTATAGTACATTAACTCCACAAGAGGGTTATCAATACATAATGATAGTGGGTTGGTAAATGATAGGCATGTATGTAAATTCGGTTACAAGCATGAAAGTACTAATATGTTGTTCTTATTTTCATTAGATTTTTTTCCCAATATGTACTATATCTTATTAAATATATGCCCATCGATTTTTCGACGGGTTGTGAACTAGTTCCATCAAACAATAAACATAAAGTAGAAAATTAAAAACCATACTAAATAAGAGCCCAAATAAATAAATGAGCAAGGGTAATGAAGTAATGATCGATCATATGAGAATATAAAATAACCCATACTACTAGTATAACAAGTTAACGACTTATTTGGTGTTGGATGGAGTTAATGGATGGAGAGTGCTTATTTGGTGTGCATTCCTTGTGCAGTTTTCTTTGTATTGTAATTCACTATTTGATTTCTTTGATAAATTTTTGCTGTTTCAAAAAAAAAAAAAAAAAAAAAGTTAACGACTTGGTCAACGGAAACAGAGGCATATTCAAACAAATATTAGCCTTCAGTACCCTTCACCAATCAAGAAACGTTTCTTTCCGTTTCGGTTTCGGAAATGTTTCTTCGAGGAACCTGTGGGCAAAGTCACGTTTCCGTGCTTCTTGTAGAACAATTAATATTTCTTAGTAATTCTTACCTACCGGATTTACGCCAAAGACGAAAAAGCACTCTTCCTCTTCAATACTTTCCATTTTATTCTCATCCGGAACTCCGATAAGATGCAATCGGCGATGTACGGCGACGGAAGAAAATCTGGTTCGAAGCAAGCTGAAGGATCCAAACGCAAACGCGGCCGACACTAGGAGTTACCAAACCCCAGAGTAAGTTTCTCATTTATTGCGCTACACTCTAATCATCGATTTGTACTTCGTAATTTGGATATGTTTCTACTTTTTGCATTGTTGGATGTGTAGCGTGTGGTATCGAGTTTGTTTGTTTGTAATCTGGTAATTTTGAGGATTGGTAAAAGGCATAATCCCCAAATTCCCAGGCCGATACAATTACCTTACCTTGAATTCGGATTATTGGTCGACCACGTTTGCAATTTACTTTGGATCTAGTTCGATGTGAACTCCCACCCATTGTTATGTTATAGCACGATTGTATGGTCATGTTGAAATACTAAATACAATATCAATATAATCGTGTATATGGACTGCAAGTTTTGTTGCTTTAATTGATCTTAAGTTGTATATGAGTTTGTTCATTCAATGTTTAATTAGTAGTTTGTTGAACTGAATTATAGCAAATAATTTCAATGTTCAATTGATTCAATGTTTAATTACAATAGAGACGGAAGAGCTAGGGCGAAATGTCAAGTTCACATCCCAATGGGTTGTTGAATCACCACGGACGCAGCAGCATCCTCTTGAACATTCACTAGGAGTCACCAAATCCCAGAGTACGTTTCTGTGTTTTGCCCTACACCTTAATCATCGCTTTTTACTTCGTAATTTGGATATGTTTCTACTTTCTGCATTGTTGGATGTGTAGCGTGTGGTATCGAGTTTGTTTGTTTGTAATCTGGTAATTTTGAGGATTGGTAAAAGGCATAATCCCCAAATTCCCAGGCCGATACAATTACCTTGAATTTGGATTATTGGTCGACCACGTTTGCAATTTACTTTGGATCTAGTTCGATGTGAACTCCCGCACATTGTTATGTTATAGCACGATTGTATGGTCATGTTGAAATACTAAATAAAGTCTCAATATAATCGTGTATATGGACTGCAAGTTTTGTTGCTTTAATTGATCTTAAGTTGTCTATGAATTTGTTCATTCAATGTTTAATTAGTAGTTTGTTGAACAGAATTATAGCAAAAAATTTCAATGTTCAATTGATTCAATGTTTAATTACAACTGAGACGGAAGAGCTAGGTCGAAATGTCAAGTTAACATCCCAATAAGTTGTTCAATCACCACAGACGCAGCAGCATCCTGTTGAACATTCACTAGGAGTCTCCAAATCCAAGAGTACGTTTCTCTGTTTTGCCCTACACCTTAATCATCGCTTTTTACTTCGTAATTTGGATATGTTTCTACTTTCTGCATTGTTGGATGTGTAGCGTGTGGTATCGAGTTTGTTTGTTTGTAATCTGGTAATTTTGAGGATTGGTAAAAGGCATAATCCCCAAATTCCCAGGCCGATACAATTACCTTGAATTCGGATTATTGGTCGACCACGTTTGCAATTTACTTTGGATCTAGTTCGATGTGAACTCCCACACATTGTTATGTTAAAGCACGATTGTACGGTCATGTTGAAATACTAAATACAGTCTTCATATAATCGTGTATATGGACTGCAAGTTTTGTTGCTTTAATTGATCTTAAGTTGTCTATGAGTTTGTTCATTCAATGTATAATTACTACTGTGTTGAACTGAATTATAGCAAAGAATTTCAATGTTCATTTGGTTCAATGTTTAATTACAACAGAGACGGAAGAGCTAGGGCGAAATGTCAAGTTCACATCCCAATGGGTTGTTGAATCACCACGGACGCAGCAGCATCCTCTTGAACATTCACTAGGAGTCACCAAACCCCAGAGTACGTTTCTCTGTTTTGCCCTACACCTTAATCATCGCTTTTTACTTCGTAATTTTTATATGTTTCTACTTTCTGCATTGTTGGATGTGTAGCGTGTGGTATCGAGTTTGTTTGTTTGTAATCTGTTAATTTTGAGGATTGGTAAAAGGCATAATCCCCAAATTCCCAGGCCGATATAATTACCAGGAATTCGGATTATTGGTCGACCCTGTTTGCAATTTACTTTGGATCTAGTTCGATGTGAACTCCCACACATTGTTATGTTATAGCACGATTATTTGGTCATGTTGAAATACAAAATACAGTCTCAATATAATCGTGTATATGGACTGCAAGTTTTGTTGCTTTAATTGATCTTAAGTTGTCTATGAGTTTGTTCATTCAATGTTTAATTAGTAGTTTGTTGAACTGAATTATAGCAAAGAATTTCAATGTTTAATTGATTCAATGTTTAATTACAACAGAGACGGAAGAGCTAGGGAAAAATGTCAAGTTCACATCCCAATGGGTTGTTGAATCACCACGGACGCAGCAGCATCCTGTTGAACATTAACTAGGAGTCACCAGACCCTAGAGTACGTTTCTCTGTTTTGCCCTACACCTTAATCATCGTTTTTTACTTCGTAATTTGGATATGTTTCTACTTTCTGCATTGTTGGATGTGTAGCGTGTGGTATCGAGTTTGTTTGTTTGTAATCTGTTAATTTTGAGGATCGGTAAAAGGCATAATCCCCAAATTCCCAGGCCGATATAATTAACTTGAATTCGTATTATTGGTCGACCACGTTCGCAATTTACTTTTGATCTAGTTCGATGTGAACTCCCACACATTGTTATGTTATAGCACGATTGTATGGTCATGTTGAAATACTAAATAAAGTCTCAATATAATCGTGTATATGGACTGCAAGTTTTGTTGCTTTAATTGATCTTAAGTTGTCTATGAATTTGTTCATTCAATGTTTAATTAGTAGTTTGTTGAACAGAATTATAGCAAAAAATTTCAATGTTCAATTGATTCAATGTTTAATTACAACTGAGACGGAAGAGCTAGGTCGAAATGCCAAGTTAACATCCCAATAAGTTGTTCAATCACCACGGACGCAGCAGCATCCTGTTGAACATTCACTAGGAGTCTCCAAATCCCAGAGTACGTTTCTCTGTTTTGCCCTACACCTTAATCATCGCTTTTTACTTCGTAATTTGGATATGTTTCTAATTTCCGCATTGTTGGATGTGTAGCGTGTGGTATCGAGTTTGTTTGTTTGTAATCTGGTAATTTTGAGGATTGGTAAAAGGCATAATCCCCAAATTCCCAGGCCGATACAATTACCTTGAATTCGGATTATTGGTCGACCACGTTTGCAATTTACTTTGGATCTAGTTCGATGTGAACTCCCACACATTGTTATGTTAAAGCACGATTGTACGGTCATGTTGAAATACTAAATACAGTCTCCATATAATCGTGTATACGGACTGCAAGTTTTGTTGCTTTAATTGATCTTAAGTTGTCTATGAGTTTCTTCATTCAATGTATAATTACTACTTTGTTGAACTGAATTATAGCAAAGAATTTCAATGTTCATTTGATTCAATGTTTAATTACAACAGAGACGGAAGAGCTAGGGCAAAATGTCAAGTTCACATCCCAATGGGTTGTTGAATCACCACGGACGCAACAGCATCCTCTTGAACATTCACAAGGAGTCACCAAACCCCAGAGTACGTTTCTCTGTTTTGCCCTACACCTTAATCATCGCTTTTTACTTCGTAATTTTATATGTTTCTACTTTCTGCATTGTTGGATGTGTAGCGTGTGGTATCGAGTTTGTTTGTTTGTAATCAGTTAATTTTGAGGATTGGTAAAAGGCATAATCCCCAAATTCCCAGGCCGATATAATTACCAGGAATTCGGATTATTGGTCGACCATGTTTGCAATTTACTTTGGATCTAGTTCGATGTGAACTCCCACACATTGTTATGTTATAGCACGATTATATGGTCATGTTGAAATACAAAATACAGTCTCAATATAATCGTGTATATGGACTGCAAGTTTTGTTGCATTAATTGATCTTAAGTTGTCTATGAGTTTGTTCATTCAATGTTTAATTAGTAGTTTGTTGAACTGAATTATAGCAAATAATTTCAATGTTTAATTACAACAGAGACGGAAGAGCTAGGGAAAAATGTCAAGTTCACATCCCAATGGGTTGTTGAATCACCACGGACGCAGCAGCATCCTGTTGAACATTTACTAGGAGTCATCAAATCCCAGAGTACGTTTCTCTGTTTTGCCCTACACCTTAATCATCGCTTTTTACTTCGTAATTTGGATATGTTTCTACTTTCTGAATTGTTGGATGTGTAGCATGTGGTATCGAGTTTGTTTGTTTGTAATCTGTTAATTTTGAGGATCGGTAAAAGGCATAATCCCCAAATTCCCAGGCCGATATAATTAACTTGAATTCGTATTATTGGTCGACCACGTTCGCAATTTACTTTTGATCTAGTTCGATGTGAACTCCCACACATTGTTATGTTATAGCACGATTGTATGGTCATGTTGAAATACTAAATAAAGTCTCAATATAATCGTGTATATGGACTGCAAGTTTTGTTGCTTTAATTGATCTTAAGTTGTCTATGAATTTGTTCATTCAATGTTTAATTAGTAGTTTGTTGAACAGAATTATAGCAAAAAATTTCAATGTTCAATTGATTCAATGTTTAATTACAACTGAGACGGAAGAGCTAGGTCGAAATGCCAAGTTAACATCCCAATAAGTTGTTCAATCACCACGGACGCAGCAGCATCCTGTTGAACATTCACTAGGAGTCTCCAAATCCCAGAGTACGTTTCTCTGTTTTGCCCTACACCTTAATCATCGCTTTTTACTTCGTAATTTGGATATGTTTCTAATTTCCGCATTGTTGGATGTGTAGCGTGTGGTATCGAGTTTGTTTGTTTGTAATCTGGTAATTTTGAGGATTGGTAAAAGGCATAATCCCCAAATTCCCAGGCCGATACAATTACCTTGAATTCGGATTATTGGTCGACCACGTTTGCAATTTACTTTGGATCTAGTTCGATGTGAACTCCCACACATTGTTATGTTAAAGCACGATTGTACGGTCATGTTGAAATACTAAATACAGTCTCCATATAATCGTGTATACGGACTGCAAGTTTTGTTGCTTTAATTGATCTTAAGTTGTCTATGAGTTTCTTCATTCAATGTATAATTACTACTTTGTTGAACTGAATTATAGCAAAGAATTTCAATGTTCATTTGATTCAATGTTTAATTACAACAGAGACGGAAGAGCTAGGGCAAAATGTCAAGTTCACATCCCAATGGGTTGTTGAATCACCACGGACGCAACAGCATCCTCTTGAACATTCACAAGGAGTCACCAAACCCCAGAGTACGTTTCTCTGTTTTGCCCTACACCTTAATCATCGCTTTTTACTTCGTAATTTTTATATGTTTCTACTTTCTGCATTGTTGGATGTGTAGCGTGTGGTATCGAGTTTGTTTGTTTGTAATCAGTTAATTTTGAGGATTGGTAAAAGGCATAATCCCCAAATTCCCAGGCCGATATAATTACCAGGAATTCGGATTATTGGTCGACCATGTTTGCAATTTACTTTGGATCTAGTTCGATGTGAACTCCCACACATTGTTATGTTATAGCACGATTATATGGTCATGTTGAAATACAAAATACAGTCTCAATATAATCGTGTATATGGACTGCAAGTTTTGTTGCATTAATTGATCTTAAGTTGTCTATGAGTTTGTTCATTCAATGTTTAATTAGTAGTTTGTTGAACTGAATTATAGCAAATAATTTCAATGTTTAATTACAACAGAGACGGAAGAGCTAGGGAAAAATGTCAAGTTCACATCCCAATGGGTTGTTGAATCACCACGGACGCAGCAGCATCCTGTTGAACATTTACTAGGAGTCATCAAATCCCAGAGTACGTTTCTCTGTTTTGCCCTACACCTTAATCATCGCTTTTTACTTCGTAATTTGGATATGTTTCTACTTTCTGAATTGTTGGATGTGTAGCATGTGGTATCGAGTTTGTTTGTTTGTAATCTGTTAATTTTGAGGATTGGTAAAAGGCATAATCCCCAAATTCCCAGGCCGATATAATTAACATGAATTCGGATTATTGGTCGACCACGTTTGCAATTTACTTTTGATCTAGTTCGATGTGAACTGCCACACATTGTTATGTTATAGCACGATTGTATGGTCATGTTGAAATACTAAATACAGTCTCAATGTAGTCGTGTATATGGACTGCAAGTTTTGTTGCTTTAATTGATCTTAAGTTCTCTATGAGTTTGTTCATTCAAAGTTTAATTAGTAGTTTGTTGAAATGAATTATAGCAAAGAATTTCAATGTTCAATTCATTAAATGTTTAATTACAACAGAGACAGAAGAGCTAGGTCAAAATGTCAAGTTAACATCCCAATGGGTTGTTGAATCACCACGGACGCAGCAGCATCCTGTTGAACATTCACTAGGAGTCTCCAAATCCCAGAGTACGTTTCTCTGTTTTGCCCTACACCTTAATCATCGCTTTTTACTTCGTAATTTGGATATGTTTCTACTTTCTGCATTGTTGGATGTGTAGCGTGTGGTATCGATTTTGTTTGTTTGTAATATGGTAATTTTGAGGATTGATAAAAGGCATAATCCTCTAATTCCCAGGCCAATACAATTACCTTGAATTCGGATTATTGGTCCACCACGTTTGCAATTTACTTTGGATCTAGTTCGATGTGAACTCCCACACATTGTTATGTTATAGCACGATTGTATGGTCATGTTGAAATACTAAATACAGTCTCCATATAATCGTGTATGTGGACTGCAAGTTTTGTTGCTTTAATTGATCTTAAGTTGTCTATGAGTTTGTTCATTCAATGTATAATTTAGTAGTTTGTTGAACTAAATTATAGCATAGAATTTCAATGTTCATTTGATTCAATGTTTAGTTACAACAGAGCCGATATAATTAACTTGAATTCGGATTATTGGTCGACCACGTTTGCAATTTACTTTGGATCTAGTTCGATGTGAACTCCCACACATTGTTATGTTATAGCACGATTGTATGGTCAGGTTGAAATACTAAATACAGTCTCAATATAATCGTGTATATGGACTGCAAGTTTTGTTGCTTTAATTGATCTTAAGTTATCTATGAGTTTGTTCATTCAATGTTTAATTAGTAGTTTGTTGAACTGAATTATAGTAAAGAATTTCAATGTTCATTTGATTCAATGTTTAATTAAAACTGAGACGGAAGAGCTAGGGCGAAATGTCAAGTTCACATCCCAATGGGTTGTTGAATCACCACGGACGCAGCAGCATCCTCTTGAACATTCACTAGGAGTCACCAAACCCCAGAGTACGTTTCTCTGTTTTGCCCTACACCTTAATCATCGCTTTTTACTTCGTAATTTTTATATGTTTCTACTTTCTGCATTGTTGGATGTGTAGCGTGTGGTATCGAGTTTGTTTGTTTGTAATCTGTTAATTTTGAGGATTGGTAAAAGGCATAATCCCCAAATTCCCAGGCCGATATAATTACCAGGAATTCGGATTATTGGTCGACCATGTTTGTAATTTACTTTGGATCTAGTTCGATGTGAACTCCCACACATTGTTATGTTATAGCACGATTATATGGTCATGTTGAAATACAAAATACAGTCTCAATATAATCGTGTATATGGACTGCAAGTTTTGTTGCTTTAATTGATCTTAAGTTGTCTATGAGTTTGTTCATTCAATGTTTAATTAGTAGTTTGTTGAAATGAATTATAGCAAAGAATTTCAATGTTCAATTGATTAATGTTTAATTACAACAGAGACAGAAGAGCTAGGTCGAAATGTCAAGTTAACATCCCAATGGGTTGTTAAATCACCACGGACGCAGCAGCATCCTGTTGAACATTCACTAGGAGTCACCAAATCTCAGAGTACGTTTCTCTGTTTTGCCCTACACCTTAATCATCGCTTTTTACTTCGTAATTTGGATATGTTTCTACTTTCTGAATTGTTGGATGTGTAGCATGTGGTATCGAGTTTGTTTGTTTGTAATCTGTTAATTTTGAGGATGGTAAAAGGCATAATCCCCAAATTCCCAGGCCGATATAATTAACATGAATTCGGATTATTGGTCGACCACGTTTGCAATTTACTTTTGATCTAGTTCGATGTGAACTGCCACACATTGTTATGTTATAGCACGATTGTATGGTCATGTTGAAATACTAAATACAGTCTCAATGTAGTCGTGTATATGGACTGCAAGTTTTGTTGCTTTAATTGATCTTAAGTTCTCTATGAGTTTGTTCATTCAAAGTTTAATTAGTAGTTTGTTGAAATGAATTATAGCAAAGAATTTCAATGTTCAATTCATTAAATGTTTAATTACAACAGAGACAGAAGAGCTAGGTCAAAATGTCAAGTTAACATCCCAATGGGTTGTTGAATCACCACGGACGCAGCAGCATCCTGTTGAACATTCACTAGGAGTCTCCAAATCCCAGAGTACGTTCTCTGTTTTGCCCTACACCTTAATCATCGCTTTTTACTTCGTAATTTGGATATGTTTCTACTTTCTGCATTGTTGGATGTGTAGCTTGTGGTATCGAGTTTGTTTGTTTGTAATCTGGTAATTTTGAGGATTGGTAAAAGGCATAATCCCCAAATTCCAAGGCCAATACAATTACCTTGAATTCGGAATATTGGTCCACCACGTTTGCAATTTACTTTGGATCTAGTTCGATGTGAACTCCCACACATTGTTATGTTATAGCACGATTGTATGGTCATGTTGAAATACTAAATACAGTCTCCATATAATCGTGTATATGGACTGCAAGTTTTGTTGCTTTAATTGATCTTAAGTTGTCTATGAGATTGTTCATTCAATGTTTAATTAGTAGTTTGTTGAACTGAATTATAGCAAAGAATTTCAATGTTCATTTGATTCAATGTTTAATTACAACAGAGACGGAAGAGCTAGGGCGAAATGTCAAGTTCACATCCCAATGGGTTGTTGAATCACCACGGACGCAGCAGCATCCTGTTGAACATTCACTAGGAGTCACCAAACCCCAGAGTACGTTTCTCTGTTTTGCCCTACACCTTAATCATCGCTTTTTACTTCGTAATTTTTATATGTTTCTACTTTCTGCATTGTTGGATGTGTAGCGTGTGGTATCGAGTTTGTTTGTTTGTAATCAGTTAATTTTGAGGATTGGTAAAAGGCATAATCCCCAAATTCCCAGGCCGATATAATTACCAGGAATTCGGATTATTGGTCGACCATGTTTGCAATTTACTTTGGATCTAGTTCGATGTGAACTCCCACACATTGTTATGTTATAGCACGATTATATGGTCATGTTGAAATACAAAATACAGTCTCAATATAATCGTGTATATGGACTGCAAGTTTTGTTGCATTAATTGATCTTAAGTTGTCTATGAGTTTGTTCATTCAATGTTTAATTAGTAGTTTGTTGAACTGAATTATAGCAAATAATTTCAATGTTTAATTACAACAGAGACGGAAGAGCTAGGGAAAAATGTCAAGTTCACATCCCAATGGGTTGTTGAATCACCACGGACGCAGCAGCATCCTGTTGAACATTTACTAGGAGTCATCAAATCCCAGAGTACGTTTCTCTGTTTTGCCCTACACCTTAATCATCGCTTTTTACTTCGTAATTTGGATATGTTTCTACTTTCTGAATTGTTGGATGTGTAGCATGTGGTATCGAGTTTGTTTGTTTGTAATCTGTTAATTTTGAGGATTGGTAAAAGGCATAATCCCCAAATTCCCAGGCCGATATAATTAACATGAATTCGGATTATTGGTCGACCACGTTTGCAATTTACTTTTGATCTAGTTCGATGTGAACTGCCACACATTGTTATGTTATAGCACGATTGTATGGTCATGTTGAAATACTAAATACAGTCTCAATGTAGTCGTGTATATGGACTGCAAGTTTTGTTGCTTTAATTGATCTTAAGTTCTCTATGAGTTTGTTCATTCAAAGTTTAATTAGTAGTTTGTTGAAATGAATTATAGCAAAGAATTTCAATGTTCAATTCATTAAATGTTTAATTACAACAGAGACAGAAGAGCTAGGTCAAAATGTCAAGTTAACATCCCAATGGGTTGTTGAATCACCACGGACGCAGCAGCATCCTGTTGAACATTCACTAGGAGTCTCCAAATCCCAGAGTACGTTTCTCTGTTTTGCCCTACACCTTAATCATCGCTTTTTACTTCGTAATTTGGATATGTTTCTACTTTCTGCATTGTTGGATGTGTAGCGTGTGGTATCGATTTTGTTTGTTTGTAATATGGTAATTTTGAGGATTGATAAAAGGCATAATCCTCTAATTCCCAGGCCAATACAATTACCTTGAATTCGGATTATTGGTCCACCACGTTTGCAATTTACTTTGGATCTAGTTCGATGTGAACTCCCACACATTGTTATGTTATAGCACGATTGTATGGTCATGTTGAAATACTAAATACAGTCTCCATATAATCGTGTATGTGGACTGCAAGTTTTGTTGCTTTAATTGATCTTAAGTTGTCTATGAGTTTGTTCATTCAATGTATAATTTAGTAGTTTGTTGAACTAAATTATAGCATAGAATTTCAATGTTCATTTGATTCAATGTTTAGTTACAACAGAGCCGATATAATTAACTTGAATTCGGATTATTGGTCGACCACGTTTGCAATTTACTTTGGATCTAGTTCGATGTGAACTCCCACACATTGTTATGTTATAGCACGATTGTATGGTCAGGTTGAAATACTAAATACAGTCTCAATATAATCGTGTATATGGACTGCAAGTTTTGTTGCTTTAATTGATCTTAAGTTATCTATGAGTTTGTTCATTCAATGTTTAATTAGTAGTTTGTTGAACTGAATTATAGTAAAGAATTTCAATGTTCATTTGATTCAATGTTTAATTAAAACTGAGACGGAAGAGCTAGGGCGAAATGTCAAGTTCACATCCCAATGGGTTGTTGAATCACCACGGACGCAGCAGCATCCTCTTGAACATTCACTAGGAGTCACCAAACCCCAGAGTACGTTTCTCTGTTTTGCCCTACACCTTAATCATCGCTTTTTACTTCGTAATTTTTATATGTTTCTACTTTCTGCATTGTTGGATGTGTAGCGTGTGGTATCGAGTTTGTTTGTTTGTAATCTGTTAATTTTGAGGATTGGTAAAAGGCATAATCCCCAAATTCCCAGGCCGATATAATTACCAGGAATTCGGATTATTGGTCGACCATGTTTGTAATTTACTTTGGATCTAGTTCGATGTGAACTCCCACACATTGTTATGTTATAGCACGATTATATGGTCATGTTGAAATACAAAATACAGTCTCAATATAATCGTGTATATGGACTGCAAGTTTTGTTGCTTTAATTGATCTTAAGTTGTCTATGAGTTTGTTCATTCAATGTTTAATTAGTAGTTTGTTGAACTGAATTATAGCAAAGAATTTCAATGTTCATTTGATTCAATGTTTAATTACAACAGAGACGGAAGAGCTAGGGCGAAATGTCAAGTTCACATCCCAATGGGTTGTTGAATCACCACGGACGCAGCAGCATCCTGTTGAACATTCACTAGGAGTCACCAAATCTCAGAGTACGTTTCTCTGTTTTGCCCTACACCTTAATCATCGCTTTTTACTTCGTAATTTGGATATGTTTCTACTTTCTGCATTGTTGGATGTGTAGCGTGTGGTATCGAGTTTGTTTGTTTGTAATCTGTTAATTTTGAGGATTGGTAAAAGGCATAATCCCCAAATTCCCAGACCGATATAATTAACTTGAATTCGGATTATTGGTCGACCACGTTTGCAATTTACTTTTGATCTAGTTCGATGTGCACTGCCACACATTGTTATGTTATAGCACGATTGTATGGTCATGTTGAAATACTAAATACAGTCTCAATGTAGTCGTGTATATGGACTGCAAGTTTTGTTGCTTTAATTGATCTTAAGTTGTTTATGAGTTTGTTCATTCAATGTTTAATTAGTAGTTTGTTGAAATGAATTATAGCAGAGAATTTCAATGTTCAATTGATTGAATGTTTAATTACAACAGAGACAGAAGAGCTAGGTCGAAATGTCAAGTTAACATCCCAATGGGTTGTTAAATCACCACGGACGCAGCAGCATCCTGTTGAACATTCACTAGGAGTCACCAAATCTCAGAGTACGTTTCTCTGTTTTGCCCTACACCTTAATCATCGCTTTTTACTTCGTAATTTGGATATGTTTCTACTTTCTGAATTGTTGGATGTGTAGCATGTGGTATCGAGTTTGTTTGTTTGTAATCTGTTAATTTTGAGGATTGGTAAAAGGCATAATCCCCAAATTCCCAGGCCGATATAATTAACATGAATTCGGATTATTGGTCGACCACGTTTGCAATTTACTTTTGATCTAGTTCGATGTGAACTGCCACACATTGTTATGTTATAGCACGATTGTATGGTCATGTTGAAATACTAAATACAGTCTCAATGTAGTCGTGTATATGGACTGCAAGTTTTGTTGCTTTAATTGATCTTAAGTTCTCTATGAGTTTGTTCATTCAAAGTTTAATTAGTAGTTTGTTGAAATGAATTATAGCAAAGAATTTCAATGTTCAATTCATTAAATGTTTAATTACAACAGAGACAGAAGAGCTAGGTCAAAATGTCAAGTTAACATCCCAATGGGTTGTTGAATCACCACGGACGCAGCAGCATCCTGTTGAACATTCACTAGGAGTCTCCAAATCCCAGAGTACGTTTCTCTGTTTTGCCCTACACCTTAATCATCGCTTTTTACTTCGTAATTTGGATATGTTTCTACTTTCTGCATTGTTGGATGTGTAGCTTGTGGTATCGAGTTTGTTTGTTTGTAATCTGGTAATTTTGAGGATTGGTAAAAGGCATAATCCCCAAATTCCAAGGCCAATACAATTACCTTGAATTCGGAATATTGGTCCACCACGTTTGCAATTTACTTTGGATCTAGTTCGATGTGAACTCCCACACATTGTTATGTTATAGCACGATTGTATGGTCATGTTGAAATACTAAATACAGTCTCCATATAATCGTGTATATGGACTGCAAGTTTTGTTGCTTTAATTGATCTTAAGTTGTCTATGAGATTGTTCATTCAATGTTTAATTAGTAGTTTGTTGAACTGAATTATAGCAAAGAATTTCAATGTTCATTTGATTCAATGTTTAATTACAACAGAGACGGAAGAGCTAGGGCGAAATGTCAAGTTCACATCCCAATGGGTTGTTGAATCACCACGGACGCAGCAGCATCCTGTTGAACATTCACTAGGAGTCACCAAATCTCAGAGTACGTTTCTCTGTTTTGCCCTACACCTTAATCATCGCTTTTTTCTTCGTAATTTGGATATGTTTCTACTTTCTGCATTGTTGGATGTGTAGCGTGTGGTATCGAGTTTGTTTGTTTGTAATCTGTTAATTTTGAGGATTGGTAAAAGGCATAATCCCCAAATTCCCAGGCCGATATAATTAACTTGAATTCGGATTATTGGTCGACCACGTTTGCAATTTACTTTTGATCTAGTTCGATGTGAACTGCCACACATTGTTATGTTATAGCTCGATTTTATGGTCATGTTGAAATACTAAATACAGTCTCAATGTAGTCGTGTATATGGACTGCAAGTTTTGTTGCTTTAATTGATCTTAAGTTGTCTATGAGTTTGTTCATTCAATGTTTAATTAGTAGTTTGTTGAAATGAATTATAGCAGAGAATTTCAATGTTCAATTGATTGAATGTTTAATTACAACAGAGACAGAAGAGCTAGGTCGAAATGTCAAGTTAACATCACAATGGGTTGTTAAATCACCACGGACGCAGCAGCATCCTGTTGAACATTCACTAGGAGTCTCCAAATCCCAGAGTACGTTTCTCTGTTTTGCCCTACTCCTTAATCATCGCTTTTTACTTCGTAATTTGGATATGTTTCTACTTTCTGCATTGTTGGATGTGTAGCTTGTGGTATCGAGTTTGTTTGTTTGTAATCTGGTAATTTTGAGGATTGGTAAAAGGCATAATCCCCAAATTCCCAGGCCGATATAATTAACATGAATTCGGATTATTGGTCGACCACGTTTGCAATTTACTTTTGATCTAGTTCGATGTGAACTGCCACACATTGTTATGTTATAGCACGATTGTATGGTCATGTTGAAATACTAAATACAGTCTCAATGTAGTCGTGTATATGGACTGCAAGTTTTGTTGCTTTAATTGATCTTAAGTTCTCTATGAGTTTGTTCATTCAAAGTTTAATTAGTAGTTTGTTGAAATGAATTATAGCAAAGAATTTCAATGTTCAATTCATTAAATGTTTAATTACAACAGAGACAGAAGAGCTAGGTCAAAATGTCAAGTTAACATCCCTATGGGTTGTTGAATCACCACGGACGCAGCAGCATCCTGTTGAACATTCACTAGGAGTCTCCAAATCCCAGAGTACGTTTCTCTGTTTTGCCCTACACCTTAATCATCGCTTTTTACTTCGTAATTTGGATATGTTTCTACTTTCTGCATTGTTGGATGTGTAGCGTGTGGTATCGATTTTGTTTGTTTGTAATATGGTAATTTTGAGGATTGATAAAAGGCATAATCCCCTAATTCCCAGGCCAATACAATTACCTTGAATTCGGATTATTGGTCCACCACGTTTGCAATTTACTTTGGATCTAGTTCGATGTGAACTCCCACACATTGTTATGTTATAGCACGATTGTATGGTCATGTTGAAATACTAAATACAGTCTCCATATAATCGTGTATGTGGACTGCAAGTTTTGTTGCTTTAATTGATCTTAAGTTGTCTATGAGTTTGTTCATTCAATGTATAATTTAGTAGTTTGTTGAACTAAATTATAGCATAGAATTTCAATGTTCATTTGATTCAATGTTTAATTACAACAGAGCCGATATAATTAACTTGAATTCGGATTATTGGTCGACCACGTTTGCAATTTACTTTGGATCTAGTTCGATGTGAACTCCCACACATTGTTATGTTATAGCACGATTGTATGGTCAGGTTGAAATACTAAATACAGTCTCAATATAATCGTGTATATGGACTGCAAGTTTTGTTGCTTTAATTGATCTTAAGTTATCTATGAGTTTGTTCATTCAATGTTTAATTAGTAGTTTGTTGAACTGAATTATAGTAAAGAATTTCAATGTTCATTTGATTCAATGTTTAATTAAAACTGAGACGGAAGAGCTAGGGCGAAATGTCAAGTTCACATCCCAATGGGTTGTTGAATCACCACGGACGCAGCAGCATCCTCTTGAACATTCACTAGGAGTCACCAAACCCCAGAGTACGTTTCTCTGTTTTGCCCTACACCTTAATCATCGCTTTTTACTTCGTAATTTTTATATGTTTCTACTTTCTGCATTGTTGGATGTGTAGCGTGTGGTATCGAGTTTGTTTGTTTGTAATCTGTTAATTTTGAGGATTGGTAAAAGGCATAATCCCCAAATTCCCAGGCCGATATAATTAACTTGAATTCGGATTATTGGTCGACCACGTTTGCAATTTACTTTTGATCTAGTTCGATGTGAACTGCCACACATTGTTATGTTATAGCACGATTGTATGGTCATGTTGAAATACTAAATACAGTCTCAATGTAGTCGTGTATATGGACTGCAAGTTTTGTTGCTTTAATTGATCTTAAGTTGTCTATGAGTTTGTTCATTCAATGTTTAATTAGTAGTTTGTTGAACTGAATTATAGCAAAGAATTTCAATGTTCAATTCATTAAATGTTTAATTACAACAGAGACAGAAGAGCTAGGTCAAAATGTCAAGTTAACATCCCAATGGGTTGTTGAATCACCACGGACGCAGCAGCATCCTGTTGAACATTCACTAGGAGTCTCCAAATCCCAGAGTACGTTTCTCTGTTTTGCCCTACACCTTAATCATCGCTTTTTACTTCGTAATTTGGATATGTTTCTACTTTCTGCATTGTTGGATGTGTAGCTTGTGGTATCGAGTTTGTTTGTTTGTAATCTGGTAATTTTGAGGATTGGTAAAAGGCATAATCCCCAAATTCCCAGGCCAATACAATTACCTTGAATTCGGAATATTGGTCCACCACGTTTGCAATTTACTTTGGATCTAGTTCGATGTGAACTCCCACACATTGTTATGTTATAGCACGATTGTATGGTCATGTTGAAATACTAAATACAGTCTCCATATAATCGTGTATATGGAATGCAAGTTTTGTTGCTTTAATTGATCTTAAGTTGTCTATGAGTTTGTTCATTCAATGTTTAATTAGTAGTTTGTTGAACTGAATTATAGCAAAGAATTTCAATGTTCATTTGATTCAATGTTTAATTACAACAGAGACGGAAGAGCTAGGGCGAAATGTCAAGTTCACATCCCAATGGGTTGTTGAATCACCACGGACGCAGCAGCATCCTGTTGAACATTCACTAGGAGTCACCAAATCTCAGAGTACGTTTCTCTGTTTTGCCCTACACCTTAATCATCGCTTTTTACTTCGTAATTTGGATATGTTTCTACTTTCTGCATTGTTGGATGTGTAGCGTGTGGTATCGAGTTTGTTTGTTTGTAATCTGTTAATTTTGAGGATTGGTAAAAGGCATAATCCCCAAATTCCCAGGCCGATATAATTAACTTGAATTCGGATTATTGGTCGACCACGTTTGCAATTTACTTTTGATCTAGTTCGATGTGAACTGCCACACATTGTTATGTTATAGCACGATTGTATGGTCATGTTGAAATACTAAATACAGTCTCAATGTAGTCGTGTATATGGACTGCAAGTTTTGTTGCTTTAATTGATCTTAAGTTGTCTATGAGTTTGTTCATTCAATGTTTAATTAGTAGTTTGTTGAAATGAATTATAGCAGAGAATTTCAATGTTCAATTGATTGAATGTTTAATTACAACAGAGACAGAAGAGCTAGGTCGAAATGTCAAGTTAACATCCCAATGGGTTGTTAAATCACCACGGACGCAGCAGCATCCTGTTGAACATTCACTAGGAGTCACCAAATCTCAGAGTACGTTTCTCTGTTTTGCCCTACACCTTAATCATCGCTTTTTACTTCGTAATTTGGATATGTTTCTACTTTCTGAATTGTTGGATGTGTAGCATGTGGTATCGAGTTTGTTTGTTTGTAATCTGTTAATTTTGAGGATTGGTAAAAGGCATAATCCCCAAATTCCCAGGCCGATATAATTAACTTGAATTCGGATTATTGGTCGACCACGTTTGCAATTTACTTTTGATCTAGTTCGATGTGAACTGCCACACATTGTTATGTTATAGCACGATTGTATGGTCATGTTGAAATACTAAATACAGTCTCAATGTAGTCGTGTATATGGACTGCAAGTTTTGTTGCTTTAATTGATCTTAAGTTGTCTATGAGTTTGTTCATTCAATGTTTAATTAGTAGTTTGTTGAAATGAATTATAGCAGAGAATTTCAATGTTCAATTGATTGAATGTTTAATTACAACAGAGACAGAAGAGCTAGGTCGAAATGTCAAGTTAACATCCCAATGGGTTGTTAAATCACCACGGACGCAGCAGCATCCTGTTGAACATTCACTAGGAGTCACCAAATCTCAGAGTACGTTTCTCTGTTTTGCCCTACACCTTAATCATCGCTTTTTACTTCGTAATTTGGATATGTTTCTACTTTCTGAATTGTTGGATGTGTAGCATGTGGTATCGAGTTTGTTTGTTTGTAATCTGTTAATTTTGAGGATTGGTAAAAGGCATAATCCCCAAATTCCCAGGCCGATATAATTAACATGAATTCGGATTATTGGTCGACCACGTTTGCAATTTACTTTTGATCTAGTTCGATGTGAACTGCCACACATTGTTATGTTATAGCTCGATTGTATGGTCATGTTGAAATACTAAATACAGTCTCAATGTAGTCGTGTATATGGACTGCAAGTTTTGTTGCTTTAATTGATCTTAAGTTGTCTATGAGTTTGTTCATTCAATGTTTAATTAGTAGTTTGTTGAAATGAATTATAGCAGAGAATTTCAATGTTCAATTGATTGAATGTTTAATTACAACAGAGACAGAAGAGCTAGGTCGAAATGTCAAGTTAACATCACAATGGGTTGTTAAATCACCACGGACGCAGCAGCATCCTGTTGAACATTCACTAGGAGTCTCCAAATCCCAGAGTACGTTTCTCTGTTTTGCCCTACACCTTAATCATCGCTTTTTACTTCGTAATTTGGATATGTTTCTACTTTCTGCATTGTTGGATGTGTAGTTTGTGGTATCGAGTTTGTTTGTTTGTAATCTGGTAATTTTGAGGATTGGTAAAAGGCATAATCCCCAAATTCCCAGGCCAATACAATTACCTTGAATTCGGAATATTGGTCCACCACGTTTGCAATTTACTTTGGATCTAGTTCGATGTGAACTCCCACACATTGTTATGTTATAGCACGATTGTATGGTCATGTTGAAATTCTAAATACAGTCTCAATATAATCGTGTATACGGACTGCAAGTTTTGTTGCTTTAATTGATCTTAAGTTGTCTATGAGTTTGTTCATTCAATGTTTAATTAGTAGTTTGTTGAACTAAATTATAGCATAGAATTTCAATGTTCATTTGATTCAATGTTTAATTACAACAGAGCCGATATAATTAACTTGAATTCGGATTATTGGTCGACCACGTTTGCAATTTACTTTGGATCTAGTTCGATGTGAACTCCCACACATTGTTATGTTATAGCACGATTGTATGGTCAGGTTGAAATACTAAATACAGTCTCAATATAATCGTGTATATGGACTGCAAGTTTTGTTGCTTCAATTGATCTTAAGTTGTCTATGAGTTTGTTCATTCAATGTTTAATTAGTAGTTTGTTGAACTGAATTATAGCAAAGAATTTCAATGTTCATTTGATTCAGTGTTTAATTACAACAGAGACGGAAGAGCTAGGGCGAAATGTCAAGTTCACATCCCAATGGGTTGTTGAATCACCACGGACGCAGCAGCATCCTGTTGAACATTCACTAGGAGTCACCAAATCCCAGAGTACGTTTCTCTGTTTTGCCCTACACCTTAATCATCGCTTTTTACTTCGTAATTTGGATATGTTTCTACTTTCTGCATTGTTGGACGTGTAGCGTGTGGTATCGAGTTTGTTTGTTTGTAATCTATTAATTTTGAGGATTGGTAAAAGGCACAATCCCCAAATTCCCAGGCCGATATAATTAACATGAATTCGGATTATTGGTCGACCACGTTTGCAATTTACTTTGGATCTAGTTCGATGTGAACTCCCACACATTGTTATGTTATAGCACGATTGTATGGTCATGTTGAAATACTAAATACAGTCTCAATATAATCGGGTATATGGACTGCAAGTTTTGTTGCTTTAATTGATCTTAAGTTGTCTATGAGTTTGTTCATTCAATGTTTAATTAGTACTTTGTTGAACTGAATTATAGCAAAGAATTTCAATGTTCATTTGATTCAATGTTTAATTACAACAGAGACGGAAGAGCTAGGGCGAAATGTCAAGTTCACATCCCAATGGGTTGTTGAATCACCACGGACACAGCAGCATCCTGTTGAACATTCACTAGGAGTCACCAAATCTCAGAGTACGTTTCTCTGTTTTGCCCTACACCTTAATCATCGCTTTTTACTTCGTAATTGGATATGTTTCTACTTTCTGCATTGTTGGATGTGTAGCTTGTGGTATCGAGTTTGTTTGTTTGTAATCTGGTAATTTTGAGGATTGGTAAAAGGCATAATCCCCAAATTCCCAGGCCAATACAATTACCTTGAATTCGGAATATTGGTCCACCACGTTTGCAATTTACTTTGGATCTAGTTCGATGTGAACTCCCACACATTGTTATGTTATAGCACGATTGTATGGTCAGGTTGAAATACTAAATACAGTCTCAATATAATCGTGTATATGGACTGCAAGTTTTGTTGCTTCAATTGATCTTAAGTTGTCTATGAGTTTGTTCATTCAATGTTTAATTAGTAGTTTGTTGAACTGAATTATAGCAAAGAATTTCAATGTTCATTTGATTCAGTGTTTAATTACAACAGAGACGGAAGAGCTAGGGCGAAATGTCAAGTTCACATCCCAATGGGTTGTTGAATCACCACGGACGCAGCAGCATCCTGTTGAACATTCACTAGGAGTCACCAAATCCCAGAGTACGTTTCTCTGTTTTGCCCTACACCTTAATCATCGCTTTTTACTTCGTAATTTGGATATGTTTCTACTTTCTGCATTGTTGGACGTGTAGCGTGTGGTATCGAGTTTGTTTGTTTGTAATCTATTAATTTTGAGGATTGGTAAAAGGCACAATCCCCAAATTCCCAGGCCGATATAATTAACATGAATTCGGATTATTGGTCGACCACGTTTGCAATTTACTTTGGATCTAGTTCGATGTGAACTCCCACACATTGTTATGTTATAGCACGATTGTATGGTCAGGTTGAAATACTAAATACAGTCTCAATATAATCGTGTATATGGACTGCAAGTTTTGTTGCTTCAATTGATCTTAAGTTGTCTATGAGTTTGTTCATTCAATGTTTAATTAGTAGTTTGTTGAACTGAATTATAGCAAAGAATTTCAATGTTCATTTGATTCAGTGTTTAATTACAACAGAGACGGAAGAGCTAGGGCGAAATGTCAAGTTCACATCCCAATGGGTTGTTGAATCACCACGGACGCAGCAGCATCCTGTTGAACATTCACTAGGAGTCACCAAATCCCAGAGTACGTTTCTCTGTTTTGCCCTACACCTTAATCATCGCTTTTTACTTCGTAATTTGGATATGTTTCTACTTTCTGCATTGTTGGACGTGTAGCGTGTGGTATCGAGTTTGTTTGTTTGTAATCTATTAATTTTGAGGATTGGTAAAAGGCACAATCCCCAAATTCCCAGGCCGATATAATTAACATGAATTCGGATTATTGGTCGACCACGTTTGCAATTTACTTTGGATCTAGTTCGATGTGAACTCCCACACATTGTTATGTTATAGCACGATTGTATGGTCATGTTGAAATACTAAATACAGTCTCAATATAGTCGGGTATATGGACTGCAAGTTTTGTTGCTTTAATTGATCTTAAGTTGTCTATGAGTTTGTTCATTCAATGTTTAATTAGTACTTTGTTGAACTGAATTATAGCAAAGAATTTCAATGTTCATTTGATTCAATGTTTAATTACAACAGAGACGGAAGAGCTAGGGCGAAATGTCAAGTTCACATCCCAATGGGTTGTTGAATCACCACGGACACAGCAGCATCCTGTTGAACATTCACTAGGAGTCACCAAATCTCAGAGTACGTTTCTCTGTTTTGCCCTACACCTTAATCATCGCTTTTACTTCGTAATTTGGATATGTTTCTACTTTCTGCATTGTTGGATGTGTAGCTTGTGGTATCGAGTTTGTTTGTTTGTAATCTGGTAATTTTGAGGATTGGTAAAAGGCATAATCCCCAAATTCCCAGGCCAATACAATTACCTTGAATTCGGAATATTGGTCCACCACGTTTGCAATTTACTTTGGATCTAGTTCGATGTGAACTCCCACACATTGTTATGTTATAGCACGATTGTATGGTCATGTTGAAATACTAAATACAGTCTCAATGTAGTCGTGTATATGGACGGCAAGTTTTGTTGCTTTAATTGATCTTAAGTTGTCTATGAGTTTGTTCATTCAATGTTTAATTAGTAGTTTGTTGAACTGAATTATAGCAGAGAATTTCAATGTTCAATTGATTGAATGTTAATTACAACAGAGACAGAAGAGCTAGGTCGAAATGTCAAGTTAACATCCCAATGGGTTGTTGAATCACCACGGACGCAGCAGCATCCTGTTGAACATTCACTAGGAGTCTGCAAATCCCAGAGTACGTTTCTCTGTTTTGCCCTACACCTTAATCATCGCTTTTTACTTCGTAATTTGGATATGTTTCTACTTTCTGCATTGTTGGATGTGTAGCTTGTGGTATCGAGTTTGTTGTTTGTAATCTGGTAATTTTGAGGATTGGTAAAAGGCATAATCCCCAAATTCCCAGGCCAATACAATTACCTTGAATTCGGATATTGGTCGACCACGTTTGCAATTTACTTTGGATCTAGTTCGATGTGAACTCCCACACATTGTTATGTTATAGCACGATTGTATGGTCATGTTGAAATACTAAATACAGTCTCAATATAATCGTGTATACGGACTGCAAGTTTTGTTGCTTTAATTGATCTTAAGTTGTCTATGAGTTTGTTAATTCAATGTTTAATTAGTAGTTTGTTGAACTGAATTATAGCAAAGAATTTCAATGTTCATTTGATTTAATGTTTAATTACAACAGAGACGGAAGAGCTAGGGCGAAATGTCAAGTTCACATCCCAATGGGTTGTTGAATCACCACGGACGCAGCAACATCCTATTGAGCATTCACTAGTTGTCACCAGACCCAGAGTACAATTCTCTGTTTTGCCCTATACCTTAATCATCGCTTTTTACTACGTAATTTGGATATGTTTCTACTATCTGCATTGTTAGATGTGTAGCCTGTGGTATCGAGTTTGTTTGTTTGTAATCTGTTAATTTTGAGGATTGGTAAAAGGCACAATCCCCAAATTCCCAGGCCGATATAATTAACTTGAATTCGGATTATTGGTCGACCACGTTTGCAATTTACTTTGGATCTAGTTCGATGTGAACTCCCACACATTGTTATGTTATAGCACGATTGTATGGTCATGTTGAAATACTAAATACAGTCTCAATATAATCGTGTATATGGACTGCAAGTTTTGTTGCTTTAATTGATCTTAAGTTGTCTATGAGTTTGTTCATTCAATGTTTAATTAGTAGTTTGTTGAACTGAATTATAGTAAAGAATTTCAATGTTCATTTGATTCAATGTTTAATTAAAACTGAGACGGAAGAGCTAGGGCGAAATGTCAAGTTCACATCCCAATGGGTTGTTGAATCACCACGGACGCAGTAGCATCCTATTGAACATTCACTAGTTGTCACCAAACCCCAAAGTACAATTCTCTCTTTTGCCCTACACCTTAATCATCGCTTTTACTACGTAATTTGGATATGTTTCTACTTTCTGCATTGTTGGATGTGTAGCGTGTGGTATCGAGTTTGTTTGTTTGTAATCTGGTAATTTTGAGGGTTGGTAAAAGGCACAATCCCCAAATTCCCAGGCCGATACAATTACCTTGAATTCGATTATTGGTCGACCACGTTTGCAATTTACTTTGGATCTAGTTCGATGTGAACTCCCACACATTGTTATGTTAAAGCACGATTGTATGGTCATGTTGAAATGCTAAAAATACAGTCTCAATGTAATCGTGTATATGGACTGCAAGTTTTGTTGCTTTAATTGATCTTAAGTTGTCTATGAGTTTGCTCATTCAATGTATAATTAGTAGTTTGTTGAACTGAATTATAGCAAAGAATTTCAAAGTTCATTTGATTCAATGTTTAATTAAAACTGAGACGAAAGAGCTAGGGCGAAATGTCAAGTTCACATCCCAATGGGTTGTTGAATCACCACGGACGCAGTAGCATCCTATTGAACATTCACTAGTTGTCACCAAACCCCAGAGTACAATTCTCTCTTTTGCCCTACACCTTAATCATCGCTTTTTACTACGTAATTTGGATATGTTTCTACTTTCTGCATTGTTGGATGTGTAGCGTGTGGTATCGAGTTTGTTTGTTTGTAATCTGGTAATTTTGAGGATTGGTAAAAGGCATAATACCCAAATTCCCAGGCCGATACAATTACCTTGAATTCAGATTATTGGTCGACCACGTTTGCAATTTACATTGGATCTAGTTCGATGTGAACTCCCACACATTGTTATGTTAAAGCACGATTGTACGGTCATGTTGAAATACTAAATACAGTCTCAATATAATCGTGTATATGGACTGCAAGTTTTGTTGCTTTAATTGATCTTAAGTTGTCTATGTGTTTGTTCATTCAATGTATAATTACTAGTTTGTTGAACTGAATTATAGCAAAGAATTTCAATGTTCAATTGATTCAATGTTTAATTACAACAGAGACGAAAGAGCTAGGGCGAAATGTCAAGTTCACATCCCAATGGGTTGTTGAATCACCACGGACGCAGCATCATCCTCTTGAACATTCACTAGGAGTCACCAAACCCCAGAGTACGTTTCTCTGTTTTGCCCTACACCTTAATCATTGCTTTTTACTTCGTAATTTGGATATGTTTCTACTTTCTGCATTGTTGGATGTGTAGCGTGTGGTATCGAGTTTGTTTGTTTGTAATCTGTTAATTTTGAGGATTGGTAAAAGGCACAATCCCCAAATTCCCAGGCCGATATAATTAACTTGAATTCGGATTATTGGTCGACCACGTTTGCAATTTACTTTGGATCTAGTTCGATGTGAACTCCCACACATTGTTATGTTATAGCACGATTGTATGGTCATGTTGAAATACTAAATACAGTCTCAATATAATCGTGTATATGGACTGCAAGTTTTGTTGCTTTAATTGATCTTAAGTTGTCTATTTGTTTGTTCATTCAATGTTTAATTAGTAGTTTGTTGAACTGAATTATAGCAAAGAATTTCAATGTTCATTTGATTCAATGTTTAATTAAAACTGAGACGGAAGAGCTAGGGCGAAATGTCAAGTTCACATCCCAATGGGTTGTTGAATCACCACGGACGCAGTAGCATCCTATTGAACATTCACTAGTTGTCACCAAACCACAAAGTACAATTCTCTCTTTTGCCCTACACCTTAATCATCGCTTTTTACTACGTAATTTGGATATGTTTCAACTTTCTGCATTGTTGGATGTGTAGCGTGTGGTATCGAGTTTGTTTGTTTGTAATCTGGTAATTTTGAGGATTGGTAAAAGGCATAATCCCCAAATTCCCAGGCCGATACAATTACCTTGAATTCGATTATTTGTCGACCATGTTTGCAATTTACTTTGGATCTAGTTCGATGTGAACTCCCACACATTGTTATGTTAAAGCACGATTGTATGGTCATGTTCAAATGCTAAAAATACAGTCTCAATATAATCGTGTATATGGACTGCAAGTTTTGTTGCTTTAATTGATCTTAAGTTGTCTATGAGTTTGTTCATTCAATGTATAATTAGTAGTTTGTTGAACTGAATTATAGCAAAGAATTTCAAAGTTCATTTGATTCAATGTTTAATTAAAACTCAGACGGAAGAGCTAGGGCGAAATGTTAAGTTCACATCCCAATGGGTTGTTGAATCACCACGGACGCAGTAGCATCCTATTGAACATTAACTAGTTGTCACCAAACCCCAAAGTACAATTCTCTCTTTTGCCCTACACCTTAATCATCGCTTTTTACTACGTAATTTGGATATGTTTCTACTTTCTGCATTGTTGGATGTGTAGCGTGTGGTATCGAGTTTGTTTGTTTGTAATCTGGTAATTTTGAGGATTGGTAAAAGGCATAATCCCCAAATTCCCAGGCCGATACAATTACCTTGAATTCGATTATTGGTCGACCACGTTTGCAATTTACTTTGGATCTAGTTCGATGTGAACTCCCACACATTGTTATGTTAAAGCACGATTGTATGGTCATGTTGAAATGCTAAAAATACAGTCTCAATATAATCGTGTATATGGACTGCAAGTTTTGTTGCTTTAATTGATCTTAAGTTGTCTATGAGTTTGTTCATTCAATGTATAATTAGTAGTTTGTTGAACTGAATTATAGCAAAGAATTTCAAAGTTCATTTGATTCAATGTTTAATTAAAACTGAGACGGAAGAGCTAAGGCGAAATGTCAAGTTCACATCCCAATGGGTTGTTGAATCACCACGGACGCAGTAGCATCCTATTGAACATTCACTAGTTGTCACCAAACCCCAGAGTACAATTCTCTCTTTTGCCCTACACCTTAATCATCGCTTTTTACTACGTAATTTGGATATGTTTCTACTTTCTGCATTGTTGGATGTGTAGCGTGTGGTATCGAGTTTGTTTGTTTGTAATCTGGTAATTTTGAGGATTGGTAAAAGGCATAATACCCAAATTCCCAGGCCGATACAATTACCTTGAATTCAGATTATTGGTCGACCACGTTTGCAATTTACATTGGATCTAGTTCGATGTGAACTCCCACACATTGTTATGTTAAAGCACGATTGTATGGTCATGTTGAAATACTAAATACAGTCTCAATATAATCGTGTATATGGACTGCAAATTTTGTTGCTTTAATTGATCTTAAGTTGTCTATGAGTTTGTTCATTCAATGTATAATTACTAGTTTGTTGAACTGAATTATAGCAAAGAATTTCAATGTTCAATTGATTCAATGTTTAATTACAACAGAGACGGAAGAGCTAGGGCGAAATGTCAAGTTCACATCCCAATGGGTTGTTGAATCACCACGGACGCAGCATCATCCTCTTGAACATTCACTAGGAGTCACCAAACCCCAGAGTACGTTTCTCTGTTTTGCCCTACACCTTAATCATTGCTTTTTACTTCGTAATTTGGATATGTTTCTACTTTCTGCATTGTTGGATGTGTAGCGTGTGGTATCGAGTTTGTTTGTTTGTAATCTGTTAATTTTGAAGATTGGTAAAAGGCACAATCCCCAAATTCCCAGGCCGATATAATTAACTTGAATTCGGATTATTGGTCGACCACGTTTGCAATTTACTTTGGATCTAGTTCGATGTGAACTCCCACACATTGTTATGTTATAGCACGATTGTATGGTCATGTTGAAATACTAAATACAGTCTCAATATAATCGTGTATATGGACTGCAAGTTTTGTTGCTTTAATTGATCTTAAGTTGTCTATGAGTTTGTTCATTCAATGTTTAATTAGTAGTTTGTTGAACCGAATTATAGCGAAAAATTTCAATGTTCATTTGATTCAATGTTTAATTAAAACTGAGACGGGAGAGCTAGGGCGAAATGTCAAGTTCACATCCCAATGGGTTGTTGAATCACCACGGACGCAGCAACATCCTCTTGAACATTCACTAGGAGTCACCAAATCCCAGAGTACGTTTCTCTGTTTTTCCCTACACCTTAATCATCGCTTTTTACTTCGTAATTTGGATATGTTTCTACTTTCTGCATTGTTGGATGTGTAGCGTGTGGTATCGAGTTTGTTTGTTTGTAATCTGTTAATTTTGAGGATTGGTAAAAGGCATAATCCCCAAATTCCCAGGCCGATATAATTAACTTGAATTCGGATTATTGGTCGACCACGTTTGCAATTTACTTTTGATGTAGTTCGATGTGAACTCCCACACATTGTTATGTTATAGCACGATTGTATGGTCATGTTGAAATACTAAATACAGTCTCAATGTAGTCGTGTATATGGACTGCAAGTTTTGTTGCTATAATTGATCTTAAGTTGTCTATGAGTTTGTTCATTCAATGTTTAATTAGTAGTTTGTTGAACTGAATTATAGCAAAGAATTTCAATGTTCATTTGATTCAATGTTTAATTACAACAGAGACGGAAGAGCTAGGGCGAAATGTCAAGTTCACATCCCAATGGGTTGTTGAATCACCACGGACGCAGCAGCATCCTGTTGAACATTCACTAGGAGTCACCAAATCTCAGAGTACGTTTCTCTGTTTTGCCCTACACCTTAATCATCGCTTTTTACTTCGTAATTTGGATATGTTTCTACTTTCTGCATTGTTGGATGTGTAGCCTGTGGTATCGAGTTTGTTTGTTTGTAATCTGTTAATTTTGAGGATTGGTGAAAGGCATATTCCCCAAATTCCCAGGCCGATATAATTAACTTGAATTCGGATTATTGGTCGACCACGTTTGCAATTTACTTTTGATCTAGTTCGATGTGAACTGCCACACATTGTTATGTTATAGCACGATTGTATGGTCATGTTGAAATACTAAATACAGTCTCAATGTAGTCGTGTATATGGACTGCAAGTTTTGTTGCTTTAATTGATCTTAAGTTGTCTATGAGTTTGTTCATTCAATGTTTAATTAGTAGTTTGTTGAAATGAATTATAGCAGAGAATTTCAATGTTCAATTGATTGAATGTTTAATTACAACAGAGACAGAAGAGCTAGGTCGAAATGTCAAGTTAACATCCCAATGGGTTGTTGAATCACCACGGACGCAGCAGCATCCTGTTGAGCATTCACTAGTTGTCACCAGACCCCAGAGTACAATTCTCTGTTTTGCCCTACACCTTAATCATTGCTTTTTACTTCGTAATTTGGATATGTTTCTACTTTCTGCATTGTTGGATGTGTAGCGTGTGGTATCGAGTTTGTTTGTTTGTAATCTGGTAATTTTGAGGATTGGTAAAAGGCATAATCCCCAAATTCCCAGGCCGATACAATTACCTTGAATTCGATTATTGGTCGACCACGTTTGCAATTTACTTTGGATCTAGTTCGATGTGAACTCCCACACATTGTTATGTTAAAGCACGATTGTATGGTCATGTTGAAATGCTAAAAATACAGTCTCAATATAATCGTGTATATGGACTGCAAGTTTTGTTGCTTTAATTGATCTTAAGTTGTCTATGAGTTTGTTCATTCAATGTATAATTAGTAGTTTGTTGAACTGAATTATAGCAAAGAATTTCAAAGTTCATTTGATTCAATGTTTAATTAAAACTGAGACGGAAGAGCTAGGGCGAAATGTCATGTTCACATCCCAATGGGTTGTTGAATCACCACGGACGCAGTAGCATCCTATTGAACATTCACTAGTTGTCACCAAACCCCAGAGTACAATTCTCTCTTTTGCCCTACACCTTAATCATCGCTTTTTACTACGTAATTTGGATATGTTTCTACTTTCTGCATTGTTGGATGTGTAGCGTGTGGTATCGAGTTTGTTTGTTTGTAATCTGGTAATTTTGAGGATTGGTAAAAGGCATAATACCCAAATTCCCAGGCCGATACAATTACCTTGAATTCAGATTATTGGTCGACCACGTTTGCAATTTACATTGGATCTAGTTCGATGTGAACTCCCACACATTGTTATGTTAAAGCACGATTGTACGGTCATGTTGAAATACTAAATACAGTCTCAATATAATCGTGTATATGAACTGCAAGTTTTGTTGCTTTAATTGATCTTAAGTTGTCTATGTGTTTGTTCATTCAATGTATAATTACTAGTTTGTTGAACTGAATTATAGCAAAGAATTTCAATGTTCAATTGATTCAATGTTTAATTACAACAGAGACGAAAGAGCTAGGGCGAAATGTCAAGTTCACATCCCAATGGGTTGTTGAATCACCACGGACGCAGCATCATCCTCTTGAACATTCACTAGGAGTCACCAAACCCCAGAGTACGTTTCTCTGTTTTGCCCTACACCTTAATCATTGCTTTTTACTTCGTAATTTGGATATGTTTCTACTTTCTGCATTGTTGGATGTGTAGCGTGTGGTATCGAGTTTGTTTGTTTGTAATCTGTTAATTTTGAGGATTGGTAAAAGGCACAATCCCCAAATTCCCAGGCCGATATAATTAACTTGAATTCGGATTATTGGTCGACCACGTTTGCAATTTACTTTGGATCTAGTTCGATGTGAACTCCCACAGATTGTTATGTTATAGCACGATTGTATGGTCATGTTGAAATGCTAAATACAGTCTCAATATAATCGTGTATGTGGACTGCAAGTTTTGTTGCTTTAATTGATCTTAAGTTGTCTATGAGTTTGCTCATTCAATGTATAATTAGTAGTTTGTTGAACTGAATTATAGCAAAGAATTTCAAAGTTCATTTGATTCAATGTTTAATTAAAACTGAGACGAAAGAGCTAGGGCGAAATGTCAAGTTCACATCCCAATGGGTTGTTGAATCACCACGGACGCAGTAGCATCCTATTGAACATTCACTAGTTGTCACCAAACCCCAGAGTACAATTCTCTCTTTTGCCCTACACCTTAATCATCGCTTTTTACTACGTAATTTGGATATGTTTCTACTTTCTGCATTGTTGAATGTGTAGGGTGTGGTATCGAGTTTGTTTGTTTGTAATCTGGTAATTTTGAGGATTGGTAAAAGGCATAATACCCAAATTCCCAGGCCGATACAATTACCTTGAATTCAGATAATTGGTCGACCACGTTTGCAATTTACATTGGATCTAGTTCGATGTGAACTCCCACACATTGTTATGTTAAAGCACGATTGTATGGTCATGTTGAAATACTAAATACAGTCTCAATATAATCGTGTATATGGACTGCAAGTTTTGTTGCTTTAATTGATCTTAAGTTGTCTATGAGTTTGTTCATTCAATGTATAATTACTAGTTTGTTGAACTGAATTATAGCAAAGAATTTCAATGTTCAATTGATTCAAGGTTTAATTACAACAGAGACGGAAGAGCTAGGGCGAAATGTCAAGTTCACATCCTAATGGGTTGTTGAATCACCACGGACGCAGCATCATCCTCTTGAACATTCACTAGGAGTCACCAAACCCCAGAGTACGTTTCTCTGTTTTTCCCTACACCTTAATCAATGCTTTTTACTTCGTAATTTGGATATGTTTCTACTTTCTGCATTGTTGGATGTGTAGCGTGTGGTATCGAGTTTGTTTGTTTGTAATATGTTAATTTTGAGGATTGGTAAAAGGCACAATCCCCAAATTCCCAGGCCGATATAATTAACTTGAATTCGGATTATTGGTCGACCACGTTTGCAATTTACTTTGGATCTAGTTCGATGTGAACTCCCACACATTGTTATGTTATAGCACGATTGTATGGTCATGTTGAAATACTAAATACAGTCTCAATATAATCGTGTATATGGACTGCAAGTTTTGTTGCTTTAATTGATCTTAAGTTGTCTATGAGTTTGTTCATTCAATGTTTAATTAGTAGTTTGTTGGACCGAATTATAGCAAAAAATTTCAATGTTCATTTGATTCAATGTTTAATTAAAACTGAGACGGGAGAGCTAGGGCGAAATGTCAAGTTCACATCCCAATGGGTTGTTGAATCACCACGGACGCAGCAGCATCCTCTTGAACATTCACTAGGAGTCACCAAATCCCAGAGTACGTTTCTCTGTTTTGCCCTACACCTTAATCATCGCTTTTTACTTCGTAATTTGGATATGTTTCTACTTTCTGCATTGTTGGATGTGTAGCGTGTGGTATCGAGTTTGTTTGTTTGTAATCTGTTAATTTTGAGGATTGGTAAAAGGCATAATCCCCAAATTCCCAGGCCGATATAATTAACTTGAATTCGGATTATTGGTCGACCACGTTTGCAATTTACTTTGGATCTAGTTCGATGTGAACTCCCACACATTGTTATGTTATAGCACGATTGTATGGTCATGTTGAAATACTAAATACAGTCTCAATATAATCGTGTATATGGACTGCAAGTTTTGTTGCTTTAATTGATCTTAAGTTGTCTATGAGTTTGTTCATTCAATGTTTAATTAGTAGTTTGTTGAACTGAATTATAGCAAAGAATTTCAATGTTCATTTGATTCAATGTTTACTTAAAACTGAGACGGAAGAGCTAGGGCGAAATGTCAAGTTCACATCCCAATGGGTTGTTGAATCACCACGGATGCAGTAGCATCCTATTGAACATTCACTAGTTGTCACCAAACCCCAGAGTACAATTCTCTCTTTTGCCCTACACCTGAATCATCGCTTTTTACTACGTAATTCGGATATGTTTCTACTTTCTGCATTGTTGGATGTTTAGCGTGTGGTATCGAGTTTGTTTGTTTGTAATCTGGTAATTTTGAGGATTGGTAAAAGGCATAATCCCCAAATTCCCAGGCCGATACAATTACCTTGAATTCGATTATTGGTCGACCACGTTTGCAATTTACTTTGGATCTAGTTCGATGTGAACTCCCACACATTGTTATGTTAAAGCACGATTGTATGGTCATGTTGAAATGCTAAATACAGTCTCAATATAATCGGGTATATGGATTGCAAGTTTTGTTGCTTTAATTGATCTTAAGTTGTCTATGAGTTTGTTCATTCAATGTATAATTAGTAGTTTGTTGAACTGAATTATAGCAAAGAATTTCAAAGCTCATTTGATTCAATGTTTAATTAAAACTGAGACGGAAGAGCTAGGGCGAAATGTCAAGTTCACATCCCAATGGGTTGTTGAATCACCACGGACGCATTAGCATCCTATTGAACATTCACTAGTTGTCACCAAACCCCAGAGTAAAATTCTCTCTTTTGCCCTACACCTTAATCATCGCTTTTTACTACGTAATTTGGATATGTTTCTACTTTCTGCATTGTTGGATGTGTAGCGTGTGGTATCGAGTTTGTTTGTTTGTAATCTGGTAATTTTGAGGATTGGTAAAAGGCATAATACCCAAATTCCCAGACCGATACAATTACCCTGAATTCAGATTATTGGTCGACCACGTTTGCAATTTACATTGGATCTAGTTCGATGTGAACTCCCACACATTGTTATGTTAAAGCACGATTGTATGGTCATGTTGAAATACTAAATACAGTCTCAATATAATCGTATATATGGACTGCAAGTTTTGTTGCTTTAATTGATCTTAAGTTGTCTATGAGTTTGTTCATTCAATGTATAATTACTAGTTTGTTGAACTGAATTATAGCAAAGAATTTCAATGTTCAATTGATTCAATGTTTAATTACAACAGAGACGGAAGAGCTAGGGCGAAATGTCAAGTTCACATCCCAATGGGTTGTTGAATCACCACGGACGCAGCATCATCCTCTTGAACATTCACTAGGAGTCACCAAACCCCAGAGTACGTTTCTCTGTTTTGCCCTACACCTTAATCATCGCTTTTTACTTCGTAATTTGGATATGTTTCTACTTTCTGCATTGTTGGATGTGTAGCGTGTGGTATCGAGTTTGTTTGTTTGTAATCTGTTAATTTTGAGGATTGGTAAAAGGCATAATCCCCAAATTCCCAAGCCGATGTAATTACCTGGAATTCGGATTATTGGTCGACCACGTTTGCAATTTACTTTGGATCTAGTTCGATGTGAACTCCCACCCATTGTTATGTTATAGCACGATTGTATGGTCATGTTGAAATACTAAATACAGTCTCAATATAATCGTGTATATGGGCTGCAAGTTTTGTTGCTTTAATTGATCTTAAGTTGTCTATGAGTTTGTTCATTCAATGTTTAATTAGTAGTTTGTTGAACTGAATTATAGCAAAGACTTTCAATGTTCAATTGATTCAATGTTTAATTACAATAGAGACGGAAGAGCTAGGGCGAAATGTCAAGTTCACATCCCAATGGGTTGTTGAATCACCACGGACGCAGCATCATCCTCTTGAACATTCACTAGGAGTCACCAAACCCCAGAGTACGTTTCTCTGTTTTGCCCTACACCTTAATCATCGCTTTTTACTTCGTAATTTGGATATGTTTCTACTTTCTGCATTGTTGGATGTGTAACGTGTGGTATCGAGTTTGTTTGTTTGTAATCTGTTAATTTTGAGGATTGGTAAAAGGCATAATCCCCAAATTCCCAGGCCGATGTAATTACCTGGAATTCGGATTATTGGTCGACCACGTTTGCAATTTACTTTGGATCTAGTTCGATGTGAACTCCCACCCATTGTTATGTTATAGCACGATTGTATGGTCATGTTGAAATACTAAATACAGTCTCCATATAATCGTGTATATGGACTGCAAGTTTTGTTGCTTTAATTGATCTTAAGTTGTCTATGAGTTCGTTCCTTCAATGTATAATTAGTAGTCTGTTGATATGAATTATAGCAAAGAATTTCAACGTTCATTTGATTCAATGTTTAATTACAACAGAGACGAAAGAGCAAGGGCGAAATGTCATGTTCACATCCCAATGGGTTGTTTAATCACCACGGACGCAGCACCATCCTCTTGAACATTCACTAGGAGTCACCAAACCCCAGAGTACGATTCTCTGTTTTGCCCTACACCTTAATCATCGCTTTTTACTTCGTAATTTGGATATGTTTCTACTTTCTGCATTGTTGGATGTGTAGCGTGTGGTATCGAGTTTGTTTGTTTGTAATCTGTTAATTTTGAGGATTGGTAAAAGGCATAATCCCCAAATTCCCAGGCCGATATAATTACCTGGAATTCGGATTATTGGTCGACCACGTTTGCAATTTACTTTGGATCTAGTTCGATGTGAACTCCCACACATTGTTATGTTATAGCACGATTGTATGGTCATGTTGAAATACTAAATACAGTCTCAATATAATCGTGTATACGGACTGCAAGTTTTGTTGCTTTAATTGATCTTAAATTGTCTATGAGTTTGTTCATTCAATGTTTAATTAGTAGTTTGTTGAACTGAATTATAGCAAAGAATTTCAATGTTCATTTGATTCAATGTTTAATTACAACAGAGACGGAAGAGCTAGGGCGAAATGTCAAGTTCACATCCCAATGGGTTGTTGAATCACCACGGACGCAGCAGCATCCTGTTGAGCATTCACTAGTTGTCACCAGACCCCAGAGTACAATTCTCTGTTTTGCCCTACACCTTAATCATCGCTTTTTACTACGTAATTTGGATATGTTTCTACTTTCTGCATTGTTGGATGTGTAGCGTGTGGTATCGAGATTGTTTGTTTGTAATCTGGTAATTTTGAGGATTGGTAAAAGGCATAATCCCCAAATTCCCAGGCCGATATAATTACCTTGAATTCGGATTATTGGTCGAGCACGTTTGAAATTTACTTTGGATCTAGTTCGATGTGAACTCCCACACATTGTTATGTCATAGCACGATTGTATGGTCATGTTGAAATACTAAATACAGTCTCAATATAATCGTGTATATGGACTGCAAGTTTTGTTGCTTTAATTGATCTTAAGTTGTCTATGAGTTTGTTCATTCAATGTTTAATTAGTATTTTGTTGAACTGAATTATAGCAAAGAATTTCAATGTTCAATTGATTCAATGTTTAATTACAACAGAGACGGAAGAGCTAGGGCGAAATGTGAAGTTCACATCACAATGGGTTGTTGAATCACCACGGACGCAGCGGCATCCTGTTGAACATTCACTAGGAGTCACCAAACCCCAAAGTACGTTTCTCTGTTTTGCCCTACACCTTAATCATCGCTTAT
>CM051457.1:53218763-53258634 GCA_028274465.1 Plantago ovata
GGTGCTTTTTGACCGGAGGTACGTAGTTTCAGGTAGAAATTGCAGAGAAGGAAATGTGAGTTAAAGATTTTGTCATTTCTCTAACTCCTTCTTTATATAGTGTCCTCTGGTGTGTGAGAAACTCAATCGATTTGAGTTCTCAGCAGGGTAAAACAGAACAAACACTGGAGATAGTGGAGCCTTGCATTGAATGCGTAGTGGCCCACTAACTAAAACCGTCAGAGCACTCTCTCTCTTTGTTTTGTTAGCCGTTAGATTAATAACTCCTTTTAATCAATGGCCACGATTGAATTTCATGTCATGATTTATTGCGAGTTTATCTGTGCCAGCTTAACGTCACAAATTGATTTTACCAGTAATAAGGGATAGATTGCTTGCTGAAATAGACAAGAATCTTTTCAGCGAGTTTGAATTAACAATCTGGATACTTGCTTGCTGAAAGTTCCCCCTTACTTAGATATCTCATATTTTCTAAGTTTAAAAGATATTTCTGATTTCCCGTATCAGTAAATTCTTTTGTACTTGAGACATCCTTTGGTAAAATCTGAGAGATGAGATTTGCTCTTTTTCTGAGTTCCCGTCTCAGAAAATTCCTTTGATACTTGAATACCTTTCAGTATCTTTTGATTGTCTGAGTACCCGTCTCAGCAATCCTTAAGTTCTTTCACTTACTGAGTTCCTGTCTCAGCAAGTGATCAAGTTTCCTAACAAATACCTGTTTTGAAGGAATTACTTGCTGAATGCCTGTTTCAGCAATCATGTTGTGACTTATCATTTCTTAGAAGAAATCAGTGACTTGGTCTTTTGGACAGGAATACTTTGGCTTGCTGAATACCTGTTTCAGCATTCTGCCAAGTGTATCCTTTATTGAGGTAGTTCAATCAATCCAAGGTTATACCTTAGCATTGCGAACCTATTATCCGGTAGGGGCTTGGTAAAGATGTCAGCAAGCTGATCTTCAGTACCTACTTTCACAACCTCAATATCACCTTTTTCCACATGATCTCTAATGAAATGATGTCTAATATCAATGTGCTTGGTCCTAGAGTGAAACTTAGGATTTTGCGTAATTGCAATAGCACTTGTATTATCACAAAGATTGGTGTTTTCTTTGCAGAAATACCATAATCTCTTAATTGTTGCTGAATCCATAGGATTTGAGCTGTGCAACAACCAGCTGCAATGTATTCAGATTCAGTAGATGAATTGGCGACACACGTTTGCTTCTTGCTGAACCATGATATTAATCTAGTACCCAAAAACTGACAAGTTCCAGAGGTACTTTTTCTATCAAGAGTTGATCCACCATGATCAGCATCAGAATAGCCAACCAATTCAAGTCCAGAATCTTTTGGATACCATAATCCAACATTGACTGTACCTTTAACATATTTCAGTATTTTAATTGCCTTTTTGTAGTGTGATTCTCTTGGATCAGATTGGAATCTTGCACACACACAAACAGCATACTGAATGTCAGGTCTACTTGCTGTTAAATACAACAAGGAACCAATGAGCTTCCTATACTTGTGTTCTTCAACACTTTTGTCCTCTTTAGTATAGCCCAATTTGGTACCAACACTCATAGGGATCTTTTCAGGTTTTCTCATCCTCTTTGATCCTAAACTTTATGAGCATTTCTTTCGCATACTTTGCTTGATTTATGAATATTCCATCTTTGAGTTGCTTGACTTGCAACCCTAGGAAATAATTCAATTTTCCCATCATACTCATTTCAAACTTATTTGTCATGAGTTTGGCAAATCATCACAAAGTTGCTTGTCCTTAGATCCAAAAATTATGTCATCCACATAAATTTGAACTAAGAATTTACCATCATGGTTCATGGTAAAAAGAGTTTTGTCAACTTCACCTTTCTTGAAACCATTTTCCAGCAAGAACTTAGCTAAGGTATCATACCATGCTCTTGGTGCTTGCTTTAGACCATATACAGCTTTCTGAAGCTTATATACCATCTTGGTTTCTGAGGGAAGTTCAAAGCCAGGGGGTTGTTCTAGGTAGACTTCTTCAGCAAGTTCACCATTTAAGAATGCACTCTTAACATCCATTTGGTAAACAATGAAGTCATTGTGAGCAGCAAAGGCCAAGAAAAGCCTAATTGCATCCAATCTTGCAACTGGAGCGTAAGACTCATCATAGTCCAATCCTTCAGTCTGACAGTAACCTTGAGCAACTAAGCGTGCTTTGTTTCTTGTTACTTCACCAGACTCGCTCAGCTTGTTTCTGAACACCCACTTTGTACCAATAGCTTTCTTATTTTCAGCAAGTGGCACAAGTTTCCAGACTTTGTTTCTTTCAAATTGATCCAATTCTTCTTGCATTGCCTTTATCCATTCAGAATGCTTCAAAGCTTCTTCTATGGTTTTAGGTTCAATTTCTGAAACAAAGCAAGAGAATAAAGATTCTACTTCTACGACAGTTGCTTCTTCAGCAAGTCCTTGAGTAGCTTTGGATCTAGTCACTTGGCGTTTATTAATATCGCCAATCATATCCGTAGAGGGATGATCTCTAATCCATTTATTAACAGGTTTCCTGTTTGTTGGATCAGGATATGTTTGCTCATCAGCATGTGACTCTTCAGTATGTACTTGTTCAGTACTACTGGGAATTTGTGTCTCTGCTGAGATTTGATCGTCAGCAACTGCTTGTTCAGCATTGCTGGGTTGAGGTATTTCATCAGCAGGCACTGGAGATTGCGTAATTTCAGCAACTTCCGGAGCAACCGCATCTTTTGCTGGAAATTCTTTGTCGTGAACTATATTTATCTTGTCATGACTCGGGGGAGGAGAATCATTGTCAGAATCATCATTTAGTTCAATTGACTTGATTTGCCTAGCATCAGATTCAGTTCTTTGCTCATGTATGATTAGCTTTTTCATACATTCTGATATTTCTTCTTCAGCAGGCACACCTTGTGTCTTTTCGTAGAATACAACATGCACAGATTCTTCAATCTTTTGTGCCTTTTTGTTGTAAACTCTGTAAGCTTTACTATGCAAGGAGTAGCCAAGAAATATCGCTTCGTCTGCCTTTGGTTGAAATGTTCTTAGGTATTCTCTACCATTGTTAAGAACGAAACACTTGCAACCAAATACTCTTAGATGAGTGATGTTAGGAGGTCTTCCAACAAACAATTCATAAGGAGTTTTGTTGTATTCCTTAGTAATCAAACATCTATTCTGAGTATAGCAGGCGGTATTAATCGCTTCAACCCAGTAAGCCTCACTTATTTCAGTGTCAGCAAGCATTGTTCTTGCGGCTTCTTTCAGGGTACGATTCTTCCGTTCAGCAACACCATTTTGCTGTGGTGTCCTTACTGAGGATAACTGATGTTGAATACCTTTGGAGGTACAATATTCAGTTATGTACTGGTTTACAAACTCAGTACCATGGTCTGTCCTTATGACTCTTACCTTGTCATTTTTCATGACTTCAAGCTTATTCAGCAAGTTAGGTATTTCAGTCTTGGTTTCAGATTTGTGCTTGATGAATACTACCCAAGTGAATCTTGAATAGTCATCTACCACGACTAGACCATACTTCTTACCAGCATAGCTTGTTGAAGAAGATTCAAACAAGTCCATGTGTAAGAGTTGTAAAGGTTTTGTAGTTGACGGTACTGCCTTGTTCTTGAAAGAAGATTTGGTTTGCTTTCCTTGCTGACATGCATTGCAAACACCATCCTTCTTAAAAGTAACCCTAGGTAATCCAACTACAAGTGCCTTTTTAGACAGCTTATTCAGCGTCTTGAAGTTTAGATGACTTGTTCGTTTATGCCATAACCATGCTTTTTCAGCAAGGCAATCATGATCTGAGACAAGACATTTTTCAATGTTTGCTGAAGACCAATCAACGGTGTACAAGCCTCCTGATCTTCTTGCAATCATTATAACCTTTTTAGTCTCAAAGTCTACAAGTTTACATTCATCACTTTTTATTTCGATGAAGTATCCTTTATCAGCAAACTGACTCATGCTGAAAAGGTTAAACTTAAGATTTTTGACATAAAGAACTCCAGTAATGGTTATGCATCCCAACTTCACATCACCAAAGCCTTTTGTAGATCCGGAGCCTCCACCAGCAAACCTTATTGTTGGACCTTTAGACCACCGTGTATAGTTTATAAGGTTATTCTTGTTGCCCGTCATGTGCTTTCCACAACCACTATCAAAGTGCCAGATTGCATCGTTTGTCTCTGTGGCTGTAGTCTGCACAATCAAGAGCAAACAAGTTAATTATCCATTGATGGATGTCCATTAACATGTTCAAGAATGCGTCAGTGGAAACCCAAGTCTGAAGTTTTTCAACTTTGACTTGTTTTCTACTTGCTGAGGAACTAGGAGGTTTTGAGCTAAAAGACTTTTGACTCGTGCTGGTCAAATCCACTTTCTGATGTGGTGTCTTGCTCTTTTGACCTTTTTGCTGAACATACTTTTCAGTAAGTTCTTTTCTAGCAAGGTTCCTTCTAGTCCTAGCATTAGGAGTCTTTCAGAACTCTTAGGCTTGGTTTTCTTCATCTCTTTGAAGTATCTTTGCTGACTTTGCTTATACTCATGAAAGAGTTGACTTTGCTTGGTTTTGAAACCGAGTCCACTCTTCGGAGAATGCTGAGCTTTAGCATCAGCAACCTTACTTGATTCAGGTTTGTCAGCAAAGGACTTCTGATTACTTTTGGTAATCTTGCCTTTAGACTTAACAACTTGCTTTTCAGCAACTTGTTTGGCGGAATGCTTCACGGCATTCTTTTTCTTTCCAGTTTGCTTCACAGCAACCTGTTTTCCTTTTAAAGTCTTGTTACTTTGAGCAGCAACAGCGGGCTTTATGGTCATAGGTACTTGATTGCATGTTTCAGCAACTTTAGTTTGACCAAACTGATAGATCACTGGTGGACTACTATCAGTAGCACGTACAAAGGAGATAGGTGATTTATCTTTTCTCAAGATTTCTAGGTTATCACCTTCACACGTTGCTCCTAAACCTTCTTTCTGAGATGGATCTCTCAAATAAGAGTTTAGTTCAGTCAGCGTATTACTTGCTTCCACATAAGATTTGAAATTGATTTTCATCTTTTTCATTTCTTGGATTTCAGCAAGTAACTTTAGAATTGAAGATTGATACTCTTCTAATTCTAACGCCATTTGAGAATTTTTCTCTGCAGCCTCAGCAATCAACTTCTTAAGACGCCTTATTTCAGCATCCTTTTCTTCTGTCTCTTCCTTCAGCAAAACGTACTTTTCAGTAGTTTGCTTGGTCAGAGTTTCAGCAAGTTGAAGTTTTTCTTGCTGTTTGCTGAGAGTTTTCTCAAATCTTTCGATTTCTCCTTGAATCTTGTCAAGGTCAATCTCGTCTTCACTTTCTGAATCAGAGTCAGAGGTAGAATCATTTACCTGACCGACCATGAGGCAGAATTCGTAGTTCGACACATCTAGATAAGCTTCCATAGCTATTCCACACACTTCTTTGCCAATCTCTACGTCTAGAGTGGCTTCCTCATCGTCGGTGTCTGAACTTTCATCCTCACTGTCCTCAGAGCTTGTCTCAATGCATAATGCATCGATTTTTTGATTGAAGCTTCTTGTTTTCTTCAGCAATGAAAGCTCTTTTGAACTTCTTCTTCTTTTCAGCAGATTTGCCTTTCAGCAAGGGGCAATTTGCTTTGAAGTGTCCAGGCTTTTTGCAGTAAAAACATAGATCATTTCCAACTGCTGGCTCTTCTGATGATGTAGCTTGCTGAGCTTGCTTGTTCAGCGAGCTAGTATCATTCTTGTACTTATGGTAGTTATTACCAAGATGCTTTTTCAGCTTCTCTTTTGCTTTTCGCCTTTCAAGTTCCTTACTGATGAATTTCTTCATGTTTTTAACAACTAAAGCATTTTCATCAGCAGGCTCTTTATCATTCTTCTTTTCAGAAGATGACGGCTTTGCAGCAAGAGCAATGTTTTGCGATTTTTCAGCAAACACATTTTCTCTTTGCTTTGTCTCATAGTTGACAGTAGCAAGATGAGAGAACAACTCAGTTGGTGTAATGTCAGGCATTCCTTGATTGTAATAGAAATTCTGAGTATGGATCCATTCTTGATTCAAACTCCTGATGATAGTTTTCACTTTCTCAGAATCTGAATAAAAATTTCCAACACCCAGCGCTGCCATTTCACTAACAAGAGTTGTGAATCTGAAGTCCAAGTCTTCCAGTGACTCGTTAGCACCTTGCTTAAAGTTTTGAAACTTCAGCTTAAGTACTTCAAGTTTGTTTTCCTTGGTCTTGTCAGATCCAGCACAAAGATCTTGAACCATTTTCCAAGCCTCCTTAGCAGTCTTAGCACCCCACAGTTTGCACTGTATGGTATCCGGAGTTGATCTGATGATGATGTTTCTTGCTTGGCCATCAAGACGGAATCTCTTAGCTTCGTCAGAAGTCCATTCCTCTCTTGGTTTTGGCACAACAGTATCTGAAGGTTCGCCTTGGATGGTTTCCTTTCCTGCTTCAGTGGTTCTGTGAGGGAAACTCCTTACAACCTTGGTGATTTTGATAGGTCCATCATTAATGACGGTGACCATCTCATCACTAATGGCCTCAAGATGTAACATCATGTTGTTTCGCCATTTTTCGTAATTTTCCAGCTTCAGCGAGGGAGCATCTCCTAAAGACATCCTGTCAGCAAAGCACTACCAAACTGATCAAGTGAAAGTGATTTACGGAAAGCACTTAAGGGGATCTAGGTTCAGTGCAGAAGTCTAAAGAACCTCCTGCTCTGATACCACTTGTTGGTCCCTTTAAACAACAAGAAAAGACTAGAGGGGGGGGTGAATAGTCTTTTCAAACTTTTGTCGTTTAAAAACTTTCTCAGCAAGTACTTATTACTTTTCAGTAATGAGGTTGCTGATACTTAACTTTCTCAGCAAGCGTAAGTTACTTTCCAGTAACTTGGTTTGCTGGTACTTAAATCAGAGAGCGGAAGTCTTTGAAACAATAAGTGCTTTTTCAGCAAGTAAAGAGTTTCAGCAAGTGAAGTGAGTGACTGTGTACAAATAGATATAATTTGCTGAAAGCTAAATGCAGTAAGTAAATCACACAAACGCTTTTAGAGTGGTATCTGAGAGTGGCGTAATCTCTCAACTAATCCACTTTGTCCTTTCTAGGACTGAATCCACTAAGATATGATTGAGGTTCCTTACAATCTCCTATCTAAAGCGATTCAACAGAAACCAAAGCACACATGCTTTGTCTCCAACCTAAACTAAAGAACTTCAACCTTGTTCTCCACCAAACTTGGTACTTTTAATCAGCAAAACTTTGCTCGATTAAGTTCCCCTTGAATATCACGCCTGAAAGGGTGTATTTTCAGTTAGAGAGTTTTGGGGTGAGATGACTTAATTATAACTTATTCAGTTACAACAAGTAATCTAAGAAACACAACTTGGAATACTTTGCAGTAAACAAGTTTGATTGTTTCTGGTGTCAAGACTTGTTCTTGTTCGAAAGAAAGAACACTTAAATAATTTCTTAGCCGAGTTTGTTCTACTTCTTCACAAGTAGCTTTTTCAAGCTTTAAGTCTTGGAACGGATCAATGGCAGTAAGAGTGTTTGAAGGTTTGTGAGTTTTTAAGCACAAGTGAGAGTTTGATCACGTTGTTGACACACTTCAACTCTTTGCCAGATGACCTCTATTTATAGTGCAAGTAAGGAGCCGTTTGAATTTCAAATCCTAAGGCTTTTGATCCTTAACATGTCACTATCTTGCTTTTGTACTTTCAGCAGCAACCTTTGTTTGTCTTCTAGTCTTCATGTCCTTTGCGTATAAGCTTTGCATTAAATGCACATTTGAATAGAATTCAAACAGTAACACTGGAGCGCAAAATCACGTACATTCAGCAAGAGGTCACATATGTTCATCAGCAAGTGTTCATTCTCAGTTTCAGCAAGCACAACCTACTCTGTCTTTCAGATTTTCACTTATGCAATGCTGTTGCTGAAAATTTCACTTTCTGAGCAACACGTGCCTTACCAGTCTTCAGCAATCTTCAAGTCTTCAAGTCTTCAGATCTTCAAAAGTCTTCAAGATTCTGACCGGTTTCTTATTTGCTTCAATAATTTGTTTGTAATAAACAAAATACATCTTAAGCAAATGCTTCAATAGGTCATTTTCTTTTCAGAAAAATAAGATTAATTAAAGCTAAGCATCAATAAGATATTTTCTTTTCAGAAAATAAAATACATCATACGCTAAAGTGTCAATAAATTATTTTCTTCTCAGAAAATAAAATACGTCATACACCAATGTGTCAATAAATTATTTTCTTCTCAGAAAATAAAATACCTCATACACCAATGTGTCAATAAATTATTTTCTTCTCAGAAAATAAAATACGTCATACACAAATGTGTCAATAAATTATTTTCTTCTCAGAAAATAAAATACGTCATACACAAAAGAAATAACTTATCTAACACCTATCTAAGTCATCAGCAAACGTTCCTCTTTTACAATGTCCTTAAAATTCTAAAATCCTATGGACCTTAAGAGTACTAGTTACTGGACTGTTCTTAATTTAGCATGGTTAATTGCTCATCAAAATTACAAGTTACCTAACAATTTTTAAGAAACCCCAAATGGATTAGAAACACCCGAACCCTAGACATTTAGGGCACTAAATTCCCAAATCAATTTCGTGAGCTCCCCAAATTAACACTAGAATTTGGATTTGATGAAACACCCAAATACGCCCTTAATTTTTGTTGGTCCCTTTAAACAACAAGAAAAGACTAGAGGGGGCGGGGTGAATAGTCTTTTCAAACTTTTGTCGTTTAAAAACTTTCTCAGCAAGTACTTATAACTTTTCCGTAATGAGGTTGCTGGTACTTAACTTTCTCAGCAAGCATAAGTTACTTTCCAGTAACTTGGTTTGCTGGTACTTAAATCAGAGAGCGGAAGTCTTTGAAACAATAAGTGCTTTTTCAGCAAGTAAAGAGTTTCAGCAAGTGAAGTGAGTGACTGTGTACAAACAGATATAATTTGCTGAAAGCTAAATGCAGTAAGTAAATCACACAAACGCTTTTATAGTGGTATCTGAGAGTGGCGTAATCTCTCAACTAATCCACTTTGTCCTTTCTAGGACTGAATCCACTAAGATATGATTGAGGTTCCTTACAATCTCCTATCTAAAGCGATTCAACAGAAACCAAAGCACACTTGCTTTGTCTCCAACCTAAACTAAAGAACTTCAACCTTGTTCTCCACCAAACTTGGTACTTTTAATCAGCAAAACTTTGCTCGATTAAGTTCCCCTTGAATATCACGCCTGAAAGGGTGTATTTTCAGTTAGAGAGTTTTGGGGTGAGATGACTTAATTATAACTTATTCAGTTACAACAAGTAATCTAAGAAACACAACTTGGAATACTTTGCAGTAAACAAGTTTGATTGTTTCTGGTGTCAAGACTTGTTCTTGTTCGAAAGAAAGAACACTTAAATAATTTCTTAGCCGAGTTTGTTCTACTTCTTCACAAGTAGCTTTTTCAAGCTTTAAGTCTTGGAACGGATCAATGGCAGTAAGAGTGTTTGAAGGTTTGTGAGTTTTTAAGCACAAGTGAGAGTTTGATCACGTTGTTGACACACTTCAACTCTTTGCCGGATGACCTCTATTTATAGTGCAAGTAAGGATCCGTTTGAATTTCAAATCCTAAGGCTTTTGATCCTTAACATGTCACTATCTTGCTTTTGTACTTTCAGCAGCAACCTTTGTTTGTCTTCTAGTCTTCATGTCCTTTGCGTGTAAGCTTTGCATTAAATGCACATTTGAATAGAATTCAAACAGTAACATTGGAGCGCAAAATCACGTACATTCAGCAAGAGATCACATATGTTCATCAGCAAGTGTTCATTCTCAGTTTCAGCAAGCACAACCTACTCTGTCTTTCAAATTTTCACTTATGCAATGCTGTTGCTGAAAATTTCACTTTCTGAGCAACACGTGCCTTACCAGTCTTCAGCAATCTTCAAGTCTTCAAGTCTTCAGATCTTCAAAAGTCTTCAAGATTCTGACCGGTTTCTTATTTGCTTCAATAATTTGTTTGTAATAAACAAAATACATCTTCAGCAAATGCTTCAATAGGTCATTTTCTTTTCAGAAAATTAAGATTAATTAAAGCTAAGCATCAATAAGATATTTTCTTTTCAGAAAATAAAATACATCATACGCTAAAGTGTCAATAAATTATTTTCTTCTCAGAAAATAAAATACGTCATACACCAATGTGTCAATAAATTATTTTCTTCTCAGAAAATAAAATACGTCATACACCAATGTGTCAATAAATTATTTTCTTCTCAGAAAATAAAATACGTCATACACAAAAGAAATAACTTATCTAACACCTATCTAAGTCATCAGCAAACGTTCCTCTTTTACAATGTCCTTAAAATTCTAAAATCCTATGGACCTTAAGAGTACTAGTTACTGGACTGTTCTTAATGTACGTAGCATGGTTAATTGCTCATCAAAATTACAAGTTACCTAACAAATTTCCCCCTTTTTGATGTTAGCAATCCATGGCTAAATTAATTGTTACCCTTTTAGAGGTTTCTGATGTTGAATAAATCAGATGATTAATGCAAGCATACTTGAATTAATAAACAGTAAGCATAAGTAAGTTGCATAATCAAAACCAATAAGAGTCAATAAGAGTTCATTGCTGAAAGTTATCATTCAGAAGATTACAAGAAAGCATAGATAACAATGAATCAGCAAACAAAAACTTTAACAAAAAAACTATTGCAGGGACTTAAACTCTTTCAGAGGATTTTCTCAAAATCTCTCTTACACTCTTCTCAGCAAGAGCAGTGAATTCAACACAATCCTTCTCGTAGTTTTCCAGAAGCCTACGGACTTGTAGTTGAAGAATTCTTGCATTTTTGCAGGCAGTATGATGATGCTTTTCAGCATTCATTTCCATGTAGTTAATTACCCACAAATGCATGCCCCAATTGCTAGCATGAAGAAGCTGTGTATCTGAAATGTTTCTCGGATGAATCTTTCTTAACCAGAGAAGATCTTCTTCTTGATCCTTAGCAGTGAGATAGAAGTACTCATAAGGAATCAATCCAAGTATCTTCTTAGGTTTCTTTGTTACCGGGTCAGCATAGTAAGCGATGCCAGGTGGTTTTATCAAATCTGGTTCTTTTCTATATGTCTTACCAATGGCAACTCTTCTTATATGGACCTCAAGATTCAACCATCTCCCAGCAATATTTCTTGGGAGGGATTCTTCCCTTTGCTTTCTTTGGACCTTGAGTTCAATCCATTTGAACATCTGATTCAAAATGGCTGTAGGAAAGAACTCATTTACCAGCAAGTCTTCCAGCTTTAGGATCCAGCAACCATGAATGTTTCTGATCACATTCTGAGTGGTTTCATCATTGCTGGTCTTTGTATATTCAATGCCGGAGCCAATAGCAATGCTGGCCAGCCTTTTCTCTTCCTGTCTTTGCCTTCTTCTTCTTGTTTTAGCATTGTCTTGATCTCTTGCTGAAGAGTTAGACGAAAAATGCCTTGAGTGGCCAGACGGAGTTATGGCTGTTAAGGGTCTAGCTCTTATGGCTTGAGCTATTGTTTGATTGTCATCATCATCTTCATCATCTTCATTCAGATTGTGATGACTTTCATTGTGACAGAAATCTTGAGTTTCAGCAGCGGTTTTTCTCTTTTTGGTACTTGCTGAATTTAACTCAGTTTCTGCTTGTCTTTTAGAACTTTGCTCTCTTTCAGCAAGAGGTTCTAGTGGAAGTGGCACATCAGAAGCAGGAGTAGGAGGGGTTTGATTTCTCTTTCTAGTGTTCTTCTTTTCCCCCTTAGACATGGATTGCAACATCGGAGTGATGTGCAGAGAATAAAACTCATTGCAATTTTCAGCAAGAGTGTTGAGACTGTTATACTTCATGATGATTTCTTGTTGGTCAGAGTTCATTGTTGCTAACTCTTTTTGAATGTTCATCATGTTCTCTTCATGTCTTTTCTCTGTTGCGGCCTTCTCATCCATAATATTCTGAGCCTTGACGAGAGCATTCTTTGCAAGCAAGAGATCTTGACTTACATCTTCTTCATAGCTCTTGTGATAAAGACTTATGTCTCTCTGAGCTATTGTCAAAGTTGTAGTGCGTCTCAGCACTGTAGCCAATATCTTTCCAATGTCAAGTGGGCTCTCAGCAAGCAATGCCTCATCTTCAGCTTTGCAGGCATCATGGACTTGCTTTAGTGCTAGAATTCTGGGAGTAAACTCCTCAACTCTTGGGAACGGCACTAAATTAGGTGTCAAGGAGTGAGCCTTAAGTTCAGTGTCAAACTGATCATCTCGTAAAAGCAACTCGGTCCTTAATGAATCTCCTTCATAAGTGAGATAATTAGGAGGAGGAATCTGAATGACTTTTGGGTCTTTCTTGGATTGTTCATCTTCATCTTCTGACAAGTCGTCATCATCCTCAGATTCATCAAGTTGAGCGACTTTGGAGCCTTTGTCAGTAGCTTCACTTCCTTTTTGTTTAGTGGTTGCTGATGGCAACGCTTCAGACTCAACGACTGGAGTTTCACCAGTAGATAGTTGTTTCAATTGAGTTTGGGGCTCAATTACTGGAGTTTCGCCAGTAGTTAGTTTTAATTGAGTAGTTGCTGAAGGCAACGTTTGAGACTCAATAACTGGGGTTTCTCCAGTAGTAAGTGGAAGGGATGGAACTTCCTTCGATTTTGGTCTTGAAGATGCACCAATTTCCAGATCCTGCGTATGCCTTGCATGGATCACGAGACTATTTTGTAGAGCTCGTTGGTAATCTTCATCTTCTTCATCCTCATCTTCAAGGTTTTCTTCAGTAACCTTGACATCAGAAACTGGACTCTTGCCATTTTTCAAGGCAGCCCTTTTTCTGGCGTATTCTTCTTCAGTATCAGCACCTTGTACAGGTGCGTGATTTTCAGCAGCAGCAGGAGGAGGTTGAGATTCTTGCTGAGATTGTTGTTGTTCAGCTTGCTGATTGTCAGATTGAGTATTTTCAGCAACTGTTAACTTCAATCCACCAGCACCAGGACTTGGACCTTGATTGTCATCATCGTCATCCTTTTTGTCCTTAGAATCTTTCCCTTCATCATCACTTGGGTCAGTGGGAATGTTCTCATCTTCTTCTTCTTCTTCATCATCTGTCAAAATGACTAGCTCAACGTGCTTGTACAAAGCAACACTTGTCACTTCCTCTTCCTCAGTTAATTTGTGGGGATCAGCCACCACAGGAACAAAAAGACCTTTGAGCATCACAGCTTGTTCAGATGGAGAGGCACTCTTAAATTTGGCCTTCATATTCTCTCTGATTTGAGCAATCAGATTTGAACTCATTTGCTGAGAATATGTCATTTCTTTAGGAAGGATGGAGTGGACAAATGTTTCGAGCTTCAGCAGTGAAGATCTCTTTTTCTCATTTGAGAGATGAAGGTGAAGATCTGAGAAGTCCATTCTCCTATATCTTTGCCAGTTGCTGACGGACTTAGCAACTCTTGACAAAGTTGTCCTCTTGAAGCTCAAGTAAAGTTCTTCAGAACTTACTTGCTGATCTTCAGTGATGAGTACCACTTCAGTGGTCTCCTTTTGAGCCTGAAAAAGAATTTTATTTAGATCAGGATTGGTTTGGAGAATTGTTTTAGAGTTTAAATCTGAAACATGTTTTACCTGCTGAGAGTCAGCAAGCTCATGTAGTACAATTTCCATTCCATGAGGAGCTTGAGTAGCATCCTTCATTTGTTCATCCTGAAATAAATTAAAATTAGACACAAGTACTAAGCTGTCAAACTTAGTTTTTATACCAAAATTATTAACTACCTGCTGAGCAGGGAGTGTTGGTTCTGGTGCAGAGGCTTCAGCAACCATCTGACTTGCATCTTGAGAAGTCTGTAGAGAAAGAATAATTTTAGCAAAAGAACAATTTTCAGAATTTGAAGTTTTACTGATGGTTGAATTAACTACCTGCTGAGGAAGGACAGGTTGTGGCTCAGTCCTTTCAGCATTAACAGTTTCTTCAGCTTCTTGGACTGTTTCTTCAGCAGACTTCTGATTTTGCTCTAACTGAGAAAGCTGTGCGGTTTCAGCAATCTCCCTTGTCTCTGAATTGACAAGTTGAGCAGAAGCATCTTGACCTTTAAGCTCACTGCTTGTCATGAAGAGATCAATTGACTTGTTGGATGATTCTTCAATCTCCAACTCCATTTGTTTGCTTAAATCTTCCAGTACAAGCTGGACTTTGTCAATTGAAGTCTTGGGTGAACTTGGGCCAGTATTCTCAGCATCAAGAGATGCGTCTTTGAATAATCTTCTTGAGTTTCAGCAACTTCAGGAACTGGAACCATTGCTATCTCAGCAACTGGTCCATCAGCAAGCTGGGTTTCAGCAACTTGATGAGTTGCTTGTTCAGCAACCATCTGTTCAGCAGCATCAGCAAGTGCCGCTCTTTGCAGATCAGCAGCAATGTCGCTTACTGGTTCCATGGTTTGATCATCTAGATTATCTACAATGTAGATATCTGGGACTTGGGCAGGAATTTCATTTCCACTGCCTTGTGGTCTATTCTCAGTAGAGTTATCAACGTTAAGTTGATTGTTGAAGGCTTCCGCAAACACTTCAACATTGCTGATGTATGTTTCAGTAATTATTTCAGCAACATCTACTGGCAAATGCGTTTCAGCATTTGTCTGGCAATTGACTGAGGAGTCTTGGACATTGGGGACTGACTGAGAAGCCAGTGTCTTCTTTCTTTTGTTACTTGTCCGTTTCCTCTTAGGTACGGGATTTGCTGATGACGCTGCAGTCTGAGTGTCATCATCAGCTTTCCTCTTTTTATTTTTAGATTTCTCCAGTTTCCCAGAGTCATCTATTGTTGCATTTTCAGCAACGGCTGTTGTACACGTACCTTGTTGATTTTCTACAACAGTTTCATTTGTGTTACCACCTCCAACAGCAGTTTCATCTCTAAGTTGCTGAGTGGTAACATATGCAGCTGTTGTATACCTTTCTTGCTGGCTTGTGCTGACAACATTTGCAGTTGTTGTCTTCTTGGTTTTCTTTCCAGCAATCTTAGGTACATTCTGCTTGTAGAAAGATCTTCCCACATTGCACACAGATTTCTTGATTGGCAATGGGTTTCTTAGCTGAATCCTGAAATGTTCAAGGATATAGCATATCTTGATTCCATAAATAACTGGAAAGGAAGGTGAGACCTTGTTGTCTTCTACCTTTACTTTAAACTTAGTAACACAATCAACAAGTCTGTTGAAAATGTACTTAGCCCAGTTAAGTTCCGATTTATTTTCATAGATATGCATCAGCAATGGCCATCTTCTCAGGCCGACTTGGTCAATTCCTCCAACTTGGGAGTCAAGAACTTTTATCAGTAGCAGAGCTACTAGACCAAGTGAATGGCAGAGATGCTTTCTCTTAACGTGCTTTGTCCAAGTCACGGGAGCTATCTCGCCTTTCTTCATCTTAGCATTTCTGACGTCACTGTAGAAAGCTTCAATTTCTTCGTCAGAAGCAGTGACGTCATCTTCAGTTCCAGTGGTTGGAATCTGAAAAATCTCCGCTAAATCAGTCCATTTCAGGACGATTTGCGTGTTCTGAACATAAGTAAGGATCACTTTTTCAGTGACTCCATTACTGTCTGTAAGGGACTAGATTTCTGCATTGTTGTAGAATTCCATGGTATCAATCATGCTCACTTGCTTAGTGCGAGCAGAGATAAAGTTCATGAGGCCTTGGTGCTTGATGAACTCAAGCGCCTCTTCATTTTGGTCATCAAGTTCTTGTTCATAAAAGTACCTAATGTACTTTTCTTTTGCAAACCCTCCCCATTGCATCAACATCTCACACTTTTCAGTGTCAAGATATGACGGAGGCATAGGTTTTACAGTGATTCGGTCGTTTTTCAACACAACTTTCGCTGTGTCTTGGGTCAGAGAAGTCACCGGAGCAGTCACCGGAGCAATGCGTGTTTCAACACTGTCAACCTTTGACGATTTTGAGAACTTAGATGACTGTCTCTTGGGAGCCATTTCTTATATAGAGCAAGAAATTGTACGAAAAGAGATAGTTTGCTTTTTGATCGGAGGTACAGTAGTTTCAGGCTAGAAATTGCAGAGAAAGGAAATGTGAGTTAAAGAATTTTGTCATTTCTCTAACTCCTTCTTTATATAGTGTCTCTGGTGTGTGAGAAACTCAATCGATTTGAGCTCTCAGCAAGGGTAAAACAGAGAAACACTGGAGATAGTGGATCTTGATTTGAGCTTTTGGATCTTGATATTACCATTTTGTTTGAATAATAATAATAATTATTATTATATTGAAATGCTGTGAAAATTAAAAAACTGGAAATAAAATGAATGAATTCTGTCATAATTTCCGTCGGAAAATGTTGTCGAGGAACACTGTTTCCGTCACAAAATCCGTCGTAAATTTACGACGGAATACCATTCCGTCATAATCTATCTGACCTTCTCAAAAGCAATCCGTCACAAAATCCGTCGTAAATTTACGACGGATTATATTTCCGTCGTACATTATGGGGTATACTCGAATGTAATCGGTCATAAAATCCGTCGAAAATATACGACGGAATAAAATTCCGTCGTTATTTCTTGTCCGGCATGTTTGGTTCAACCGGAAGACCAGGGTTGTATTCCGTCGTAAATTCCGTCGTTAATAGATGCCGACGGGCTTACTTTCCGTCATAAATTCCATCGTAAAGTTATCGACGGACTCGTTTTCCGTCATAGTTGATTTGCGACGAGCGATTTCTTGACGAGCCCAGTTCCGTCATAAATTCCGTCGTTTACTGCAAATCCGTCATAAATTCCGTCGTAAATTCCGTTGAATATGCAGCAGAATTCTTGTAGTGCCTTTGCATTGAATGCGTAGTGGTCCACTAACTAAAACCGTCAGAGCACTCTCTCTCTTTGTTTTGTTAGCCGTTAGATTAATAACTCCTTTTAATCAATGGCCACGATTGAATTTCATGTCATGATTTATTGCGAGTTTATCTGTGCCAGCTTAACGTCACAAATTGATTTTACCGAGTAATAAGGGATAGATTGCTTGCTGAAATAGACAAGAATCTTTTCAGCGAGTTTGAATTAACAATCTAGATACTTGCTGAAAGTTCCCCCTTACATAGATATCTCATATTTTCTAAGTTTAGAAGATATTTCTGATTTCCCGTATCAGTAAATTCTTTTTGCACTTTGAGACATCCTTTGGTAAAATCTGAGAGATGAGATTTTTCTCTTTTTCTGAATTCCCGTTTTAGAAAATTCCTTTGATACTTGAATACCTGTTTCAGTATCTTTTGATTGTCTAAGTACCCGTCTCAGCAATCCTTAAGTTCTTTCACTTACTGAGTTCCTGTCTCAGCAAGTGATCAAGTTTCCTAACAAATACCTGTTTTGAAGGAATTACTTGCTGAATGCCTGTTTCAGCAATCATGTTGTGACTTATCATTTCTTAGAAGAAATCAGTAACTTGGTCTTTTGGACAGGAATACTTTGGCTTGCTGAATACCTGTTTCAGCATTCTGCCAAGTGTATCCTTTATTGAGGTAGTTCAATCAATCCAAGGTTATACCTTAGCATTGCGAACCTATTATCCGGTAGGGGCTTGGTAAAGATGTCAGCAAGCTGATCTTCAGTACCTACTTTCACAACATCAATATCACCTTTTTCCACATGATCTCTAATGAAATGATGTCTAATATCAATGTGCTTGGTCCTAGAGTGAAACTTAGGATTTTGTGTAATTGCAATAGCACTTGTATTATCACAAAAGATTGGTGTTTTCTTTGCAGAAATACCATAATCTCTTAATTGTTGCTGAATCCATAGGATTTGAGCAGTGCAACAACCAGCTGCAATGTATTCAGATTCAGTAGATGAATTGGCGACACACGTTTACTTCTTGCTGAACCATGATATTAATCTAGTACCCAAAAACTGACAAGTTCCAAAGGTACTTTTTCTATCAAGAGTTGATCCACCATGATCAGCATCAGAATAGCCAACCAATTCAAGTCCAGAATCTTTTGGATACCATAATCCAACATTGACTGTACCTTTAACATATTTCAGTATTTTAATTGCCTTTTTGTAGTGTGATTCTCTTGGATCCGATTGGAATCTTGCACACACACAAACAGCATACTGAATGTCAGGTCTACTTGCTGTTAAATACAACAAGGAACCAATGAGCTTCCTATACTTGTGTTCTTCAACACTTTTGTCCTCTTTAGTATAGCCCAATTTGGTACCAACACTCATAGGGATCTTTTCAGGTTTTTCATCCTCTTTGATCCTAAACTTTATGAGCATTTCTTTCGCATACTTTGCTTGATTTATGAATATTCCATCTTTGAGTTGCTTGACTTGTAACCCTAGGAAATAATTCAATTTTCCCATCATACTCATTTCAAACTTATTTGTCATGAGTTTGGCAAAATCATCACAAAGTTGCTTGTCGTTAAATCCAAAAATTATGTCATCCACATAAATTTGAACTAAGATTAATTTACCATCATGGTTCATGGTAAAAAGAGTTTTGTCAACTTCACCTTTCTTGAAACCATTTTCCAGCAACAACTTAGCTAAGGTATCATACCATGCTCTTGGTGCTTGCTTTAGACCATATACAGCTTTCTGAAGCTTATATACCATCTTGGTTTCTGAGGGAAGTTCAAAGCCAGGGGGTTGTTCTAGGTAGACTTCTTCAGCAAGTTCACCATTTAAGAATGCACTCTTAACATCCATTTGGTAAACAATGAAGTCATTGTGAGCAGCAAAGGCCAAGAAAAGCCTAATTGCATCCAATCTTGCAACTGGAGCGTAAGACTCATCATAGTCCAATCCTTCAGTCTGACAGTAACCTTGAGCAACTAAGCGTGCTTTGTTTCTTGTTACTTCACCAGACTCGCTCAGCTTGTTTCTGAACACCCACTTTGTACCAATAGCTTTCTTATTTTCAGCAAGTGGCACAAGTTTCCAGACTTTGTTTCTTTCAAATTGATCCAATTCTTCTTGCATTGCCTTTATCCATTCAGAATGCTTCAAAGCTTCTTCTATGGTTTTAGGTTCAATTTCTGAAACAAAGCAAGAGAATAAAGATTCTACTTCTACGACAGTTGCTTCTTCAACAAGTCCTTGAGTAGCTTTGGATCTAGTCACTTGGCGTTTATTAATATCGCCAATCATATCCGTAGAGGGATGATCTCTAATCCATTTATTAACAGGTTTCCTGTTTGTTGGATCAGGATACGTTTGCTCATCAGCATGTGACTCTTCAGTATGTACTTGTTCAGTACTACTGGGAATTTGTGTCTCTGCTGAGATTTGATCGTCAGCAACTGCTTGCTCAGCATTGCTGGGTTGAGGTACTTCATCAGCAGGCACTGGAGATTGCGTAATTTCAGCAACTTCCGGAGCAACCGCATCTTTTGCTGGAAATTCTTTGTCGTGAACTATATTTATCTTGTCATGACTCGTGGGAGGAAATCATTGTCAGAATCATCATTTAGTTCAATTGACTTGATTTGCCTAGCATCAGATTCAGTTCTTTGCTCATGTATGATTAGCTTTTTCATACATTCTGATATTTCTTCTTCAGCAGGCACACCTTGTGTCTTTTCGTAGAATACAACATGCACAGATTCTTCAATCTTTTGTGCCTTTTTGTTGTAAACTCTGTAAGCTTTACTATGCAAGGAGTAGCCAAGAAATATCGCTTCGTCTGCCTTTCAGCAGAGGGCAATTAGCTTTGAAGTGTCCAGGCTTTTTGCAGTAAAAACATAGATCATTTCCAACTGCTGGTTCTTCTGATGATGTAGCTTGCTGAGCTTGCTTGTTCAGCGAGCTAGTATCATTCTTGTACTTATGGTAGTTATTACCAAGATGCTTTTTCAGCTTCTCTTTTGCTTTTCGCCTTTCAAGTTCCTTACTGATGAATTTCTTCATGTTTTTAACAACTAAAGCATTTTCATCAGCAGGCTCTTTATCATTCTTCTTTTCAGAAGATGACGGCTTTGCAGCAAGAGCAATGTTTTGCGATTTTTCAGCAAACACATTTTCTCTTTGCTTTGTCTCATAATTGACAGTAGCAAGATGAGAGAACAACTCAGTTGGTGTAATGTCAGGCATTCCTTGATTATAATAGAAATTCTGAGTATGGATCCATTCTTGATTCAAACTTCTGATGATAGTTTTCACTTTCTCAGAATCTGAATAAAGATTTCCAACACCCAGCGCTGCCATTTCACTAACAAGAGTTGTGAATCTGAAGTCCAAGTCTTCCAGTGACTCGTTAGCACCTTGCTTAAAGTTTTGAAACTTCAGCTTAAGTACTTCAAGTTTGTTTTCCTTGGTCTTGTCAGATCCAGCACAAAGATCTTGAACCATTTTCCAAGCCTCCTTAGCAGTCTTAGCACCCCACAGTTTGCACTGTATGGTATCCGGAGTTGATCTGATGATGATATTTCTTGCTTGGCCATCAAGACGAAATCTCTTAGCTTCGTCAGAAGTCCATTCTTCTCTTGGTTTTGGCACAACCGTATCTGATGGTTCGCCTTGGATAGTTTCCTTTCCAGCTTCAGTGGTTCTATGAGGGAAACTCCTTTCAACCTTGGTGATCTTGATAGGTCCATCATTAATGATGGTGACCATCTCATCACTAATGGCCTCAAGATGTAACATCATGTTGTTTCGCCATTTCTCGTAATTTTCCAGCTTCAGCAAGGGAGCATCTACTAAAGACATCCTGTTACCAAACTGATCAAGTGAAAGTGATTTACGGAAAGCACTTACGGGGATCTAGGTTCAGTGCAGAAGGCTAAAGAACCTCCTGCTCTGATACCACTTGTTGGTCCCTTTAAACAACAAGAAAAGACTAGAGGGGGGGGGTGAATATCTTTTCAAACTTTTGTCGTTTAAAAACTTTCTTAGCAAGTACTTATTACTTTTCAGTAATGAGGTTGCTGATACTTAACTTTCTCAGCAAGCGTAAGTTACTTTCCAGTAACTTGGTTTGCTGGTACTTAAATCAGAGAGCGGAAGTCTTTGAAACAATAAGTGCTTTTTCAGCAAGTAAAGAGTTTCAGAAAGTGAAATGAGTGACTGTGTACAAATAGATATAATTTGCTGAAAGCTAAATGCAGTAAGTAAATCACACAAACGCTTTTATAGTGGTTTCTGAGAGTGGCGTAATGTCTCAACTAATCCACTTTGTCCTTTCTAGGACTGAATCCACTAAGATATGATTGAGGTTCCTTACAATCTCCTATCTAAAGCGATTCAACAGAAACCAAAGCACACTTGCTTTGTCTCCAACCTAAACTAAAGAACTTCAACCTTGATCTCCACCAAACTTGGTACTTTTAATCAGCAAAACTTTGCTCGATTAAGTTCCCCCTGAATATCACGCCTGAAAGGGTGTATTTTCAGTTAGAGTTTTGGGGTGAGATGACTTAATTATAACTTATTCTGTTACAACAAGTAATCTAAGAAACACAACTTGGAATACTTTGCAGTAAACAAGTTTTATTGTTTCGGGTGTCAAGACTTGTTCTTGTTCGAAAGAAAGAACACTTAACTAATTTCTTAGCCGAGTTTGTTCTACTTCTTCAAAAGTAGCTTTTTCAAGCTTTAAGTGTTGGAACGGATCAATGGCAGTAAGAGTGTTTGAAGGTTTGTGAGTTTTTAAGCACAAGTGAGAGTTTGATCACGTTGTTGACACACTTCAACTCTTTGCCGGATGACCTCTATTTATAGTGCAAGTAAGGATCCGTTTGAATTTCAAATCCTAAGGCTTTTGATCCTTAACATGTCACTATCTTGCTATTGTACTTTCAGCAGCAACCTTTGTTTGTCTTCTAGTCTTCATGTCCTTTGCGTGTAAGCTTTGCATTAAATGCACATTTGAATAGAATTCAAACAGTAACATTGAAGCGCAAAATCACGTACATTCAGCAAGAGGTCACATATGTTCATCAGCAAGTGTTCATTCTCAGTTTCAGCAAGCACAACCTACTCTGTCTTTCAGATTTTCACTTATGCAATGATGTTGCTGAAAATTTCACTTTCTGAGCAACACGTGCCTTACCAGTCTTCAGCAATCTTCAAGTCTTCAAGTCTTCAGATCTTCAAAAGTCTTCAAGATTCTGACCGGTTTCTTATTTGCTTCAATAATTTGTTTGTAATAAACAAAATACATCTTAAGCAAATGCTTCAATAGGTCATTTTCTTTTCAGAAAATAAGATTAATTAAAGCTAAGCATCAATAAGATATTTTCTTTTCAGAAAATAAAATACATCATACGCTAAAGTGTCAATAAATTATTTTCTTCTCAGAAAATAAAATACGTCATACACCAATGTGTCAATAAATTATTTTCTTCTCAGAAAATAAAATACGTCATACACCAATGTGTCAATAAATTATTTTCTTCTCAGAAAATAAAATATGTCATACACAAATGTGTCAATAAATTATTTTCTTCTCAGAAAATAAAATACGTCATACACAAAAGAAATAACTTATCTAACACCTATCTAAGTCATCAGCAAACGTTCCTCTTTTACAATGTCCTTAAAATTCTAAAATCCTATGGACCTTAAGAGTACTAGTTACTGGACTGTTCTTAATTTAGCATGGTTAATTGCTCATCAAAATTACAAGTTACCTAACAATTTTTAAGAAACCCCAAATGGATTAGAAACACCCGAACCCTAGACATTTAGGGCACTAAATTCCCAAATCGATTTCGTGAGCTCCCCAAATTAACACTAGAATTTGGATTTGATGAAACACCCAAATACGCCCTTAATTGTTTATAAATCCCAAATTGATTTGATGGACCCTAACCCCAGAAATTTGATTTGGTGAAATCCCCAAATACGCCCTTAGTTTTTTTGAGAAATCCCAAATTGATTTGTAAAACCCTAACCCTAGAAAATTGGGGCATTATATGACCAGATCGATTTCATCCCCAAATTAACATTAGGCGTTTGAAAATCCCAAATCTAATGTGATAAACCCTAACCCCAGAAAATTGATTTGCTGAAATCCCAAAAAACGCCCTTCATTTTCGGGATAATTCCAAAATTGATTTGACAAAACCCTCGAAAACCTAGAAATATTATTATGGATTTGGGCCAAAAGTGGTTAATAGGCCGGAATGTCTGTTGACATATCAATCAAATTGTTATTTTGGGCTTCCTTCATCTCCAGCCCATTACATATTTTATGATTTTTGTTGGGCTTTCCTCTTGCTAAAGTCCAAAGTCTATGTTAAGGCCCATTAATTGTATATGATTTTTTTAGAATTGGGGTATTAAATTCCAAAATCAATTTTAGAAATCCGAAATTGATTTGATGAACCCTAACCCTAGAAACGTGATTTGGTGAAATCCCCAAATACGACCATAATTTTTAAGAAATCCCTAATTGATTTGAATAACGCTAACCCTAGAAAACCCGGTTATTTTATTATCGATTTTGGGCTAAATGCGGTAATGGGCCGAATGGATGTTGGACTTTTCTTTAGGCCGATTACGTATGTATATGATTTTTGTTGGACTTTTATCCAGTCCAGGCCCAAATCCTTAATTTTTCGAACATGACATACATTATCACTGGCATTATATAATCAAATAATGATGGATTTATTCAAACAAATAGAACATAGTCAGTACGTGAATCAAATAGAAATACTGAATAATACAATTTGAACATAACATGCAGAGATAAACCAAGTGCATATTAGGCCATAAATAGCACGCCTGCCATCCATCGCAAATGCCTCTGGAAAAATTCAACAAGTATATTCCTCTTGGACCTTCGTAGCACCTTCGATCATGAATCCGAGCATAACATTACTGACCAATTCCAATTTCATAAACTGAAAATGATATCTACCATATATATATATCCACACTAACACAAATAAACGATCTAACAGTTTCCGCATTCTTATGAACGATCCCAAACTGTCAATGGTATGAGAATAAGAGGTCCTGCACACTTATGAAAATACTAAAAATTCCATCATACTCATACTTATGTCCTCTTGCTACAACTTATCAAAAGTTCCTGTCCATGTTGTGCATAGCATCCAGAGAAACCAAAATTGGAATTTCCATTTTACAGTACATGTAAAATTCACCGCTGATTGCTCATGGGTGGTGCCTATTCAGCACTTACAGTATCATGTAGTGCATGTTTACCAGTCAGTAGCAACAGAAAAACTTGACAATCCTTTTCAGCAACAGTAATTTACACGTTATCACACATTACATCACATGGCACAGCAACAATAATTTACATGTTATAACGCATTATATTTGTTTCCGGAGAATGTTACAAAAATTATAAAACTACATGCTAATAGTCCATTTTTTAATTTTTCAGCAATTTCAATGGATCAAAGCAGCTTTTTTGCATGGTAAATACTGCAGATGGTTTATTTGAAAAGCCACAGCATAGGATAGCCGGATTCATTGGCCAATAGCAAGGGGTCAGGATTCATCACAACTCACATTCAAGAAATTTTCATATACAAAAAGAAAGAAAAAATAAATTTAAAATGGCCTCCTCTGCCTCTGTTTCTTATCCTGCCAAGTTCAACTACGAGCCTAAGGTCACCTGGAGCATTGGTGACAGTATCAGACTCAACATTCAAGATGTATCATGCAGTTCAAGGCTCATGCTAGGGAACTGCAATAGGAGAGGTCCATTTTGGCAAGCTACTGACCTGGCATCAAGGCTATCTATTGTGGGGTTTGAGCATATTGAGGTGAGCCAGCAGGCAACTGACATCAAGGTTGCTCTCATGGAGATCAGTGTGGTATCTCATCCTGAGATCATGAACAATGTGTACCAGGATCTCAGGGACCATTGCTCAGGTGAAGAGTGGCATGGTCTAGGCCATTCTTTCATTTTCAGATTTGGTTATATTTTTAAGTCTTTTGGAATCAATGTACTGGTTTCTGCTGTGCTTACATGATTTCAATGAAAAGGCTATGTCTATTTATTTGCTCTTATTTGTTTTCTTCCATTTTATTTTATGCAATAGATCATTTTCACACAATATTACTAAATACAATACATTAAAATAAATAATAGTAAATGATAATAAAAAGGCACAACTTTGATTCAACCAAAAGTAAATTTTATACATAGCCTTGATAACAGTTAATTAGATCAACAAATAGCACAAAACTCTGACCATAGGACGCAAAAGAAACATGAATAGAATATTACTTCATCTCATTCTCCCTACAACATAGCACATTACTTGAACGAGTAATTCATAACCCTCAGACTCACCAATCCAAACATCAAAACCAAAAGAAAAATGATCTTATTCATAAATGATGCTTCTTCCTAGAACAGAACAAACAACATACCAAATAATTTTTCTTTTTGGAAAAGACCCATGTTGAAACGGATATATGATCTTATTCATAAAAGACCTTTTCCTGTTAACCAGAATTTTGGAAGTGTGCCACTGTGCCTAGTTTGTGAACTGGATGAGAAAGAACTTTTAAGAACTTCACAACAAGAAACAGAATCAGTAATCCATGTTACAGATCCATGTACAAAATTCAAATGCAACAAAAAGTTTCTTAGAGTTTACTTAAAAGTCACATTTGAAATCCACATAAGGCCAATTAAAATGCAGAACATAATATTCAACATTCAACACATCTTTATTCATTCACTGTAAAATAGATTACAATGTTGATATCACATTCGCATACTAAATGTTACAAAGATCTTTATCTAAGTCGAAAATAACAACAGAAATTATGTTTCTATCTCCGTTCTCCAAGGAAGGAAGCATCCACCCATGTCCCTGAGAAACGAGCTCATTGACTACTTTAGGGTATGGGGGGCCTATGGCAGACGAGCTTTGATGCACCGCCTTGGACACAATCTAACTACTTCATCCCCGTTATGAAGGAGGGAGAGTAGAAACGAAAAAGATGGAGAAGCAGAACAGCTAGGAGGCATTACGCCTTGCTAGCATATTCTGTAGAATCATTACGCCATGCTACCATATTCTTGGACAATCTTCTCTCCCTTTTTATGAAGAAAGAAAATTTCCGAGGAAAGCCAATGATTCACTCTTCTGGGTTTAGGTCGACCTTTAGGTTTTGGCAAAAAAATAGGTTTTGGAACTGGATGAACCGTGAGTTTCAGAGTGATACTTAGCAAACGAGAAAGTATCATTGTATCCAAGCCACTGCCATCTGAAGGTGAAATGTGAGCATCAGTATTGTAGTAGGTCATACTTTCTGGTGGAAGAAGGCACAAGCAAGGGAAGAAGGTTGCAGAGAGGTTAATGGAATAAACTTTTTTGCACACACAAAAAGCACATAACAAGTAGTGATATATATAGACACATATATACCCACTAAACAGTCTCAATGCAGTATATGCAAGCATTCATAGCCTTTCATTTAAAGCATTACAGTTTCCAATGGTCAAACTGACATCTCCACTTCCCCAAGGATAGAGATAAGATCAGTCGAGTCAATAAAGGAAAATAATAGTTCAAATTTTGAAAGGTCCATTAAAAAAAACCAGTTTAAAGTAGTAGTTCAAATGTTGTGCATAATGTTCTTTGACCTTTCAACAGAATTAGTTAAATTCTTAGTTATACCAATCCCCCAAACCTGCTGTAAAATATAAACAAATTTATGAACAAGTTACCCAAATTGTTTGAGGCAAAGCGAGGATATAAATGATCTTATTCATAAAAGACCTTATACTGTTAACCAGAATTTTGGAAGTGTGCCACGGGGCCTAGTTTGTGAATTGGATGAGAAAGAACTTTTAATAATTTCACAACAAGAAAAAGAATCAGTAATCCATGTACTAAATTGAAATGCACTCAAAAGTCCCTTAGAGTTTGCTTAAAAGTCTCATTTGAATGAATCTCATGATTACTTTTTGCTGTATTTCATCATTATTAACAACCTTTTTCTTAATTGTTTTTGTCTACATCAACACTCAACCAAAACAAGACAATAGGCTTAATGGTATAACCACTTAATGCACAACAAATGATAAGTAAAGAAACCCTGATATATTCAAAATAAATGTTTGCATTCATGAAATAAAGTCATACATGAGTTGATCACAGTTTTCAAATTAATACTTAATACACATTTTTTTAAATTGAAAAACTATATATATGATCACTTACCTATAGAATAAAGATCCGAAAACTGCAAATCTAATCGGCGAAAAAGACATAGGGCCGAGACGGGGTAGAAGACATAGGGCCGAAACAGCAATTCCAATCGATCTTTCGATTTCGGAGACGAGACGAAATCTGGGTTGAAAATATTTTATCGGGGCGGAGAAGATATATGGGAGAAATTTTTAAATCTATGTGGAGTTGCGTCACTGGGAAGAAGACAATCGGTGTGCTTTTGTGTCACGAGGGTTCGGCCGGAGACGAAATTTGGGAAGAATTTTATTTTTGAAAACATTTGTCAATGGGAGGAATCGATGAACAAGTTGCAATATTTTTGAATTAGTTTGTCTTAATAAAAGGCTAGGGTTATGAGCGAATGATTTCTTTGATTTTGATTAAGAAATTTAAAATTGTGAATTGGATGAGAAATTTTATGCTTAAGTAGTATTGTTTTTTATATTGTGCATACATCAAAACGTGGCTAAGTGGTAATGTTGGATTCTTTTACTCCAGCGACCAGAGTTCAATCCCCACCATCGTTAATGTTTTTTAATAAGAACGGAATTTATCATTTACAACCAAGATAACTCAGTTGTGAACGGAAAATCCCATTTACAACCAAGATAATCAAGTTGTAAATGATAGATGATGGTTGTAAATGATTTCCAACCGTCCAGATCATGATTACAAGTGTTTACAAGTGTAAAGTCGTAACGTTACGACTTTACAACAGTTCGTTAGCATAGACTCACCGATTCAGAAAACAAATTTAACAATGCTTGACTTAACAATATATGATGAGAGCTGGTGATAGTATGCTCATTCTAAGCATCGAGTTCTAATTATGCATGAGGTGCAACTCGTACTGCTTTAAAAGTAATTCGAATTAACAAATACCAAAAGACAGATTTGTAGACGTGTATTTTGAAAGCTTCCTATCTATACTAATACTTGGCTAAGGTTGTCAGTCTTAGTTCAAGTAGTACTTGATAATTATAATTATTGAAATCGATGATCTTGTATTGTCCTAGTGTTTCTAACACTTTCATACGAACATATTGGCTTACTCGGATCAAAGAATCGAATTAAGATAATTAAACAAGTAAAATACTCAGAAACTCAATCATGCGCAATATGAACCCTAGCTACGAATTTACATACTATCACCAACTAGAAACTTAGCTACTCATATCAAAATCTAAATCAACACAAGCAATCATATATGAAATATCATTGAATTGAAAGATATAGAGTATGAAAAAGGTGCGATACAAAGTTACCACCGAGGGTTGTCAATCTCCGGTGAATGAGTAAACTCACAAGTTTCTAGCAAGGTGAGATCAAAAGATGTCCGAATCTCTACCTTGGTGCTCCAAATTGCTAAGATAATGTAGTTCTAAGAGAAAAAAATACCCAGAACAAGCTCTAGGGTTTAAGTCTGCAAAATAATGATCTCACATCTGAAAATTCGCAACTTTACAAAATATATATATTGCTGTCTGAACCTCCCAGGTGGACCGCCGGACACCAGGCGGTGCACCTGGCACGGGCAGAGAGTTGTCCGTGCCTTTTCTTCCTCCGGGTCCTTGATTTTTGAGCTGTTGCATTCTCAGCAACATTTGCAGCTGTTGTATTCTCAGCAGTAACATCTGTAGCTGTTGCATTCTCAGCAACATTTGCAGTTGTTGTATACCTAGCTTGCTGATCAATATCTACAACATTTGCAGCTGTTGCATTCATAGACTGGTTATCAGTCTCAACAACATTTGCAGATGTTGGCTTCTTTGACTTCTTGTCAGCAACCTTAGGTCCATTCATCTTGTAAAAATCTCTTCCCACATTGCATACTGATTTCTTAATCCGCAATGGGTTTTTTAGCTGAATCCTGAAATGTTCAAGGATGTAGCATATTTTCAATCCATACATCACTGGAAGACAAGGTGAGGTTGTGTTGTCTTCAACCTTCACCTTGAACTTTGTAAGACAATCAACAAGCCTGTTGAAAATGTACTTAGCCGAGTTGATTTCAGTTTTGTTCTCATGGATATGCATCAGCAATGGCCATCTTCTCAGGCCTACTTGGTCAATTCCTCCAACTTGGGAGTCTAAGACTTTGATGAGTAGCAAAGCTACTAGACCAAATGAATGGCAGAGATGCTTCCTTTTTACGTGCTTTGTCCAGATCAGGGGAGCAATCTCGCGTTTCTGCATCCTTTCATTTCTGACATCACTGTAGAAGGCTTCAATTTCTTCATGAGTGGCAGTGATGTCATCTTCAGTTCCAGTAGTTGGAATCTGAAAGATGTTGGCTAAATCAATCCATTTCAGGATGATTTGCACTCCTTGAACTGAGGTAAAAATCACTTTTTCAGTGACTCCTTGTCCATCAGTAAGGGTTTGGACTTCTGCATTATTGTATAATTCCATAGTGTCCAGCATGCTCACTTGTTTACTGCGAGCAGTGTTGGTCCCTTTAAACAACAAGAAAAGACTAGAGGGGGGGGGGGTGAATAGTCTTTTCAAACTTTCATCGTTTAAAACTTTCTCAGCAAGTACTTATTACTTTTCAGTAATGAATTTGCTGATACTTTACTTTCTCAGCAAGCGTAAGTTACTTTTCAGTAGCTAGGTTTGCTGATACTTAAAATCAGAGAGCGGAAGTCTTTAATACAATAAGTGCTCTTTTCAGTAAGTAAAGGTTTCAGCAAGAGATGTGAGTGACTGTGTACAGACAGATATGATTTGCTTAAAAATAAATACAGTAAGTAAATCACACAAACACTTTCATAGTGGTATCTGAGAGTGGCGTAATCTCTCAACTAATCCACTTTGTCCTTTCTATGACTGAATCCACTAAGATATGATTGAGGTTCCTTACAATCTCCTATCTAGAGCGATTAAACAGAAACCAAAGCACACTTGCTTTGTCTCCAACCTAATCTAGAGAACGCAACCTTGTTCTCCACCAAACTTGGTACTTTCAATCAGCAAAACTATGCTCGATTAAGTTCCCCCTGAATATCACGCCTGAAAGGGTGTATTTTCAGTTAGAGAGTTTTGGGGTGAGATAACTTAATTATAACTTATTCAGTTACAACAAGTAATCTAAGAAAGACAACTTTGAATACTTTGCAGTAAACAAGTTTGATTGTTTCTGGTGTCAAGACTTGTTCTTGTTCGAAAGAAAGAACACTTAACTAATTTCTTAGCCGAGTTTGTTCTACTTCTTCACAAGTAGCTTTTTCAAGCTTTAAGTCTTGGAACGGATCAATGGCAGTAAGAGTATTTGAAGGTATGTGAGTTTAAGCACAAGTGAGAGTTTGATCACGTTTTTGACACACTTCAACTCTTCGCCGGATGACCTCTATTTATAGTGCAAGTAAGGAGCCGTTTGAATTTTAAATTCCAAGGCTTTTGATCCTTAAGATGTCACTATCTTGCTTTTGTACTTTCAGCAGCGTCCTTGTTTGTCTTCTAGTCTTCATGTCCTTCGCGTGTAAGCTTTGCATTTAATGCATATTTGAATAGAATTCAAACAGTAACATTGGGGCGCAAATTCAAGTACTTTTAGCAAGAGGTCACATATGTTCCATCAGCAAGTGGTTAGTCTCAGTTTCAGCAAGCACAACCTACTCTGTCTTTCAGATTTTCACTTATGCAATGTTGTTGCTGAAGTTTCCACTTTCTGAGCAACACGTGACTTTGTAGATACCAGTCTTTCAGCAATCTTCAAGTCTTCAGATCTTCGAATTCTTCAAGTCTTCAGATCTTCAATAATCTTCAAGATTCTGAGCGGTTTCTAAATGCTTCAATAGTTTGTTTGTACAAAAAAAGTACATCGTCAGCAAATGCTTCAATAGGTTATTTTCTTTTCAGAAAATAAGATACATCATAAGCTACAACATCAATAAGTTATTTTCTTTTTCAGAAAATAAAATACATCATACGCTAAAGAAATAACTTATCTAGCACCTAATCTAAGTCTTCAGCAAACGTTCCTCTTTTACAATGTTCTTAAAATTCTAAATTCCTATAGACCTTAAGAGTACTAGTTACTGGACTTTCCTTAATTTAGCATGGTTAATTGCTCATTAAAATTACAAGTTTCCTAACAAAATTCCCCCTTTTTGATGTTAGCAATCCATGGCTAAATTAATTGTTACCCTTTTAGAGGTTTCTGATGTTGAATAAATCAGTTGATTAATGCAAGCATACTTGAATAATTAAACATTAAGCATAAGTAAATTGCATAATCAAAAACCAATTAGAGTCAAAAGTTTCATTGCTGATAGTTATCTTTCAGAAGTTTACAAGAAATAGCATAGATAACTTAAACAGAATCAGCAAACAAAAACTTTAACAAAAACTATTACAGGGACTTAAGCTCTTTCAGAGGATTTTCTCAAAATCTCTCTTACACTCTTCTCAGCAAGTGCTTTAAATTCAACACAGTCCTTTTCGTAGTTTTCCAGAAGCCTACGGACTTGTAGTTGAAGAATTCTTGCGTTTTTGCAGGCAGTATGATGATGCTTTTCAGCATTCATTTCCATGTAATTAGTCACCCACAAATGCATGCCCCAATTGCTGGCATGGAGAAGCTGTGTATCTGAAATGCTTTTTGGATGAATCTTTCTTAGCCAGAGAAGATCTTCTTCTTGATCGTTAGCAGTGAGATAGAAGTACTCATAAGGAATCAATCCAAGTCTCTTCTTTGTTTTCTTTGTTACTGGGTCAGAGTAGTAAGCAATGCCAGGTGGTTTGATCAGATTTGGTTCTTGTCTATAAGTCTTACCAATGGCAATTCTTCTTACTGAGACCTCGAGATTCAACCATTTCCCAGCAATATTTCTTGGAAGGGATTCTTCCCTTTGATTTATTTGTACCTTGAGTTCAATCCATGTGAACATTTGGTTCAATATGGCTGTAGGAAAGATCTCATTCACCAGCAAATCTTCCAGCTTTAAGATCCAGCAACCATGAATGTTTCTGATTACATTCTGAGTGGTTTCTTCATTCCTGATCTTTGTGTATTCGATGCCGGAGCCAATAGCAATGCTGGCCAGCCTCTTTTCTTCCTGTCTTTGCCTTCTTCTTCTTGTTTTAGCATTGTCTTGATCTCTTGCTGAAGAGTCAGACGAGAAATGCTTTGAGTGGCCAGACGGAGTCAAGGCTGTTAAGGGTCTAGCTCTTATGGCTTGAGCTATTGTTTGATTGTCATCATCTTCATCATCTTCATTCAGATTTTGATGACTTTCAGTATGGCAAAAATCTTGAGTTTCAGCAGCGGTTTTTCTCTTTTTAGTACTTGCTGAATTCAACTCAGATTCTACTTGCCTTTTAGAACTTTGCTCTCTTTCAGCAAGCGGTTCTATGGGCAGTGGCTCATCAATAGCAGGAGGGGTTTGGTTTCTTTTTCTGGTACTCTTCTTTTCCCCCTTAGACATGGATTGCAACATCGGAGTGATGTGCAGAGAATAGAACTCATTGCTATTTTCAGCAAGAGTGCTTAAACTGTTATACTTCATGATGATTTGTTGTTGGTCAGAAGTCATTTTTGACAACTCTTGTTGAATGGTCATCATGTTCTCTTCATGTCTTTTCTCTGTTGCGGCCTTCTCATCCATAAAAGTCTGTGCCTTTACGAGAGCGGTCATTGCTAGCTTTAGAGCTTGACTTACATCTTCTTCATAGATTTTGTGATAAAGACTGATGTCTTTCTGAGCTATGGTCAAAGTAGTAGTGCGTCTTAGCACCGTAGCCAAAACCTTTCCAAAGTCAAGTGGGCTCTCAGCAAGCAATGCCTCATCTTCAGCTTTGCAGGCATTATGGACTTCCTTTAGTGCTAAAATTCTAGGAGTAAACTCCTCAACTCTTGGGAACGACACTAAATGAGGTGTCAAGGAATGAACCTTAAGTTCGGAAGCAAACTGATCATCAAGCGTCAGCAACTCTGCTCTTAGACCATCGTCTAAATCATTGATGTAATCAGGAGGAGGAATCTGAACAACTTTTGGGTCTCGCTTGGATTGTTCATCTTCATTTTCTGACAAGTCGTCATCATCCTCAGATTCATCAAGTTGAGCAACTTTTGAGCCTTTATCAGTAGCTTCACTTCCTTTTTGTTGAGTGGTTGCTGATGGCAATGCTTCAGACTCAACAACTGGAGTTTCACCAGTAGTTAGTTTTAATTGAGTAGTTGCTGAAGGCAACGTTTGAGACTCAATAACTGGAGTTTCGCCAGTAGTTAGTTTTAATTGAGTTTGAAACTCAATTACTGGAGTTTCGCCAGTAGTAAATGGAAGGGAGGGGACTTCCGTTGATCTTACTCCTGAAGATTGACCAATTTCTAGATCCTGCGTATGCCTTGCATGGATCAAGAGACTGTTTTGGAGAGCGCGTTGGTAATCTTCATCTTGTTCATCATCATCATCAAGGTTTTCTTCAGTAACCTTGGCATCAGAAACTGGACTTTTGCCATTTTTCAAGGCAGCCCTTTTTCTGGCATATTCTTCTTCCGTATCAGCACCTTGCACAGGTGCTTGATTTTCAGCAGCAGCAGGAGGAGGTTGAGATTCTTGCTGAGATTGTTGTTGTTCAGCTTGCTGATTTTCAGGTTGAGCATTTTCAGCAGCTGTTAACTTCAATCCTCCAGCATCAGGACTTGGACCTTGATTGTCATCATCATCGTCTTTCTTGTCCTTGGAATCTTTCCCTTCATCATCACTGGGATCAGTGGGAATGTTCTCATCTTCTTCTTCTTCATCGTCGTCTGTCAGAATGACTAGCTCAACGTGCTTATACAAAGCAACACTTGTCACTTCCTCTTCCTCATTGATTTTGTGGGGATCAGCCACCACAGGTACAAATAGACCTTTGAGCATCACAGCTTGTTCAGCTGGAGAGGCACTCTTGAATTTTGCCTTCATATTCTCTTTGATTTGAGCAATCAGATTGGAGCTCATTTGCTGAGAATATGTCATTTCTTCAGGAAGGATGGAGTGGACAAATGTTTCGAGCTTCAGCAGAGAAGATCTCTTTTTCTCATTTGAGAGATGAAGGTGAAGATCAAAGAAATCCATTCGCATGTACCTTTGCCAGTTACTGACGGACTTAGCAACTCTTGACAAAGTTGTCCTTTTGAAGTTCAAGTACAGTTCCTCAGAACTTACTTGATGATCTTCAGTGATGAGTACCACTTCAGTGCTCTCCTTTTGAGCCTGAAAAAGAACGTTATTTAGATCAGGAATGGTTTGGAGAATTGTTTTATAGTTTATATCTGAAACATGATTTACCTGCTGAGAGTCAGCAAGCTCATGTAGTACAATTTCCATTCCATGAGGAGCTTGAGTAGCATCCTCCATTTGTTCATCCTGAAATAAATTAGAGTTAGACACAAGTACTAAGCTGTCAAACTTAGTTTTTATACCAAAATTATTAACTACCTGCTGAGCAGGGAGTGTTGGTTCTGGTGCAGAGGCTTCAGCAACCATCTGACTTGCATCTTGAGAAGTCTGTAGAGATAGTATAATATTAGCAAAAGAACAATTTTCAGAAATTGAAGTTTTACTGATGGTTGAATTAACTACCTGCTGAAGAAGGACAGGTTGTGGCTCAGTCCTTTCAGCATTAACAGTTTCTTCAGCTTCTTGGACTGTTTCTTCAGCAGACTTCTGGTTTTGCTCTAGTTCAGAAATCTGTGCGGTTTCAGCAATCTCCCTTGTCTCTGAAATGACAAGTTGAGCAGAAGCATCTTGACCTTTGAGCTAACTACTTGTCATGAAGATATCAATCGATTTGTTGGATGATTCTTCAATCTCCAACTCCATTTGTTTGCTTATTTCTTCCAGTACAATCTGGACTTTGTCGATTGATGTCTTGGGTGAACTTGGGCCAGTATTCTCAGCATCACGAGATGCGTCGTTGAATAATGCTTCTTGTGTTTTAGCAACTTCTTGAACCGGAACCATTGCTGTTTCAGCAACTGGTTCTTCAGCAAGTGGTGTTTCAGCAACTTGATGAATTGCTTGTTCAGCAACCATCTTTTCAGCAGCATCAGCAAGTGCCGCTCTTTGCAGATCAGTAGCAATGTCACTTGCTGGTCTCAAAGTTGGATCATCTAGATTATCTACAATGTAGATATCGGGGACTTGGGCAGGAATTTCATTTCCACTGCCTTGTGGTCTATTCTCAGTAGAATTATCAACATGGAGTTGATTGTTGAAGGCTTCCACAAACACTTCAACATTGCTGACATAGGCTTCAGTGATCACCTCAGCAACATCTACTGGCAAATGCGTTTCAGCATTTATCTGGGAATTGACTGAGAGGTCTTGGACAGCAGGGACTGACTTGCGAGCCAGTGTTTTCTTCCTTTTGTTGCTGGTCCGTTTCCTCTTAGGTACGGGGTTGCTGATGACGCTGCAGTCTGAGTGTCATCATCAGCTTTCCGCTTTTTCTTGTTAGATTTCTCCAGTTTCCTAGAGTCATCTATAGTTGCATTTTCAGCAACGGCTCTTGTACACGTACCTTGTTGATTTTCTACAGCAGTTTCATCTCTAAGTTGTTGAGTGGTAACATCTGCAGCTGTTGTATACCTTTCTTGCTGGCTTGTGCTGACAACATTTGCAGTTGTTGTCTTCTTAGTTTTCTTTCCAGCAATCTTAGGTACATTCTGCTTGTAGAAAGATCTTCCCACATTGCACACAGATTTCTTGATTGGCAATGGGTTTCTTAGCTGAATCCTGAAATGTTCAAGGATATAGCATATCTTGATTCCATACATAACTGGAAAGGAAGGTGAGACCTTGTTGTCTTCTACCTTTACCTTAAACTTAGTAACACAATCAACAAGCCTGTTGAAAATGTACTTAGCCCAGTTAAGTTCCGTTTTATTTTCATGGATATGCATCAGCAATGGCCATCTTCTCAGGCCTACTTGGTCAATTCCTCCAACTTGGGAGTCAAGAACTTTAATCAGTAGCAGAGCTACTAGACCAAGTGAATGGCAGAGATGCTTTCTCTTAACGTGCTTTGTCCAAGTCACGGGAGCTATCTCGCCTTTCTTCATTTTTGCATTTCTGACGTCACTGTAGAAAGCTTCAATTTCTTCGTCAGTGGCAGTGACGTCATCTTCAGTTCCAGTGGTTGGAATCTGAAAAATCTCCGCTAAATCAGTCCATTTCAGGACGATTTGCGTGTTCTGAACATAAGTAAGGATCACTTTTTCAGTGACTCCATTACTGTCTGTAAGGGACTGGATTTCTGCATTGTTGTAGAATTCCATAGTATCAATCATGCTCACTTGCTTAGTGCGAGCAGAGATAAAGTTCATGAGGCCTTGCTGCTTGATGAACTCAAGCGCCTCTTCATTTTGGTCATCAAGTTCTTGTTCATAAAAGTACCTAATGTACTTTTCTTTTGCAAACCTCCCCATTGCATCAACATCTCACACTTTGCAGTGTCAAGATATGACGGAGGCATAGGTTTTCAGTGATTCGGTCGTTTTTCAACACAACTTTCGCTGTGTTTGTGGCCGGAGTAGTCACCGGAGCAGTGCGTGTTTCAGCACTGTCAACCTTTGACGATTTTGAGGACTTAGATGACTGTCTCTTGGGAGCCATTTCTTTATATAGAGCAAGAAATTGTACGAAAAAGATAGTTTGCTTTTTGACCGGAGGTACAGTAGTTTCAGGCTAGAAATTGCAGAGAAAGGAAATGTGAGTTAAAGAATTTTGTCATTTCTCTAACTCCTTCTTTATATAGTGTCTCTGGTGTGTGAGAAACTCAATCGATTTGAGCTCTCAGCAAGGGTAAAACAGAGAAACACTGGAGATAGTGGAGCCTTTGCATTGAATGCGTAGTGGCCCACTAACTAAAACCGTCAGAGCACTCTCTCTCTTTGTTTTGTTAGCCGTTAGATTAATAACTCCTTTTAATCAATGGCCACGATTGAATTTCATGTCATGATTATTGCGAGTTTATCTGTGCCAGCTTAACGTCACAAATTGATTTTACCGAGTTTTAAGGGAAGATTGCTTGCTGAAATAGACAAGAATCTTTTCAGCGAGTTTGAATTAACAATAGATACTTGCTGAAAGTTCCCCTTACTTAGATATCTCATATTTTCTAAGTTTAAAAGATATTTCTGATTTCCCGTATCAGTAAATTCTTTTGTACTTGAGATATCCTTTGGTAAATCTGAGAGATGAGCTTTGCTCTTTTTCTGAGTTCCCGTCTCAGAAAATTCCTTGATACTTGAATACCTGTTTCAGTATCTTTGATTGTCTGAGTGCCTTCTCAGCAATCCTTAAGCTTCTTTCTCTTACTGAGTGCCTGTCTCAGCAAGTGATCAAGTTTCCTAACAAATACCCGTTTTGAAGGAATTACTTGCTGAATGCCTGTTTCAGCAAACATGTAGTGACCTATCATTTCTTAGAAGAAATCAGTGACTTTGGCTTGCTGGAATACCTGTTTCAGCATTCTGCCAAGTGTATCCTTTATTGAGGTAGTTCAATCAATCCAAGGTTATACCTTAGCATTGCGAACCTATTATCCGGTAGGGGCTTGGTAAAGATGTCAGCAAGCTGATCATCAGTGCCTACTTTCACAACCTCAATATCACCTTTTCCACATGATCTCTAATGAAATGATGTCTAATATCAATGTGCTTAGTCCTAGAGTGAAACTTAGGATTTTGCGTGATTGCAATAGCACTTGTATTATCACAAAAGATTGGTGTTTTCTTTGCAGAAATACCATAATCTCTTAATTGTTGCTGAATCCATAGGATTTGAGCTGTGCAACAACCAGCTGCAATGTATTCAGATTCAGTAGATGAATTGGCAACACAGGTTTGCTTCTTGCTGAACCATGATATTAATCTAGTACCCAAAAACTGACAAGTTCCAGAGGTACTTTTTATCAAGAGTTGATCCTCCATGATCAGCATCAGAATAACCAACCAATTCAAGTCCAGAATCTTTAGGACCATAATCCAACATTGACTGTACCTTTAACATATTTCAGTATCTTGATTGCCTTTTTGTAGTGTGATTCTCTTGGATCAGATTGGAATCTTGCACACACACAAACAGCATACTGAATGTCAGGTCTACTTGCTGTTAGATACAACAAGGAACCAATGAGCTTCCTATACTTGTGTTCTTCAACACTTTTGTCCTCTTAGTATAGCCCAATTTGGTACCAACACTCATAGGGATCTTTTCAGGTTTTCTCATCCTCTTTGATCCTAAACTTTATGAGCATTTCTTTCGCATACTTTGCTTGATTTATGAATATTCCATCTTTGAGTTGCTTGACTTGCAATCCTAGGAAATAATTCAATTTTCCCATCATACTCATTTCAAACTTATTTGTCATGAGTTTGGCAACATCACAAAGTTGCTTGTCCTTAGATCCAAAAATTATGTCATCCACATAAATTTGAACTAAGAGAATTTTACCATCATGGTTCATGGTAAATAAGGTTTTGTCAACTTCACCTTTCTTGAAACCATTTCCAGCAAGAACTTAGCCAAGGTATCATACCATGCTCTTGGTGCTTGCTTTAGACCATATACAGCTTTCTGAAGCTTGTATACCATCTTGATTTCTGAGGGAAGTTCAAAGCCAGGGGTTGTTCTAGGTAGACTTCTTCAGCAAGTTCACCATTAAGAATGCACTTTTAACATCCATTTGGTAACAATGAAGTCATTGTGAGCAGCAAAGGCCAAGAAAAGCCTAATTGCATCCATCTTGCAACTGGTGCGTAAGACTCATCATAGTCCAATCCTTCAGTCTGACAGTAACCTTGAGCAACTAAGCGTGCTTTATTTCTTGTTACTTCACCAGACTCGCTCAGCTTGTTTCTGAACACCCACTTTGTACCAATAGCTTTCTTGTCTTCAGCAAGTGGCACAAGTTTCCAGACTTTGTTTCTTTCAAATTGATCCAGTTCTTCTTGCATTGCCTTTATCCATTCAGAATGCTTTAAAGCTTCTTCTATGGTTTAGGTTCAATTTCTGAAACAAAGCAAGAGAACAATGATTCTACTTCTACGACAATTGCTTCTTCAGCAAGTCCATGAGTAGCTTTGGATCTAGTCACTTGGCGTTTTAATATCGCCAATCATATCCGTAGAGGGATGATCTCTAATCCATTTATTAACAGGTTTTCTGTTTGTTGGATCAGGATATGTTTGCTCATCAGCATGTGACTCTTCAGTATGTACTACGTTCAGTACTACTGGGAATTTGTGTCTCTGCTGAGATTTGTTCATCAGCAACTGCTTGTTCAGCATTGCTGATTGAGGTAGTTCATCAGCAGGCACTGGAGATTGCGTAATTTCAGCAACTTCCGGAGCAACCCCGTCTTTTGCTGGAAATTCTTTGTCGTGAACTATATTTATCTTGTCATGACTAGGGGGAGGAGATCATTGCAGAATCATCATTAGTTCAATTGACTTGATTTGCCTAGCTCAGATTCAGTTCTTTCTCATGTATGATTAGCTTGTTCATCACATCCTGATATTTCTCTTCAGCAGGCACACCTTTGGACTTTTCGTAGAATACAACATGCACTGAGTCTTCA
>CM051457.1:53258734-53290709 GCA_028274465.1 Plantago ovata
TCTGGGATTGACTGAGAGGTCTTGGACAGCGGGACTGACTGCGAGCCAGGTTTCTTCCTTTTGTTTGCTGGTCCGTTTCCTCTTAGGTACGGGGTTTGCTGATGACGCTGCAGTCTGAGTGTCATCATCAGCTTTCCTCTTTTTCTTGTTAGATTTCTCCAGTTTCCAGAGTCATCTATTGTTGCATTTTCAGCAACGGCTCTTGTACACGTACCTTGTTGATTTCTACAGCAGTTTTCATCTCTAAGTTGTTGAGTGGTAACATCTGCAGCTGTTGTATACCTTTCTTGTGGCTTGTGCTGACAACATTTGCAGTTGTTGTCTTCTTAGTTTTCTTTCCAGCAATCTTAGGTACATTCTGCTTGTAGAAAGATCTTCCCACATTGCATACAAACTTTTTGATTGGCAATGGGTTTCTTAGCTGAATCCTGAAATGTTCAAGGATGTAGCATATCTTCTTTCCATACATAACTGGAAAGGAAGGTGAGACCTTGTTGTCTTATACCTTTACCTTAAACTTAGTAACACAATCAACAAGCCTGTTGAAAATGTACTTAGCCCAGTTAAGTTCCGTTTTATTTTCATGGATATGCATCAGCAATGGCCATCTTCTCAGGCCTACTTGGTCAATTCCTCCAACTTGGAAGTCAAGAACTTTTATTAGTAGCAGAGCTACTAGACCAAGTGAATGGCAGAGATGCTTTCTCTTAACGTGCTTTGTCCAAGTCACGGGAGCAATCTCGCCTTTCTTCATTTTCTCATTTCTGACGTCACTGTAGAAAGCTTCATTTCTTCGTCAGTGGCAGTGACGTCTTCTTCAGTTCCAGTGGTTGGAATCTGAAAAATCTCCGCTAAATCAGTCCATTTCAGGACGATTTGCGTGTTCTGAACATAAGTAAGGATCACTTTTTCAGTGACTCCTTTACTATCTGTAAAGGACTGGATTTCTGCATTGTTGTAGAATTCCATTGTATCAATCATGCTCACTTGCTTAGTGCGAGCAGAGATAAAGTTCATGAAGCCTTGCTGCTTGATAAGCTCAAGCGCCTCTTCATTTTCGTCATCGAGTTCTTGTTCATAAAAGTACCTAATGTACTTTTCTTTTGCAAAACGTCCCCATTGCATCAACATCTCACACTTTGCAGTGTCAAGATATGACGGAGGCATAGGTTTTTCTAAGATTCGGTCGTTTTTCAACACAACTTCGTTGTGTTTGTGGCCGGAGTAGTCACCGGAGCAGTGCGTGTTTCAGCACTGTCAACCTTTGACGACTTTGAGGACTTAGAAGACTGTCTCTTGGGAGCCATTTCTTTTATAGAGCAAGAGAATGTGTACGAAAAGAGATACTTTGCTTTTTCACCGGAGGTACAGTAGATTCAGGCTAAAAATTGCAGAGAAAGGAATGTGAGTTAAAGAATTTTGTCATTTCTCTAACTCCTTCTTTATATAGTGTTTCTGGTGTGTGAGAAACTCAATCGATTTGAGCTCTCAGCAAGGGTAAAACAGAGAAACACTGGAGTTAGTGGAGCCTTTGCATTAAATGCGTAGTGGCCCACTATCTTAAAACCGTCAGCGCACTCTCTCTCTTTGTTTTATTAACCGTTAGATTAGTAACTCCTCTTAATCAATGGCCACGATTGAATTTCATGTCATGATTATTACGAGTTTATCTGTGCCCGATTAACGTCACAAATTGATTTTACCGAGTTTTAAGGGATAGATTGCTTGGTGAATTAGACAAGAATCATTTCAGCGAGTTTGAATTAACAACCCAGATACTTGCTGAAAGTTCCCCCTTACTTAGATATCTCATAATTTCCTAAGTTTAAAAGATATTTCTGATTTCCGTATCATTAAATTCTTTTGTACTTGAGACATCCTTTGGTAAAATCTGAGAGATGAGCTTTGCTCTTTTTCTGAGTTCCCGTATCAGAAAATTCCTTTGATACTTGAATACCTGTTTCAGTATCTTTGATTGTCTGAGTGCCTGTCTCAGCAATCCTTAAGCTTCTTTCTCTTACTGAGTGCCTGTCTCAGCAAGTGATCAAGTTTCCTAACAAATACCCGTTTTGAAGGAATTACTTGCTGAATGCCTGTTTCAGCAAACATGCAGTGACCTATCATTTCTTAGAAGAAATCAGTGACTTTGGCTTGTTGAATACTTGTTTCAGCATTCTGCCAATTGTATCCTTTATTGAGGTAGTTCAATCAATCCAAGGTTATACCTTAGCATTGCGAACCTATTATCCGGTAAGGGCTTGGTAAAGATATCAGCAAGCTGATCATCAGTGCCTACTTTCACAACCTCAATATCACCTTTTTCCACATGATCTCTAATGAAATGATGTCTAATATCAATGTGCTTAGTCCTAGAGTGAAACTTAGGATTTTGCGTGATTGCAATAGCACTTGTATTATCACAAAAGATTGGTGTTTTCTTTGCAGAAATACCATAATCTCTTAATTGTTGCTGAATCCATAGGATTTGAGCTGTGCAACAACCAGCTGCAATATACTCAGATTCAGTAGATGAATTGGCAACACAGGTTTGCTTCTTGCTGAACCATGATATTAATCTAGTACCCAAAAACTGACAAGTTCCAGAGGTACTTTTTCTATCAAGAGTTGATCCTCCATGATCAGCATCAGAATAACCAACCAATTCAAGTCTAGAATCTTTAGGACACAATAATCCAACATTGACTGTACCTTTAACATATTTCAGTATCTTGATTGCCTTTTTGTAGTGTGATTCTCTTGGATCAGATTGGAATCTTACACACACAAAAACAGCATACTGAATGTCAGGTCTACTTGCTGTTAGATACAACAAGGAACCAATGAGCTTCCTATACTTGCGTTCTTCAACACTTTTTTCCTCTTTAGTATAGCCCAATTTGGTACCAACACTCATAGGGATCTTTTCAGGTTTCTCATCCTCTTTGATCCTAAACTTTATGAGCATTTCTTTCGCATACTTTGCTTGATTTATGAATATTCCATCTTTGAGTTGCTTGACTTGCAATCCTAGGAAATAATTCAATTTTCCCATCATACTCATTTCAAACTTATTTGTCATGAGTTTGGCAAAATCATCACAAAGTTGCTTGTCCTTAGATCCAAAAATTATGTCATCCACATAAATTTGAACTAGGAGAATTTTACCATCATGGTTCATGGTAAATAAGGTTTTGTCAACTTCACCTTTCTTGAAACCGTTTTCCAGCAAGAACTTAGCCAAGGTATCATACCATGCTCTTGGTGCTTGCTTTAGACCATATACAGCTTTCTGAAGCTTGTATACCATCTTGATTTCTGAGGGAAGTTCAAAGCCAGGGGGTTGTTCTAGGTAGACTTCTTTAGCAAGTTCACCATTTAAGAATGCACTTTTAACATCCATTTGGTAAATAATGAAGTCATTGTGAGCAGCAAAGGCCATGAAAAGCCTAATTGCATCCAATCTTGCAACTGGTGCATAAGACTCATCATAGTCCAATCCTTCAGTCTGACAGTAACCTTGAGCAACTAAGCGTGCTTTATTTCTTGTTACTTCACCAGAATCGCTCAGCTTGTTTCTGAACACCCACTTTGTACCAATAGATTTCTTGTCTTCAACAAGTGGCACAAGTTTCCAGACTTTGTTTCTTTCAAATTGATCCAGTTCTTCTTGCATTGCCTTTATCCATTCAGAACGCTTTAAAGCTTCTTCTATGGTTTTAGGTTCAATTTCTGACACAAAGCAAGAGAACAATGATTCTACTTCTACGACAATTGCTTCTTCAGCAAGTCCATGAGTAGCTTTGGATCTAGTCACTTGGCGTTTATTAATATCGCCAATCATATCCGTAGAGGGATGATCTCTAATCCATTTATTAACAGCTTTTCTGCTTGTTGGATCAGGATATGTTTGCTTATCAGCATGTAACTCTTCAGTATGTACTTGTTCAGTACTACTGGGAATTTGTGTCTCTGCTGAGATTTGTTCATCAGCAACTGCTTGTTCAGCATTGCTCGATTGAGGTAGTTCATCAGCAGGCACTGGAGATTGCGTAATTTCAGCAACTTCCGGAGCAACCGCGTCTTTTGCTGGAAATTCTTTGTCGTGAACTATATTTATCTTGTCATGACTAGGGGGAGGAGAGTCATTGTCAGAATCATCATTTAGTTTAGTTGACTTGATTTGCCTAGCATCAGATTCAGTTCTTTTCTCATGTATGATTAGCTTTTTCATACATTCTGATATTTCTTCTTCAGCAGGCACACCTTGTGACTTTTCGTAGAATACAACATGCACTTATTCTTCAATCTTTTGTGCCTTTTTGTTGTAAACTCTGTAAACTTTACTATGCAAGGAGTAGCCAAGAAATATCGCTTCGTCTGCCTTTGGTTGAAATGTTCTTAGGTATTCTCTACCATTATTAAGAACGAAACATTTGCAACCAAATACTCTTAGATGAGTGATGTTAGGAGGTCTTCCAACAAACAATTCATAAGGAGTTTTGTTGTATTCCTTAGTAATCAAACATCTGTTTTGAGTATAACAGGCGGTATTAATCGCTTCAACCCAATAAGCCTCACTTATTTCAGTGTCAGCAAGCATTGTTCTTGCGGCTTCTTTCAGGGTACGATTCTTCCGTTCAGCAACACCATTTTGTTGTGGTGTTCTTACTGAGGATAACTGATGTTGTATACCTTTTGAGGTACAATATTCAGTTATGTACTAGTTTACAAACTCAGTACCATGGTCTGTCCTTATGACTTTTACATTGTCATTTTTCATGACTTCAAGCTTATTCAGCAAGTTAGGTATTTCAGTCTTGGTTTCAGATTTGTGCTTGATGAATACTACCTAAGTGAATCTTGAATAGTCATCTACCACGACTAGACCATACTTCTTACCAGCATAGCTTGTTGAAGAAGATTCAAACAAGTCCATGTGCAAGAGTTGTAAAGGTTTTGTAGTTGACGGTACTGCCTTGTTCTTGAAAGAAGATTTGGTTTGCTTTCCTTGCTGACATGCATTGCAAACACCATCCTTCTTAAAAGTAACCCTAGGTAATCCAACTACAAGTGACTTTTTAGACAGCTTATTCAGCGTCTTGAAGTTTAGATGACTTGTTCGTTTATGCCATAACCATGCTTTTTCAGCAAGGCAATCATGATCTGAGACAAGGCATTTTTCAACAATTGCTGAAGACCAATCAACGGTGTACAAGCCTCCTGATCTTCTTGCGATCATTATTACCTTTTTAGTCTCGAAATCTATAAGTTTACATTCATCACTTTTAATTTTGATGAAGTATCCTTTGTCAGCAAACTGACTCATGCTGAAAAGGTTAAACTTGAGATTTTTGACATAAAGAACTCCAGTAATGGTTATGCATCCTAACTTCACATCACCATAGCCTTTTGTAGATCCGGAGCCTCCACCAGCAAACCTTATTGCTGGATGTCCATTAACATGTTCAAGAATGCGTCCAGTGGAAACCCAAGTCTTAAGTTTTTCAACTATGACTTGTTTTCTACTTGCTGAGGAACTAGGAGGTTTTGAGCTGAAAGACTTTTGACTCGTGCTGGTCAAATCCACTTTCTGATGTGGTGTCTTACTCGGTTGACCTTTTTGCTGAACATACTTTTTAGTAAGTTCTTTTCTAGCAAGGTTCCTTCTAGCCCTAGCATTAAGATTCTTTTCAGAATTCTTAGGCTTGATATTCTTCATCTCTTTGAAGTATCTTTGCTGACTTTGCTTATACTCATGAAAAAGTTGACTTTGCTTGGTTTTGAAACCGAGTCCACTTTTCGGAGAATGTTGAGCTTTAGCGTCAGCAACCTTACTTGATTCAGGTTTGTCAGCAAAGGACTTCTGATTACTTTTAGTAATCTTGCCTTTAGTCTTAACAACTTGCTTTTCAGCAACTTGTTTGGCGGGATGCTTCACAACATCCTTTTTCTTTCCAGTTTGCTTCTCAGCAACCTGTTTTCCTTTTAAAGTCTTGTTACTTTGAGTAGCAACAGCGGGCTTTATGGTCATAGGTACTTGATTGCATGTTTCAGCAACCTTAGATTGACCAAACTGATAGATTTCTGGTAGACCACTATCAGTAGCACGTACAAAGGAGATAGGTGATTTATCTTTACTCAAGATTTCTACGTCATCGCCTTCATACATTGCGCCTAAACCTTCTTTCTGAGATGGATCTCTCAAATAAGAGTTTAGTTCAGTCAGCGTATTACTTGCATCCACATAAGATTTGAAATTGACTTTCATCTTTTTCATCTCTTGGATTTCAGCAAGTAACTTTAGAATTGAGGACTGATATTCTTCCAATTCTAATGCCATTTGAGAATTCTTCTCTGTAGCTTCAACAATCAACTTCTTAAGACGCCTTATTTCAGCATCCTTTTCTTCTGTCTCTTCCTTCAGCAAGAAGTACTTTTCAGTAGTATGCTTGGTCAAAGTTTCAGCAATTTGTAGTTTCTCTTGCTGTCTGCTCAGAGTTTTCTCAAATCTTTCGATTTCTCCTTGAATCTTGTCAAGGTCAATCTCATCTTCACTTTCTGAGTCTGAGTCAGAGGTAGGGTTGTTTACCTGACCGGCCATGAGGCAAAATTCGTAGTTTGACACATCTGGATAAGCTTCCATAGCTATTCCACAAACTTCTTTGCCAATCTCTTCGTCTAGAGTGGCTTCTTCATCGTCGGTGTTTGAACTTTCATCCTCACTGTCATCGGAGCTAGTATCAATACACAATGCATCGATTTTTTCTTGAAGCTTCTTCTTTTCTTCAGCAATAAAAGCTCTTTTGAACTTCTTCTTCTTTTCAGCAGATTTGCCTTTCAGCAAAGGGCAATTAGCTTTGAAGTGTCCAGGCTTTTTGCAGTAAAAACATAGATCATTTCCAACTGCTGGTTCTTCTGATGAAGTAGCTTGCTGAGCTTGCTTGTTCAGCGAGCTAGTCTCATTCTTGTACTTATGGTAGTTGTTACCAAGATGCTTTTTCAGCTTCTCTTTTGCTTTTCGCCTTTCAAGTTCCTTGCTGATGAATTTCTTCATGTTTTTGACAACCAAAGAGTTTTCATCAGTAGGTTCTTTTTCATTCTTCTTTTCAGAAGATGATGGCTTTGCAGCAAGAGCAATGTTTTGCGATTTTTCAGGAAATACATTTTCTCTTTGCTTTGTCTCATAGTTGACATAGCAAGATGAGAGAACAACTCTGTTGGTGTAATGTCTGGCATTCCTTGATTATAATAGAAATTCTGAGTGTGGATCCATTCTTGATTCAAACTTCTGATGATAGTTTTCACTTTCTCAGAATCCGAGTAAAGGTTTCCAACACCCAAGGCTGCCATTTCACTAACAAGAGTTGTGAATCTGAAATCCAAGTATTCCAGTGACTCGTTTGTACCTTGCTTAAAGTTTTGAAACTTTAATTTAAGTACTTCAAGTTTGTTTTCCTTGGTTTTGTCAGATCCAACACAAAGATCTTGAACTATTTTCCAAGCTTCCTTTGCAGTCTTAGCACCCCACAGTTTCCACTGTATGGTATCCGGAGTTGATCGAATGATGATATTTCTTTCTTGGCCATCAAGACGAAATCTCTTAGCTTCGTCAGAAGTCCATTCCTCTCTTGGTTTTGGCACAACCGTATCTGATGGTTCGCCTAGTATAGTTTCCTTTCCAGCTTCAGTGGTCTTGTGAGGGAAACTCCTTTCAACCTTAGTGATCTTGATAGGTCCATCATTAATGACGGTGACCATTTCATCACTAATGGCCTCAAGATGTAGCATCATGTTGTTTCGCCATTTCTCGTAATTTTCCAGCTTCAGCAAGGGAGCATCTGCTAAAGACATCCTGTCAGCAAAGCACTACCAAAATGATCAAGTGAGAGTGATTTACGGAAAGCACCTAAGAGGAACTAGGTTCAGTGCTGAAGGTTAAAGAACCTCCAACTCCGATACCACTTGTTGGTCCCTTTAAACAACAAGAAAAGACTAGAGGGGGGGGGTGAATATTCTTTTCAAACTTTCGTCGTTTAAAACTTTCTCAGCAAGTACTTATTACTTTTCAGTAATGAGTTTGCTGATACTTAACTTTCTCAGCAAGCGTAAGTTACTTTTCAGTAGCTAGGTTTGCTGATACTTAAAATCAGAGAGCGGAAGTCTTTAATACAATAAGTGCTCTTTTCAGTAAGTAAAGGTTTCAGCAAGAGATGTGAGTGACTGTGTACAGACAGATATGATTTGCTTAAAATAAATACAGTAAGTAAATCACACAAACACTTTTATAGTGGTATCTGAGAGTGGCGTAATCTCTCAACTAATCCACTTTGTCCTTTCTAGGACTGAATCCACTAAGATATGATTGAGGTTCCTTACAATCTCCTATCTAGAGCGATTCAACAGAAACCAAAGCACACTTGCTTTGTCTCCAACCTAATCTAGAGAACGCAACCTTGTTCTCCACCAAACTTGGTACTTTTAATCAGCAAAACTATGCTCGATTAAGTTCCCCCTGAATATCACGCCTGAAAGGGTGTATTTTCAGTTAGAGAGTTTTGGGGTGAGATAACTTAATTATAACTTATTTAGTTACAACAAGTAATCTAAGAAACACAACTTTGAATACTTTGCAGTAAACAAGTTTGATTGTTTCTGGTGTCAAGACTTGTTCTTGTTCGAAAGAAAGAACACTTAACTAATTTCTTAGCCGAGTTTGTTCTACTTCTTCACAAGTAGCTTTTTCAAGCTTTAAGTCTTGGAACGGATCAATGGCAGGAAGAGTATTTGAAGGTATGTGAGTTTAAGCACAAGTGAGAGTTTGATCACGTTGTTGACACTCTTCAACTCTTCGCCGGATGACCTCTATTTATAGTGCAAGTAAGGAGCCGTTTGAATTTTAAATTCCAAGGCTTTTGATCCTTAAGATGTCACTATCTTGCTTTTGTACTTTCAGCAACGTCCTTGTTTGTCTTCTAGTCTTCATGTCCTTCGTGTGTAAGCTTTGAATTTAATGCATATTTGAATAGAATTCAAACAGTAACATTGGAGCGCAAATTCAAGTACTTTTAGCAAGAGGTCACATATGTTCCATCAGCAAGTGGTTAGTCTCAGTTTCAGCAAGCACAACCTACTCTGTCTTTCAGATTTTCACTTATGCAATGTTGTTGTTGAAGTTTCCACTTTCTGAGCAACACGTGCCTTTGTAGATACCAGTCTTTCAGCAATCTTCAAGTCTTCAGATCTTCAATAATCTTCAAGATTCTGAGCGGTTTCTAAATGCTTCAATAGTTTGTTTGTAAAAACAAAGTACATCGTCAGCAAATGCTTCAATAGGTTATTTTCTTTTTAGAAAATAAGATACATCATAAGCTACGGCATCAATAAGTTATTTTCTTTTCAGAAAATAAAATACATCATACGCTAAAGAAATAACTTATCTAGCACCTAATCTAAGTCTTCAGCAAACGTTCCTCTTTTACAATGTCCTTAAAATTCTAAATTCCTATAGACCTTAAGAGTACTAGTTACTGGACTTTCCTTAATTTAGCATGGTTAATTGCTCATCAAAATTACTAGTTTCCTAACAAGCAGTGATGAACAAAAGTAGGCCTTTTTGATTAATCAGATTCAACGCCTCTTCGTTTTCTTCCTCCAGTTCTTGTTCATAGAAGTATCTAATGTACTTCTCTTTTGTAAATCCGCCCCCATTGCATCATCTGCTCACACTTTGCAGTGTCGAGATATGCAGGAGGCATGGGTCTTTCAGTGATTCGGTTGTTAGACAACACGATTTTCACTGTATTTTTCACCGAAGTTTCAACCGGAGTAGGAGCAGTGCTTTTTCCAGCACTGTCTGCCTTTGAGAATTTTGAGGTCTTGGAGGATTGTCTTTTGGGAGCCATCTCTTATATAGTAGTCTGAGGGTTTAAGAGTTGTACGAAAAAGAGATTTTTCGTTTTGACCGGAGGTACAGTAATTCAGAGCACATGCTAGAGAAATTGCAGAGAAAGGAAATGTGAGTTAAAGAATTTTGTCTTTCTCTAACTCTTCATTTATATAGTATCTCTGTTATGTGAGAAGCTCAATGCTTTTGAGTTCTCATCAAGGGTAAAACAGAGATTCTTGTGTTAGTGGAGCCTTTGCATTAAATGCGTAGTGGACCACTAACATAAAACCGCCAGAGCATACTTTCTCTTTGTAACATCAACCGTTGGATCAAAAACTGCTTTAAAATCAATGGCCACGATTGTATTTCATGTCATGATTAACAGCGAGTTTATCTGTGCCATGATTAACGCCACAAATTGATTTCACCTTGATTCACGGGATTTGATCTCTTTTACTCCAACGCTAATTGCTTGCTGAAGTAAATAAGAATCTTTTCAGCGATTTTATTCAATCTTACTTTAGCACTTACCTTTTCAAGTAATAAGCCTTGTATTTGCTGAAAATTCCCCCTTAATTAATTATCTCATATTTCTTTAAGGTAAAAGACATTTCTGAGTTCCCATCTCAGCAAATTCTTTTTATATTGAGATATCCTTAGGTAAAATCTGAGAAGTATTTTTGCTCTTTGCTGAGTTCCCGTCTCAGATTTTTCTTTTGATACTTGAATACCTGTTTCAGTATCTTTGATTGTCTGAATACCAGTTTCAGCAATTTTCCTTTACTGAGTACTCGTCCAACAAGTGATCAAGTTTCCTAACAAATACCCGGTTTGAAGGAATTACTTGTTGAATGCCTGTTTCAGCAAACATATAGTGTACAATCATTTCCTTTTAGAGAAATCAGTGGAAGGGCAAACATTAGCTTGCTGAATGCCTGTTTCAGCAATCCACCAAATGTATCCCTTATTATTGAGGTAGTTCAATCAATCCAAGGTTATACCTTAGCATTGCGAACCTATTATCTGGTAGGGGCTTGGTAAAGATGTCAGCAAGTTGATCATTAGTACCTCCTTTTACAACCTCAATGTCTCCTTTTTCCACATGATCTCTAATGAAATGATGTCTAATATCAATGTGCTTTGTCCTTGAGTGGAACTTAGGATTTTGCGTGATAGCAATAGCACTTGTATTATCACAAAAGATTGGTGTTTTCTTTGCACAAATACCATAATCTCTTAATTGTTGCTGAATCCATAGGATTTGAGCTGTGCAACAACCAGCCGCAACGTATTCAGATTCACTGGATGAATTGGCAGCACAGGTTTGCTTCTTGCTGAACCATGATATTAATCTTGTACCTAGAAACTGACAAGTTCCAGAAGTACTTTTTCTATCAAGAGTTGATCCTCCATGATCAGCATCAGCATAACCAACCAATTCCAATCCAGAATCTTTTGGATACCATAATCCAACATTGACTGTACCTTTGACATATTTCAGTATCTTAAGTGCCTTTTTGTAGTGTGATTCTCTTGGATCAGATTGAATCTTGCACACACACAAACATCGTACTGAATGTCAGGTCTACTTGCTGTTAAATACATCAAGGAACCAATGAGCTTTTTATACTTGTGTTCATCAACACTCTTATCTTGTTTAGTATAGCCCGATTTAGTACCAACGCTCATAGGGATCTTTTCTGGTTTTTCTTCCTCTTTGATCCTGAACTTTATGAGCATTTCCTTTGCATACTTTGCTTGATTTATGAATATTCCATCTTTGAGTTGCTTGACTTGCAATCCTAGGAAATAATTAAATTTACCCAACATACTCATTTCAAACTTGTTTGCCATGAGTTTGGCAAAATCATTACAAAGTTGCTTGTCCTTAGATCCAAATATTATGTCATCCACATAAATCTAGACTAAGAGTATTTTACCATCATGGGTCATGGTAAATAAGGTTTTTTCAACTTCACCTTTCTTGAAACCATTATCCAGCAAGAACTTAGCTAAGGTATTATACCAAGCTCTTGGTGCTTGCTCTAGACCATATACAACTTTCTGAAGCTTGTATACCATCTTGGTTTCTGAGGGAAGTTCAAAGCCAGGGGATTGTTCTAGTAGACTTCTTCAGTAAGTTCACCATTTAGGAATGCACTTTTAACATCCATTTGATAAACAATGAAGTCACTGTGAGCAGCAAAGGCAAAGAAAAGTCTAATTGCATCCAATCTTGCAACTGGTGCATAAGACTCATCATAGTCCAATCCTTCAGTCTGACACTAACCTTGAGCAACTAATTAAACGTGCTTTGTTCCTTGTTACTTCTCCAGACTCACTCAGCTTGTTTCTGAACAACCACTTTTTACCAATTGCTTTCTTTCCTTCAGCAAGGGGTACAAGTTTCCAGACTTTGTTCCTTTCAAATTGATCAAGTTCTTCTTGCATTGCCTTGATCCATTCAGAATGCTTTAAAGGTTCTTCTATGGTCTTGGGTTCAATTTCTGAAACAAAGCAAGAGAACAAAGCTTCTACTTCAATGACGTTTGCTTCTTCAGCAAGCTTTGATTAGTAGATACTTTGGATCTAGTCACTTGGTGTTTGTCAATATCACCAATCATATCGGTAGAGGGATGATCTCTAATCCATTTATTAACAGGTTTTCTGCTCTTTGGATCTGGATAAGTTTGCGTTTCAGCATGTCACTCTTCAGCATGTACTTGTTCAGTAGCATTGGTATCTTGTTGTGTCTCTGCTGAAATTTGTTCATCAGCAACTGTTTGTTCAGCATTGCTGGTTTGAGGTAACTCGTCAGCAGACACAGGAAGTTGCATAGTTTCAGCAACATCTGGAGCAACCGCGTCTTTTGCCGGAAATTCTTTATCATTAACTATATTTATCTTATCATGACTTGGGGGAGGTGAGTCATTGTCAGAATCATCATTTAGTTCATTTGATTTGGTATTCCTATGATGAACGAGATTGTCAGACTCGAACAATCAAATAAATTTGTTTGAAAGCCAAAGGGCAACTCACAACTACACAAAACACGTAGTGCAGAGGTAAGATGACCTCGAGTGTCGATCTCTAGGGACTTAACTAGCTTTAACTAAATAACTATTATAAATTCCGAAAACAAATTTGACTTAGCTTAACTTAACAATATATAATGAGAGCTGGTGATAGTATGCTCATTCTAAGCATCGGGTTCTAATTATGCATGAAAGTGCAACTCGTACTACTTTAAAAGTAATTCTAATTAACAAATACCAAAAGACAGATTTGTAGACGTGTATTTTGAAAGCTTCCTATCTATACTAATACTTGGCTAAGGTTGTCAGGCTTAGTTCAAGCAGTACTTGATAATTATAATTATTGAATCGATGATCTTGAATTGTGCTAGTGTTTCTAACACTTTCGTACGAAGATATATGGCTTAGTCGGATCAAAGAATCTAATAAATCAATTAAACAAGTAAAAGACTCAGAAACTCAATCATGCACAATATGAACCCTAGCTACGAATTTACATACGATCACCAACTAGAAACTTAGCTACTCATATCAAAATCTAGATCAACACAAGCAATCATATATGAAAATATCATTGAATTGAAAGATAGAGTATGAAAAAGGTGAGATACAAAGTTACCACCGAGGGTTGTCAATCTCCGGTGAATCTCTAAACTCACAAGTTCCTAGCAAGGTGAGATCAAAAGATGTCTGAATCTCTACCTAGGTGCTCCAAATTGCTAAGATAATGTAGTTCTAAGAGAAAAAATACCCAGAACAAGCTCTAGGGTTTATGTCTGCAAAATTATGATCTAAGATCTGAAAATTCGACTTTTATATATAAAATATCGTTGGGCTTCCGGAACGCACCAGGCTGACCGCCTGGTATGGGCAGCAAGTTTGCCAGTTTTTCCTCTAAGTTCGAACAGAGAGTTCGGGCGCGTTGGAACTCGGATTGGCACATAAGACCCACCGTTGGATAGCAGTTCGAGTTGGCTACGCGTAGGTTGTATCCTCATCCCAATCTAATATCGTATGAAAGACTGGTGACCAAAATACTGAGACTATGCAAATGAAACTTCCAGATTTCACTTCAAAGGCTCCAAAATCTTCACCCGAACTCCGAATGAACTACCGTTTCCGCCTCATACAAGATATCTCGAATCTTTCATGTTCTCCTTGGCCTTAGGCACGGTTTTGAGCTCCGAAACTTGGTCTTTTGGCCTGGAAACACGTCCTGGTACTCCTTGACACACCACGGGTGATCTTGTTGCACCAAAACTTCAATGTTTCACCATGATTTACATCCAAAAGTGTGATTTTCACCTAAAACCTGAAAATAACAAAAGAAATAGAAAAGTGAAACTTTTCTAACAAAATGCACTAAAAATGCATGCAAGAGGATAGCTAAATTGGTGAAAAAGAACTGAATGATAGTGTAAAAAACACTGTCATCAAACTCCCCAAACCGAACCTTTGCTTGTCCTCAAGCAACTAGCTAGACTCTATGCAAACTACATGCGATACAAAGAGGAGTCTCATGCCAAACAAATAGAACTAATCGATTGTATCTACCAAATGCTTATGAACAAAGACCATACAAATCATAACATTGAAGTAGGTTGAAGAATGCCTCGATTGAACCTATACACATTCACATATGCACTTTGTTAAACAAGGGAGTCTCTCGTAACATTCTCTACCGGGACCTGGTCAATGACGACGTAATGATGCATATTAAAATACAAATGGTTGCCCCGTGCCAATGAAACTGAAGGCTTACTACTGTTCACCAAGTGAGACTTTCCTCAAGAGAGGTCGAACCAATACTGGCTCTCATCAAGCCAAGGAGGGCTCCCTAATAGACAACACTCCCCTATTCTTCCCGACTCTTAAAGCAAAGACTCTTCACCACTTCCTGAATGGCAGGACGATGGTGTTCTAGAACAGGCCTTGGACTAGGCGATAGGAAAACACAAGGAAGAATTTACAACTCGATTACGAACTACTACAAAAGTTGAAAAATAATGCAATGCTTTGCTAAAACTGCTTTTTGGCTTGCTTGGACCCTTCTTTTGTTTTTTTTTGGTCTTATTCTTTTTTTTTCTTTTTTTCCTTTTTCCAGATTTCTGGAATTTTCGATTTTTTTTTCTTTTTTTCTTTTTTTTTCTTTTCTCTTTTTTTTTTTTTTGCATACAGCCAGCAGTAGCAACAATGAAAATAAATAACAATGACTCTACAACGACCTCCCCAAACCTATTCGAAAGAATAGGTTGGAGCACAAACTCATAAAGAAAGAAGAAAAACAAACTCAACTCGTCTCGACTCAACTATACAAAAAACAAGTCATAACAATGGTAACCCCCTCCCCAAACCTATTCGTTAGAATAGGTTTCAAACAAAGGATCACACACCTCACTCTACCTCCTTCCTAGGCATTTAGGAATCTCAAAAGCAAGGTGAAGACTTGTTGTCTCTTAGGTACATAATTACACGAGAATACAACCAAAGACTCTAACATGCAACATTTTATAAGGCCTTCGCGAACCGCAGTAGAGAAAACACCACATAGTGATGTCGAGACTACCAAGTTTAACTAGTGCACATACGAATATGGCGAGTCAAGCGAGACAAACCTCAAACTAATCCATAGAAATGCAATGCATGGTCAATGGTAAAAAACACTTAGTCTATACAATAAAAAAGTTCAAAAAATTTGGCAATAAACTCCACACAACATCATGCAAAACTAGACAAAGGATGAATGCATACGAACAAACAAAATCCTAAGAAATCGGTAAACGTGCAAACAAAGGCTTTCACGAGTTGAAATGAGAAATATAAGTCATTGGAATACCCAGAGATAACCCCCCCTAACCTGAATTTCGTCATACGTCCCAAACGTCGAAAGTGGATACTGGGTGAGAGATGGAAGAGTACATGTAACCTGTATTACTCAATGAAACTCGTGAAAAACCAAAACGGATGATAAAAAGGGTAAAAAGGTCAATATGTTTGCATACGGGGGTGATTCGTGGTGTCCGGATGAAAATCTGGACACCCGGAGCACTGGCGCCCACAGGCACACCGCCCCATGTGAGGGGCGGTCCACCTGGGGTGCCCAGGCGTCTGCCTCTCTGGGGCGCACCGCCTCGTGTGAGAGGCGGTCCGCTGGGATCGGCAGATGCACCCTGGCGTTCTGCCTTTCTCGGGCGCACCGCCCCGTGTGAGGGGCTGTCCGCCTAGGAACGTCAGAGGCGCCCAGGCACTCTACCTCTCCCAAGCGCACCGCCCTGTGTGAGGGGCGGTCCGCCTGGGAGCAGCAGACCCTTGGCTCCGAGTTAATCATCCCCGAACTCAAAAAATACCAACTTTTTACCTATTTTATCACCAAAAACACACTCTAACACACAAAAAAAGCATAAAACATTACACAAACTACCAAACACTTATCAAAAAACAAATTGTTCGATGTATGCATGCAATGCAAGAAAGCAATAAAACTCCGGGTTGCCTCCCGGAAAGCGCCATTGTTTATTAGTCTCTGACTCGACTTCTTCTTAGTCTTTAGTTCCTTTCCAGACGGGTACTAGCTTTCCCCTTCATGGATCTCTTTCTCATACCTAGTACCTAAGAATGAGAATGAAGAAACGCAGCAAGGCCAAAAAACTTATTGGGTGAGAATCAATGGAATATACTTGATGATCCGAAATGGCTTGCAACATATGTTGCTTGCCATCTACCTCAATAGTGCAAGATCCCCTGTAGGTTTCGATCACAGAGCGCACCTTGGTCAAGAAAGCTCTTCCTAAAAGAACCACATCATTCATCCCACACCGCGATGCCGGCATCACCACGAAATTGGTGTAAACAGAAGTGCCACCAATCCTCATTAGCACATTCCGAACAACACCTTCCGGCCTCACAAAGGATCCATCTGCCAGTTGCACAATGGCCTTATGCTTCTCTAGCTCTCCTAGACCACTCTTCTCAAATAGATTCATGGGGAGCACATTAGAGAATGCTCCCGTATCTAGTGTAGCACGGACATCATCTAGACCACCTATCCCAACCTTAACATCAAAGCTATCAGGGATTGGTTCAGGATCTTCATTCTCCTCATCACTCACATCGAATCCCAGGCCCTTATCTTCCTCCTTGGCCAAAGGAGGCTCACCTTGTGCACAACACTTGCACTCAGCAGCCTTCTTTATGGTGATCTCTACATGAAGGTCTCCTACCAAGGTTATCGCCATCGACTTCTCCGTGTTACTGGGCAACTTCCCTTGCTCCCTACTTGCTCCACGGTCGACTAGCTCTTGCATCTTTTGGTGAGCAAGCCTAGTACTTGACTCCAATTGATCAAGCCTACCCCTCGTCTTCTTTGAGTCTTCTTCATACCTCTTCATAAACCTTTGGGTGTTATCAACTATCTTCTGCAAATTTTCCAAGAGAGCAGCTGACTTGGACTAGGTGCTTCAGCTCTAGGAGTAGGGTTTTCACTATGATCATTACCGTAGTTGAGATTACTACGGTCTTGGTTAGGTCCATAGGTTTGGTTCGGAGGTGCATAACCTTGGTTGCTTCGGAACCCATTCTTCCAATATCCACCACGCGGATTCCTACCATCTTGCCCATAGCTAGCCTCCTCACTGACCCCAAATTCTGCGGCAAACACCTCTTCTTCTCCTGCTCCTACCCAATAAACACCATCGTTTGCTAGTTCAGACCTACACATATGAGCCCCATGCCCATAGTTCTTGCATACCCTGCAAACCTCATTGGAAAGAGCCTGCCCCATCGAGCTCTTAAGGGCCTGCCTCATCTCATTGGCGAATCCATCAAACCTATCCCCACTCACACCATTCAACTGCACCTCGGGTTTTGCTGGAACTTCAGTTCCACGCCTCGTGTTCATGCCCCTTGGATCTTTGAACTGAGACCCCTTCGCAAGCCTCTCAAAACACGCCCACACATCCTCGGCGGTCTCCTCCCAAATATTCCCATGGCACTGGAAATCTACCATCTGTTGGCTTTCATAGGTTAGCCCATTGTAGAAGTGTTGAACTAGATCAGAGATATCCATCCCATGGTGTGGGCACTTGTTCATGAGGTCTTTGAACCTCTCGAGAGCAGTGTAGATGGTTTCATCATAGTCTTGCTTGAAACCACTGATTTGTGCCTTCAGTGCAGTAGTCAAGGTATGGGGAAAATATTTCTCTATAAAAGTAGAAAACACCTTCCCCCAGGTGTCGAGTGATCCGGCCTCCAGAGTGCCCAACCATGCTTTTTCTCTATCACCGAGTCCCATAGAAAAAACCTTCATTCGCAACTCATCATCCGTAATTCATGCTCTAGGCCTTGGGAGTTTGTTAATGAAATCCTCAATGTCAATCAAGAATCCCATAACATCCTCCTTAGCCATCCCGTAGAATTTCGGAAGCTGCTGGAACATTTGATTTTTAATCTCCAAATCATGCGTAGCAGCAGAAAGGACAATAGCTGGACCTCTCATCCGTTCCTGATTGGGTTGAACCCGTGATTTCAAAGGTGGGTGATCCATCACAAAACCTGGATATCTGTGACAGGTGTAACTCACAACCAAAAATCAGTCTTGTTAGTTCTGACCAAAATTTGGAAACCAACTTCTAAACTAGACAAACTAAGATCACTTATTCCGGAAATTGAATGCTGGAAATATAAATAAGCTAAATAGTAAAAAGGAGTTAAAGTCCCCGGCAACGGCGCCAATTTGATGGACGAGATTTTCAGACTCGAACAATCAAATAAATTTGTTTGAAAGCCAAAGGGCAACTAACAACTACACAAAACACGTAGTGCATAGGTAAGATGACCTTGAGTGTCGATCTCTAGGGACTTAACTAGCTTTAACTAAATAAGTATTATAAATTCAAAAAACAAATTTGACTTAGCTTAACTTAAGAATATATAATGAGAGTTGGTGATAGTATGCTCATTCTAAGCATCGGGTTCTAATTATGCATGAAAGTGCAACTCGTACTACTTTAAAAGTAATTCGAATTAACAAATACCAAAAGAGAGATTTGTAGACGTGTATTTTGAAAGCTTCCTATTTATACTAATACTTGGCTAAGGTTGTCAGGCTTAGTTCAAGCAGTACTTGATAATTATAATTATTAAATTGATGATCTTGAATTGTCCTAGTGTTTTTCACACTTTCATACGAAGATATGCCTTAGTCGGATAAAAGAATCGAATAAATCAATTAAACAAGTAAAAGACTCAGAAACTCAATCATGCACAATATGAACCCTAGCTACGAATTTACATACCATCACCGACTAGAAACTTAGCTACTCATATCAAAATCTAAATCAACACAAGCAATCATATATGAAAACATCATTGAATTGAAAGATAGACTATGAAAAAGGTGAGATACAAAGTTACCACCGAGGGTTGTCAATCTCCGGTGAATTGCTAAACTCACAAGTTTCTAGCAAGGTGAGATCAAAAGATGTCCGAATCTCTACCTTGGTGCTCCAAATTACTAAGATAAAGTAGTTCTAAGAGAAAAAATACCCAGAACAAGCTCTAGGGTTTATGTCTGCAACATTATGATCTAAGATCTGAAAATTCGACTTTTATATATAAAATATCGTTGGTCTTCTAGAACGCACCAGGCCGACCGCCTGGCACCAGGCGGTCTGCCTGACACGGGCAACAAGTTTTCCAGTTTTTCCTCTAAGTTCAAACAAAGATTCCGTTGCGTCCGAACTCGGATTGGCACGTTCAGAATTACTGCTATACAAGAGGAATTACTGTCTCTAGATGTTAGGAAACTTGTAATTTTGATGAGCAATTAATTAACCATGCTAAATTAAGGAAAGTCCAATAACTAGTACTCTTAAGGTCCATAGGAATTTAGAATTTTATGGACATTGTAAAAGAAGAACGTTTGCTGAAGACTTAGTGTAGGTACTAGTTAGATGCTTTAGTATTGCTTATGATGTATCTTGTTTTCTAAAAAGAAAGACAGCCTATTGAAGCATTTGCTGATGATGTACTTTGTTTACACAAACGAACTATTGAAGCATTAGAACCGTTCAGAAACTTGAAGAATTCGAAGACTGAAGACTAAAGAAGATTTCTGAAGATGGTATCTACCAAGGCACATGTTGCTCAGAAAGTGGAAACTTCAGCAACAACTTGCATAAGTGAAAATATAAATGACAGAGTAGGTTATGCTTACTGAAACTGAGACTGACCACTTGCTGAAATACATATGTGACCTCCTTGCTGAAAGTACTTGCATTTGCACTCCAACGTTCATATTTGAATTTCATTCAAATGAACATTAAATGCAAAGTAAGCATGCGAAGAACATGAAGACTAGAAGACAAATAAAGGACGATGTTTAAAGTACAAAAGCAAGATAGTGACATCTTAAGGAACAAAGCCTTAGAATTTGAAATTCAAACGGCTCCCTTGATTCACTATAAATAGAGGTCATCCGGCAAAGAGTAGAAGTGTGTCAACAACGTGATCAAACTCTCACTTGTGCTTAAACACTCAAACCCTTCTATACTCTTGACTGCCATTGATCCGTTCCAAGACTTAAAGCTTGAAAAAGCTACTTGTGAAGAAGTAGAACATTCACGGCTAAGAAATTAGTTAAGTGTTCTTTCTTTCGAACAAGAACAAGTCTTGACACCAAAAACAATCAAACTTGTTTACTGCAAAGTATTCAAAGTTTTGTTTCTTAGATTACTTGTTGTAGCTGAATAAGTTATAATCAAGTCATCTCATCCCAAACCTCTCTAACTAATAAACACCCTTTTTCAGGCGTGAAATTCAGGGGGAATTTAATCAAGCATAGTGTTGCTGATTATAAGTCCCAAGTTTGGTGGAGAACAAGGTTTCGTTCTCTAGTTAGGTTGGAAACGAAGCAAGTGTGCTTTGGTTTCTGTAGAATCACTCTAGATAGGTGTTGTAAGGAACCTCAAACTTATCTTAGTGGATTCAGTCCTAGAAAGGACAAAGTGGATTAGTTGAGAGATTACGCCACTCTCAGATACCACTATAAAAGTGTTTGTGTGATTTACTTTACTGCATTTAGTTCTCAGCAAGCATATCTATCTGTACACTGTCACTCTGCTCACTTGCTGAAACCATCACTTATTGTTAAAGCACTTATTGTACAAAGACTTCCGCACTCTGTTTTTAAGTATCAGTAAAACTCGTCACTGAAAAGTAACTATTACTTGCTGAGAAAGTTAGGTATCAGCAAACTCATTACTGAAAAGTAATAAGCCCTTGCTGAGAAAGTTTTGAAATGACGAAAGTTTGAAAAGACTATTCACCCCCCCCCCCCCCGAGTCTTTTCTTGTTGTTTAAAGGGACCAACAAGTGGTATCAGAGCTGGAGGTTCTTTAACCTTCAGCACTGAACCTAGATCCCCTTAGGAGCTTTCCGTAAATCACTCTCACTTGATCAGTTTGGTAGTCTTTTGCTGACAGGATGTCTTTAGGAGACGCTCCCTTGCTGAAGCTGGAAAACTATGAAAAATGGCAAAACAATATGAAGTTACATCTTGAGGCCATTAGTGATGAAATGGTCACTGTCATTAATGATGGACCTATCAAGATCACTAAGATTGATAGAAGCTTTCCTCACTAAACCACGGATACTACTGGTAAGGAAACTATCTTAGGAGACCCGGTTGACGCCGCCGTTCCAAAACCAAGAGAGGAATTGACTTCCGATGAAGCTAAGAGATTCCTTCTTGATGGCCAAGCAAGAAACATCATCATTCGATCAACTCTGGATACTATACAGTGCAAACTGTGGGGTGCCAAAACTGCTAAGGAAGCTTGGAAAATGGTTCAAGATCTTTGTGCTGGATCTGAAAAAACCAAGGAAAACAAACTCGAAGTGCTGAAGTTAAAGTTCTAGAACTTTAAACAAGGTACAATTTGTCAGGAAACTTGTAATTTTGATGAGCAATTAACCATGCTAAATTAAGAACAGTCCAGTAACTAGTACTCTTAAGGTCCATAGGATTTTAGAATTTTAAGGACATTGTAAAAGGGGAACGTTTGCTGATGACTTAGATAGGTGTTAGATAAGTTGTGGATGACGTACTTTAATTTCTGTGTAGAAATTAATCTATTGACACTTTAGCGTATGATGTATTTTATTTTCTGAAAAGAAAATATCTTATTGATGCTTAGCTTTGATTTTCTGAAAAGAAAATGACCTATTGAAGTATTTGCTGAAGATGTATTTTGTTTATTACAAACAAATTATTGAAGCAAATAAGAAACCGGTCAGAATCTTGAAGACTTTTGAAGATCTGAAGACTTGAAGACTTGAAGACTTGAAGATTGCTGAAGACTGGTAAGGCACGTGTTGTTCAGAAAGTGAAATTTTCAGCAACGGCATTGCATAAGTGAAAATCTGAAAGACAGAGTAGGTTGTGCTTGCTGAAACTGAGAATGAACACTTGCTGATGAACATATGTGACCTCTTGCTGAATGTACGTGAATTTGCGCTCCAATGTTATTGTTTGAATTCTATTCAAAGGTGAATTTAATGCAAAGCTTACACACAAAGGACATGAAGACTAGAAGACAAACAAAGGTTGCTGCTGAAAGTACAAAAGCAAGATAGTGACATGTTAAGGAACAAAAGCCTTAGGATTTGAAATTCAAACGGCTCCTTACTTGCACTATAAATAGAGGTCATCCGGCAAAGAGTTGAAGTGTGTCAACAACGTGATCAAACTCTCACTTGTGCTTAAAACTCACAAACCTTCAAACTCTCTTACTGCCATTGATCCGTTCCAAGACTTAAAGCTTGAAAAAACTACTTGTGAAGAAGTAGAACAAACTCGGCTAAGAAATTAGTTAAGTGTTCTTTCTTTCGAACAAGAACAAGTCTTGACACCAGAAACAATCAAACTTGTTTACTGCAAAGTATTCCAAGTTGTGTTTCTTAGATTACTTGTTGTAACTGAATAAGTTATAATTAAGTTATCTCACCCCAAAACTCTCTAACTGAAAATACACCCTTTCAGGCGTGATATTTAGGGGGAACTTAATCAAGCATAGTTTTGCTGATTATAAGTACCAAGTTTGGTGGAGAACAAGGTTGTGTTCTCTAGTTTAGGTTGGAGACAAAGCAAGTGTGCTTTGGTTTCTGTTGAATCGCTTTAGATAGGAGATTGTAAGGAACCTCAATCATATCTTAGTGGATTCAGTCCTAGAAAGGACAAAGTGGATTAGTTGGGAGATTACGCCACTCTCAGATACCACTCTAAAAGCGTTTGTGTGATTTACTTACTGCATTTAGCTTTCAGCAAATTATTTCTGTTTGTACACAGTCACTCACATCACTTGCTGAAACACCTTACTTGCTGAAAAAGCACTTATTGTTTCAAAGACTTCCGCTCTCTGATTTTAAGTATCAGCAAACCAAGTTACTGGAAAGTAACTTACGATTGCTGAGAAAGTTAAGTATCAGCAACCTCATTACTGAAAAGTAATAAGTACTTGCTGAGAAAGTTTTAAACGACGAAAGTTTGAAAAGACTATTCACCCCCCCCCCCTCTAGTCTTTTCTTGTTGTTTAAAGGGACCAACAAGTGGTATCAGAGAAGGAGGTTCTTTAGCCTTCTGCACTGAACCTAGATCCCCTTAAGTGCTTTCCGTAAATCACTTTCACTTGATCAGTTTGGTAGTGCTTTGCTGACAGGATGTCCTTAGGAGATGCTCCCTTGCTGAAGCTGGAAAATTACGAGAAATGGCGAAACAACATGATGTTACATCTTGAGGCCATTAGTGATGAGATGGTCACCGTCATTAATGAAGGACCTATCAAAATCACCAAGGTTGTAAGGAGTTTCCCTCACAGAACCACTGAAGCTGGAAAGGAAACCATCCAAGGCGAACCTTCAGATACTGTTGTGCCAAAACCAAGAGAGGAATGGACTTCTGACGAAGCTAAGAGATTCCGTCTTGATGGCCAAGCAAGAAACATCATCATCAGATCAACTTCGGATACCATACAGTGCAAACTGTGGGGTGCTAAGACTGCTAAGGAGGCTTGGAAAATGGTTCAAGATCTTTGTGCTGGATCTGACAAGACCAAGGAAAACAAACTTGAAGTACTTAAGCTGAAGTTTCAAAACTTTAAGCAAGGTGCTAACGAGTCACTGGAAGACTTGGACTTCAGATTCACAACTCTTGTTAGTGAAATGGCAGCGCTGGGTGTTGGAAATTTTTATTCAGATTCTGAGAAAGTGAAAACTATCATCAGGAGTTTGAATCAAGAATGGATCCATACTCAGAATTTCTATTACAATCAAGGAATGCCTGACATTACACCAACTGAGTTGTTCTCTCATCTTGCTACTGTCAACTATGAGACAAAGCAAAGAGAAAATGTGTTTGCTGAAAAATCGCAAAACATTGCTCTTGCTGCAAAGCCGTCATCTTCTGAAAAGAAGAATGATAAAGAGCCTGCTGATGAAAATGCTTTAGTTGTTAAAAACATGAAGAAATTCATCAGTAAGGAACTTGAAAGGCGAAAAGCAAAAGAGAAGCTGAAAAAGCATCTTGGTAATAACTACCATAAGTACAAGAATGATACTAGCTCGCTGAACAAGCAAGCTCAGCAAGCTACATCATCAGAAGAGCCAGCAGTTGGAAATGATCTATGTTTTTACTGCAAAAAGTCTGGACACTTCAAAGCAAATTGCCCCTTGCTGAAAGGCAAATCTGCTGAAAGAAGAAGAAGTTCAAAAGAGCTTTCATTGCTGAAGAAAAGAAGAAGCTTCAAGCAAAAATCGATGCATTATGCATTGAGACAAGCTCCGAGGACAGTGAGGATGAAAGTTCAGACACCGACGATGAGGAAGCCACTCTAGACGTAGAGATTGGCAAAGAAGTGTGTGGAATAGCTATGGAAGCTTATCCAGACGTGTCGAACTACGAATTTTGCCTCATGGCCGGTCAGGTAAATGATTCTACCTCTGACTCTGATTCAGAAAGTGAAGACGAGATTGACCTTGACAAGATTCAAGGAGAAATCGAAAGATTTGAGAAAACTCTCAGCAAACAGCAAGAAAAACTTCAACTTGCTGAAACTCTGACCAAGCAAACTACTGAAAAGTACGTTTTGCTGAAGGAAGAGACAGAAGAAAAGGATGCTGAAATAAGGCGTCTTAAGAAGTTGATTGCTGAGGCTGCAGAGAAAAATTCTCAAATGGCGTTAGAATTAGAAGAGTATCAGTCTTCAATTCTAAAGTTACTTGCTGAAATACAAGAAATGAAAAAGATGAAAATCAATTTCAAATCTTATGTGGAAGCAAGTAATACGCTGACTGAACTAAACTCTTATTTGAGAGATCCATCTCAGAAAGAAGGTTTAGGAGCAACGTGTGAAGGTGATAAACTAGAAATCTTGAGAAAAGATAAATCACCTATCTCCTTTGTACGTGCTACTGATAGTAGTCCACCAGTGATCTATCAGTTTGGTCAAACTAAAGTTGCTGAAACATGCAATCAAGTACCTATGACCATAAAGCCCGCTGTTGCTGCTCAAAGTAACAAGACTTTAAAAGGAAAACAGGTTGCTGTGAAGCAAACTGGAAAGAAAAAGAATGCCGTGAAGCATTTCGCCAAACAAGTTGCTGAAAAGCAAGTTGTTAAGTCTAAAGGCAAGATTACCAAAAGTAATCAGAAGTCCTTTGCTGACAAACCTGAATCAAGTAAGGTTGCTGATGCTAAAGCTCAGCATTCTCCGAAGAGTGGACTCGGTTTCAAAACCAAGCAAAGTCAACTCTTTCATGAGTATAAGCAAAGTCAGCAAAGATACTTCAAAGAGATGAAGAAAACCAAGCCTAAGAGTTCTGAAAAGACTCCTAATGCTAGGACTAGAAGGAACCTTGCTAGAAAAGAACTTACTGAAAAGTATGTTCAGCAAAAAGGTCAACAGAGCAAGACACCACATCAGAAAGTGGATTTGACCAGCACGAGTCAAAAGTCTTTTAGCTCAAAACCTCCTAGTTCCTCAGCAAGTAGAAAACAAGTCAAAGTTGAAAAACTTCAGACTTGGGTTTCCACTGGACACATTCTTGAACATGTTAATGGACATCCATCAATGGATAATTAACTTGTTTGCTCTTGATTGTGCAGACTACAGCCACGGAGACAAACGATGCAATCTGGCACTTTGATAGTGGTTGTGGAAAGCACATGACGGGCAACAAGAATAACCTTATAAACTATAGACGGTGGTCTAAAGGTCCAACAATAAGGTTTGCTGGTGGAGGCTCCGGATCTACAAATGGCTTTGGTGATGTGAAGTTGGGATGCATAACCATTTCTGGAGTTCTTTATGTCAAAAATCTTAAGTTTAACCTTTTCAGCATGAGTCAGTTTGTTGATAAAGGATACTTCATCGAAATAAAAAGTGATGAATGTAAACTTGTAGACTTTGAGACTAAAAGGTTATAATGATTGCAAGAAGATCAGGAGGCTTGTACACCGTTGATTGGTCTTCAGAAAACATTGAAAAATGCCTTGTCTCAGATCATGATTGCCTTGCTGAAAAAGCATGGTTATGGCATAAACGAACAAGTCATCTAAACTTCAAGACGCTGAATAAGCTGTCTAAAAAGGCACTTGTAGTTGGATTACCTAAGGTTACTTTTAAGAAGGATGGTGTTTGCAATGCATGTCAGCAAGGAAAGCAAACCAAATCTTCTTTCAAGAACAAGGCAGTATCGTCAACTACAAAACCTTTACAACTCTTACACATGGACTTGTTTGAATCTTCTTCAACAAGCTATGCTGGTAAGAAGTATGGTCTAGTCGTGGTAGATGACTATTCAAGGTTCACTTGGGTAGTATTCATCAAACACAAATCTGAAACCAAGACTGAATTACCTAACTTGCTGAATAAGCTTGAAGTCATGAAAAATGACAAGGTAAGAGTCATAAGGACAGACCATGGTACTGAGTTTGTAAACCAGTACATAACTGAATATTGTACCTCAAAAGGTATCCAACATCAGTTATCCTCAGTAAGGACACCACAGCAAAATGGTGTTGCTGAACGGAAGAATCGTACCCTGAAGGAAGCCGCAAGAACAATGCTTGCTGACACTGAAATAAGTGAGGCTTACTGGGTTGAAACGATTAATACCGCCTGCTATACTCAGAATAGATGTTTGATTACTAAGGAATACAACAAAACTCCTTATGAATTATTTGTTGGAAGACCTCCTAACATCACTCATCTAAGAGTATTTGGTTGCAAGTGTTTCGTTCTTAACAATGGTAGAGAGTACCTAAGAACATTTCAACCAAAGGCAGACGAAGCGATATTTCTTGGCTACTCCTTGCATAGTAAAGCTTACAGAGTTTACAACAAAAGGCACAAAAGATTGAAGAATCTGTGCATGTTGTATTCTACGAAAAGACGCAAGGTGTGCCTGCTGAAGAAGAAATATCAGAATGTATGAAAAAGCTAATCATACATGAGCAAAGAACTGAATCTGACGCTAGGCAATTCAAGTCAAATGAACTAAATGATGATTCTGACAATGATTCTCCTCCCCCGAGTCATGACAAGATGAATGTAGTTCATGACAAAGAATTTCCAGCAAAAGATGCGGTTGCTCCGGAAGTTGCTGAAATTACGCAATCTCTAGTGCCTGCTGATGAAATACCTCTTTCCAGCAATGCTGAACAAGCAGTTGCTGACGAACAATTCTCAGCAGAGACACAAATTCCCAGTAGTACTGAACAAGTACATACTGAAGAGTCACATACTGATGAGCAAACGTATCCTGATCCAACAAACAGGAAACCTGTTAATAAATGGATTAGAGATCATCCCTCTACGGATATGATTGGCGATATTAATAAACGCCAAGTGACTAGATCCAAAGCTACTCAAGGACTTGCTGAAGAAGCAACTGTCGTTGAAGTAGAATCTTTATTCTCTTGCTTTGTATCAGAAATTGAACCTAAAACCATAGAAGAAGCTTTGAAGCATTCTGAATGGATAAAGGCAATGCAAGAAGAATTGGATCAATTTGAAAGAAACAAAGTCTGGAAACTTGTGCCACTTGCTGAAATAAGAAAGCTATTGGTACAAAGTGGGTGTTCAGAAACAAGCTGAGCGAGTCTGGTGAAGTAACAAGAAACAAAGCACGCTTAGTTGCTCAAGGTTACTGTCAGACTGAAGGATTGGACTATGATGAGTCTTACGCTCCAGTTGCAAGATTGGACGCAATTAGGCTTTTCTTGGCCTTTGCTGCTCACAATGACTTCATTGTTTACCAAATGGATGTTAAGAGTGCATTCTTAAATGGTGAACTTGCTGAAGAAGTCTACCTAGAACAACCCCCGGCTTTGAACTTCCCTCAGAAACCAAGATGGTATATAAGCTTCAGAAAGTTGTATATGGTCTAAAGCAAGCACCAAGAGCATGGTATGATACCTTAGCTAAGTTCTTGCTGGAAAATGGTTTCAAGAAAGGTGAAGTTGACAAAACTCTTTTTACCATGAACCATGATGGTAAATTATCTTAGTTCAAGTTTATGTGGATGACATAATTTTTGGATCTAAGGACAAGCAACTTTGTGATGATTTTGCCAAACTCATGACTAATAAGTTTGAAATGAGTATGATGGGAAAATTGAATTATTTCCTAGGATTGCAAGTCAAGCAACTCAAAGATGGAATATTCATAAATCAAGCAAAGTATGCGAAAGAAATGCTCATAAAGTTTAGGATCAAAGAGGATGAGAAACCTGAAAAGATCCCTATGAGTGTTGGTACCAAATTGGGCTATACTAAAGAGGACAAAAGTGTTGAAGAACACAAGTATAGGAAGCTCATTGGTTCCTTGTTGTATTTAACAGCAAGTAGACCTGACATTCAGTATGCTGTTGTGTGTGTGCAAGATTCCAATCTGATCCAAGAGAATCACACTACAAAAAGGCAATTAAAATACTGAAATATGTTAAAGGTACAGTCAATGTTGGATTATGGTATCCTAAAGATTCTGGACTTGAATTGGTTGGCTATTCTGATGCTGATCATGGTGGATCAACTCTTGATAGAAAAAGTACCTCTGGAACTTGTCAGTTTTTGGGTACTAGATTAATATCATGGTTCAGCAAGAAGCAAACATGTGTCGCCAATTCATCTACTGAATCTGAATACATTGCAGCTGGTTGTTGCACAGCTCAATCCTATGGATTCAGCAACAATTAAGAGATTATGGTATTTCTGCAAAGAAAACACCAATCTTTTGTGATAATACAAGTGCTATTGCAATTACGCAAATCCTAAGTTTCACTCTAGGACCAAGCACATTGATATTAGACATCATTTCATTAGAGATCATGTGGAAAAGGTGATATGAGGTTGTGAAAGTAGGTACTGAAGATCAGCTTGCTGACATCTTTACCAAGCCCCTACCGGATAATAGGTTCGCAATGTTAAGGTATAACCTTGGATTGATTGAACTACCTCAGTAAAGGAAACACTTGGCAGAATGCTGAAACAGGTATTCAGCAAGCCAAAGTATTTCTGTCCGAAAAGACCAAGTCACTGATTTCTTCTAAGAAATGATAAGTCACAACATGTTTGCTGAAACAGGCATTCAACAAGTAATTCCTTCAAAACAGGTATTTGTTAGGAAACTTGACCATTTGCTGAGACAGGTACTCAATAAGTAAAAGAACTTAAGGATTGCTGAGACGGGTACTCAGGCAATCAAAAGATACTGAAACAGGTATTCAAGTATCAAAGGAATTTTCTGAGACGGGAACTCAGAAAAAGAGCAAAAGCTCATCTCTCAGATTTCACCAATGGATGTCTCAAGTACAAAAGAATTTACTGATACGGGAAGTCAGAAATATCTTTAAACTTAGAAAGTATGAGATATCTAAGTAAGGGGGAATTTCAGCAAGCATCCAGATTGTTAATTCAAACTCGCTGAAAAGATTCTTGTCTATTTCAGCAAGCAATCTATCCCTTATTACTCGGTAAAATCAATTTGTGACGTTAAGCTGGCACAGATAAACTCGCAATAAATCATGACATGAAATTCAATCGTGGCCATTGATTAAAAGGAGTTATTAATCTAACGGCTAACAAAACAAAGAGAGAGAGTGCTCTGACGGTTTTAGTTAGTGGGCCACTACGCATTCAATGCAAAGGCTCCACTATCTCCAGTGTTTCTCTGTTTTACCCTTGCTGAGAACTCAAATCGATTGAGTTTCTCACACACCAGAGACACTATATAAAGAAGGAGTTAGAGAAATGACAAAATTCTTTAACTCACATTTCCTTTCTCTGCAATTTCTAGCCTGAAACTACTGTACCTCCGGTCAAAAAGCAAACTATCTTTTTCGTACAATTTCTTGCTCTATATAAAGAAATGGCTCCCAAGAGACAGTCATCTAAGTCCTCAAAATCGTCAAAGGTTGACAGTGCTGAAACACGCACTGCTCCGGTGACTGCTCCGGTGACTTCTCTGACCAAAACACAGCGAAAGTTGTGTTGAAAAACGACCGAATCACTGAAAACCTATGCCTCCGTCATATCTTGACACTGCAAAGTGTGAGATGTTGATGCAATGGGGAGGATTTGCAAAAGAAAAGTACATTAGGTACTTTTATGAACAAGAACTTGATGACCAAAATGAAGAGGCGCTTGAGTTCATCAAGCAGCAAGGCCTCATGAACTTTATCTCTGCTCGCACTAAGCAAGTGAGCATGATTGATACTATGGAGTTCTACAACAATGCAGAAATCCAGTCCCTTACAGACAGTAATGGAGTCACTGAAAAAGTGATCCTTACTTATGTTCAGAACACGCAAATCGTCCTGAAATGGACTGATTTAGCGGAGATTTTTCAGATTCCAACCACTGGAACTGAAGATGACGTCACTGCCACTGACGAAGAAATTGAAGCTTTCTACAGTGACGTCAGAAATGCAAAAATGAAGAAAGGCGAGATAGCTCCCGTGACTTGGACAAAGCACGTTAAGAGAAAGCATCTCTGCCTTCACTTGGTCTAGTAGCTCTGCTACTGATTAAAGTTCTTGACTCCCAAGTTGGAGGAATTGACCAAGTAGGCCTGAGAAGATGGCCATTGCTGATGCATATCTATGAAATAAATCGGAACTTAACTGGGCTAAGTACATTTTCAACAGGCTTGTTGATTGTGTTACTAAGTTTAAGGTAAAGGTAGAAGACAACAAGGTCTCACCTTCCTTTCCAGTTATGTATGGAATCAAGATATGCTATATCCTTGAACATTTCAGGATTCAGCTAAGAAACCCATTGCCAATCAAGAAATCTGTGTGCAATGTGGGAAGATCTTTCTACAAGCAGAATGTACCTAAGATTGCTGGTAAGAAAACCAAGAAGACAACAACTGCAAATGTTGTCAGCACAAGCCAGCAAGAAAGGTATACAACAGCTGCAGATGTTACCACTCAGCAACTTAGAGATGAAACTGCTGTTGGTGGTGGTAACACAAATGAAACTGCTGTAGAAAATCAACAAGGTACGTGTACAAGAGCCGTTGCTGAAAATGCAACAATAGATGACTCTGGGAAACTGGAGAAATCTAAAAAGAAAAAGAGGAAAGCTGATGATGACACTCAGACTGCAGCGTCATCAGCAAATCCCGTACCTAAGAGGAAACGGACAAGTAACAAAAGAAAGAAGACACTGGCTTCTCAGTCAGTCCCCAATGTCCAAGACTCCTCAGTCAATTCCCAGACAAATGCTGAAACGCATTTGCCAGTAGATGTTGCTGAAATAATTACTGAAACATACATCAGCAATGTTGAAGTGTTGCGGAAGCCTTCAACAATCAACTTAACGTTGATAACTCTACTGAGAATAGACCCAAGGCAGTGGAAATGAAATTCCTGCCCAAGTCCCAGATATCTACTTTGTAGATAATCTAGATGATCAAACCATGGAACCAGTAAGCAACATTGCTGCTGATTTGCAAAGAGCGCATTTGCTGATGTTGCTGAACAAACGGTTGCTGAA
>CM051457.1:53290809-53320154 GCA_028274465.1 Plantago ovata
TCTTCAACAAGCTATGCTGGTAAGAAGTATGGTCTAGTCGTGGTAGATGACTATTCAAGATTCACTTGGGTAGTATTCATCACACAAAATCTGAAACCAAGACTGAAATACCTAACTTGCTGAATAAGCTTGAAGTCATGAAAAATGACAAGGTAAGAGTCATAAGGACAGACCATGGTACTGAGTTTGTAAACCAGTACATAACTGAATATTGTACCTCCAAAGGTATTCAACATCAGTTATCCTCAGTAAGGACACCACAGCAAAATGGTGTTGCTGAACGGAAGAATCGTACCCTGAAAGAAGCCGCAAGAACAATGCTTGCTGACACTGAAATAAGTGAGGCTTACTGGGTTGAAGCGATTAATACCGCCTGCTATACTCAGAATAGATGTTTGATTACTAAGGAATACAACAAAACTCCTTATGAATTGTTTGTTGGAAGACCTCCTAACATCACTCATCTAAGAGTATTTGGTTGCAAGTGTTTCGTTCTTAACAATGGTAGAGAATACCTAAGAACATTTCAACCAAAGGCAGACGAAGCGATATTTCTTGGCTACTCCTTGCATAGTAAAGCTTACAGAGTTTACAACAAAAAGGCACAAAAGATTGAAGAATCTGTGCATGTTGTATTCTACGAAAAGACACAAGGTGTGCCTGCTGAAGAAGAAATATCAGAATGTATGAAAAAGCTAATCATACATGAGCAAAGAACTGAATCTGATGCTAGGCAAATCAAGTCAATTGAACTAAATGATGATTCTGACAATGATTCTCCTCCCCCGAGTCATGACAAGATAATATAGTTCACGACAAAGAATTTCCAGCAAAAGATGCGGTTGCTCCGGAAGTTGCTGAAATTACGCAATCTCCAGTGCCTGCTGATGAAATATCTCAACCCAGCAATGCTGAACAAGCAGTTGCTGACGATCAAATCTCAGCAGAGACACAAATTCCCAGTAGTACTGAACAAGTACATACTGAAGAGTCACATGCTGATGAGCAAACATATCCTGATCCAACAAACAGGAAACCTGTTAATAAATGGATTAGAGATCATCCCTCTACGGATATGATTGGCGATATTAATAAACGCCAAGTGACTAGATCCAAAGCTACTCAAGGACTTGCTGAAGAAGCAACTGTCGTAGAAGTAGAATCTTTATTCTCTTGCTTTGTTTCAGAAATTGAACCTAAAACCATAGAAGAAGCTTTGAAGCATTCTGAATGGATAAAGGCAATGCAAGAAGAATTGGATCAATTTGAAAGAAACAAAGTCTGGAAACTTGTGCCACTTGCTGAAAATAAGAAAGCTATTGGTACAAAGTGGGTGTTCAGAAACAAGCTGAGCGAGTCTGGTGAAGTAACAAGAAACAAAGCACGCTTAGTTGCTCAAGGTTACTGTCAGACTGAAGGATTGGACTATGATGAGTCTTACGCTCCAGTTGCAAGATTGGATGCAATTAGGCTTTTCTTGGCCTTTGCTGCTCACAATGACTTCATTGTTTACCAAATGGATGTTAAGAGTGCATTCTTAAATGGTGAACTTGCTGAAGAAGTCTACCTAGAACAACCCCCTGGCTTTGAACTTCCCTCAGAAACCAAGATGGTATATAAGCTTCAGAAAGCTGTATATGGTCTAAAGCAAGCACCAAGAGCATGGTATGATACCTTAGCTAAGTTCTTGCTGGAAAATGGTTTCAAGAAAGGTGAAGTTGACAAAACTCTTTTTACCATGAACCATGATGGTAAATTAATCTTAGTTCAAATTTATGTGGATGACATAATTTTTGGATCTAAGGACAAGCAACTTTGTGATGATTTTGCCAAACTCATGACAAATAAGTTTGAAATGAGTATGATGGGAAAATTGAATTATTTCCTAGGGTTGCAAGTCAAGCAACTCAAAGATGGAATATTCATAAATCAAGCAAAGTATGCGAAAGAAATGCTCATAAAGTTTAGGATCAAAGAGGATGAAAAACCTGAAAAGATCCCTATGAGTGTTGGTACCAAATTGGGCTATACTAAAGAGGACAAAAGTGTTGAAGAACACAAGTATAGGAAGCTCATTGGTTCCTTGTTGTATTTAACAGCAAGTAGACCTGACATTCAGTATGCTGTTTGTGTGTGTGCAAGATTCCAATCGGATCCAAGAGAATCACACTACAAAAAGGCAATTAAAATACTGAAATATGTTAAAGGTACAGTCAATGTTGGATTATGGTATCCAAAAGATTCTGGACTTGAATTGGTTGGCTATTCTGATGCTGATCATGGTGGATCAACTCTTGATAGAAAAAGTACCTCTGGAACTTGTCAGTTTTTGGGTACTAGATTAATATCATGGTTCAGCAAGAAGCAAACGTGTGTCGCCAATTCATCTACTGAATCTGAATACATTGCAGCTGGTTGTTGCACAGCTCAAATCCTATGGATTCAGCAACAATTAAGAGATTATGGTATTTCTGCAAAGAAAACACCAATCTTTTGTGATAATACAAGTGCTATTGCAATTACGCAAAATCCTAAGTTTCACTCTAGGACCAAGCACATTGATATTAGACATCATTTCATTAGAGATCATGTGGAAAAAGGTGATATTGAGGTTGTGAAAGTAGGTACTGAAGATCAGCTTGCTGACATCTTTACCAAGCCCCTACCGGATAATAGGTTCGCAATGCTAAGGTATAACCTTGGATTGATTGAACTACCTCAATAAAGGATACACTTGGCAGAATGCTGAAACAGGTATTCAGCAAGCCAAAGTATTCCTGTCCAAAAGACCAAGTCACTGATTTCTTCTAAGAAATGATAAGTCACAACATGATTGCTGAAACAGGCATTCAGCAAGTAATTCCTTCAAAACAGGTATTTGTTAGGAAACTTGATCACTTGCTGAGACAGGAACTCAGTAAGTGAAAGAACTTAAGGATTGCTGAGACGGGTACTCAGACAATCAAAAGATACTGAAACAGGTATTCAAGTATCAAAGGAATTTTCTGAGACGGGAATTCAGAAAAAGAGCAAAAGCTCATCTCTCAGATTTTACCAAAGGATGTCTCAAGTACAAAAGAATTTACTGATACGGGAAATCAGAAATATCTTTTAAACTTAGAAAATATGAGATATCTAAGTAAGGGGGAACTTTCAGCAAGTATCTAGATTGTTAATTCAAACTCGCTGAAAAGATTCTTGTCTATTTCAGCAAGCAATCTATCCCTTATTACTCGGTAAAATCAATTTGTGACGTTAAGCTGGCACAGATAAACTCGCAATAAATCATGACATGAAATTCAATCGTGGCCATTGATTAAAAGGAGTTATTAATCTAACGGCTAACAAAACAAAGAGAGAGAGTGCTCTGACGGTTTTAGTTAGTGGGCCACTACGCATTCAATGCAAAGGCTCCACTATCTCCAGTGTTTCTCTGTTTTACCCTTGCTGAGAACTCAAAACGATTGAGTTTCTCACACACCAGAGACACTATATAAAGAAGGAGTTAGAGAAATGACAAAATTCTTTAACTCACATTTCCTTTCTCTGCAATTTCTAGCCTGAAACTACTGTACCTCCGATCAAAAAGCAAACTATCTTTTTCGTACAATTTCTTGCTCTATATAAAGAAATGGCTCCCAAGAGACAGTCATCAAAGTCCTCAAAATCGTCAAAGGTTGACAGTGCTGAAACGCACTACTCCGGTGACTGCTCCGGTGACTTCTCTGACCCAAAACACAGCGAAAGTTGTGTTGAAAAACGATCGAATCACCGAAAAACCTATGCCTCCGTCATATCTTGACACTGCAAAGTGTGAGATGTTGATGCAATGGGGAGGATTTGCAAAAGAAAAGTACATTCGTTACTTTTATGAACAAGAACTTGACGACCAAAATGAAGAGGCGCTTGAGTTCATCAAGCAGCAAGGCCTCATGAACTTTATCTCTGCTCGCACTAAGCAAGTGAGCATGATTGATACTATGGAGTTCTACAACAATGCAGAAATCCAGTCCCTTACAGACAGTAATGGAGTCACTGAAAAGTGATCCTTACTTATGTTCAGAACACGCAAATCGTCCTGAAATGGACTGATTTAGCGGAGATTTTTCAGATTCCAACCACTGGAACTGAAGATGACGTCACTGCCACTGACGAAGAAATTGAAGCTTTCTACAGTGACGTCAGAAATACAAAAATGAAGAAAGAAGAGATAGCTCCCGTGACTTGGACAAAGCACGTTAAGAGAAAGCATCTTTGTCCTTCACTTGGTCTAGTAGCTCTGCTACTGATTAAAGTTCTTGACTCCCAAGTTGGAGGAATTGACCAAGTAGGCCTGAGAAGATGGCCATTGCTGATGCATATCTATGCAAATAAATCGGAACTTAACTGGGCTAAGTACATTTTCAACAGGCTTGTTGATTGTGTTACTAAGTTTAAGGTAAAGGTAGAAGACAACAAGGTCTCACCTTCCTTTCCAGTTATGTATGGAATCAAGATATGCTATATCCTTGAACATTTCAGGATTCAGCTAAGAAACCCATTGCCAATCAAGAAATCTGTGTGCAATGTGGGAAGATCTTTCTACAAGCAGAACGTACCTAAGATTGCTGGTAAGAAAACCAAGAAGACAACAATTGCAAATGTTGTCAGCACAAGCCAGCAAGAAAGGTATACAACAGCTGCAGATGTTACCACTCAGCAACTTAGAGATGAAACTGCTGTTGGAGGTGGTAACACAAATGAAACTGCTGTAGAAAATCAACAAGGTACGTGTACAAGAGCCGTTGCTGAAAATGCAACCATAGATGACTCTGGGAAACTAGAGAAATCTAAAAAGAAAAAGAGGAAAGCTGATGATGACACTCAGACTGCAGCGTCATCAGCAAATCCCGTACCTAAGAGGAAACGGACAAGTAACAAAAGAAAGAAAACACTGGCTTCTCAGTCAGTCCCCAATGTCCAAGACTCCTCAGTCAATTCCCAGACAAATGCTGAAACGCATTTGCCAGTAGATGTTGCTGAGATAATTACTGAAACATACATCAGCAATGTTGAAGTGTTTGCGGAAGCCTTCAACAATCAACTTAACGTTGATAACTCTACTGAGAATAGACCACAAGGCAGTGGAAATGAAATTCCTGCCCAAGTCCCAGATATCTACTTTGTAGATAATCTAGATGATCAAACCATGGAACCAGTAAGCAACATTGCTGCTGATTTGCAAAGAGCGGCATTTGCTGATGTTGCTGAACAAACGGTTGCTGAACAAGCAACTCATCAAGTTGCTGAAGCCCAGCTTGCTGATGGACCAGTTGCTGAGAAAGCAATGGTACCAGTTCCTGAAGCTGCTGAAACTCAAGAAGCATCATTCAAAGACGCATCTCTTGATGCTGAGAATGCTGGCCCAAGTTCACCCAAGACTTCAATTGACAAAGTCCAGCTTGTACTGGAAGATTTAAGCAAACAAATGGAGTTGGAGATTGAAGAATCATCCAACAAGTCAATTGAACTCTTCATGACAAGCAGTGAGCTTAAAGGTCAAGTTGCTTCTGCTCAACTTGTCAATTCAGAGACAAGGGAGATTGCTGAAACCGCACAGCTTTCTCAGTTAGAGCAAACTCAGAAGTCTGCTGAAGAAACAGTCCAAGAAGCTGAAGAAACTGTTAATGCTGAAAGGACTGAGCCACAACCTGTCCTTCCTCAGCAGGTAGTTAATACAACCATCAGTAAATCTTCAAATTCTGAAACTTATTCTTTTGCTAATATTATACTATCTCTACAGACTTCTCAAGATACAAGTTAGATGGTTGCTGAAGCCTCTGCACCAGAACCAACACTCCCTGCTCAGCAGGTAGTTAATAATTTTGGTATAAAAACTAAGTTTGACAGCTTAGTACTTGTGTCTAATTTTAATTTATTTCAGGATGAACAAATGGAGGATGCTACCCCAGCTCCTCATGGAATGGAAATTGTACTACATGAGCTTGCTGACTCTCAGCAGGTAAATCATGATTCAAATTTAAACTCTAAAACAATTCTCCAAACCAATCCTGATCTAAATAAAATTCTTTTTCAGGCTCAAACGGAGACCACTAAAGTGGTACTCATCACTGAAGATCAGCAAGAAAGTTCTGAAGAACTTTACTTGAGCTTCAAGAGGACAACTTTGTCTAGAGTTGCTAAGTCCGTCAGCAACTGGCAAAGATATAGGCGAATGGACTTCTCAGATCTTCACCTTCATCTCTCAAATGAGAAAAAGAGATCTTCACTGCTGAAGCTCGAAACATTTGTCCACTCCATACTTCCGGAAAAAATGACATATTCTCAGCAAATGAGTTCAAATCTGATTGCTCAAATCAGAGAGAATATGAAGGCCAAATTTAAGAGTGCCTCTCCAGCTGAACAAGCTGTGATGCTCAAAGGCTCATTCGTTCCTGTGGTGGCTGATCCCCACAAATTAACTGAGGAAGAGGAAGTGACAAGTGTTGCTTTGTACAAGCACGTTGAGCTAGTCATTTTGACAGATGATGAAGAAGAAGAAGAAGATGAGAACATTCCCACTGATCCAAGTGATGATGAAGGGAAAGATTCTAAGGACAAAAGGATGACGATGATGACAATCAAGGTCCAAGTCCTGGTGCTGGTGGATTGAAGTTAACAGTTGCTGAAAATACTCAATCTGACAATCAGCAAGCTGAACAACAACAATCTCAGCAAGAATCTCAACCTCCTCCTGCTGCTGCTGAAAATCACGCACCTGTACAAGGTGCTGATACTGAAGAAGAATACGCCAGAAAAAGGGCTGCCTTGAAAAATGGCAAAAGTCCAGTTTCTGATGCCAAGGTTACTGAAGAAAACCTTGAAGATGAGGATGAAGAAGATGAAGATTACCAACGAGCTTTACAAAATAGTCTCGTGATCCATGCAAGGCATACGCAGGATCTGGAAATTGGTGAATCTTCAAGACCAAAATCAAAGGAAGTTCCATCCCTTCCACTTACTACTGGCGCAACTCCAGTTGTTGAGTCTCAAACGTTTCCTTCAGCAACTACTCAATTAAAACTAACTATTGGCGAAACTCCAGTAATTGAGCCCCAAACTCAATTGAAACAACTATCTACTGGTGAAACTCCAGTCGTTGAGTCTGAAGCGTTGCCATCAGCAACCACTCAACAAAAAGGAAGTGAAGCTACTGACAAAGGCTCCAAAGTCGCTCAACTTGATGAATCTGAGGATGATGACGACTTGTCAGAAAATGAAAATGAACAATCCAAGCGAGACCCAAAAGTCGTTCAGATTCCTCCTCCCAATTATCTAAGCTATGAAGGAGATTCATTAAGGGCTGAGTTGCTTTTACAAGATGATCAGTTTGCTACTGAACTTAAGGCTCACTCCTTGACACCTAATTTAGTGCCGTTCCCAAGAGTTGAGGAGTTTACTCCCAGAATTCTCGCACTAAAGAAAGTCCATGAAGCCTGCAAAGCTGAAGATGAGGCATTGCTTGCTGAGAGCCCACTTGACATTGGTAAAATATTGGCTACGGTGCTGAGACGCACTACAACTTTAACCATAGCTCAGAAAGACATCAGTCTTTATCACCAGAGCTATGAAGAAGATGTAAGTCAAGCTCTCTTACTGGCAAAAAGTGCTCTTGTCAAAGCTCAGACTATTATGGATGAGAAGGCCGCAACAGAGAAAAGACATGAAGAGAACATGATGAATATTCAAAAAGAGTTAGCAACAATGAACTCTGATCAACAAGAAATCATCATGAAGTATAACAGTCTCAACACTCTTGCTGAAAATTGCAATGAGTTTTATTCTCTGCACATCACTCCGATGTTGCAATCCATGTCTAAGGGGGAAAAGAAGACTAGAAAAAGCAATCAAACCCCTCCTACTCCTGCTGATGTTGTGCCACTTCCACTAGAACCTCTTGCTGAAAGAGAGCAAAGTTCTAAAAGACAAGCAGAAACTGAGTTAAATTCAGCAAGTACCAAAAAGAGAAAAACCGCTGCTGAAACTCAAGATTTCTGTCACAATGAAAGTCATCACAATCTGAATGAAGATGATGAAGAAGATGATGACAATCAAACAATAGCTCAAGCCATAAGAGCTAGACCCTTAACAGCCATAACTCCGTCTGGCCACTCAAGGCATTTTTCGTCTGACTCTTCAGCAAGAGATCAAGACAATGCTAAAACAAGAAGAAGAAGGCAAAGACAGGAAGAGAAAAGGCTGGCCAACATTGCTATTGGCTCCGGCATTGAATATACAAAGACCAACAATGATGAAACCACTCAGAATGTGATCAGAAACATTCATGGTTGTTGGATCTTAAAGCTGGAAGATTTGTTGGTAAATGAGTTCTTTCCTACAGCCTGCTTGAATCAAATGTTCAAATGGATTGAACTCAAGGTCCAAAAGAAGCAAAGGGAAGAATCCCTCCCAAGAAACATTGCTAAGAGATGGTTGAATCTTGAGGTTTATGTAAGAAGAGTTGCCATTGGTAAGACATTTAGACAAGAACCAGATATAGTCAAACCACCTGGCATCGCTTTCTATGCTGACCCGGTAACAAAGAAACCTAAGAAGAAACTTGGATTGATTCCTTATGAGTACTTCTATCTGACTGCTCAGGATCAAGAAGATGATATTCTCTGGTTAAGAAAGATTCACCCAAGAAACATTTCAGATACACAACTTCTCCATGCCAGCAATTGGGGTATGCATTTGTGGGTTGTTAACTACATGGAAATGAATGCTGAAAAGCATCATCATACTGCCTGCAAAAATGCAAGAATTCTTCAACTACAAGTCCGTAGGCTACTGGAAAACTACGAAAAGGATTGTGTTGAATTCACTGCACTTGCTGAGAAGAGTGTAAAAGAGATTTTGAGAAAATCCTCTGAAAGAGCTTAAGTCCCTGCAATGGTTTTTCTTGTAAAAGTTTTTGTTTGCTGATTCGTTGTTATCTATGCTTTCTTGTAAACTTCCATTTGATAACTTTCAGCAATGAATTCTTTTTGACTCTTATTGGTTTTTGATTATGCAACTTACTTATGCTTACTGTTTATTTATTCAAGTATGCTTGCATTAATCATCTGATTTATTCAACATCAGAAACCTCTAAAAGGGTAACAATTAATTTAGCCATGGATTGCTAACATCAAAAAGGGGGAAATTTGTTAGGAAACTTGTAATTTTGATGAGCAATTAACCATGCTAAATTAAGAACAGTCCAGTAACTAGTACTCTTAAGGTCCATAGAATTTTAGAATTTTAAGGACATTGTAAAAGAGGAACGTTTGCTGATGACTTAGATAGGTGTTAGATAAGTTGTGGATGACGTACTTTAATTTCTGTGTAGAAATTAATCTATTGACACTTTAGCGTATGATGTATTTTATTTTCTGAAAAGAAAATATCTTATTGATGCTTAGCTTTGATTTTCTGAAAAGAAAATGACCTATTGAAGTATTTGCTGAAGATGTATTTTGTTTATTACAAACAAATTATTGAAGCAAATAAGAAACCGGTCAGAATCTTGAAGACTTTTGAAGATCTGAAGACTTGAAGACTTGAAGACTTGAAGATTGCTGAAGACTGGTAAGGCACGTGTTGTTCAGAAAGTGAAATTTTCAGCAACGGCATTGCATAAGTGAAAATCTGAAAGACAGAGTAGGTTGTGCTTGCTGAAACTGAGAATGAACACTTGCTGATGAACATATGTGACCTCTTGCTGAATGTACGTGAATTTGCGCTCTAATGTTACTGTTTGAATTCTATTCAAAGGTGAATTTAATGCAAAGCTTACACACAAAGGACATGAAGACTAGAAGACAAACAAAGGTTGCTGCTGAAAGTACAAAAGCAAGATAGTGACATGTTAAGGAACAAAAGCCTTAGGATTTGAAATTCAAACGGCTCCTTACTTGCACTATAAATAGAGGTCATCCGGCAAAGAGTTGAAGTGTGTCAACAACGTGATCAAACTCTCACTTGTGCTTAAAACTCACAAACCTTCAAACTCTCTTACTGCCATTGATCCGTTCCAAGACTTAAAGCTTGAAAAAACTACTTGTGAAGAAGTAGAACAAACTCGGCTAAGAAATTAGTTAAGTGTTCTTTCTTTCGAACAAGAACAAGTCTTGACACCAGAAACAATCAAACTTGTTTACTGCAAAGTATTCAAAGTTGTGTTTCTTAGATTACTTGTTGTAACTAAATAAGTTATAATTAAGTTATCTCACCCCAAAACTCTCTAACTGAAAATACACCCTTTCAGGCGTGATATTCAGGGGGAACTTAATCAAGCATAGTTTTGCTGATTATAAGTACCAAGTTTGGTGGAGAACAAGGTTGAGTTCTCTAGTTTAGGTTGGAGACAAAGCAAGTGTGCTTTGGTTTCTGTTGAATCGCTTTAGATAGGAGATTGTAAGGAACCTCAATCATATCTTAGTGGATTCAGTCCTAGAAAGGACAAAGTGGATTAGTTGGGAGATTACGCCACTCTCAGATACCACTCTAAAAGCGTTTGTGTGATTTACTTACTGCATTTAGCTTTCAGCAAATTAGTTCTGTTTGTACACAGTCACTCACATCACTTGCTGAAACACCTTACTTGCTGAAAAAGCACTTATTGTTTCAAAGACTTCCGCTCTCTGATTTTAAGTATCAGCAAACCGAGTTACTGGAAAGTAACTTACGATTGCTGAGAAAGTTAAGTATCAGCAACCTCATTACTGAAAAGTAATAAGTACTTGCTGAGAAAGTTTTAAACGACGAAAGTTTGAAAAGACTATTCACCCCCCCCCCCTCTAGTCTTTTCTTGTTGTTTAAAGGGACCAACACAAATGAGTCACTAGAAGACTTGGACTTCAGATTCACAACTCTAGTAAGTGAGATGGCTGCCTTAGGGGTTGGAAATCTTTACTCAGATTCTGAGAAGGTGAAAACCATTATCAGAAGTCTGAACCAAGAATGGATCCATACCCAGAATTTCTACTACAATCAAGGAATGCCAAACATCACACCTACAGAGTTGTTCTCTCATCTTGCTACTGTCAACTACGAGACAAAGCAAAGAGAAAATGTGTTTGCTGAATAATCGCAAAACATTGCTCTTGCTGCAAAGCCGTCATCTTCTGAAAAGACGAATGATAAAGAGCCCGCTGATGAAAATGCTTTAGTTGTTAAAAACATGAAGAAATTCATCAGTAAGGAACTTGAAAGGCGAAAAGCAAAAGAGAAGCTGAAAAAGCATCTTGGTAACAACTACCATAAATACAAGAATGAGGCTAGCTCACTAAACAAGCAGGCTCAGCAAGCAAATTCCTCTGAAGCACCAGCAGTTGGAAATGATCTCTGCTTTTACTGCAAAAAGCCTGGACACTTCAAAGCAAATTGTCCTTTGCTGAAAGGTAAATCTGTTGAAAAGAAGTAGAAGTTTAAAAGGGCTTTTATTGCTGAAGAAAAGAAGAAGCTTCAAGCAAAAATCGATGCGTTGTGCATTGATACCAGCTCTGAAGACAGCGAGGAAGAAAGCTCAGACACTGAAGATGAAGAAGCCACTCTTGACGTAGAGATTGGCAAGGAAGTTTGTGGAATAGCTATGGAAGCTTATCCAGATGTGTCAAACTACGAATTCTGCCTCATGGCCGGTCAGGTAAACAGTTCTACCTCTGACTCTGACTCAGAAAGTTAAGATGAGATTGACCTTGACAAAATTCAAGGAGACATCGAAAGATTTGAGAAAACTCTGAGCAAACAGCAAGAGAAACTACAGAATGCTGAAACTCTGACCAAGCAAACTACTGAAAAGTACGTATTGCTGAAGGAAGAGACAGAAAAGAAAGATGCTGAAATATTGCATCTCAAGAAGTTGATTGCTGAAGCTACAGAGAAGAATTCTCAGATGGCAATAGAATTGGAAGAATATCAGTCCTCAATTCTAAAGTTACTTGTTGAAATAAAAGAGATGAAAAAGATGAAAATCAATTTCAAATCTTATGCTGATGAAAGTAATACACTGACTGAACTAAACTATTATCTGAGAGATCCATCTCAGAAAGAAGGTTTAGGTTCAACGTATGAAGGTGATGACGTAATAATCTTGAGTAAAGACAAATCACCAATTACCTTGGTACGTGCAACTGATAGTGGTCAACCATAACTCTATCAGATTGGTCAAACTAAGGTTGTTGAAAAATGCAATCAAGTACCTACGACCGTAAAGCCCGCTGTTGCCACTCAAAGTAACAAGACTTTAAAAGGAAAACAGGTTGCTGAAAAGCAAACCGTAAAGAAAAAGGATGTTGTAAAGCATTCCGCCAAACAAGCTACTGAAAAGCAATTTGTTAAGTCAAAAGGCAAGATTACTAAAAGTAATCAGAAGACCTTTGCTGACAAACCTGAATCAAGTAAGGTTGCTGAGACAAAAGCTCAACATTCTCCAAAAAGTGGACTCGGTTTCAAAACCAAGCAAAGTCAACTTTTTCATGAGTGTAAGCAAAGTCAACAAAGATACTTCAAAGAGATGAACAAAACCAAGCCTAAGAGTTCTGACAAGACTCAAAACGCTAGGGCTAGAAGGAACCTTGCTAGAAAAGAACTTACTGAAAAGTATGTTCAACAAAAAGGTCAACCGAGCAAGACACCACATCAGAAAGTGGATTTGATCAGCACGAATCAAAAGTCTTTCGGCTCAAAACCTCCTAGTTCATCAGCAAGTAGAAAACAAGTCAAAGTTGAAAAACTTAAGACTTGGGTTTCCAGTGGACGCATTCCTGAACATGTTAATGGACATCCAATATTGGATAATTAACTTGTTTGCTCTTGATTGTGCAGACTTCAGCCACGGAGACAAACAATGCAATGTGGCACTTTGACAGTGGTTGTGGAAAGCACATGACGGGCAACAAGAATAACCTTATAAACTATAGACGGTGGTGTAAAGGTCCAATAATAAGGTTTGCTGGTGGAGGCTCTGGTTCTACAAAAGGTTATGGTGACGAGAAGTTAGGATGCATTACCATTTCGGGAGTTCTTTATGTCAAAAATCTTAAGTTTAACCTTTTCAGCATGAGTCAATTCGTTGATACAGGTTACTTCATCAAAATCAAAAGTGATGAATGTAACTTATAGACTTTGAGACAAAGAAGGTTATTATAGTTGCTAGAAGATCAGGAGGTTTGTACAATGTAGATTGGTCTTCAGCAATCGTTGAAAAATGCCTTGTCTCAGATCATGATTGCCTTGCTGAAAAAGCATGGTTATGGCATAAACGAACAAGTCACCTAAACTTCAAGACACTGAATAAGCTGTCTAAAAAGGCACTTGTAGTTGGATTACCTAAGGTTACTTTCAAGAAGGATGGTGTTTGCAATGCATGTTAGCAAGGAAAGCAAACCAAATCTTACTACAAGGAAAACGGATTTTAGCGACGGATGTCATCCGTCGCTATATGTTCGCGATCCGTCGCTAAAGGCGATTAGCGACGGATTGTCCGTCGCTAAATAGGACGTCGCGAAAAGTGGCGTCGCTAAAACAAAAAGAGACGGTTAAACCCAACTGTCGCAAAATAATAGCGACGGATAAACCTATCCGTCTTCCTAGTGGTCGTTAACCATTATGGAAATGGAACAAATTATCCGTCGCTATTATTTTGCGACGGATCGTTTTAACCGTCGCTAAATGTATGGGACACGTGTCCTTCCCTGACCAAAGTGCTAACAGCGACGGATAGAGTCATCCGTCGCTATATTTTATATATATATATATATATATATATATATATATATATATATATATATATATATATATATATATATATATATATATATATATATATATATATATATATATATATATATATATAATTTTTTTTTTAATTTCTGTTATTGTTTTCAAATAATGTTTGTTATTCGAGTTAAAATTGAATGCGCCAGAGATTTATGTTTGATGATTGACGGTACGAAACTATAAATTTCATTCAACAAACTAAAATTGTACATACATAAATACTAAAATGTACGAACATAAACATAAAAAACGAGCATCTCAAAATGTACGGAGATGCAATCCTACAATGTACGAACATAAACTAAAAATACTAAAACTACTAGCTACTCCTCTGCCTCTGCGTTCTCCTCGGCCTCTGCGTTCTCCACCCCACCCAAAGCTCCAGCATGGTGGTGCGGCTGGATGAGGGGAGGGTCCCGGTTCCATTACGCTTCCCACAGCGGCCAAGAAGCCGTGTCAATCCATAGGGGCCATTTTCCCTCCTTGCTCCAGTCAGTTTTGACTCTCATCATCGTATGCATGTGGATGCTAGATCCTCGGACCAGGAACACATTCCACAACTCCTCCATATGAGCAGGAGGCATATAGTAGTAGTTCTGCAATATATACTCAATGTACATATAAGTGAAATGAAACACAATTTACCTAAATGTTACACTTAATTAGTGAGCGCCGCCTACTCAATAACCTAAGGTTGCGGTCTAACATAATCATGGGCGCCGCCTACCCAACATCATGAATGCGGACGTAAAGTTATTAAATACAAATAAAGTACCTTCAATTCCTCGAAAAACTTCTCCTTTGCGGACATAAGAAGCGTACTCCACCTTTCACCCCCACTCCCTGGCTCTGGAAGCGTATGAAATCTTCTACGGATGATGTTACCCAACTTTATATTAGCTTCAGGCGGGTGAAACCTGTAACACATATTAAAAAAAAAATTATGGATACCCACAACTATATATAAAAACAATTAAATACAAACTTTAAGTACAAAACTTACATGGAACCCTGCCCAACAGACAAGATAGGCAGCCCATTGTCGCCGCCCTGGGGCAGTGCTTGAACATCATCGCCGCCCTGGGGTTGTGCTTGACCATCGTCGTTCATTGTCTTGACTGTTAGTTAACTTATTGTCAGTTAATAAGTTGTCACTTAATAAGTACGGACGAGGACTCGGAAATGATGGTGTGTTCGAAGGCCAATGTGATTGTATTTTTTATACATGTAAATCAAATTTAACTAACATTTCCTTGCATGACATGATTACCGCAATACAAACTTTCCTTGCTTTTCAAGACCCCGAGTACACTTGATTGTTAGTTAACTTATTGTCACTTAATAAGTATAGACGAGGACTCGGAAAGCAAGGAAAATTTGTAATGTTTACTCTATGGATACCAGGAAATAAAGTTCATTTATTACGGTGCCTGCCTACTACAATCATTCACAACACAATGGGTGTTCAGTTAAATACAATCAGTTTGCTTAAATGTCAGTAAGGCTTACCAATGGGTGCAAACCAATAAAACGCTTACTGATCGACAGTAAACGTATAGTATTAGTTATCACCCAATGTAAGCCTAATCCAACACTTCCAAACTAATATATGTATATCATCATCACACCTATTCATTTCAATGAAAAAGAAACTCTTATGTGTGTTCAGTCAAATACAATCCGTTCGATTAAATGTTGGGGAGACTTTTCTATGGGACCTAACCAATGTAACACTCACTGGTCGATAGTAAGCATATACTATTAGTTAGGGCCCAAGAAAAATCTTACCAACACACAGAAACCGATTATAATAGCATCATCACACTTAATAGCTCATATAACATAATTAAAATAATTAACATAATTATAAATCCGAACTAAGTAGGCAGAATTTTAATCTTTTTAATTAATCAAACTTAATCCAACTTAATTCAAAATTTAACAAAATATTAAGCAAATTTAACATAAATATTAAGCATGAATATAATAACATGAAAACAGAACTAACTTAAGCAATTTAACACAACTAACTTAAAGCAAATTTATCATGCATATTAAGCATGAATAACCAATTTAATATGAATAAGGTATTAACATGAATATTATGATATTCAATTCTGTTAGGAAACTTGTAATTTTGATGAGCAATTAACCATGCTAAATTAAGAACAGTCCAGTAACTAGTACTCTTAAGGTCCATAGGTTTTTAGAATTTTTAAGGACATTGTAAAAGAGGAACGTTTGCTGATGACTTAGATAGGTGATAGATAAGATATTTCTTTAGTGTATGACGTATTTTATTTTTGAGAAGAAATATCTTATTGACACAATTGCGTATGATGTATTTTATTTTCTGAAAAGAAAGTATCTTATTGATGCTTAGCTTTAATTAATCTTATTTTCTGAAAAGAAAATGACCTATTGAAGCATTTGCTGAAGATGTATTTTGTTTATTAAACAAATTATTGAAGCAAATAAGAAACCGGTCAGAATCTTGAAGACTTTTGAAGATCTGAAGACTTGAAGACTTGAAGACTTGAAGATTGCTGAAGACTGGTAAGGCACGTGTTGCTCAGAAAGTGAAATTTTCAGCAACAGTATTGCATAAGTGAAAATCTGAAAGACAGAGTAGGTTGTGCTTGCTGAAACTGAGAATGAACACTTGCTGATGAACATATGTGACCTCTTGCTGAATGTACGTGATTTTGCGCTCCAATGTTACTGTTTGAATTCTTTCAAAAGTGCATTTAATGCAAAGCTTACACGCGAAGGACATGAAGACTAGAAGACAAACAAAGGTTGCTGATGAAAGTACAAAAGCAAGATAGTGACATGTTAAGGAACAAAAGCCTTAGGATTTGAAATTCAAACGGCTCCTTACTTACACTATAAATAGAGGTCATCCGGCAAAGAGTTGAAGTGTGTCAACAACGTGATCAAACTCTCACTTGTGCTTAAAAACTCACAAACCTTCAAACACTCTTACTGCCATTGATCCGTTCCAAGACTTAAAGCTTGAAAAAGCTACTTGTGAAGAAGTAGAACAAACTCGGCTAAGAAATTAGTTAAGTGTTCTTTCTTTCGAACAAGAACAAGTCTTGACACCAGAAACAGTCAAACTTGTTTACTGCAAAGTATTCCAAGTTGTGTTTCTTAGATTACTTGTTGTAACTGAATAAGTTATAATTAAGTTATTAAGTCACATAATTTCTCTAAATTTCAAATTTGACTAAAAAGTTATCGTAAAGTAAACCCAAAACATTATTAATACTTAAAACAAGTCCCAGAATTATTATTTTTTAATATTCTTTTTTTTTAATTGTATCTTCTTCTTCCAAAACTCCGGTACCGGAGACACCGGAGCTTTCTCCAGTTACCGGAGCTTCTCCAACAGGAGAAAGCTCCGGTGACCAGAGCTTGCAGCTCCCTCCCAGATCGGAGCTGCAAGCTCTGATCGGGAGTTGCCAGACTCCCAATCAGGAGTCTGCCAATTCCCGATTTGGGAGCCAACTCCCGATCTGGGGAGTTGTAGACTCCCAAATCGGGAGTCTGCAACTCCCGATCGGGAGTTACAGGACTCCCAATCGGGAGTCTGCAACTTCCGATCAGGGAGCTTGCAACTCCCCATCTGGGAGTTGCCCAGATCGGGAGTTGCAAGCTCCCTGACCGGAAGATTGCAACTCCCAGATCGGGAGTTGCAAGCTCCCTGGCCGGGAGTTCCAGACTCCCGATTGGGAGTTTGGACGGAGCTCGCAGCCAGCAAGCTCCATCACCGGAATCTGGTTATCGTAATATTCCGGTTACCGGATTCCGGTGATTAAATATGAAGAAGAAGAGAAAGAAAAAAAAGAAAAAGGGAAAAATAAAAAATTGATTAAGGGATTGTTTGGTTGAAGGATATAAAGTAAGACTTAAAATTTTGGTCAAAGAAAGTGAGATAAAATGGGGTTGGATGTAATAAAAAATCTAACAGTGAATTATATGAAAATGGGGTAACACCAAGGGAGGTTGATGTAAAAAGCCCTAAAATTAATTTGATATATAAGTTTTAAATTTAATAGTCTCAAATATATTAATTTTATTATGAATTGTAATTATTTCATGGTATAGGGTTTAAGCTAAAAAAAAACATAGGCATCGACGATGCATAGCAATTAAGAACGTAAGTAGTCTTTATGATACATAGTAATACAATAACATAAGCCTTGATGGTACATACCAATTGATTTGGGAGACTCATATAGTGGAACGTAAGTGTTGATGATACATAGGAATTAAGAATGTAAGTTTTGATGATACAGAGCAATTGACTTGTGAGACTCATCTAGTGGAACATCGTCGTCAGTATTTCATCTAACCAGGGCACTTATAGAGCGTTAATGTCGTTTTCCACGTTTTAAGCCCCGATATACCTTTTTTAGGGCGATCTTGTATAAATTATAATTTAAAGATAATTTGTAAGTTGGCAAAGTGTCAAAACGAGCAAAACGACAATGGACCTCTATGTGAGTTCCTTGACACACTAGCCCGGGCACTTATAGGGCGTTAACGCCGTTTTTCATGTTTTGAGCCTCGAATTATCTTTTTTAGGGAAGTCTTCCATAAATTATCATTTAAAGATCCTTTGTAAGTTGTCAAGGTGTCAAAACGAGTAAAACGGTGATGGACGTCCATGTGGGTTACCTGACACACTAGCTAGGACACTTATAGGGCCTTAACGCCGTTTTTCACGTTTTGAGCCTTGATTTACCTTTTTTCTTTTAGTGTTTGTAATTTTGATCTTATTTTACTGAAAATATTGATTCTTTATAAACAACGAAAAAAAAAATAGATATTGAGTGAAGGCCCATACATTAAGAGAATGAAATTGACTTAGAGGGAGGAAAAAGGGTAATAGTATTTTATTATTAATCATGTTTGTAGTAATTTATTATATAAGTATTATATTTTAAAAATATTAGTAATTAAGTTAAATTAGATTTAATAAATTAATTGAAATTATGTGTACTTGAGCAAATTTTAAATCAAAATTTCAAAACGAAAAGAAAAAGAGATAAATTGGGCAAGTTTGGACCGGCCCAACAAGAACTGGCCCAACAAGCTGTTATGGATTCTGGGCCAGAAAGCTTTATTATATTTATTATTTATTATGTAAAATTATGTCTAAATATAGTGTTGAACTAGTGGAATGGTATGTTGTTATTAACCAAATGGTCTCATGTTCAGATCCCCTTCTCAATTTTTTTTAATCAATTTTAATTTACCATACTCACACACTATATATATGTTTCCTCTATTTTTTCTCTCTATGTTTTCCTTCTCTAGTTTCTGATTTTACCGTGGTGTGTGCCATGTAGGTAATTCAGTAGTGAAAAGGCCATTTTTCTCATTTTGAGCCTAGATTTCCCTATTTTAGAATGGTATTTCATAAATTATTATTTAATGTTCATATGTAAGTTGTCTTAATCTCAAATAGCACGAAGGGTCAAAATATGAATAAATTTATCTGACACAAATTTGATGAATCGGAGAGGATTACAAAAGTTATGATCGACACTATATATATTTTTCCTCTATTTCTTCTGTCTATGTTTTCCTTCTCTAGTTTCTGATTTTACCGTGGTATGTGCCATGTAGGTAATTCAGTAGTGAAAAGGCCGTTTTTCTCATTTTGAGCCTAGATTTACCTGTTTTAGAATGGTATTTCTTAAATTATTATTTAATGTTCATATGTAAGTTGTCTTAATCTCAAACAACATGAAGGGTCAAAATTATCCAACACAAATTTGATGAATCGGAGAGGATTACAAAAGTTATGATCGACAACTTGAGACAGGCAGTGGATATTAATGCGTAAGATCATTAGATATAAATTTCGCCAACAAATCCAGACACATATACCAAACATGAACTTTATAAATTAGTAAAATCAGAAATATACATTTAAATGCAAACTCACAATTAAAATGTTTTCATTTTACCAGATGTATTACTTACATTTATAACATCATCGAAACAACAAATTGTGCACTTTCTCCTATTGGTTAAGTTCATTGACTTCTGTTTGTGTGGTTTGTGTTCGAATCCTACCTTCAACATTTGATTAATAACTTTTTAAAAATTATGGTGACCCGACACCAACCCGGTTCAAGGACGGATATGGATCCCAAACGGGTCTTCACCTGGTTCAATTCTAGCCCAGTATTTGTGTGAGCCCGGTCCGACCCATTGTAGCCCAAGTATAGGCTCGAAAAATAATATGAAATGATAATATTTGTTTATTTTATTTTTAAATATTTTAATATTTTCAATTATTATTTTAATTCAAGGTTATGGTTACGTGAGTAAATTTATATTTAATAGAGAAAAATAAATTAAAAAAGTTGTTTTGCTTTATTGGCGAAGGAGAATGATGTGTCACATTTTTATTCGTTCTTGTCAGGCAAAGCGGAAGTCTGCCTGACCATAGAAAAGCCCAACTATATCTAGTAAGTATTTTCTTTTTCATTGCACTCAAATGGAGTTTTTATACCTATAACAGTGTAGAAATCAGTTTGAATTACATGCTTGATTTTTACCTTAAACGATTTTGTTAATGTAGATATATACAAACACTAAATCAATAATTTCGACAACTTTGTTCTACCCAACCGGTGTATGTCATACCATGGTTTCGGAGGTTTGGGTTCGATCCCCATTGATAGTAATTTTTATACGATTTATCTGAATTCAAAATATTCCATCTTTTGTGATGATCTGTTTTTAGTTGTCACAAACTATCCTTTTATTTGTCACAAACTATTCCATCTTTTGTGATGACCTCTTTTTAGTTGTCACAAACAATTCCATCTTTTGTGATGACTTATTTTAAGTTGCCACAAACTATTCCATCTTTTGTGATGACATCGTTTGTGATGACCTCTTTTGAGTTGTCACAAACTATTTCATCTTTTGTGATGACCTCTTTCTAGTCGTCACAAACTATTCCGTTTTTTGTGATGACCTGTGTTTAGTTGTCACGAATATGACCACTACCCAACGTTGAAAAAATTGGGCAGCCAACAACCCAACGTGACGAACAAACTTTGTCACAAATGTATCTCTTTTGTGGCGAAAGTGTGATCGTGTCACAAATGATCGAGGACCAGACAATGCTGGAAAAATTGGGTAGTCAACAACCCAACGTGACGAACTAACTTTGTCACAAATGTAACAATTTTGTGGCGAAAGTGTGATCGTGTCACAAACGATCGAGAACCACACAATGCTGAAAAAATTGGGCAGCCAACAACCCAACGTGAAGAACTAACTTTGTCACAAATGTAACACTTTGGTGATGAAAGTGTGATCTTGTCACAAAAGGTCGAAGACCACTCAACACTGGAAAAATTGGGCAACTAACCCATGTGACGGACATAAGTTGTCACAAAAGTACATTTACTTGTGATGAGCTTGTTATTTTGTCACAAATGGATACAAGGGTGACCAAACTATATTCGTGAAGAACATGTTTTATCACAAATGTACAATATTTTGTGATGAAGGTGAGCTATCGTCACAAACGATCGAGCTATTGGGACGAGAGCCATATTTGTCACGTTAGATGCCATCTATTGTGACAAATTGAACTTTTGTCATGGTTGCCAAGTATTTGTGACAAAACTTAATTCGTCACACAATTTTTCGACACAAATGTTGTGCGTTTTTGTAGTGAATTAATTCAAATGGTAGTCCAGGCATAGTCAGGTCATGACGAGACCGGTAAACCTTGCAAAATATTTATAAATTTACACCAATTAGTTAAAACACACATACAACATTAAATTCGATGGTTATTACACTGAACAACAAAAATATAGTATATAATTATATGAGTGAAAAGAGAGTTAAAAAATATCTCATGGATTGCAAAGAACCTCCTTATATACGACGTTGGTGGTAGTCACAGTCACTTGTTCATCTTCATCAACTATTAACACCTTTAGACCTTTCTTTGTTGTAACTTTCGAGAAAGCAAAGTACAACTAGCTGTGAATAAAGACAGACTTCGGAAGATTGAGGCCAACATTAGAAAGAGACTGTCCTTGACTCTTATTAATAGTCATCGCATAACATACTGAGATAGGAAACTGTCTTCGCTGGAATCTAATAGGAAATTTTGTAGAATCTGAAGGTGACAGAATCATACGTGGAATGAATACCCTATTTCCAGCGTTCTTTTCATGTATCATCCTGGCCTCTATGATTTGCTTACCATGCTTAACCACAATCAACCTCGTGCCATTGCACCATTCAGCCGCTTGGTCAATATTACGAAAAAGCATAATAGGGCAGCCAACTTTCAGTCTAATCATGTGATTTGGCATACCTGAAGCACTTATGGTATTCAAGAACTCTACTGAGTATAAATCTTCTCGCCTAACATGATCTGGCTCATCAGGGGAAATGCTATCCGAACTCATATACTCAACAGAATCACCTGGTAAAATATATAATAAAGAAAACTTAATTAGTTAGACAACAACAACAAAAATTGAACATTGTATACGAACACACAAAATTATTCATATTTACCCGGTAATAATGACATAACGTAGTTGTTGATATACTCAACGATCTCATTAGTCGGAGCAAGAATTGCCCTGTCTTGGAAATAAGTACCATCACCCACATGGTCAATGAGGGACGGATATGTGCTTGTCACTATTGCAGCAACGGGATCCGATGCATTACGAATAAGTATATCCGCTGGCAAATCAAAGTCAACCTCACCATCATTATCTCCTCATCCCATATCATGAGTTCTGTCTTCAGCAATAATCCCGCCACATCACTCCTAGGATATATCTTGTTACATATGGAGGTCTCGTCCATCTGCAATGGAATGCCGAATCTAGAGTGGGCTGTACTCCCCTAGGTAAAAGGAGCGAGGAAATTCCGCTCGATGCGACATAAAGCACGATTTCACCCCTTCCACATATGGCAGAACATAAGGTCTTCCAGAGAAGTTTTTTCGGTTCCACCATAACCATACAGGAAAAAAACTCCACCGTCACCAGATGAAATAGCATCCATAATTGTGTGGTAAACATTCCTTTGTTCATCCGTCAAGAAGGCATATAACTGCAAGTGTTTTGATTTCATCTGCTCCACATCATAAGCCAACTCTTCGGCAATTAAATTGTTCAACCCGTCTTGAATAACGGAATCCTTCGAAATTGGCATGCCATACTGTTGAAGACTACAACCATTGCGCTTGAGCAACTCTTCCATCTCAGCAAGAGCAAGTTAATTGGGAAAACATAAAAATACACTAAAATTAAATCTCATAATACCTGGATTATCCATCTTATGCCGCACAATATCTAATATATCATCTGATAGTTCCTGCCACGTGCTCTCCCATACGTGGTCTGGCCTGGACATACTGTTGGAAATGAGAAGCATACAAAACATTTGTCGAAGATATTTACCGGAACCCCACAAGTTAGCCTCTTTTATGCCATGAATGTACTCCTTGTCATCATCCAAAAGTCCCATCGAATAGCACGCATCACGGTAAGTTTCATAAACCACACCATTAATTGTCCTAAGATCCTCGTAGCATGTTGCACCTCTTACATGATTCAACATTATCCTCAAATGATATAGAGGGCCCGAACTTGGTGGAACGTGATATGTTCTTCCAATCTTGTTGCTCGGTCTAGCCGTCGCTTTCCACTCACGTCTATCACCTTGCCATACATAGTGGCGAGGGAACTCTGCATAGAGATACTTGCGAGCTTCCAGGAGCTTCTTATTAAAGTCCATCCACTTGATGAACTTCGATTGTACAACTGTTTTCTTGTCCACCAAGTCCTCAATGTAGTCACCGTCCGTGAAAACCATAGAGTGTTCTCCTTCCAAGTGGAATGGTAACCGCTCAATCGGAGGATCCCGATAATGAATATCATATCCCGATATACGCCAAACAGCTTCGCATGCAAAGATGTATCGATAGTCTACGTAATCTTTTATTTCATTATCAATACTCACAGAGGCAATGGATCGATCGACACCCTTCTTGATATATTTGAAAAGATATTTTATGGAATTAGTCGTATTGCACCACTCCACATTGATATTTGCTTGATATTTCATCAGCAGATAGGCATTGTAAGGGATGATAAACCTGCGTTTACAACCAAGTAAACATATCAAATAAAAAGTACAGTAATTATTTGTGTTTGAACATTGTTTTTGAAAAAAGTGATAATCAAATATAACATAATGCATTTCTTAAATAAGTAATTTACCTATCATCAACCTCAATTCCAGTCTTAAGAATAGTAGCACCAGTGTCACGCCTTCTATATACTGGGTACCCATTCGCATCAAATGTTGTTTTGTCATCAAATGACTTGGGAAATTTCTTCGTGAACCTTTCTTTTCTTTTCAGCGTCCATGCAAGGTTATTTTGTGTTCAAAGCTCCACATGGGCCATGAACCATGTACTCTGAAACTGCCTTGTACAGTTCGGGCTGAAGATCCTTGTCTGGAATTTATGCACTTATAACTTTTTCAATCTTGCTGACAGTCATTGGACGATCATCTCAGTCTGTCCACAGTAGTATATGTGTGTGAGGAATACCACGCTTTGAAACTCTATCGTGTATACAACTGCACATTAAGAAAAATGTATATAGTTGAAATGAGTAACAAAATAAATATATGTTTCCATATACATAACAAAAAATTAAACTATTCACATAAAATGTAGATTACCTGCTTTAAACTTCCCAAATATTGTTAGTCTTCAAATCTTTGATGAGTTCATCGAGCTTCATTTTGGAAACACGACATAGAATATATGGCCTGACTTCACGGTGCAACCCCTTATCCTTCACGAAACGTGTGATCTCCGGTCACTTCGGATTGCAAGTAATGTAATGAACAACTCTGGATACCCAATGTGCCTGCAAATGGCCATAGTGTCTTGATAATTCTTTTGTCATGTACCGGGGGCCACCTACGAAAGTCGAAGGGAGAACAAAGCGCTTGCCAACATTTCCTGCAGGATCATCTGGATCTATATCACATATACGTATGCCATCTTCTATAGACTTATAATTGGTAGAACGTAAGAGGGGTTGATTTCTTATGATTAAACTAAGCCGTTGCGACTCCATCATCATGTAACCGTCTACCAAAAACTGTTGGAACAGTCTCCTACTCATAAGCACGGTAGATGCTTCATTCTCACGATCAAATATCCGATAAGAAAGGAACTACTTAATTGTCACCTTGTTCCTAACAGTCTGGGACCTCTCAGAATGTTTGATCTCCGGGTGAAATCCATCCTCACCAAAGGGAAATAACAAAGGATATTGCATTGGCATGTAACCCGGATACAACTCTGATGTTCCCTTTAAATCCCCATTCCTTTTCTCCAGTATAATATCACGTGGATCCATATCGTATTCATCACCATCTGTATGCACATGATAATTTCCATCATATAATATTTTCTAACAAAGGGTTTTAAAAAATTTAGGTTACAAATGAGATAATAAATTTAAAAAAAAGCTTACCAACAATAAGAACAACAACTTCACCGCATGTTGGGAGATTATATATGCGCCCATCACGCGTTCTCCTACCCACGAGTTTGAGCTTCACATTCTCCCAAAATGAACGTTTTAATAAATGTTTTAATTAATTGTTTGTGAATGTTCCATGTTTATTTATTGTTTTCAATAACATTAACCTTAAAATTAGTTTATTAAATAAATTTAAATTTCACTTTGTAGTCGTATGGACTTTATATTTGGGGACAGAATAATAATGATATGTGTTTTTTTTTTGCAATAAAGACCGATTATGTTGTGAGAAATTTTCAGAATTTGCTCATTAGAAAATTGAAAGATAATAATGACGACATTGAATCTGACCAACAAAGGGAATACATCAACATAAAAACTCAAGAAATGTCTCACATAGAGAAAATATTTGAAAATGCACTAGAACAATATTAAAAAAAATGTAACTTAACACAATGCGTATGAAAAAGCCTCAAAAAGTTATTTTCCTATGGTAGAGGCTGTCATAGTAGCATTGGACCTCAAAGTCGAACATACAGTCTTGGCACCATATGTCTAAGAGATTGTCGGGGATTAGACCCTTATGAATCTTGCAGAACAGCATCTTGGTTTCTGAGGGAAGTTCAAAGCCAGGGGGTTGTTCCAAGTAGACTTCTTCAGCAAGTTCACCATTTAAGAATGCACTTTTAACATCCATTTGATAAACAATGAAGTCATTGTGAGCAGCAAAGGCCAAGAAAAGTCTAATTGCATTTAATCTTGCAACTGGTGCATAAGACTCATCATAGTCCAATCCTTCAGTCTGACAGTAACCTTGAGCAACTAAACGTGCTTTGTTCCTTGTTAGTTCACCAAACTCACTCAGCTTGTTTCTGAACACCCACTTTGTACCAATAGCTTTCTTGCCTTCAGCAAGAGGTACAAGTTTCCAGACTTTGTTCCTTTCAAATTGATCCAGTTCTTCTTGCATTGCCTTGACCCATTCAGAATGCTTTAAAGCTTCTTCTATGGTGTTGGGTTCAATTTCTGAAACAAAGCAAGAGAACAAAGCTTCTACTTCTACGACATTTGCTTCTTCAGCAAGTCCATGAGTAGCAGATACTTTGGATCTAGTCACTTGGCGTTTGTCAATATTACCAATCATATCCGTAGAGGGATGATGTCTAATCCATTTATTAACAGGTTTTCTGCTCTTTGGATCTGGATAAGTTTGCTCATCAGCATGTGACTCTTCAGCATGTACTTGCTCAGTACTACTGGTATTTTGTTGTGTCTCTGCTGAGATTGGTTCATCAGCAACTGCTTGTTCAGCATTGCTAGATTGTGGTAACTCATCAGCAGGCACAGGAAGTTGCATAGTTTCAGCAACATTTGGAGCAACTCCGTCTTTTGCTGGAAATTCCTTGTCATGAACTACATTTATCTTGTCATGACTTGGGGGAGGAGAGTCATTGTCAGAATCATCATTTAGTTCAATTCACTTGATTTGCCTAGCATCAGATTCAGTTCTTTGCTCGTGTATGAGTAGCTTCTTCTTACAATCTGATATCTCTTCTTCAGCAGGCACTCCTTGTGACTTTTCGTAGAATACAACATGCACTGATTTTTCGATCTTTTGTGCCTTTTTGTTGTAAATTCTATAAGCTTTACTATGCAAGGAGTAACCAAGAAATATCGCTTCGTCTGCCTTTGGTTGAAATGTTCTTAGGTATTCTCTACCATTGTTATGAACAAAACACTTACAACCAAATACTCTTAATTAGATGGGTGATGTTAGGAGGTCTTCCAACAAATAACTCATAAGGAGTTTTGTTGTATTCTTTAGTAATCAGACATCTGCTTTGAGCATAACAGGCGGTATTAATCGCTTCAACCTAGTAAGCTTCACTTATTTCAGTGTCAGCAAGCATTGTTCTTGCAGCTTCTTTTAGGGTGCGATTCTTCCTTTCAGCAACACCGTTTTGTTGTGGTGTCCTTACTGAGGATAACGGATGTTGTATGCCTTTTGAAGTGCAATACTCAGTTATGTACTGGTTCACAAACTCAGTACCATGGTCTGTTCTTATGACTTTTACCTTGTCATTTTTCATGACTTCAAGCTTATTCAGCAAGTTAGGTATTTCAGTCCTTGTTTCTGACTTGTGCTTGATAAATACTACCCAAGTGAATCTTGAGTAGTCATCTACCACCACCAGACCATACTTCTTACAAGCATAGCTTGTTGAAGAAGATTCAAACAAGTCCATGTGCAAGAGTTGTAAAGGTTTTGTAACTGACGGTACTGCCTTGTTCTTAAAAGAAGACACTACAAGAAATCAGCCATGTAGCGACGGAAGAGTTGCTATGGATGGGATTCGTCGCTATTTAGCGACGGATCGCTACCGTTAGCGACGGATAAAGACGAACTGCGCTCTAAGCTCAGTTCGTCATTGGAAAGTGTCAATTCAACATTAACTTAGCGACCGATATTGCTCATCCGTCTCCAATTTAGAGACGGATAAATCTATCCGTCACTAACTATAGTTGACCAGAATAAAGAAAATGGGAAATAAAAATAAAAATAAATAAATAGCGACGGATGGACTATCCGTCGCTATATTTCCAATAAACAGACGCGATCGTCTTCCTCCCTAGATCATTTCCCCATTTCTTCAAACCCTAATCTCTTATCCTTCTTCTCCTTCTCCTCCTCCCATCTCAAAAATCCACCACCACGGATCGGCTCCACCCACGCCACCACCACAACCACATCACAACCACCACGATTTCTCATTTTCCTCTTCATTCTCTTCTTCTCTTCTCCATTTCTCCCCCAAGTCAAACCCTAAACCTCTCCACCCACGCCATCACCGCCGGAGCCACTACCGGAGTCGACACCATCGCCTCCTCTTCTCCTCCCGATCTCTGTCCAATCGGTAAGTTCATTCCTCTCATTCTCTCTTCTCAATTTGAATTTCATTGTCGATTTCAATTTCTTGTCTTAATTCTTCTCTTTTGCTGAATTGGTAGATCGAGCCACCTCCTCTTCGCCTCTCCGATTCAATCTGTACCGTACCAAAAAAGGTTAGAACCCTAACCCTAATTTTTGGGCCTTTTTATTTTTTTTATAATTATGATTGTTTAAGTTGTAAAATGGTAAATTATATATGTTGTATAGCAACAATCAGTTTAAATATTTTTTTTTAAATTTATTATGGAATTTTTTAAATTAGTTAGAATTAACTAGAGGTTGTTAATTGATTATGTTAACTAAAATTTAATATAATTCTATAATTTAGTATTAATTTATTATAGTTATACTGTAATTTACTATTATTATGTTGCTGTTAATTGAATATCATAATATTCTAGCCTAAATCCAACCTTTGATTTGAACAACCCCAAAGTAACCCTAATTTTTAACTGTAAATTGGTTAATATTCATGTTAAATGGAATTTGTTGGTCCCTTTAAACAACAAGAAAAGACTAGAGGGGGGGGGTGAATAGTCTTTTCAAACTTTTGTCGTTTAAAAACTTTCTCAGCAAGTACTTATTACTTTTCAGTAATGAGGTTGCTGATACTTAACTTTCTCAGCAAGCGTAAGTTACTTTCCAGTAACTTGGTTTGCTGATACTTAAAATCAGAGAGCGGAAGTCTTTGAAACAGTAAGTGCTTTTTCAGCAAGTAAAGAGTTTCAGCAAGTGAAGTGAGTGACTGTGTACAAACAGATATAATTTGCTGAAAGCTAAATGCAGTAAGTAAATCACACAAACGCTTTTATAGTGGTATCTGAGAGTGGCATAATCTCTCAACTAATCCACTTTGTCCTTTCTAGGACTGAATCCACTAAGATATGATTGAGGTTCCTTACAATCTCCTATCTAAAGCGATTCAACAGAAACCAAAGCACACTTGCTTTGTCTCCAACCTAAACTAGAGAACTTCAACCTTGTTCTCCACCAAACTTGGTACTTTTAATCAG
>CM051457.1:53320254-53371853 GCA_028274465.1 Plantago ovata
GTTGGTCCCTTTAAACAACAAGAAAAGACTAGAGGGGGGGGGTGAATAGTCTTTTCAAACTTTTGTCGTTTAAAAACTTTCTCAGCAAGTACTTATTACTTTTCAGTAATGAGGTTGCTGATACTTAACTTTCTCAGCAAGCGTAAGTTACTTTACAGTAGCTTGGTTTGCTGATACTTAAAATCAGAGCGGAAGTCTTTGAAACAATAAGTGCTTTTTCAGCAAGTAAAGTTTCAGCAAGTGAGTGAGTGACTGTGTACAAACAGATATAATTTGCTGAAAGCTAAATGCAGTAAGTAAATCACACAAACGCTTTATAGTGGTATCTGAGAGTGGCGTAATCTCTCAACTAATCCACTTTGTCCTTTCTAGGACTGAATCCACTAAGATATGATTGAGGTTCCTTACAATCTCCTATCTAAAGCGATTCAACAGAAACCAAAGCACACTTGCTTTGTCTCCAACCTAAAAAGAGAACTCAACCTTGTTCTCCACCAAACTTGGTACTTTTAATCAGCAAAACTTTGCTCGATTAAGTTCCCCTGAATATCACGCCTGAAAGGGTGTATTTTCAGTTAGAGAGTTTTGGGGTGAGATAACTTAATTATAACTTATTCAGTTACAACAAGTAATCTAAGAAACACAACTTGGAATACTTTGCAGTAAACAAGTTTGATTGTTTCTGGTGTCAAGACTTGTTCTTGTTCGAAAGAAAGAACACTTAACTAATTTCTTAGCCGAGTTTGTTCTACTTCTTCACAAGTAGCTTTTTCAAGCTTTAAGTCTTGGAACGGATCAATGGCAGTAAGAGTGTTTGAAGGTTTGTGAGATTTTTAAGCACAAGTGAGAGTTTGATCACGTTGTTGACACACTTCAACTCTTTGCCGGATGACCTCTATTTATAGTGCAAGTAAGGAGCCGTTTGAATTTCAAATCCTAAGGCTTTTGTTCCTTAACATGTCACTATCTTGCTTTTGTACTTTCAGCAGCAACCTTTGTTTGTCTTCTAGTCTTCATGTCCTTCGCGTGTAAGCTTTGCATTAAATGCACTTTTGAATAGAATTCAAACAGTAACATGGAGCGCAAAATCACGTACATTCAGCAAGAGGTCACATATGTTCATCAGCAAGTGTTCATTCTCAGTTTCAGCAAGCACAACCTACTCTGTCTTTCAGATTTTCACTTATGCAATGCTGTTGCTGAAAATTTCACTTTCTGAGCAACACGTGCCTTACCAGTCTTCAGCAATCTTCAAGTCTTCAAGTCTTCAAGTCTTCAGATCTTCAAAAGTCAAGATTCTGACCGGTTTCTTATTTGCTTCAATAATTTGTTTGTAATAAACAAAATACATCTTCAGCAAATGCTTCAATAGGTCATTTTCTTTTCAGAAAATAAGTTAATTAAAGCTAAGCATCAATAAGATATTTTCTTTTCAGAAAATAAATACATCATACGCAAAGTGTCAATAGATATTTCTTCTCAGAAAATAAAATACGTCATACACAAAAGAAATAACTTATCTAACACCTATCTAAGTCATCAGCAAACGTTCCTTTTTTACAATGTCCTTAAAATTCTAAATTCCTATGGACCTTAAGAGTACTAGTTACTGGACTGTTCTTAATTTAGCATGGTTAATTGCTCATCAAAATTACAAGTTTCCTAACAAATTTCCCCCTTTTTGATGTTAGCAATCCATGGCTAAATTAATTGTTACCCTTTTAGAGGTTTCTGATGTTGAATAAATCAGATGATTAATGCAAGCATACTTGAATTAATAAACAGTAAGCATAAGTAAGTTGCATAATCAAAACCAATAAGAGTCAAAAGAATTCATTGCTGAAAGTTATCATTCAGAAGTTTACAAGAAAGCATAGATAACAATGAATCAGCAAACAAAAACTTTAACAAAAACTATTGCAGGGACTTAAACTCTTTCAGAGGATTTTCTCAAAATCTCTCTTACACTCTTCTCAGCAAGAGCAGTGAATTCAACACAATCCTTCTCGTAGTTTTCCAGAAGCCTACGGACTTGTAGTTGAAGAATTCTTGCATTTTTGCAGGCAGTATGATGATGCTTTTCAGCATTCATTTCCATGTAGTTAATTACCCACAAATGCATGCCCCAATTGCTGGCATGGAGAAGCTGTGTATCTGAAATGTTTCTCGGATGAATCTTTCTTAACCAGAGAATCTCTTCTTGATCCTTAGCAGTGAGATAGAAGTACTCATAAGGAATCAATCCAAGTTTCTTCTTAGGTTTCTTTGTTACCGGGTCAGCATAGTAAGCGATGCCAGGTGGTTTATCAGATCTGGTTCTTGTCTTATGTCTTACCAATGGCAACTCTTCTTATATGGACCTCAGATTCAACCATCTCCCAGCAATATTTCTTGGGAGGGATTCTTCCCTTTGCTTTCTTTGGACCTTGAGTTCAATCCATTTGAACATCTGATTCAAAATGGCTGTAGGAAAGAACTCATTTACCAGCAAGTCTTCCAGCTTTAGATCCAGCAACCATGAATGTTTCTGATCACATTCTGAGTGGTTTCATCATTGCTGGTCTTTGTATATTCAATGCCGGAGCCAATAGCAATGCTGGCCAGCCTTTTCTCTTCCTGTCTTTGCCTTCTTCTTCTTGTTTTAGCATTGTCTTGATCTCTTGCTGAAGAGTCAGACGAAAAATGCCTTGAGTGGCCAGACGGAGTTATGGCTGTTAAGGGTCTAGCTCTTATGGCTTGAGCTATTGTTTGATTGTCATCATCTTCTTCATCATCTTCATTCAGATTGTGATGACTTTCATTGTGACAGAAATCTTGAGTTTCAGCAGCGGTTTTCTCTTTTTGGTACTTGCTGAATTTAACTCAGTTTCTGCTTGTCTTTTAGAACTTTGCTCTCTTTCAGCAAGAGGTTCTAGTGGAAGTGGCACATCAGCAGCAGGAGTAGGAGGGGTTTGATTTCTTTTCTAGTTCTTCTTTTCCCCTTAGACATGGATTGCAACATCGGAGTGATGTGCAGAGAATAAAACTCATTGCAATTTTCAGCAAGAGTGTTGAGACTGTTATACTTCATGATGATTTCTGTTGGTCAGAGTTCATTGTTGCTAACTCTTTTTGAATATTCATCATGTTCTCTTCATGTCTTTTCTCTGTTGCGGCCTTCTCATCCATAATATTCTGAGCTTTGACAAGAGCAGTCTTTGCAAGCTTGAGCGCCTGACTTACATCTTCTTCATAGCTCTTGTGATAAAGACTGATGTCTCTCTGAGCTATTGTCAAAGTTGTAGTGCGTCTCAGCACTGTAGCCAATATCTTTCCAATGTCAAGTGGGCTCTCAGCAAGCAATGCCTCATCTTCAGCTTTGCAGGCATCATGGACTTGCTTTAGTGCTAGAATTCTGGGAGTAAACTCCTCAACTCTTGGGAACGGCACTAAATGAGGTGTTAAGGAATGAACCTTAATTTCAGAAGCAAACTGATCATCACGCGTCAGCAATTCGGCTCTTAGACCATCGTCTAAATCATTGATGTAATCAGGAGGAGGAATCTGAACGACTTTGGGTCTCGCTTGGATTGTTCATCTCATTTTCTGACAAGTCGTCATCATCCTCAGATTCATCAAGTTGAGCGACTTGGAGCCTTTGTCAGTAGCTTCACTTCCTTTTTGTTGAGTGGTTGCTGATGGCAACACTTCAGACTCAACGACTGGAGTTTCACCAGTAGATAGTTGTTTCAATTGAGTTTGGGCTCAATTACTGGAGTTTCGCCAGTAGGTTTTAATTGAGTAGTTGCGAAGGCAACGTTTGAGACTCAATAACTGGAGTTGCCCAGTAGTAAGTGAAGGGATGGAACTTCCTTCGATTTTGGTCTTGAAGATTCACAATTTCCAGATCCTGCGTATGCCTTGCATGGATCACGAGACTATTTGTAGAGCGTTGGTAATTTTCATCTTCTTCATCCTCATCTTCAAGGTTTCTTCAGTAACCTTGGCATCAGAAACTGGACTTTGCCATTTTTCAAGGCAGCCTTTTTCTGGCGTATTCTCTTCAGTATCAGCACCTTGTACAGGTGCTTGATTTTCAGCAGCAGCAGGAGGAGGTTGAGATTCTTGCTGAGATTGTTGTTGTTCAGCTTGCTGATTGTCAGAGGGATTAGTTCAGCAGCTGTTAACTTTAATCCACCAGCACCAGGACTTGGACCTTGATTGTCATCATCGTCATCCTTTTTGTCCTTAGAATCTTTCCCTTCATCATCACTGGGATCAGTGGGAATGTTCTCATCTTCTTCTTCTTCATCATCTGTCAGAATGACTAGCTCAACGTGCTTGTACAAAGCAACACTTGTCACTTCCTCTTCCTCAGTTAATTTTGGGGATCAGCCACCACAGGAACAAAAGAGCCTTTGAGCATCACAGCTTGTTCAGCTGGAGAGGCACTCTTAAATTTGGCCTTCATATTCTCTCTGATTTGAGCAATCAGATTTGAACTCATTTGCTGAGAATATGTCATTCTTCAGGAAGGATGGAGTGGACAAATGTTTCGAGCTTCAGCAGTGAAGATCTCTTTTTCTCATTTGAGAGATGAAGGTGAAGATCTGAGAGTCCATTCTCCTATATCTTGCCAGTTGCTGACGGACTTAGCAACTCTTGACAAAGTTGTCCTCTTGAAGCTCAAGTAAAGTTCTTCAGAACTTACTTGCTGATCTTCAGTGATGAGTACCACTTCAGTGGTCTCCTTTTGAGCCTGAAAAAGAATTTTATTTAGATCAGGATTGGTTTGGAGAATTGTTTTAGAGTTAAATCTGAAACATGATTTACCTGCTGAGAGTCAGCAAGCTCATGTAGTACAATTTCCATTCCATGAGGAGCTTGAGTAGCATCCTCCATTTGTTCATCCTGAAATAAATTAAAATTAGACACAAGTACTAAGCTGTCAAACTTAGTTTTTATACCAAATTATTAACTACCTGCTGAGCAGGGAGTGTTGGTTCTGGTGCAGAGGCTTCAGCAACCATCTGACTTGCATCTTGAGAAGTCTGTAGAAAAGAATAATTTTAGCAAAAGAACAATTTCAGAATTTGAAGTTTTACTGATGGTTGAATTAACTACCTGCTGAGGAAGGACAGGTTGTGGCTCAGTCCTTTCAGCATTAACAGTTTCTTCAGCTTCTTGGACTGTTTCTTCAGCAGACTTCTGATTTTGCTCTACTGAGAAAGCTGTGCGGTTTCAGCAATCTCCCTTGTCTCTGAATTGACAAGTTGAGCAGAAGCATCTTGACCTTTAAGCTCACTGCTTGTCATGAAGAGATCAATTGACTTGTTGGATGATTCTTCAATCTCCAACTCCATTTGTTTGCTTAAATCTTCCAGTACAAGCTGGACTTTGTCAATTGAAGTCTTGGGTGAACTTGGGCCAGTATTCTCAGCATCAAGAGATGCGTCTTTGAATAATGCTTCTTGAGTTTCAGCAACTTCAGGAACTGGAACCATTGCTATCTCAGCAACTGGTCCATCAGCAAGCTGGGTTCAGCAACTTGATGAGTTGCTTGTTCAGCAACCATCTGTTCAGCAGCATCAGCAAGTGCCGCTCTTTGCAGATCAGCAGCAATGTCGCTTACTGGTTCCATGGTTTGATCATCAGATTATCTACAATGTAGATATCTGGGACTTGGGCAGGAATTTCATTTCCACTGCCTTGTGGTCTATTCTCAGTAGAGTTATCAACGTTAAGTTGATTGTTGAAGGCTTCCGCAAACACTTCAACATTGCTGATGTATGTTTCAGTAATTATTTCAGCAACATCTACTGGCAAATGCGTTTCAGCATTTGTCTGGGAATTGACTGAGGAGTCTTGGACATTGGGGACTGACTGAGAAGCCAGTGTCTTCTTTCTTTTGTTACTTGTCCGTTTCCTCTTAGGTACGGGATTTGCTGATGACGCTGCAGTCTGAGTGTCATCATCAGCTTTCCTCTTTTCTTTTTAGATTTCTCCAGTTTCCCAGAGTCATCTATTGTTGCATTTTCAGCAACGGCTGTTGTACACGTACCTTGTTGATTTTCTACAGCAGTTTCATTTGTGTTACCACCTCCAACAGCAGTTCATCTCTAAGTTGCTGAGTGGTAACATCTGCAGCTGTTGTATACCTTTCTTGCTGGCTTGTGCTGACAACATTTGCAGTTGTTGTCTTCTTGGTTTTCTTTCCAGCAATCTTAGGTACATTCTGCTTGTAGAAAGATCTTCCCACATTGCACACAGATTTCTTGATTGGCAATGGGTTTCTTAGCTGAATCCTGAAATGTTCAAGGATATAGCATATCTTGATTCCATACATAACTGGAAAGGAAGGTGAGACCTTGTTGTCTTCTACCTTTACTTAAACTTAGTAACACAATCAACAAGCCTGTTGAAAATGTACTTAGCCCAGTTAAGTTCCGATTTATTTTCATAGATATGCATCAGCAATGGCCATCTTCTCAGGCCTACTTGGTCAATTCCTCCAACTTGGGAGTCAAGAACTTTAATCAGTAGCAGAGCTACTAGACCAAGTGAAGGCAGAGATGCTTTCTCTTAACGTGCTTTGTCCAAGTCACGGGAGCTATCTCGCCTTTCTTCATCTTTGCATTTCTGACGTCACTGTAGAAAGCTTCAATTTCTTCGTCAGAAGCAGTGACGTCATCTTCAGTTCCAGTGGTTGGAATCTGAAAAATCTCCGCTAAATCAGTCCATTTCAGGACGATTTGCGTGTTCTGAACATAAGTAAGGATCACTTTTTCAGTGACTCCATTACTGTCTGTAAGGGACTGGATTTCTGCATTGTTGTAGAACTCCATGTATCAATCATGCTCACTTGCTTAGTGCGAGCAGAGATAAAGTTCATGAGGCCTTGCTGCTTGATGAACTCAAGCGCCTCTTCATTTTGGTCATCAAGTTCTTGTTCATAAAAGTACCTAATGTACTTTTCTTTTGCAAACCCTCCCCATTGCATCAACATCTCACACTTTGCAGTGTCAAGATATGACGGAGGCATAGGTTTTACAGTGATTCGGTCGTTTTTCAACACAACTTTCGCTGTGTCTTGGGTCAGAGAAGTCACCGGAGCAATGCGTGTTTCAGCACTGTCAACCTTTGACGATTTTGAGGACTTAGATGACTGTCTCTTGGGAGCCATTTCTTATATAGAGCAAGAAATTGTACGAAAAGAGATAGTTTGCTTTTTGACCGGAGGTACAGTAGTTTCAGGCTAGAAATTGCAGAGAAGGAAATGTGAGTTAAAGAATTTTGTCATTTCTCTAACTCCTTCTTTATATAGTGTCTCTGGTGTGTGAGAAACTCAATCGATTTGAGCTCTCAGCAAGGGTAAAACAGAGAAACACTGGAGATAGTGGAGCCTTTGCATTGAATGCGTAGTGGCCCACTAACTAAAACCGTCAGAGCACTCTCTCTCTTTGTTTTGTTAGCCGTTAGATTAATAACTCCTTTTAATCAATGGCCACGATTGAATTTCATGTCATGATTATTGCGAGTTTATCTGTGCCAGCTTAACGTCACAAATTGATTTTACCGAGTAATAAGGGATAGATTGCTTGCTGAAATAGACAAGAATCTTTTCAGCGAGTTTGAATTAACAATCTAGATACTTGCTGAAAGTTCCCCCTTACTTAGATATCTCATTTTTTCTAAGTTTAAAGACATTTCTGATTTCCCGTATCAGTAAATTCTTTTGCACTTGAGACATCCTTTGGTAAGATCTGAGAGATGAGCTTTTGCTCTTTTCTGAGTTCCCGTCTCAGAAAATTCCTTTGATACTTGAATACCTGTTTCAGTATCTTTTGATTGTCTGAGTACCCGTCTCAGCAATCCTTAAGTTCTTTCACTTACTGAGTGCCTGTCTCAGCAAATGGTCAAGTTTCCTAACAAATACATGTTTTGAAGGAATTACTTGTTGAATGCCTGTTTCAGCAATCATGTTGTGACTTATCATTTCTTAGAAGAAATCGGTGACTTGGTCTTTGGATAGGAATACTTTGGCTTGCTGAATACCTGTTTCAGCATTCTGCCAAGTGTATCCTTTATTGAGGTAGTTCAATCAATCCAAGGTATACCTTAGCATTGCAAACCTATTATCCGGTAGAGGCTTGGTAAAGATGTCAGCAAGCTGATCTTCAGTACCTACTTTCACAACCTCAATATCACCTTTTTCCACATGATCTCTAATGAAATGATGTCTAATATCAATGTGCTTGGTCCTAGAGTGAAACTTAGGATTTTGCGTAATTGCAATAGCACTTGTATTATCACAAAAGATTGGTGTTTTCTTTGCAGAAATACCATAATCTCTTAATTGTTGCTGAATCCATAGGATTTGAGCTGTGCAACAACCAGATGCAATGTATTCAGATTCAGTAGATGAATTGGCGACACACGTTTGCTTCTTGCTGAACCATGATATTAATCTAGTACCCAAAAACTGACAAGTTCCAGAGGTACTTTTTCTATCAAGAGTTGATCCACCATGATCAGCATCAGAATAGCCAACCAATTCAAGTCCAGAATCTTTTGGATACCATAATCCAACATTGACTGTACCTTTAACATATTTCAGTATTTTGATTGCCTTTTTGTAGTGTGATTCTCTTGGATCCGATTGGAATCTTGCACACACACAAACAGCATACTGAATGTCAGGTCTACTTGCTGTTAAATACAACAAGGAACCAATGAGCTTCCTATACTTGTGTTCTTCAACACTTTTGTCCTCTTAGTATAGCCCAATTTGGTACCAACACTCATAGGGATCTTTTCAGGTTTTTCATCCTCTTTGATCCTAAACTTTATGAGCATTTCTTTCGCATACTTTGCTTGATTTATGAATATTCCATCTTTGAGTTGCTTGACTTGCAACCCTAGGAAATAATTCAATTTTCCCATCATACTCATTTCAAACTTATTTGTCATGAGTTTGGCAAAATCATCACAAAGTTGCTTGTCCTTAGATCCAAAAATTATGTCATCCACATAAATTTGAACTAAGATTAATTTACCATCATGGCTCATGGTAAAAAGAGTTTTGTCAACTTCACCTTTCTTGAAACCATTTTCCAGCAAGAACTTAGCTAAGGTATCATACCATGCTCTTGGTGCTTGCTTTAGACCATATACAGCTTTCTGAAGCTTATATACCATCTTGGTTTCTGAGGGAAGTTCAAAGCCAGGGGGTTGTTCTAGGTAGACTTCTTCAGCAAGTTCACCATTTAAGAATGCACTCTTAACATCCATTGGTAAACAATGAAGTCATTGTGAGCAGCAAAGGCCAAGAAAAGCCTAATTGCATCCAATCTTGCAACTGGAGCGTAAGACTCATCATAGTCCAATCCTTCAGTCTGGCAGTAACCTTGAGCAACTAAGCGTGCTTTGTTTCTTGTTACTTCACCAGACTCGCTCAGCTTGTTTCTGAACACCCACTTTGTACCAATAGCTTTCTTATTTTCAGCAAGTGGCACAAGTTTCCAGACTTTGTTTCTTTCAAATTGATCCAATTCTTCTTGCATTGCCTTTATCCATTTAGAATGCTTCAAAGCTTCTTCTATGGTTTTAGGTTCAATTTCTGAACAAAGCAAGAGAATAAGCTTCTACTTCTACGACAGTTGCTTCTTCAGCAAGTCCTTGAGTAGCTTTGGATCTAGTCACTTGGCGTTTATTAATATCGCCAATCATATCCGTAGAGGGATGATCTCTAATCCATTTATTAACAGGTTTCCTGTTGTTGGATCAGGATACGTTTGCTCATCAGCATGTGACTCTTCAGTATGTACTTGTTCAGTACTACTGGGAATTTGTGTCTCTGCTGAGATTTGATCCTCAACAACTGTTTGTTCAGCATTGCTAGGTTGAGGTACTTCATCAGCAGGCACTGGAGATTGCGTAATTTCAGCAACTTCCGGAGCAACCGCATCTTTTGCTGGAAATTCTTTGTCGTGAACTATATTTATCTTGTCATGACTCGGGGGAGGAGAATCATTGTCAGAATCATCATTTAGTTCAGTTGACTTGATTTGCCTAGCATCAGATTCAGTTCTTTGCTCATGTATGATTAGCTTTTTCATACATTCTGATATTTCTTCTTCAGGAGGCACACCTTGTGTCTTTTCGTAGAATACAACATGCACAGGTTCTTCAATCTTTTGTGCCTTTTTGTTGTAAACTCTGTAATCTTTACTATGCAAGGAGTAGCCAAGAAATATCGCTTCGTCTGCCTTTGGTTGAAATGTTCTTAGGTATTCTCTACCATTGTTAAGAACGAAACACTTGCAACCAAATACTCTTAGATGAGTGATGTTAGGAGGTCTTCCAACAAACAATTCATAAGGAGTTTTGTTGTATTCCTTAGTAATCAAACATCTATTCTGAGTATAGCAGGCGGTATTAATCGCTTCAACCCAGTAAGCCTCACTTATCTCAATGTCAGCAAGCATTGTTCTTGCGGCTTCTTTCAGGGTAAGATTCTTCCGTTCAGCAACCCATTTTGCGGTGGTGTCCTTACTGAAGATAACTGATGTTGAATACCTTTGGAGGTACAATATTCAGTTATGTACTGGTTTACAAACTCAGTACCATGGTCTGTCCTTATGACTCTTACCTTGTCATTTTTCATGACTTCAAGCTTATTCAGCAAGTTAGGTATTTCAGTCTTGGTTTCAGATTTGTGCTTGATGAATACTACCCAAGTGAATCTTGAATAGTCATCTACCACGACTAGACCATACTTCTTACCAGCATAGCTTGTTGAAGAAGATTCAAACAAGTCCATGTGTAAGAGTTGTAAAGGTTTTGTAGTTGACGGTACTGCCTTGTTCTTGAAAGAAGATTTGGTTTGCTTTCCTTGCTGACATGCATTGCAAACACCATCCTTTTTAAAAGTAACCCTAGGTAATCCAACTACAAGTGCCTTTTTAGACAGCTTATTCAACGTCTTGAAGTTTAGATGACTTGTTCGTTTATGCCATAACCATGCTTTTTCAGCAAGGCAATCATGATCTGAGACAAGGCATTTTTCAACGTTTGCTGAAGACCAATCAACGGTGTACAAGCCTCCTGATCTTCTTGCAATCCTTATAACCTTTTTAGTCTCAAAATCTACAAGTTTACATTCATCACTTTTAATTTCGATGAAGTATCCTTGTCAGCAAATTGACTCATGCTGAAAAGGTTAAACTTAAGATTTTTGACATAAAGAACTCCAGAAATGGTTATGCATCCCAACTTCACATCACCATAGCCTTTTGTAGATCCGGAGCCTCCACCAGCAAACCTTATTGTTGGACCTTTAGACCACCGTCTATAGTTTATATGGTTATTCTTGTTGCCCGTCATGTGCTTTCCACAACCACTATCAAAGTGCCAGATTGCATCGTTTGTCTCCGTGGCTGCAGTCTGCACAATCAAGAGCAAACAAGTTAATTATCCAATGATGGATGTCCATTAACATGTTCAAGAATGCGTCCAGTGGAAACCCAAGTCTGAAGTTTTTCAACTTTGACTTGTTTTCTACTTGCAGAGGAACTAGGAGGTTTTGAGCTGAAAGACTTTTGACTCGTGCTAGTCAAATCCACTTTCTGATGTGGTGTCTTGCTCTGTTGACCTTTTTGCTGAACATACTTTTAAGTAAGTTCTTTTCTAGCAAGGTTCCTTCTAGTCCTAGCATTGGGAGTCTTTTCAGAACTCTTAGGCTTGGTTTTCTTCATCTCTTTGAAGTATCTTTGCTGACTTTGCTTATACTCATGAAAGAGTTGACTTTGCTTGGTTTTGAAACCGAGTCCACTCTTTGGAGAATGCTGAGCTTTAGCTTCAGCAACCTTACTTGATTCAGGTTTGTCAGCAAAGAACTTCTGATTACTTTTGGTAATCTTGCCTTTAGACTTAACAACTTGCTTTTCAGCAACTTGTTTGGCGGAATGCTTCACGGCATTCTTTTTCTTTCCAGTTTGCTTCTCAGCAACCTGTTTTCCTTTTAAAGTCTTGATACTTTGAGTAGCAACAGCGGGCTTTATGGTCATAGGTACTTGATTGCATGTTTCAGCAACCTTAGTTTGACTAAACTGATAGATCACTGGTGGACTACTATCAGTAGAACGTACAAAGGAGATAGGTGATTTATCTTTTCTCAAGATTTCTACGTTATCACCTTCACACGTTGCTCCTAAACCTTCTTTCTGAGATGGATCTCTCAAATAAGAGTTTAGTTCAGTCAGCGTATTACTTGCTTCCACATAGGATTTGAAATTGATTTTCATCTTTTTCATTTCTTGGATTTCAGCAAGTAACTTTAGAATTGAGGACTGATACTCTTCTAATTCTAATGCCATTTGAGAATTTTTCTCAGCAGCCTCAGCAATCAACTTCTTAAGACGCCTTATTTAAGCATCCTTTTCTTCTGTTTCTTCTTTCAGCAAAACATACTTTTCAGTAGTTTGCTTGGTCAAAGTTTCAGCAAGTTGAAGTTTTTCTTGCTGTTTGCTGAGAGTTTTCTCAAATCTTTCGATTTCTCCTTGAATCTTGTCAAGGTCAATCTCGTCTTCACTTTCTGAATCTGAGTCAGAGGTAGAATTATTTACCTGACCGGCCATGAGGCAGAATTCGTAGTTCGACACATCTGGATAAGCTTCCATAGCTATTCCACACACTTCTTTGCCAATCTCCACGTCTAGAGTGGCTTCTTCATCGTCGGTGTCTGAACTTTCATCCTCACTGTCTTCGGAGCTTGTCTCAATGCACAATGCATCGATTTTTGCTTGAAGCTTCTTCTTTTCTTCAGCAATGAAAGCTCTTTTGAACTTCTTCTTCTTTTCAGCAGATTTGCCTTTCAGCAAAGGGCAATTAGCTTTGAAGTGTCCAGGCTTTTTGTAGTAAAAACATAGATCATTTCCAACTGCTGGTTCTTCTGATGATGTAGCTTGCTGAGCTTGCTTGTTCAGCGAGCTAGTATCATTCTTGTACTTATGGTAGTTATTACCAAGATGCTTTTTCAGCTTCTCTTTTGCTTTTCGCCTTTCAAGTTCCTTACTGATGAATTTCTTCATGTTTTTAACAACTAAAGCATTTTCATCAGCAGGCTCTTTATCATTCTTCTTTTCAGAAGATGACGGCTTTGCAGCAAGAGCAATGTTTTGCAATTTTTCAGCAAACACATTTTCTCTTTGCTTTGTGTCATAATTGACAGTAGCAAGATGAGAGAACAACTCAGTTGGTGTAATGTCAGGCATTCCTTGATTATAATAGAAATTCTGAGTATGGATTCATTCTTGATTCAAACTTCTGATGATAGTTTTCACTTTCTCAGAATCTGAATAAAGATTTCCAACACCCAGCGCTGCCATTTCACTAACAAGAGTTGTGAATCTGAAGTCCAAGTCTTCCAGTGACTCGTTAGCACCTTGCTTAAAGTTTTGAAACTTCAGCTTAAGTACTTCAAGTTTGTTTTCCTTGGTCTTGTCAGATCCAGCACAAAGATCTTGAACCATTTTCCATGCCTCCTTAGCAGTCTTAGCACCCCACAGTTTGCACTGTATGGTATCCGGAGTTGATCTGATGATGATATTTCTTGCTTGGCCATCAAGACGGAATCTCTTAGCTTCGTCAGAAGTCCATTCCTCTCTTGGTTTTGGCACAACAGTATTTGAAGGTTCGCCAAGGATGGTTTCCTTCCCAGCTTCAGTGGTCTTGTGAGGGAAACTCCTTTCAATCTTAGTGATCTTGATAGGTCCATCATTAATGACGGTTACCATCTCATCACTAATGGCCTCAAGATGTAACATCATGTTGTTTCGCCATTTCTCGTAATTTTTCAGCTTCAGCAAGGGAGCATCTCCTAAAGACATCCTGTCAGCAAAGCACTACCAAACTGATCAAGTGAAAGTGATTTACGGAAAGCACTTAAGGGGATCTAGGTTCAGTGCAGAAGGCTAAAGAACCTCCTGCTCTGATACCATTTGTTGGTCCCTTTAAACAACAAGAAAAGACTCGGGGGGGGGGGGGGGGTGAATAGTCTTTTCAAACTTTTGTCGTTTAAAAACTTTCTCAGCAAGTACTTATTACTTTTCAGTAATGAGGTTGCTGATACTTAACTTTCTCAGCAAGCGTAAGTTACTTTCCAGTAACTTGGTTTGCTGATACTTCAAATCAGAGAGCGGAATTCTTTGAAACAATAATTGCTTTTTCAGCAAGTAAAGAGTTTCAGCAAGTGAAGTGAGTGACTGTGTATAAACAGATATAATTTGCTGAAAGCTAAATGCAGTAAGTAAATCACACAAACGCTTTTATAGTGGTATCTGAGAGTGGCGTAATCTCTCAACTAATCCACTTTGTCCTTTCTAGGACTGAATCCACTAAGATATGATTGAGGTTCCTTACAATCTCCTATCTAAAGCGATTCAACAGAAACCAAAGCACACTTGCTTTGTCTCCAACCTAAACTAGAGAACTTCAACCTTGTTCTCCACCAAACTTGGTACTTTTAATCAGCAAAACTTTGCTCGATTAAGTTCCCCCTGAATATCACGCCTGAAAGGGTGTATTTTCAGTTAGAGAGTTTTGGGGTGAGATTGTATAATATTTAGTGTCAGTTTTGTAAAATTGAAAATAATTGGGGCAAATGTATAATAAACAGAAATTAATGTCGAGAGTAATTGGGGCAAATGTAATACATTCAGTATTCATTTTGACATTTTTTGGAAAATTCCAAAATAACGCTCAAATGCACATTTCTTCGATTAAGTAATTTAATTCAATTAATGATATTTCAAAAATGTAAAACTTATATAATAAATTATTATTAATAAAATTAATAACATACAATTAATAATATTTCTAACATATTATTATGGCTAGTCTGTTAGGGCACCCGTAGGGACGTCCAAGGCCGTTTTGCTCATCTTGACACTTTGACAACTACAAATGATCTTTAAATGATACTTTATTCAACACCGCTCTAATACAAGTAAAAAGAGGTTCAAAACGAGGAAAACGGCCTTGGACATCCTATAAGTGCCCTGGTTAGTGTGTCAAGGCACCCACAGGCTATGTTTAAGATCTCGTCTTGAAAGCCATCTCGGACGACCTCCTGAAAAGGGTTAACTCGGGTCAACCCGGGTCATCTCGGAGGGTTGACTCGGATGACGTCATAAATATGTAATTATAGATAACTAATAATAATATATTAAAATTCAGAATAATACTTTATAATCTTGATTTATACTTCATATTTTCAATTTATATAATCTTCTGAAATAATGTTGGAATAAGTGGGGAGGTGATTGCAATTTGTAAATTTATTTGAGGAATGAAATAAAAATAATGGGAATTTGGGTGCCATTGCAAGGGATCCCTCTTTTTAAAAAAAAAATATTTCAAAAACCCGGGTTGACCCGGATTAACCGGCCAAAATTTTAGAAAAATTCCGAGTTCCGAGATTTTGTGGTTTCGTCCCGCGAAGGGCACCGATTACCGGTTAAACCGGGTCAACCCGAGATCTTAAACATAGCCCACAGGGACGTCCAATGCTTTTTGCTCGTTTTGACACTTTGACAACTTACAAATGATCTTTAAATGATAATTTATGCAAGACGGCCCTAAAACAAGTAAAAAGAGGTTCAAAACGGGGAAATTGGCCTTGGACACCCTATAAGTGCCCTGGCTAGTGTGTAAAGGCACCCACAGGGACGTCCAAGGCCTTTTTGTTCGTTTTGACACTTTGGCAACTTGCAAATGATCTTTAAATGATAATTTATGCAAGACCGTCCTGAAACAAGTATATCGAGGCTCAAAACGAGGAAAACGACCTTGGACGCCCTATAAGTGCCCTGGCTAGATGAAATACTTACGTTCCACTATATGAGTCTCACAAGTCAATTGCTCTATATCATCAACACTTACATTCTTAATTCTCATGTATCATCGACACTTACCTTCCACTATATAAGTCTCACAAGTCAATTGCTTTGTACCATCAAGGCCTACGTTTTTGTATTGCTATATATTATAAAGAGTACTTATCTTCTCAATTGTTATGCACCTTCAAGACTTGCGTTCTTAATTTCCCAGTAGCATGAACACATACATTATAAATTTATTTGTATCATCATAAGGACTTGCATTCAACAATATGCGTCTCCGCCGACGTTGCTTAGCCAAGTGCAAGACGTGTTATGGAACCCTAAACCCTATACCCTATACCCTATACCGTAAACCCTAAACCCTAAACTCTATACACTTTTGAGCCAATTCGTGTGGCTCTCTACAGGACCAATCCTTGCCCTGGCCCAACTTTGAGGCCCATGTATCATCACCATCAACCGGAGCAGCTCGGTTGTGCTCCATCTCTTCACAAATTCCCTCCTCTATCATCGATCTATCACAAATTTCAAGACTCAAGAAGAGGTTTCATCCGATTGGGGAATTTCTGAAGAGGTTTCATCCCATTGGGGGGTTTCTGAAGAGGTATTTGTAATACCCCATATTTTCATAATTTATTTTACTAAAATTTTATCATAGAAAATTCAATTTATTATATTTCTATATTTATTATTAATTCTATGTTCCTTTATGCATTGAGGAAAATCGAAATGGAAGACGGATCAATTAATTACGAGTTCGGGTTCGCGGAGCTGTGGACTAATTAAATCTGATTGTTAAGTCCATTCCTTTGACCCATTATTGAGGCCCAAGTCATTCAATCCCATAACCTAATAAACCAACTCCAGCCGCCCCCTCCTCTAAACCGGATTATCATCATCACCGCCGTGAACCACCACCGGACCACCATAGACCACCACCAAGCGGCCACTACCTCTTCTCCTCTTCATTCATCCATCATCATCCTCATCATAACCACAGAATCCTCCCCTGCTCGCATCACCATTCACGGCATCATCATCATCGTTCGACATCATTATCAATCGACATTAACATTATCATCAGCCTGTCAGGAATGCAGACTTCCATAGCTGCACAGAAGAACTAGCCACACTCAAGTCGTCAGTTCGCAACCAAGCCAATCATAGCAAACATAGATTCAAATCGCAGCAACAGTCGGTTGACACATGTTCTAATATGGACCATTCATCTCTAACGTCTTGAAAGATCAACGGCTGTTGTTTCTCTTTAGTTGCAAGAATAGTACAACAGTACATTTCCAGCGTTCAGTCCTTATGCATTGTATTTTGTTTTGATCTTATCTTTTTGTCCAAGCTAGAATTCCTAGTTTATCCCTAAATGAGCTGTTTAGAATTATCTAGCTATATATTTGGCAGATGTAAGACAAATGAAATTTAAGAAATGAAGTTCTAGTTTAGTTATTATTATGTCTTCTTTATTTTCTAGTTATGACTTTTAGTTTTAGTCACAATTTTGCAGCTTCTTTTACCTTTTCATCATAGGTAAAGGGAGAAATCGTGACAAATTGGCTACCAGAGCCAGGTTAGGAGAAGACTACGACGAACTAGAACCATATTACACAGAAACAGAGATGACAAACACTAGAACAGAAGACTTGTTTGATCAACAAAGACAACTTCAAGAACAGTTGGCTCAGTTGAATGCTCAAACGAATGAGAATCAACAAGAGACCTCCAACTTGAAATTATCTGTTGACAAGCTTAATGCTTCTATGGATCTAGTCATCAAGAAACTGGATTCAATAAATAGGAATCCACCTACACAGACACCACCAAATACAAACGCCGCCTCCACATCCGCAGTACCACCACATCCAAACGCTGCATCCAACTCTGCACCACCAAACAACAACCAAAACTTGGTACCTATGAATCACAACGCACCACCACCATTTTCCCCAAATACCAGAGCTCCAAATCCTGTTTTCATTCCACCAAACAACCACTTTTATCCTCAAAACATGGCTTCTCCTGGCCCTTTTCCACCACAACCATTTCCACAAGCTTTCCCCAATCAAACCATGCCAAATCCTAACAGTCACCATTTTCCCAGAGTGGATTTTCCAAGATTTGATGGTTCTAATCCCAGAAACTGGGTTATGAAATGTCAGAGATACTTTGCTATAATAAATGACATACCTGAACATCAAAAGTCCAATGTTGCGTCTCTTTATTTTGAAGGAAAAGCTGATAAATGGTTTCAGAGTTTTGCTTTCAATAGAGGCATCAGTCCCTGGGATATGCTAGTTCAAAATGTTTTGAAAAGATTTGGTGAAGAAAAAGAGGAAAACGTGGTTTTACAGTTACATCAACTGGTGCAAGAAGGCACAGTGTCTGAGTTTTTAGAGAAATTCGAAGATATGAAGTCTACTCTTGAAATGTTTGATACTCACTACTCTGAGGCATTTTTTGTTGGTTGCTTCTTGAGTGGATTGAAAGAAGAGTTGAGATACCAAGTCCTTTTGTTCTCACCCACCAATCTTCTACAAGCTTATGAGATAGCAAGGCAACAAGAAAGTGCTTTAGAAGTGATAACAAGGAAGAGCAAGAACACTTTTAAAAGCTCTTTCAAGAATAGCCTTTCCAGTAACACTTCTAATACAACTGCTGTGCCTAGCAAGGTTTCTAAAACAATTGAGTTTGTTGCTCCTCCCAGGAAACTGCTTACCAAGGAAGAGATGGACCAAAGAAAGATGAGTGGGTTGTGCTTCAACTGTGATGAGAAGTGGTCTAAAGGACATAAGTGCAAGTATACTACACTGTATATGCTCATGTCTGAAGAAGAAGAGTTGCACTTCTTAAAAGGAGCAGGAACTGAGGAGGCCAATGGAGCAGAGAGCATTACTGCAGAAACAGCTCAGGTGTCACTAAATGCAATCACTGGCAATGCTCCCAACACACTGAAGTTCAGAGGTAACTATGGTAAAACTGAGTTTACTATTCTAGTGGATACAGGAAGCACACAGACTTTTATTGATGAACAGACAGCTTTTAAGTTAGGCTGCATATTAGAACCTGTCAATCCACTAGTTATCTCTGTGGCCAATGGAGAACAGCTTGTTAGTTCCCAGATTTGCCATAATTTTGCTTGGAAAATTCAAGGGCATATGTTCAAGTTCCCCATCAGATTACTGAAGTTAGGTGGTTGTCAAATGATTTTAGGAGGTGATTGGTTGAGAGAATACAGTCCCCTAGAATTTGATTATAAACAAATGCATCTTACTATATCTGAGGGAGAAGAAAGGTATACACTCAGTGCTCTAGTAGAAACAGGAGAATGCAAGTTGATTTCTGGAAAGAGTTTAAGAAAGTTGCTTAAGAGTGGTCCTATAGGTGCCATTGGTCATTTGTATGCCATTTATGCCACACCTATTGACTCTAAGGTTCCTCCTGCTATAAATGATCTGCTTGATGAATACAATGATGTGTTCAAAGAACCAAAAGAGTTACCTCCATCTAGGGAGATTGAACATCAGATCACACTCAGGCCAGATGTCGTGCCTAGAAAGCAAGCACCCTACAGGTACTCACACGCATATAAGGGGGAAATAGAAAAAATCATTAAAGAAATGGGGGACTCTGGCATCATTAGAAACAGCACAAGTGCTTTTGCCTCTCGTGTCCTGCTGGTAAAGAAGAAGGATGGTTCATGGAGACTGTGTGTAGACTACAGATACTTGAATGAACTTACAGTGAAACAAGAATATCCCATGCCAGTTATTGACGAACTCTTGGATGAGCTACATGGAGCTTCCATCTTCTCAAAAATCGATTTAAAGTCTGGCTACTTCCAAATCAAGATGAAGGAAGAATCCATTCCATACACAGGTTTCAGAACTCACCGAGGTCACTATGAGTTTCTGGTAATGTCTTTCGGATTGAGCAATGCACCTGCCACCTTCCAGTCCTTAATGAATCAGGTTTTCTCAACACATCTCAGAAAATTTATTCTTGTGTTCTTTGATGATATACTTGTTTACAGTCCTACATTGGAGTTGCATGTGGAACATTTGAGGATAACTCTTGAATTGTTGAGGAAACATGAACTATATGCAAAGAGATCAAACTGCTGTTTTGGACAAACACAAGTGGAGTACTTAGGACACATCATAAGTAAGGAAGGTATTGCAACTGATCCAGAGAAGATACAGTGTATGGTGGATTGGCCTAGACCAAGGAATGTTAAAGAACTGAGGGGATTTTTGGGAATAGCAGGATATTACAGGAAATTTTATGCTCACTTTGGTCTTATAGCAAAGCCACTTCATGCCCTCACTAAGAAGGACAGTTTTGGATGGAATCCAGAAGCTGAAGAAGCTTTTCAGAAATTAAAGGTGGCTATGACTGAATCACCAATTCTAGCTCTTCCTGATTTCACTAAAGAGTTTGTGGTCAAGACAGATGCCTGTGGAGTAGGCATAGGAGCCATTCTGATGCAAGAAAAGAGGCCTATTGCTTATCTCAGCAAGGCATTAGGACCAAGGAATCAGGCACTTTCCATTTATGAGAAGGAGTTTCTTGCAGTGCTCTTGGCCGTTCAAAAATGGAGACATTACTTGCAAGGTCACCATTTTGTCATTAAGACTGATCAGCAAAGTCTTAAACATTTGTTAGAGCAAAAGATAACTACAACGTTACAACAAAAGTGGATTGCTAAGTTATTGGGTTTTGACTATGAGATTCACTATAAGAGAGGAGCTGAAAATTCTGCAGCTGACGCATTATCAAGAATGCGACATGATGAAGCTCAAGTGAATGTTATCTCAATAGTCCAACCGCAGTGGCTTGAGGACGTGAAAGCCAGTTACTAGAATGATGAGCAAGCCCAAGCAATCATCGCAGCTTTACTGGTAGATCCCAACTCCAGGCCAAAGTACACATTTGTTAATGATGTACTCAGGTATGATGGAAAGCTCTACATTGGAAATAGTTCTGCATTGCATGAAATTATTCTCAAACATGTGCATGAATCATCCTTGGAGGGACACTCTGGAATCACTGGTACATACCAAAGGGCTAAGTTAGTATTCTATTGGCCTGACATGAGGAAATCCATCATTAAATTTGTGCAAGAGTGTGATGTGTGCAAGATGAACAAGAGTGAGAATGTTGCTTATCCTGACTTATTGCAACCCCTACCTGTTCCTCACCAAGCTTGGTCACACGTATCCATTGATTTCATTGAAGGATTGCCAAAATCTGAAGGAAAAGAGGTAATCTTTGTGGTTGTTGATCGATTTACAAAGTACAGTCATTTCATTGGCATAGCTCATCCATTCACTGCTAGTACTATTGCTAGAGTTTTCATGGACAACATTTACAAACTCCATGGCATGCCTATCAGTATAATCTCAGACAGAGACAGAATTTTCACTAGCACATTTTGGCAAGAGTTCTTCAAGCTAGCAGGAACATCTCTTCAAATGTCTACGGCTTACCACCCGCAAACCGAAGGTCAGACAGAACGAGTAAATCAATGCATTGAGAATTATCTTCGTTGTATGGTGAGCCAACAGCAAACCAAATGGCACAAGTGGCTGGCTCTTGCAGAACATTGGTACAACACCAATTACCACTCAGGCATCAAAATCACGCCCTTTCAAGCTCTATATGGTTATGCACCATCCCAACTATCTATTGGTCCCTACTTACTTACTCATCATCCTGAAGTTGAACAAGCCACAGAAGAGAGGAACAGAGCTACGCAATTACTCAAGGGAAATCTCACTGAAGCACAGGGAAGGATGAAATATTATGCAGACAAGAATAGGTCTGAGCGCCAATTCGAAGTGGGAGATCAAGTATACCTGAAATTGCAGCCATACAGACAGACATCAGTTTCTATCAGGAAATGTCTTAAGCTCAGCTCCAAGTATTTTGGTCCTTTCACCATCACTGAAAGAATTGGTAAGGTTGCTTACAGACTCCTTCTGCCCCCACAAAGCACCATTCACCCAGTTTTTCATGTGAGCTTGTTGAAAAAGAAAATTAGCTCCAAGTATATTCCGTCGCCAACATTACCAATCACAGACAAGGAAGGCAACTTTAAGGTGTTCCCTCTCCAAATCTTGGGACGACGCATTGTACCGCGCAACAACATAGCAATCCCACAAGTTCTTGTCCACTGGATCAATTCTACTCCTGAAGAGGCTACTTGGGAGGACTATTCGTTAATTCAAGCAACATTTCCAGATTTCGACCCTAGTGAGCAATGGTCGTCTCAAGCCGGGGGAAATGTCAGGAATGCAGACTTCCATAGCTGCACAAAAGAACTAGCCACACTCAAGTCGTCAGTTCGCAACCAAGCCAATCATAGCAAACATAGATTCAAATCGCAGCAACAGTCGGTTGACACATGTTCTAATATGGACCATTCATCTCTAACGTCTTGAAAGATCAACGGTTGATGTTTCTCTTTAGTTGCAAGAATAGTACAACAGTACATTTCCAGCTTTCGGTCCTTATGCATTGTATTTTGTTTTGATCTTATCTTTTTGTCCAAGCTAAAATTCCTAGTTTATCCCTAAATGAGCTGTTTAGAATTATATAGCTATATATTTGGCAGATGTAAGACAAATGAAATTTAAGAAATGAAGTTCTAGTTTAGTTATTATTATGTCTTCTTTATTTTCTAGTTATGTCTTTTAGTTTCAGTCACAATTTTGCAGCTTCTTTACCTTTTCATCATAGGTAAAGGGAGAAATCGTGACACAGCCCGTGTTTTCCTTGCCCGTTTTATGATCTGCTCTGCCTCGTCCCGGTAAGGCTCCCCGAATCTCTATTCTCCTCTTTTCCTTTCTTAATTATCTTTCTTCCCCTACCTTCCCCTTTCTAACTCGACTATGGGTTCTTAAACCCGTTGTGTTTGCTTGTTTTGGTGATATTCTATCACAGCTCCATCATCACCCCCATTATCTGGCCTCCATTATCGATGGATGGGTAAGCTTCCCCTCTCGTTTTGCTCTGTTTATTTTATTTGGGTTACCCACTTTCAACCATTTATCACCTCAGTTTATAATGAATGATGATCGTTACTTGTATAAATTATATTATAGCTATAATACACGAATTAAGTTGATGGTCAAGCATTATTCCTCTGAAGCTTATTAAGAAGTATACAATTTTGTAAAAGTAAGGAGCAGCTACTACACAGGTGAATTGAAATGTTCATTAGAATTACACTGATTAGTTCTAGCTTATCCAAATTAACAAATCAGAATACGTAATTAAAGATTGAAAGATAGTACTAACATGAACTCAAGTACGTAAAAAGGATAAGCCAAACACAGCCAAACCCAAGTCCCAAGGATAAAAATGCAACAGTTCACATCATTAGTAACAATATTGCCATTCACTTATCAGAAAGCTACATGATTAGCAGTTGTTAGTGCTGAAATGCATAATTTTATCACTGTGTAAAGTTGATTTACGGAAAAAGATTGGGATGAAAGTACGAAGGCTACTGAGACAAATGAGCTCAAGTTTGAAGTCGTTGACGCTGTCAATGTCTTCGGCTCAGGTAATTTCCAAATTAAAGTTTCAATTTTAATTTAAAAAATCTGCTTATAGTTTAATGGAATGTAGTTGGCATTTGTTTCTTCCTCTTGCTCTTTACATAGGCTATTTTTCAGTCAAAGCAAGGATACTCATATACTCTTCTGATGTTTGATAAGCTCGAATCGCTTTTCCTATATTCTTGTAAAAATTTCAATCCTTGTGGGATTGGCGTTCCTGAATCTTGCGCAAAATGTAGTGTGTTTGCTATGGTCATTTTTAAGTCTCATGAAGAAGCTTTGAACTGCTGAAATTTTTTCATTTTTTGGTGGTGTTACATGAGCTGCTGAAATTTTCATTTTTTGGTGGTGTTACATAATGTTAGTTGTGTTTGTTGTGTTTGCGGTGTTGAGAATTTGGTCAGATGTAGTGGTGGTGCTCTGTGGTGGAGTTACTGGAGTGCTGAGATTTAGAACACCATTGGACCTGCCATGGGGATTCAAGCCTTAAAATACATTAGTTATCCAGCTCAGGTATGTTCTGCTTTCTGAATTTTACTTGTCTTTCTTCTCTATTAAGGATTTTTATTAGTGAGCTGTATTTATGCTTCCTATCTAGGATAATTGGATCTCATTTGTTATTCATCTTCTTGCCCCAGCTCTGCATGTTTGTAAATTATAGCATGTTGTTCTCTGGTGAAGATGCATTATCTTATCCTCAACTCAAGAATTAATTATCGTATAGATCATAAGCCGGAGGAGGCTGTTCTTAATTTATGTTCTTAATTTTAATTATTCATTATAACAAACTCTGTGAGATAATTAATTATGGCTTTACAAGCCTAAGTCGCTGCTGTTTAGATCACTTTTGCGAACTAAGTGAGATGACTTGTGCTAGTTTATTTCTCGGATTAACCAAGTCTCTAACCTGTTCAGTGTGCCTAATTAACTTGATTAGTATACACAGAATTATTGAACTTTATTATTTTGTACATTATGCATCTTGTTTTAAGTAGTAGTACTTGATCAACTTGATTGCTATTCAGCCTCCTGCCAGAAAAAACAGATTTTTGATTGAAATTGGGTTTTGATTGCAGCTTAGTTTTAAGTTAGCTGGAGAAGATTGATATCACTTACAAGCCCTGCAATCGAAGGGATTATCGAGAAAATTAATCCTCTAAGGTCTTTGTATGGCTTTGCTGGTGCAACTCCCCTCTATAATATTAGTTAAGTTCATTAAACTCCTCTAGGTCTTTTGACAGGCTTCAAGTATTTTCTGCAAACCACCATGTGCGCACAAATTTAGTTTAGGTGAACTTGCATGTTTTGTTGATGCTGAACATCGTTTTTCGTGGATTACCAACGCCTCAGTTACTCCAGGAGTACTTTTGAGTAATTCAATACTCCGATTATACTTTACATAAGCTCGTTCACTAGGTCTTGTACTAAATTTACAAATTCCACCGTTGATTTGTTCTGTTGGTGATGTTTTAATTTCACACATTCTGTTTTCATGTTCGTTCTTTTGTATAGATGGTGGATTGGATGATGGGAGAAGTACATAGAGTGCAATGGTGGTTTAACCTCAGGTGGAAAGGCACGGGATCGATGTGGTTGTCTTTTAATTTATTAATTAGTTCTTTGACTTGATGAATTTTGAGGTCTTCCTGGCCTCTTCTATATATTTTGGACGGATAGGCTATATTTTGCCTAATTGTGATATTCTGGCATTATTTTATCCCGAGAATAAGGTCACACTACAATGTAAACATCCGTATCTTGAACAAAAGTTATATATTTTTAATATTTTATTGGTTTTTTTTTTTTTGTTTATTGTATTTATTTGATTACTGTCATATTCTGTATTTGTTTGTAATGAAAATGGTATCATTGTTTACGGAGCCGGAATAACATCAATCCTGATAAATTACATAAAATTTTGTGATGAAAATTACACTACTGGTAGGGTTGGGCATGGGGTGGATCGGATTTGATCCGATCCGAAATTCGGATTGATCCGAACAGTGAAGTTTTGTTTAATCCAATCCGAAAATAATCAGATCGGATTCGGATTAATCCGAAAATTATTAAAAGAAAAACAAAAAACAAAAAACTTTTCTCATAATTTCTTATCAAACAAGATGAACCAAGATCTCATCCAAACCCAGTAAGCACTTACAGCAAATTGCACGGCTTATATACACAAGTACAAGTACTAATTCAATGTTGCATCTCAAAACTAAAGCATCTCCTTCAACTTGCCTCTTTTGTATTTGCTCTGTTCCAAAAAGAAAAGTTATTTTGGCATCAGATCTGATATTTCAGGCATTAGTTGGCAAACGAAACACGCAGCAAGCATTAGAAAGCATGAGCTGGACAGAGGCACAAGGATGCCGGTGATGAGACTTAGTTTGATTCGAGAAGACTAGGCGAAGAAGGACAAAGATGATAAGAAACAAGTAGATCGAAGCTAAACCCAATTGCAAGCGAAATAGAAGAAGAAGAGAGAAGAAAGAAAGAAACTGATGCTGCTGGAAAATGATTAGGGTTAGAAAGGAAGAAGTGATGGTGGTTTATATACTATTACATAAAAAAAAAAAAAAAAAAAAAAAAAAAAAGAACACTATGTATTGATCGGATCGGATTAATCCGATAATCCGCAGATTTTAATTCGATCCGAAAACCGAAAATGGGAATACTAGTGACCCGTAATCCGAACCGAATCTACCGGATCAGATTGGTTCGGATCGATTTTTCAATTTTTTGGATTTTGGTTTTTTTTGCCCACCCCTAACTACTAGATATCATTAATTGTGATGATATACAAAACATTTGTGATGAAATTTACATGGCCAGAAAGTTGATTTTGTGATCATATACTGAGCATTTGTGATGAAATTTACATGAACGAAAATTTGATTTTGTGATGATATACTGAGCATTTCTGATGAAACGTCCGGCGCTGGAGTTTGGCTTTCGTGGTGAAATTACATAGCATTTGTGATAAAATTTACAAGGTCGGAAAGTTGCTTTTGTGATGAATTAATAGACCAATTGTGACGAAACGTCCGGCATCGGAGTTTGGCTTTAGTGATGACAATTGATAGCATTTGTGATGAAATTTACATGGCCGGAAATTTGTTTTTGTGATCAAATAGTTGACCAATTGTGACGACACGTCCGACGCCGGAGTTTGGCTTTAGTGATGACAATTGATATCATTTGTGAGGAAAGTTAAATGGCCGGAAAGTTACTTTTGTGAGGAAATAATATACCAATTGTGACGACACGTTCGGCGCCGGAGTTTGCCGTTAGTGATGGCATTATGCATCAATTATGACGACTAAAAAGATGTCCGATATTGTCTTTGGTGACAAATACCTTAGGCATTTGTGACGAATGTGAAGCTGCCCGGGATTTACATTAGGGAGGGAAAAATTTGTCTTTTGTGACGAACTATTATGGGCAAGGCATAGGTATTTTTTGAGGAAATTTTACGGATAGGCGACAACATATGTTTGTCCGGAAAGAGAAACTATTTGTGTCGAACGACAATTTCGTTACAATGTTACATAAACGTCGAGGATGTTGCAACGACCCTGAAAATCTGGGATTAGGTGACAGAAAATTTCCTCACAAATTGTTATCATTGTTCCTGTGTCGTCACGTTTATTTCTCTTATATTGTAAAAACTTACACCCACTAATATGTTTTATTACATATTAAAAATTTTCAGCCTATGTATCATATAAAGCAAATTATGTCGTGGCGTTAAATAGCGCGATCTAATGTATAATGTTCAGCCATGTTAATGACTTCCAAGAACCTAAGTTGACTCACCAGAACCAACTGACTACTTATATGCTACAACTCCAATAAACAGACCAAAATAATGTCAATCACTCAAGAGATAACTTGTGTCTTATTCATTGACATACCCCAACCCCAACTTTTTCAGCCTATGTTTCATATAAAGCAAATTATGCCGTGGCAACGCCACCGGTCTGTACTAGTATACTAAATAGCGCGATCTAATGTATAATGTCCAGCCATGTTAATGACTTCCAAGGACCTAGGTTGACTCACCAGAACCAACTGACTACTTATATGGTACAACTCCCATAAACAGACCAATGTCAATCACTCAGAGATAACTTGTTGTCTTATTCATTGACATACCCCAACCCCAACTTTAGAAAGACAATGTTGAAATAGAGGTGAGCATGAAACATTTGCAACTTATATACCAGATAGCATCCACTCTGATCAATCACTCAACTCAACTTATATACATTTGCAACTTCACTTGCAGGAGAATATGACAAAACATGTTTATTAAATTTTATAATCCAAATAATAAAGATAATTGCAACAACTGCTACTACCTTAACGTGTTGATGTTTTATCATCAATCAGACAATCCTAAAATTTCCATTAGCATTTGCAAACAAAAAGGTGTCAATGAGAAAGACATGTTAATCGGACTCAGTGTGACAGTGTTCAACCAAGAATCAATTTTCTTAGAAATGTTTGTACCATGCAATCATTTGGGTAGAGACCACTAACATAACATAAAAAAACAAATTTAAACCATCATAGTGTAAATAATAAAACATAAATCACCTGAAAGCATCATTCAAATGAAACACATCAGATTTAAAAAGACTCACCACCCATTTAGTTGCTCAAGCTCAGCCTTAAGCTCTTGGACTCCTTGGTCTCTGGTTTCTTCTTTGCCAACCCCTTTATATATAATTCAAATAGCAAATAGCTTCATAATGCATTCAGATTTTCAACACAAATAGCTTCAATAATTATTATACAATCGCTATCACACTAATATGAAGCTAAACACGGAAAAATAAAGTGCAATAACTCTAGCGATGCACTCTTCAGCTTGCAAGTAATAGGATTGTAAATTACACTCTTCTACATCAACAAGTTAACAAACATACACTTACATACACTTGTCGATCACATCAACCCGATCAAAGCCGATGTAAAATTGTAAATATTCTACTCGTATTCTAACTAATTCCGATTTGAAACTGGAAAAAACTTTTACAATAAGCACAAGTATAAGATTAGTTATCGATCTGGTTTACTGACTGAGGGACATATAGTATGGTGGTCGAAGTCAGCTACCACATTAGGTTGAATCCGGATATTCATTCCATCTCTTCAATTCACCCCTCCCAATTCTCACACGATTTTTGCACTGTATCTGCTTCCTTGGTCTTCATCTCCGACAAGACCCAACCTTATCCAAGTGAGAAATAGAGGCATCGATCTGTCAAGAGAAGAAAAGAAGCTTGAATTAAAGAAAAAGAGTTAACATAGGAGTTGAGCCGGACAACTCGGGAGTTAACATAGGAGTTGAACCAGAGCAGGTTAACTCCTTGGTCAACACCGTCATATTGAGAGAGTCCAGATCTCATCAGGAAACTCCACATCTAGAAGGAATATGCTATATCCTGAAAATATGTTTGAGTTATCTTAATTAAAGATAATCCTACAGCTTTGTATATATCTGTACAATCAGTTTAGATTAATGTCATTAGGACTCTATGACTCTTTAGCTTAGTATATATAGCAGCAGTCTGTAATTCTTTTGTATACAACTTTTGTATCAATAAATCTTCATATTCAATAAGATGATTATTCATCTTCATTCTCTCTTCTTGTAATCTTTTCCAAACGTTTCATATTCTGACATGGTATCAGAGCAGGATTATTGATCCTTGCTAATCAAAATACGTTTGGATGAGAAGAAGAGATTTCACTTCATTGTCATTGAACAATCAATTATTTTGCTGCTATACTTCGAGCAGAAAAGAAAAAAAATAAAAAATAATAAAATCATCATCATCGATCTGAAGCTGATCGGAATCATCATCATCAATCGGAATTCAACAAATAAAAAAAAAAAAATCATATTATTCGCCTTCTTCAATCTCTCTCTCTCTCTTGAAATTGAGCCCTCCTCTAATCTCCATCAACGCCCCCAATCCAATTCTCACCAGATCGAAAACCAGATACAGTGTTGTAACCAAAGCCACAATTCCCAATCCAATCCAATTCAATTCAATTCAATTCAATTCAATTCACTCTGAGTGTGTGTATGTATTTGTGTGATGAGAGAGGATTGATCTTCTTACCGGCGGCAAGTGAGTGAATCGACACAATCTGGAGCTGATCCTCAGCATCAAAGTAAGAAAGGTTTCCATCGGGGATGATGTCGCCAACTGCGATCGGAGCCATTGCTGCTTAGGTGATGGTGGTTGAAAGATTTGTCGCTTTGATGTTGGTGAGAGGCGAGGAGGATATGGAGACTATGGAAGAAAGTCAACCAGCAAATGAAACTTGTGTTGGTCTACACTCACGTGTCCTTTTGCTTGAGATTAGGTAAAATAGTTAAAAGTTATCTCTCCTAGTATTATTTATTCATCTCCACTTAAAGTTGGAGAAATTTAGCATGTTAATGGTTATAACTTATATCTCATCTAGTTCAATTTGAAGAACTAGAAAATCCTTTGCTAAGTAAACGGTAAATGTAAACACTCAAGACTTGAGAATGTCTATTAAGTGCAAATGCATCTACTGTATATAAAAGAAGATTGGGATTTAAGGGGGAGAGTGATTGCACACTCATTTAAAATTCCAATCGCAATTATCAGTGATTATTTTTCACTATTTTGATAAGGAGTGATTTCAAATTGATTGTTCACTCAATTGTGAAATAATTTCACATTATCATTACAGGGTTGCCAAAGAGAAAACCCAAAAATATTTGAGAATCAATTGGTAGTTGAAGGGGGAAATATGTGATTCACATTAACCCCAAATACCAATAGATCATGGTCTCACTTCATATTCATCTTTTTACCTTGGAATCTCTCTCTAAGAACAAACTATGTTGGGAAAGACTGGAGACAAAAAGGACTCATCAAAAATTGCAAAGTCTTGCTGTCAATGCTTGCAAAAGTCTAATTACGACTTCAAGTATATATCTAATAGGGATGTTAAAGAAAAATTCAATTTTCGATTATGAGTAAAAACTCATTTGAAGGAAAGTTCAGTTTTCATTCTGATTATGATCAGATCATTTCATATGCAACTTACTTGAAAAGTAAGTTGAAGCAGAGGTTTGTTTTATTACCAACAACCAATATGACTAAAATTAGTTTTTTGTTTCATGTTGCAGTCTTGTAACTCGGAGTCACTTATAAGAGTTTGCTTAACTTGAGAAACGATTCTTTCAAAATCTGTCATGTTAAGAAATTTTGATTGATCTCACACATATGAGATTTATAATTATGGTTGAAATCCATGAGATTTAGGTTAAAGTGTAAGTAATGCTTTCATTGAAATTGAAAGTTTGTGTACACTATTTATTTGCCTACCTTCAAGGACTTGAGGAATGAATAAATATTCACCGTGAGCTTTTAAATTTAGCCAAAGGGTTCCATCATCAATTTCAAGCTTCAATAAGAGATCTTGAAGAATTAAAGTCAGAATGACGAATAACCTTACATTATTGTAAGTGTCGGAACCTAGAATATTCTGAAAATCATTTTATGTTCAAGATGAACATAGAAAATCATTTTATCTATACCTCTTGAGGGGAAGTATTAGAATATAGATTGTACATAATTGGATTCGACCATTGGACTCAATTAGACGTATACAATGCTTTCCTCATGGTGATCTGGGTGAAGACTTGTATATGCAGCTTCCTCCAGGCTACACCATTACGGGGGAATGTCTAGTAAATAAAGTGTTGAAATCTCATCCTCTAAAGGCATTTTCATAGGGCAGAGAAAGTACTGTCTTGAAATCATTCAGAATGTGGTTTATTAGGATGTAAGCCCCTAGTAGTTCCAATGGAACAAAAATAAAAATTAAGCAAAGAAGCAGGAAAACCACTTCAGAATTCGACTATCTACAGAAAGATAGTTGGAAAGCTAATTTATGTAATGTTCACTAGGCCAGACATATGTTATTCTGTCAATGTTCTGAGTCAATTCATGGAAATCATTTAGTCCAAGATGAACATTGATTTCATCTATGTTCATCTTGCGGGGGAATGTCAAGAGAAGAAAAGAAGCTTGAATTAAAGAAGAAGAGTTAACATAGGAGTTGAGCCGGACAACTCGGGAGTTAACATAGGAGTTGAGCCAGACAGCACGGGAGTTAACATAGGAGTTGAACCAGAGCAGGTTAACTCCTTGGTCAACACCGTCATATTGAGAGAGTCCAGATCTCATCAGGAAACTCCACATCTAGAAGGAATATGCTATATCCTGAAAATATGTTTGAGTTATCTTAATTAAAGATAATCCTACAGCTTTGTATATATCTGTACAATCAGTTTAGATTAATGTCATTAGGACTCTATGACTCTTTAGCTTAGTATATATAGCAGCAGTCTGTAATTCTTTTGTATACAACTTTTGTATCAATACATCTTCATATTCAATAAGATGATTATTCATCTTCATTCTCTCTTCTTGTAATCTTTTCCAAACGTTTCATATTCTGACACGATCTTCCCGCTTGCTAATTATTGGTCTGCCGCTTGTCTCTTCCAAATTCGGCCAGTCCATCTTCACTATTACGGCTTTGAATTTGCCGGACAATCATAATCTAACCTCTTTCCAGAGATTTATTGTTGGGAATTTTAGTGTAACGAATGACCTTTCAATTCGTTCGATGTATTGGTCATTTGGGCCCAACACGTTGGAAACAAGCTTTCCACGATCGTGTATTTCCGTTTGTTGAAATGGATGTCATTAAAGCATTAAGTCACTAAAATCTCGTGTAGTGGAAGGTGATTAATGCACATGATATGTTGATCAATAAATAAATGAATTAAGTCATTCAAATACAGTTGGATGCACTGTGCTAAAGTTCATGGAATATAAACAAATGTGTATTGAAGACCAAGTTAAAAATCCAAGTTGGAAGAAGTGAACTTTCGTAGTTTCAAAGTTCCTTCATCGTTGTACCAAGAAAGTTTCCTAGCTTTCTGGAATGCTTCGATGTAGCGATATATATTGATTGCTGCAGCATAAAAGATTTAAAGCTTTACAATGAGTTTCGCTAATGCGAAATAAAGAAATCGATGCAGCAATAGGAACAGGTTCGAACATGTTCAGTTTTTTGGCGGATTTTCAAGTGGTTTCACGAAAGTTGCATCCCTAAAGTGTATGGTTGTTATCCTTTCGACATTGTGACTGTTGAATGAAGGTTTGTACACTCTTGGAAGGGTTGTAAAACTTGGGAAAGGACATGAAAGAAGTATAAATAGATGATGAACCTCATTTCATCAACACACTTGCAAACACAAGCAATACTTCTCCTTCTCCCTCATTTGCTCTCTTTGCACTCAATCATACTCAAAGTAAGTTCGACAGATTCGACTATTGGAGTGCTACTTAGTCGTCTTAGAGTAGTTTTATCATGAGAGATAGATTGTCATAATTCCATAAGCACCACGAGTGGGGCAAGTATTTGTCTTAAGGAGAGATCGTCCAACCATCGACTCTACTCACCACCTGTTGTTGTTTATTACTCATTTGGGAGTTGCTTGAAGATCTGGAGATTGTCACGGGTGAAGATACCAATATGTTTGTGACTCGTTATATTCCTATGGCGTACCAAAGGACGAGCATGCTGCTGAACCAAATTCATGGAAGTTTACTTAGTAAATTCCTAGCTTTATTGTAATATTTCCAGCAATGTTAATGTACATGTTTATTTTTTATCACTCTCTCTTTTTTCTATCTTCTTACTCTCACATTCCCCGTGTGAACACCGAGGTTCCAACATTTATTATGTACCAATGTTACCTGAACACAAAACGTAATATGAATAAGAGAACAACTATTTACGATGCTGAAAGTTCCCTTTTTTTTTCTCTCTTTCCCATAAATCACTAAGTACTACGAAGTACTATCTTGTCAGCAACTATGGACAATCAAGCGAGCAGCAACTCATTAATCTATACATATTTTCCTTAATTTTGATAAACATTCAAAATTAAGTAATGAATTCTTCAACAAATCTACACTCATTTTTCCTTAAATATGAGAAACAATAAAAACTTATTTCATTAGCATAGATCAAAACCCTATAATTAGGGTAAGTCAGGGAGCAAAATACCTTAAATAGAATACTAAGACGTGCTAGAGAAGCAGTACCTGTCTTATGGAAAGCTCCGGGGTTAGGGACAACTAGAATTTTAGACAGCTCCGGGGTTAGGACCGACAACTACGGCGGAGGAAGAGTTAAAATCCAATAGTGGTGGTGGCGGATGAATTGGCGAGACCTGAGCCGACTTCGAGCTTCAAATCGAATAAACAGAGAGTTTCCACCAGAATATGCGATATAGACCTTGGACAATGTGGATGAACAACAAGAGGTGTATATTTGGAGCCGGTTATATGATTTGGGATGAGCAAGAGTTTCGATGCAAACAGAAAAGTGATGAGAGAAGTCTGTGAAGTAGGAGTATGTTAGGAGTCGAAGCTTAAGTCGTCATAGTTCGCTTGGCATTAGTTCGTGTCTGAGCCTTTAAATATCTCCTGTAGCTCAATTGAGCAATAACAAGTTTGATGATCAATAGAAAAGTAAAGTTAGTTTCTCTCTCTAGTCAAGTCAGTAGCTAGCTAGTAATTCATAGCATAATAGTAGCAGTTACAGTAGCATAGTAGTAGATTCGTAACAATTGGTATCATTGAGTCGATTCCTCTTTTGAAGCTCACGGTTACTCTGATCCAGTCCACGCAACCATGGTGACGCCTAGTACCACTGTTCGAATCGATTCGGTGGCGGAGGAAGTACATGAGTTAGCCAAAGCTTACAAATCCATGGAAGCAACTCAGGTGAAGCAATTCGATGAGTTAAAAGCGTTGATGTTGAGTCTCTTCCCATCACAACCCGCTGACAATCTCAATAGGATGAATTCCGGTGAAAAATCGGCGGAGAAATGAGAGCAATTTACGGTTTCTAGGTCACTATCGACCGATCTCCAGCAGCCAATAAGCGAAATTGATCGATGGAGAATATTGATCGACAAATTGGGAAACTCTCTTAAGATCGGTTTTGCTCGAGTGCTTGAATTGGAGAAATTAAGAGTGAAACTCTATGAAGTACGGAATGGTGCCAAATGCAGAATTTCCAGCATCATTGCCTCCATGAAGGTAACTAGATGGTATATTTCGCGTTTGGATATGGATTGCTATATGGCATGGTCTTCCTTATGAAGGAATAAGGAGAATACAATTGATGAAAAGCTGATTGTACATGATTTGCAAAAGTTATGACAAACTGTTGTAGAAGAGGAGTAGTCTTTACAAACTGCATTTGCACTTCATGAGTTGGGAAAATATGATTTAATACTCTGTGATGCCCATAGGTTGTTTGGTGAAGATGAACAAATAGAAATAGATGATATATTGATAGATGTTAGCAAAATGTTTGGGGAAGATGAATTAATTGAGTTGGATGAAATATTGTTGGATGACTGCAATCTGTTTGATGAAATGCCTGAGAGTAAATGTCGAAGTCAGGTTGCTGAATTGTATGGAGACATAACTGTGATGGAAGCAAATAATATATTGCTTGATGTCCGCAATCTGTTCGATGAAATGTTGGGGAGTAAATGTCGAACTCATGCTGCTGAATTGTATGGAGACATAAATATGAATGCATTGGACAAATATGTCTTTTGTGCTACAAAGTTTGCTGCAACCAAATATGGTTTCGTGTATGATGTGGTGAGGCAGTGCCCTAAGGCAATTAAGGTATCACTCAAGACAGTAGTAGAGTTGGTCATATTGGAGCAGGTACAACACTACAAGAAAACAGGAGAATAGCGACGGATACCATCCGTCGCTATTCAGGCCCGATCCGTCGCTAACAGGGCTTAGCGACGGGCCACCCGTCGCTAAATAGGACGTCGCAAAACGTGGCGTCGCTAAATGAATTAGCGACGGGTCGGGTTTATCTGTCCCTAATTCACTACAAGAAAAATAGGATTTAGCGACGAATGGCATCCGTCGCTATACGGAGCGATTCGTCGCTATATACCATTAGGGACGGAAGACCCGTCGCTAAATAGGACGTCGCGAAAAGTGACGTCGCTAATCCAAAAAACGACGGATGATCTATTCCGTCTCTAAATTTAGAGACGGATAAACTTATCCGTCGCAAATTTAGCGTTGACCGGGCAGCCTATGGTTTCTTCACTTTAGCGACGGGTAAGTTTATCCGTCTCTAAATTTAGAGACGGATAAGCTCATCCGTCTCTAAATCTGATTTTTTATATAAAAAAAAATCTGTTTCTTTTAATTTATTTAATTCACCTAGAATATAATAAAATATAAAAATATAATATTTTAAATGCAATAAGGGGTGCTGCGAGAATCGAACTCGCGACCTCTCGCATTTAGTGAGAATCATACCACTAGACCAAACACCCATTTTCTACACGAAATAATCAATAAATATACTAATAGGAAAGTATTAAACATAAAATAAAAGATATAAATATCCACAATGTAAATTTAAATTATAGTTGAAGTTGATACAATACTTGAATGTTACCATCTCTCAAAGATAAAAAGAGTGAGAGACTAAACCAACCAACAATGAATTAACCAATATATTAAACAACTATGCTTTTCACTCAAAATAAACTCTATACTATAAATGCAATTTCTTAAATAATAAACAAGCAAGGTAAAATTAGAAGGTTCCAGAGACTTACCAGACTCATTCGCAATGTCCCTCAGAAGAAACGAAAGCATTCTTTTTAAGCTGTAAGAACTTGGACTAGTGAAAATCTTCCTTCTTTTACAAGTATTGACGGCCTACGATTTAGAGTACACAACAATTAACTCAGCTTCTAACTCACATTAAACAAATAAGTGCATGAATTTTGATTTAGTAGTATACATTTAGCATTCTATTTCTGGAACAAAAACAAAAAACATCACCGATTCTAGTTTTACAAATCATAAATATATGACCAAACAAAAATCTAATCTATGTATATCAACAGATGCAAACTTACTAAGAACATAGCAGTATAGCACTTCATTACAGAATATAAACCAACAATAACAAAATGTAATACAAAGTGACAAACTGCACTTGATTCAATGCTAAACAAAATCCAAATCAGAAAAATAATATGTGAATACCATTTTATTTGTCGAAATCGGCCTATTTGTGATTGGCGGTATTTGATTCAGATCCCTTTCTGGCTCAACAGAACCCAATTCCGGGCTCAAAACCTGACTCGGATCAACCTTCACATCCGAATCCGTTACTGCACCTGACATTTCCATCTCGCCCCCTCCTAATTCAACAGGATCCAAATAGCTTCGGATCCAAACCCTTGCTCTCACCCTTCAGTTCTTCTCCATATTTAGGAATCGAATTAACATCCGGAATATTAATATCAAATTCAAGCTAATTAATTGAAAAATTGAAAAAATCGAAATGATTCCCAAAACTTAGGGTTTAGAGAACATACCTTAAATTGTAGAGATGAAGGTGAAGGAGGAGGCGCTGGAGTCCGGTGTGATTGGAGGCAACACGACGGCGTTGGTGGAAGGCAATGGTGGTGGTGTTGAAGTCCTCATATCGGTGGATGAAATTGGTGGTGGTTCAAGTCAATTAAGTGGTGGTGGTGAAGTCGATCCGGTGGTATTTTGGTGTTGAAGTCGATCCGGTGGTGGAGGGCGGCGGTGGGGCGGTTGGTTTGGGGAGAGGTGGAGGAGATGGTAGAGTAGAGATAGAGAGAAAGAAATAAAAAATGGAATTGACCAGATCTAGATCTGATCTTATCCTTTTTCTTTCTTTTTTTTTTAATATTAGCGACGGATGAGCACCGATCCGTGATGAACGTGTATTTTACACTTTCAGTCGAGTCTTTTTCACCAATTTAGCTATCCTCTAGGTTAATTTAGCTTATATTTTAGTGCATTTTATTAGTATAGTGTCACGTTTCCCTTTTCTTTGTATTTCTCAGGTTTTAGGTGAAAAACGTACTTTTATGGGCAATTATGTTGAAGAGAACGAAGATTTCATGCTTCGTGGTCATCCGTGGTGTATCTAGAATGTTCCGGGCGAGATTTGAGGTCTAGGGGTCGAGTTTCAAGGCTTAAAGGTCACTAGAAGGCAAAATTCGAGTCCAAAAAGGAAACCAGCTCAAGAAACCGCGTCAACCACCACTGAAGGTCCCGGGCGGTTCGCCGGGGATGTGCGGCGGTTCGCCCGGTGCCAGGCGGTTCGCCTGGCATACCGGGCGGTTCGCCCCCCATTGTTTCGTAACTATATATATGTTTGCCTACTTTAGTCGTTTTTCATACCTTTTCACCTTATTTTGAGAGACAAATTCTCCAGAGCCTGTTCTGGGAATTATTACCATAGAAGACTCTTTTTCTTATTGATTTGGAAGTTTAAGCATACAAATTGGACATCTTTGATTCTCGATTCTTGCTTTTGAGTTAGCAATTCATCGGAGATTGACAACCTTCGTTGGCAACTTGTATCTCACGATTTATCTGCTTTTATTTATTTCATTGAACATGTTTTCATTCAATCTTGCTTTGGTTCTTGTTGATTGCAATTTATCTATGAGTAGCTAAATCTATCGTTGGTGATAGTATGTGATTTCTTAGCTAGGGTTCTCAATTATGCATGAGTGGCTTCGCGCGTTTAAGACTTGATTTATTGTTTTATTTCTTTGATCTATCTAAGCCATCTATCTCCGTAGTGTTGAATTGAAAGGAACACATAGGACAATTCACGATCATAGATTTCTATACAAACTTCTAGTACTTCATGCATGATTATTACCCGTTGCTTTGAATGATCATACGATCACTAACTTCCATTATGATAAGAAAAATCTGTGCTTTGCTTGATTCCTGATTTATAGTTTAAGTTAAATTAGATAAAGCTAGTTATAGTCCTTAGAGATCGACACTCGAGGTTATTTTACTTCTACACTATGTGCCTAGGTATTCGTTGTAGTTGTGAGTTGCCTTTGGCTAAAAACAAATTTATTTGAATAATTGAGTCTGACAATCTCGTTCATCAAATTGGCGCCGTTGCCGGGGACTATACTCCTTTTTTCTCTTTAGCTTATTTATATTTTCAGCATTCAATTCCCTACAGAAGAACAAGCTCTGGGGATTTGCTCTCAAAAAATTTCACTTTCTTACCCTATTTCTTTCCCCCTATCCTTTTCAGTAAATTCATCTAATCTGATCTTGGTTACCTTGCGTGCTTGTGCTCTCGAAGTTCTTGGTTACATTGTGTTTGTTTGCACTCTTAGTGCTTTTCTTTGCAATTTTTTGTTTTTCTTTTGTGGATTCTGCTCCTTGGTTTCTTGTTTCCTCATGTGCAGAAACTAGTCATATGAAAGGATGAGTCAACGAGTTCCTTTGCCCCGGTATGTGATGCCTCGAGGGCCTTGCATAACATTGGATGAAGATTGCAAGGATTATGACTTTGATCCTTCGTACTACTCCATTCTCTCAACGTTTTCGATGGGTGATGATCCAAGAGGGTTCTTAGACACGTACGAGGAAGGTGTGTTGAGGATAACTCGTAAGAATGTGGAGGGGGTTATTTTATCACATGAGCAACTTTGTATGAGAGGATTTATGGGATCCTTGAAAGGGTACGCTCGAGGATGGCTCAGAATCCCGCTGGAAAAATCGTTGCGCACTTGGGGTGAAGTAACCAGCAAGTTTCTGGAACATTGGGATAGGGACTCACCTCCCGGGTCAAGGGCATGAACGTCTCGCTTTAGTAATCGGCCACCAGAAATCGACATTGCCGATGAAGAGGAATGTGGAGAAGAATCCATTGATGAAGTCTCTTCAGTGCTTAGCTTGGATTCCACGCCCTTACTTGCGGATGTCGAGGTTGTTGGCCAAGAGGAAGTCGTGGAGGAGGTGATGACTGAATCCATTGCTTCACTTGAGTCAGAAAGTGATGGCGTGAGTTGTGTTGAGGTCGAGGAGCCAATCTCTGAAGATTTTGGTGTCTCTGAATCAATTGCTGGAGATACTCTTGATCTTGACTCCTAGTTCTGGTCCATGCACCCACCTATGAGTTCCAAAGTATAGTTTTGCATGCTTTTATGTGTAGTTTATTGCAAAATTTTTTGAACTTTTTCATTGGGTAGATTAACTAGTTATGACCTTCGACCATGCGTTTCATCTCTATGAATTTGTTTGAGGTTTTTCTCGCTTGACTTGTCACATTTATATATGCACTTAGTTAAGCTTGGTAGTCTCGATATCACTTAGTGGTGTTTTCTCTACTGCGGTTCACGAAGGCCTTTATAATAAGATGATGCATGTTAGAGTCCTGTGGTTGTTCTCCCGTGTAATTATGTACCTAAGAGGCAACAAGTCTTCACCTTGCTTTGAAATTGCTAAATGCCTAGGAAGGAGGTAGTGTGAGATTGTGTGATCCTTTGTTTGAAACCTATTCTAACGAATAGGTTTGGGGAGGGGGTTATGCTGTCATTATGACTTGTTTTTCGATTTGAGTGTTGTGAGTTTGTTTTCATTTTTCGTAAAGTTTGTGCTCCAACCTATTCTTTCGAATAGGTTTGGGGAGGTCGTTTGTGAGTCATTGTAATTTCTTTTTCGTTGTGCTACTGCTGGCTATATACAAAAAAAAAGAGAGGAAAAAAGAAAGAAAAAAATAAAAAAAAAAAGGAACAAGAAAATTTCCAGAAAAAAAAAGAAAAAAGAAAAGACCCCAAAAAAGCAAAGAAGGGTGCAAAGAAAGCCAAAAAGCAGCAAAGTGTTTGTCTCGTTTTTCAATTCTTGTAATGTTCGTAATCGAATTGTAAAGTGTGTCTTTTGTTTGTTTGAGTGTCATCTGTTCTAGACCACCCTCGTCCTGCCATTCAGGAAGTGGTGATAGTTTATGATTTTGCTTGAGAGATGGGTAGAATAGGGGAGTGAACTTTTAGGGAACCCTCCTTCGTTTGATGAGAGCCAATATTGGTTCGACCTCTTTGACCGAAAGTCTTAACTTGGTGAACAGCAGTAAGTCCTCAGTTTCATAGGCACGAGACAACTATTCGTATTTTAACATGTTTCATTACGTCGTCACTGACTAGGTCCATGTAGAGAATGTTACGAGAGACTATCTTGTTTAACATAGTGCATATGTGAATGTGTATGAGTCAATCGATGCATTCCTCAACCAATATCCATGTTATGATTTGTATGGTCATTGTTCATAAGTTTTTGATAGACTCAATAGATTAGTTCATTTCATTTGGCATGAGACTCCATTTTGTGTGTTGCATTGGTTTTTTGCATTAGAATCTAGCTTAGTTGCTTGAGGACAAGCAAAGGTTCGGTTTGGGGAGTGTTGGTCCCTTTAAACAACAAGAAAAGACGAGAGGGGGGGGGTGAATAGTCTTTTCAAATTTTCGTCGTTTAAAACTTTCTCAGCAAGTGCTTATTACTTTTCAGTAATAAGTTTGCTGATACTTAACTTTCTCAGCAAGCACAAGATACTTTGCAGTAACTCTGTTTGTTGATACTTAAAATCAGAGAACGGAAGTCTTTGATACAATAAGTGCTATTTCAGTAAATAAAGGTTTCAGCAACTGATGTGAGTGACTGTGTACAGACAGATATGATTTGCTGAAAACTAAATACAGTAAGTAAATCACACAAACACTTTTATAGTGGTATCTGAGAGTGGCGTAATCTCTCAACTAATCCACTTTGTCCTTTCTAGGACTGAATCCACTAATGATAAGATTGAGGTTCCTTACAATTCCTATCTAGAGCGATTCAAACAGGAACCAAAGCACACTAGCTTCGTTTTCAACCTAATCTAGAGAACGCAACCTTGTTCTCCACCAAACTTGGTACTTTTAATCAGCAAAACTGTGCTCGATTAAGTTCCCCCTGAATATCACGCCTGAAAGGGTGTATTTCAGTTAGAGAGGTTCGGGATGAGATAACTTAATTATAACTTATTCAGTTACAACAAGTAATCTAAGAAACACAACTTTGAATACTTTGCAGTAGACAAGTTAGATTGTTTCTGGTGTCAAGACTCGTTCTTGTTTGAAAGAAAGAAAGAACACTTAGCTAATTTCTTAGTAGTGTAAACTCTACTTCTTCACAAGTAGCTTTCTCAAGCTTTAAGTATTGGAACGGATCAATGGCAGTATAGAGAGTTTGAAGGTATGTGAGTTTAAGCACAAGTGAGAGTTTGATCACGTTGTTGACACACTTCAACTCTATGCCGGATGACCTCTATTTAAAGTGCAAGTAAGGAGCCGTTTGAATTTCAAATCCTAAGGCTTTTGATCCTTAACATGTCACTATCTTGCTTTTGTACTTTCAGCAGCGTCCTTGTTTGTCTTCTAGTCTTCATGTCCTTCGCGTGTAAGCTTTGCATTTAATGCTTATTTGAACAGAATTCAAACAGTAACATTGGAGCGCAAATGCAAGTACTTTCAGCAAGAGGTCACATATGTTCCATCAGCAAGTGGTCAGTCTCAGTTTCAGCAAGCACAACCTACTCTGTCTTTCAGATTTTCACTTATGCAATGCAGTTGCTGAAGTTTCCACTTTCTGAGCAACATGCGCCTTTGTAGATACCAGTCTTCAGAAATCTACTAGTCTTCAGATCTTCGAATTCTTCAAGTCTTCTGTTCGTCGAAATCTTCAATTCTTCAGATCTTCAAATTCTTCAAGATTCTGAGCGGTTCTTAATGCTTCAATAGTTTGTTTGTAAAAACAAAGTACATCATCAGCAAATGCTTCAATAGGTTATTTTCTTTTCAGAAAACAAGATACATCATAAGCGGTAAAAACCAACCTATCTAGCACTTAATCTAAGTCTTCAGCAAGCGTTCCTCTTTTACAATGTCCTTAAAATTCTAAATTCCTATGGACCTTAAGAGTACTAGTTACTGGACTTTCCTTAATTTAGCATGGTTAATTGCTCATCAAAATTACAAGTTTCCTAACAAATTTCCCCCTTTTCGATGTTAGCAATCCATGGCTAAATTAATTTTTACCCTTTTAGAGGTTTCTGATGTTGAATAAATCAGTTGATTAATGCAAGCATACTTGAATAATTAAACAGTAAGCATAAGTAAATTGCATAATCAAAAACCAATAAGAGTCAAAAGGTTTCATTGCTGATAGTTATCTTTCAGAAGTTTACATGAAATAGCAGAGATAACTTAAACAGAATCAGCAAACAAAACCTTTAACAAAAACTATTACAGGGAATTAAGTTCTTTCAGAAGATTTTCTCAAAATCTCTCTTACACTCTTCTCAGCAAGTGCAGTAAATTCAACACAGTCCTTTTCGTAGTTTTCCAGAAGCCTACGGACTTGCAGTTGAAGAATTCTTGCGTTTTTGCAGGCAGTATGATGATGCTTTTCAGCATTCATTTCCATGTAGCCAGTTACCCACAAATGCATGCCCCAATTGCTGGCATGGAGAAGCTGTGTATCTGAAATGCTTTTCGGATGAATCTTTCTTAGCCAGAGAAGATCTTCTTCTTGATCCTTAGCAGTGAGATAGAAGTACTCATAAGGAATCAATCCAAGTCTCTTCTTTGTTTTCTTGGTTACTGGGTCAGAGTAATAAGCAATGCCAGGTGGTTTTATCAGATTTGGTTCTTGTTTATAAGTCTTACCAATGGCAATTCTTCTTACTGAGACCTCAAGATTCAACCATTTCCCAGCAACGTTTCTTGGGAGGGATTCTTCCCTTTGTTTCCTTTGGACCTTGAGTTCAATCCATTTGAACATTTGATTCAATATGGCTGTAGGAAAGAACTCATTTACCAGCCAGCTTTAAGATCCAGCAACCATGAATGTTTCTGATTACATTCTGAGTTGTTTCTTCATTACTGGTTTTTGTGTATTCTATGCCGGAGCCAATAGCAATGCTGGCCAGCCTCTTTTCTTCCTGTCTTTGCCTTCTTCTTCTTGATTTAGCATTGTCTTGATCTCTTGCTGAAGAGTCAGACGAGAAATGCTTTGAGTGGCCAGACGAAGTCAAGGCTGTTAAGGGTCTAGCTCTTATGGCTTGAGCTATGGTCTGATTGTCATCATCTTCATCATCTTCATTCAGATTGTGATGACTTTCAGTATGGCAAAAATCTTGAGTTTCAGCAGCGGTTTTTCTCTTTTTGGTACTTGCTGAATTCAACTCAGATTCTGCTTGCCTTTTTGAACTTTGCTCTCTTTCAGCAAGAGGTTCTAAGGGCAGTGGCTCATCAACAGCAAGAGGGGTTTGGTTTCTTTTTCTGGTACTTTTCTTTTCCCCCTTAGACATGGATTGCAACATCGGAGTGATGTGCAGAGAATAGAACTCATTGCAATTTTCAGCAAGAGTGCTTAAGCTGTTATACTTCATGATGATTTGTTGCTGATCAGAAGTCATTTTTCACAACTCTTTTTTAATGCTCACCATGTTCTCTTCATGTATTTTCTCTGTTGCGGCCTTCTCATCCATGAAAGTCTGAGCCTTCACGAGAGCGGTCTTTGCGAGCTTGAGAGCTTGACTTACATCTTCTTCATAGCTTTTGTGATAAAGACTGATGTCTTTCTGAGCTATGGTCAAAGTAGTAGTGCGTCTCAGCACTGTAGCCAATATCTTTCCAAAGTCAAGTGGGCTCTCAGCAAGCAATGCCTCATCTTCAGCTTTGCAGGCATCATGGACTTTCTTCAGTGCCAAAATTCTAGGAGTAAACTCCTCAACTCTTGGGAACGGCACTAGTTGTGGTGTCAAGGAATGAACTTTTAGTTCAGAAGCAAACTGATCATCCCTTATCAACAACTCTCCTCTTAGACCATCGTCTAAATCATTTATGTAATCAGGAGGAGGGATTTGAACAACTTTTGGATCTCTTTTGGATTGTTCATCCTCATTTTCTGATAAGTAGTCGTCATCCTCAGATTCATCAAGTTCAGCAACTTTAGAACCTAAGTCAGCAGCTTCACTTCCTTTTTGTTGAGTGGTTGCTGATGGCAACACTTGAGACTCAACAACTGGAGTTTCACCAGTAGTTAGTTTTAATTGAGTTTGAGACTCAATTACTGGAGTTTCGCCAGTAGTTAGTTTTAATTGAGTAGTTGCTGAAGGCAACGTTTGAGACTCAATAACTGGAGTTTCGCCAGTAGTAGGTGGAAGGGAGTAGACTTCCTTTGATCTTACTCCTGAAGGTTGACCAATTTCGAGATCCTGCGTATGTCTTGCATGGATCAAGAGACTATTATGTAGAGCACGTTGGTAATCTTCATCCTGTTCATCATCATCATCAAGGTTTTCTTCAGTAACCTTGGCATCAGAATTGGACTCTTGTCATTTTTCAAGGCGACCCTTTTTCTGGCATATTCCTCTTCAGTATCAGCACCTTGCACAGGTGCTTGATTTTCAGCAGCAGCAGGAGGAGGTTGAGATTCTTGCTGAGGTTGTGGTTGTTCAGCTTGCTGATTTTCTGGTTGAGCATTTTCAGCAGATGTCAACTTTAATCCTCCAGCATCAGGACTGGGACCTTGATTGTCATCATCATCGTCTTTCTTGTCCTTGGAATCTTTCCCTTCATCATCACTTGGATCAGTGGGAATGTTCTCATCTTCTTCCTCTTCATCATCATCGGTCAGAATTACTAGCTCAATGTGCTTGTATAAAGCAACACTTGTCACTTCCTCTTCCTCATTGATTTTTTGGGGATCAGCCACCACAGGTACAAATGAACCTTTGAGCATCACAGCTTGTTCACCTGGAGAGGCACTCTTGAATTTTGCCTTCATATTCTCTCTGATTTGAGCAATCAGATTCGAGCTCATTTGCTGAGAATATGTCATTTCTTCAGGGAGGATGGAGTGAACAAATGTTTCGAGCTTCAGCAGAGAAGATCTCTTTTTCTCATTTGAAAGATGAAGATGGAGATCAGAGAAGTCCATTCGCCTATATCTTTGCCAGTTGCTGACGGACTTAGCAATTTGTGACAAAGTAGTCCTTTTGAAGTTCAAGTACAGTTCCTCAGAACTTACTTGATGATCTTCAGTGATGAGTAACACTTCAGTGGTCTCCTTTTGAGCCTGAAAAAGAACGTTATTTAGATCAGGATTGGTTTGGAAAATTGTTTTAGAGTTCATATCTGAAACATGAATTACCTGATGAGAGTCAGCAAGCTCATGTTGTACAATTTCCATTCCATGAGGAGCTTGGGTAGCATCCTCCATTTGTTCATCCTGAAATAAATTAGAGTTAGATACAAGTACTAAGCTGTCAAACTTAGTTTTATTACCAAAAACATTAACTACCTGCTAAGCAGGGAGTGTTGGTTCTGGTGCAGAGGCTTCAGCAACCATCTGACTTGTATCTTGAGAAGTCTGTAGAGATAACATAATATTAGCAAAAGAATAAGTTTCATAATTTGAAGTTTTACTGATGGTTGAATTAACTACCTGCTGAAGAAGGACATGTTGTGGCTCAGTCCTTTCAGAATTAACAGCCTCTTCATTTTTTGGGATTGTTTCTTCAGCAGACTTCTGGTTTTGCTCTGTTTGAGAGAGTTGCGCGGTTTCAACAATCTCCCTTGTCTCTGAAATGACAAGTTGAGCAGAAGCATCTTGTCCCTTGAGCTCACTACTTGTCATGAAGACATCAATGGATTTGTTGGATGATTCTTCAATCTCCAACTCCATTTGTTGGCTTATAGCTTCCAGTACAAGCTGGACTTTGTCAATTGATGTCTTGGGTGAACTTGGGCCAGTATTCTCAGCATCACGAGATGCGTCGTTGAATAATGCTTCTTGTGTCTCAGCAACTTCTGGAACTGGAACCATTGCTGTCTCAGCAACTGGTCCTTCAGCAAGCGGGGTTTCAGCAACTTGATGAGTTGCTTGTTCAGCAACCATCTTTTCAGCAGCATTAGCAAGTGCCGCTTTTTGCAGATCAGCAGCAATGTCACTTGCTGGTTCCATAGTTGGATCATCTAAATTATCTACAATGTAGATATCTGGGACTTGGGCGGGAATTTCATTTCCACTGCCTTGTGGTCTATTCACAATAGAAGGATCAACATTAAGTTGATTGTTGAAGGCTTCCGCAAACACTTCAACATTGCTGATATAGGTTTTAGTAATCACCTCAGCAACATCTACTGGCAAATGCGTTTCAGCATTTGTCTGGGAATTGTCTGAGAGGTCTTGGACAACAGGAACTGACTTTCGAGCCAGTGTTTTCTTCCTTGTGTTTCCGGTCTGTTTCCTCTTAGGTACGGGGTTTGCTGATGACGCTGCAGTCTGAGTGTCATCATCAGCTTTCCTTTTTTTCTTGTTAGATTTCTCCGGTTTCCCAGAGGCATCTATAGTTGCATTTTCAGCAACGGTTGTTGTACACGTACCTTGTTGATTTTCTACAACAGTTTCATTTGTGTTACCACCACCACCAGCAGTTTCATCTCTAAGTTGCTGAGTGGTAATATCTGCAGCTGTTGTATACCTTTCTTGCTGGCTTGTGCTGACAACATTTGCAGCTGTTGTCTTATTTGATTTCTTTCCAGCAGTCTTAGGTACATTCTGCTTGTAGAATGATCTTCCCACATTGCATACAGACTTTTTGATTAGCAGTGGGTTTCTCAGCTGAATCCTGAAATGTTCCAGGATATAGCATATCTTGATTCCATACATAACTGGAAAAGAAGGTGAGACCTTGTTGTCTTCTACCTTTACTTTAAACTTAGTAACACAATCAACAAGCCTGTTGAAAATGTACTTAGCCCAGTTAAGTTCTGTTTTATTCTCATGAATATGCATCAGCAGCGACCATCTTCTTAGGCCTACTTGGTCAATTCCTCCAACTTGGGAGTCAAGAACTTTTATCAGTAGCAGAGCTACTAGACCAAGTGAATGGCAGAGATGCTTTCTCTTAACGTGCTTAGTCCAAGTCACGGGAGCAATCTCGCCTTTCTTCATTTTCTCATTCCTGACGTCACTGTAGAAAGCTTCTATTTCTTCGTCAGTGGCAGTGACGTCATCTTCAGTTCCAGTGGTTGGAATCTGAAATATCTCCGCTAAATCAGTCCATTTCAGGACGATTTGCGTGTTCTGAACTGTAGTAAAGATCACTTTTTCAGTGACTCCTTTACTATCAGTAAGGGACTGGATTTCTGCATTGTTGTAGAATTCCATTGTATCAATCATGCTCACTTGCTTAGTGCGAGCATAGATAAAGTGCATGAGGCCTTGTTGCTTGATGAACTCGAGTGCCTCTTCATTCTCGTCATCGAGTTCTTGTTCATAGAAGTACCTAATGTACTTCTCTTTTGCAAAACCTCCCCATTGCATCAACATCTCACACTACATCTCACACTTTGCAGTGTCAAGATATGACGGAGGCATAGGTTTTTCTGAAATTCGGTCGTTTTTCAACACAACTTTCGTTGTGTTTGTAGCCGGAGTAGTCACCGGAGCAGTGCGTGTTTCAGCACTGTCAACCTTTGATGACTTAGAGGACTTGGAAGACTGTCTCTTGGGATCCATTTCTTTTATAGAGCAGAAAAATGTGTACGAAAAAAGATAGTTTGCTTTTTGACCGGAGGTACAGTAGATTCAGGCTAAAATTTGCAGAGAAAGGAAATGTGAGTTAAAGAATTTTGTCATTTCTCTAACTCCTTCTTTATATAGTATCTCTGATGTGTGAGAAACTCAATCGATTTGAGCTCTCAGCAAGGGTAAAACAGAGAAACACCGGAGTTAGTGGAGCCTTTGCATTGAATGCGTAGTGGCCCACTAACTAAAACCGTCAGAGCACTCTCTCTCTTTGTTTTGTTAGCCGTTAGATAAGTAACTCCTTTTAATCAATGGCCACGATTGAATTTCATGTCATGATTATTACGAGTTTATCTGTGCCAGTTTAACGTCACAAATTGATTTTACCGAGTTTTAAGGGAATAGATTGCTATCTGACACTCTAGATACTTGCTGAAAGTTCCCCCTTACTCAGATATCTCATATTTTCTTAAGTTTAAAAGATATTTCTGATTTCCTGTATCAGTAAATTCTTTTGTACTTGAGATATCCTTTGGTAAAATCTGAGATATGAGTTTTGCTCTTTTTCTGAGTTCCCGTCTCAGAATGTTCCCTTGATACTTGAATACCTGTTTCAGTATCTCTGATTGTCTGAATGCCTGTTTCAGCAATCTTTAAGGTCTTTCTCTTACTGAGTGCCTGTCTCAGCAAGTGATCAAGTTTCCTAACAAATACCCGTTTTGAAGGAATTACTTGCTGAATGCCTGTTTCAGCAAACATATAGTGACTTATCATTTCTTAGAAGAAATCAGTGAATGGGGCTTTTAAACAAGAATACTTTGGCTTGCTGAATACTTGTTTCAGCATTCTGCCATATGTATCCTTTATTGAGGTAGTTCAATCAATCCAACGTTATACCTTAGCATTGCGAACCTATTATCCGGTAGGGGCTTGGTAAAGATGTCAGCAAGCTGATCATCAGTGCCTATTTTCACAACCTCAATATCTCCTTTTTCCACATGATCTCTAATGAAATGATGTCTAATATCAATGTGCTTAGTCCTAGAGTGAAACTTAGGATTTTGCGTGATAGCCATAGCACTTGTATTATCACAAAAGATTGGTGTTTCTTTGCAGAAATACCATAATCTCTTAATTGTTGCTGAATCCATAGGATTTGAGCTGTGCAACAACCAGCTGCAATGTATTCAGATTTAGTGGATGAATTGGCAACACAGGTTTGTTTCTTGCTGAACCATGATATTAATCTAGTACCCAAAAACTGACACGTTCCAGAGGTACTTTTTCTATCAAGAGTTGATCCTCCATGATCAGCATCAGAATAACCAACCAATTCTAGTCCAAAATCTTTATGATACCATAATCCAACATTGTCTGTACCTTTGACATATTTCAGTATCTTGATTGCCTTTTTGTAGTGTGATTCTCTTGGATCAGATTGGAATCTTGCACACACACAAACAACATACTGAATGTCAGGTATACTTGCTGTTAAATACAACAAGGAACCAATGAGCTTCCTATACTTGTGTTCTTCAACACTTTTGTCCTCTTTAGTATATCCCAATTTGGTACCAACACTCATAGGGATCTTTTCAGGTTTCTCATCCTCTTTGATCCTAAACTTTATGAGCATTTCTTTCGCATACTTTGCTTGATTTATGAATATTCCATCTTTGAGTTGCTTGACTTGCAATCCTAGGAAATAATTCAATTTTCCCATCATACTCATTTCAAACTTATTTGTCATGAGTTTGGCAAAATCATCACAAAGTTGCTTGTCTTTAGATCCAAAAATTATGTCATCCACATAAATTTGAACTAAGAGTATTTTACCATCATGGTTCATGGTAAATAAAGTTTTGTCAACTTCACCTTTCTTGAAACCATTTTCCAGCAAGAACTTAGCCAAGGTATCATACCATGCTCTTGGTGCTTGCTTTAGACCATATACAGCTTTCTGAAGCTTGTATACCATCTTGATTTCTGAGGGAAGTTCAAAGCCAGGGGGTTGTTCTAGGTAGAGTTCTTCAGCAAGTTCACCATTCAATAATGTACTTTTAACATCCATTTGGTAAACAATGAAGTCATTGTGAGCAGCAAAGGCCAAGAAAAGGCTAATTGCATCCAATCTTGCGACTGGTGCATAAGACTCATCATAGTCCAATCCTTCAGTCTGACAGTAACCTTGAGCAACTAAACGTGCTTTATTTCTTGTTACTTCACCAGACTCACTCAGCTTGTTTCTGAACACCCACTTTGTACCAATAGCTTTCTTGTCTTCAGCAAGTGGTACAAGTTTCCAGACTTTGTTCCTTTCGAATTGATCCAGTTCTTCTTGCATTGCCTTTATCCATTCAGAATGCTTTAAAGCTTCTTCTATGGTTTTAGGTTCAATTTCTGAAACAAAACAAGAGAACAATGATTCTACTTCTACGACAGTTGCTTCTTCAGCAAGTCCATGAGTAGCTTTGGATCTAGTCACTTGGCGTTTATTAATATCGCCAATCATATCCGTAGAGGGATGATCTCTAATCCATTTATTAACAGGTTTTCTGTTTGTTGGATTTGGATATGTTGCTCATCAGCATGTGACTCTTCAGTATGTACTTGTTCAGTACTACTGGGATTTTGTATCTCTGCTGAGATTGGTTCATCAGCAACTGCTTGTTCAGCATTGCTTGATTGAGGTATCTCATCAGCAGGTACTGGAGGTTGCGTAGTTTCAGCAACTTCCGGAGCAACCGCGTCTTTTGCTGGAAATTCTTTGTCGTGAACTATATTTATCTTGTCATGACTAGGGGGAGGAGAGTCATTGTCAGAATCATTATTTAGTTTAATTGACTTGATTTTCCTAGCGTTAGATTCAGTTCTTTGCTAATGTATGATTAACTTTTTCATACATTCTGATATTTCTTCTTCAGCAGGCACTCCTTGTGACTTTTCGTAGAATACAACATGCACTGATTCTTCGATCTTTTGTGCCTTTTTGTTGTAAACTCTATAAGCTTTACTATGCAAGGAGTAGCCGAGAAATATCGCTTCGTCTGCCTTTGGTTGAAATGTTCTCAGGTATTCTACCATTGTTAAGAACGAAACACTTGCAACCAAATACTCTTAGATGAGTGATGTTAGGAGGTCTTCCAACAAACAATTCATAAGGAGTTTTGTTGTATTCCTTAGTAATCAAACATTCATTTGAGTATAACAGGCGGTATTAATCGCTTCAACCCAATAAGCCTCACTTATTTCAGTGTCAGCAAACATTGTTCTTGCGGCTTCTTCAGGGTACGATTCTTCCGTTCAGCACACCGTTTTGTGTGGTGTTCTTACTGAGGATAACTGATGTTGAATACCTTTTGAGGTACAATATTCAGTTATGTACTGGTTACAAACTCAGTACCATGGTCTGTCCTTATGACTTTTACCTTGTCATTTTTCATGACTTCAAGCTTATTCAGCAAGTGGTATTTCAGTCTTGGTTTCAGATTTGTGTTGATGAATACTACCCAGGAATCTTGAATAGTCATCCACCACGACAGACTTCTACCAGCATAGCTTGTTGAAGAAAA
>CM051457.1:53371953-53436855 GCA_028274465.1 Plantago ovata
ACGGACAACGTGGCAGATCCTTTCACCAAGGTGTTATCAGTGGAAGTCCACTTAAGACATTATGCTAATCTGGGTATTAAGCATAAAGGTGACTGGCTCTAGTCCAAGTGGGAGATTGATAGTGTATATGTCCTAGAGACAGTCCTTATTAAGGGCATGCAGCCCTTATAGAGGGCATATATGTACTATTACACAGGTCAACGTAATATAATATATGTTTGTTGTTTGACTATTGAGTATCGCTTTCATATTTATATTACACCAGGCATGCAGCATGTCATATCTCTATTTCTGTCTGTATTGATATTAAACATGTCCCTTCGGATAGATGACCGATCACACAGATAGTGGGAGCTATGTGAGTTATCATCTATCCCAAACTCTCCCTAGTCGAGGTTCATCTCGGATGTAGGGGTCTGAATGAACCAGCTGAGACTAGTATGCGTGGAGGTTATACTTGTTGGAGCAAGTGTGAGCCGATCCCACGACCACGGAACGGATTGTTGGACAATCAAGAAACGTTCCCACAACTGCGCATAGTTGTTCGAAGGATGATTACCGAACAATGGAAGTACCCACCAGACACTCCCATCGATGTATACTCTACACCAAAGTGTCTATGGGAACCGGTAAGTTGTCGAAGTGATGTCAGTCGTCCTTTGGACTTACAGGACTTTATCATCACATTTGTTGCCCCATATCCTTGGTGGACCCGTCGATGTCAGCTCTGAATAAGCAGTTGACCTAAGACACGATCCAGGATTATGGATACATACGAATGGGGATGATAAGTGTTTATGTGAAGGATTCATCTCTCATGTGTAGCACAGGAGAGTACTACTCCTAGTCTTCATAGTTGTGTTGGTAAAGTCACTGGCCAGTGCATCGATATATTATGATAGTCATAAGTATATCTTCGTAACCAAGCAACTCCCTGAGATGCCCGTGGATGTATTATTGGGATAGACACATCATCGATCCTAGATGCATTCGAGTCAGTCAGATGAAGGGATGTTACCATCGCCGCGTTGAGCGCAACAGACTTCGCAAAGAAAGGGTTTGCTTTGAGAAACCTCTCAAACGTCCTCATGTATTAATATTGCAAATGGAACCGTCTAGGAATTCCATTTTTCCTAGTCTAGGACTTGCTTAATACAATGAGGCCCTATGGGTCACACTATGTGGTGATTCAGCTTATCAGAATATCCTTGAAGATGGAATCGCAATTGATTTGGAATTAATTGTGATTGATGGATTATAATTGATTTGACATTAATTATAATATTTAGTGGCTCAATTGATGATTTGGAATTATTAATTGAATTGTCTAAATAATTATATTTTATGTAAATACAATTAAATATTATATTTTAGAAATATAATAGAGGTTTGATTTGAAAGGATATGTTAATTTAGAATTAACATATGCACATGGGGCAAAATCTACTTGGAGTTTGAATTTCCTTAGAACTATAAGTGGGTCCCAAAATCGGGACCCACCTATCTCCCTAGGGGCGCGCGCGCGCAGCTGAGATAGGGGAAGGAGTTTGACTCCTTCCTCTATTAGAAGTCCACGGGATAAGTTAGATTTTCCTGATTGAGTTTTAATTTTATCGGGAATGAATCTAGACTTGAAATTGGTTTCCTAGTGCGATAAGAATTAGATTCTTATTCCTTTATGAAGTATAATTGCTTATGCTTTAGGCTTTTATTGACTACTATATAAGTAAGTCATTAGAGAGTTTTTTTCAGTATCAAATTCTTAGAGAATTATTCTACCTTTTTTAGAGAAAACAAAAGCTCTCCCCTTCCTCTATAAGCCACGCGCGCCGCCACCTACCGGAGGAAAACCGCCACCCCATCTTCTTGGTCACACAAAGAATATCCTAGCATTCTTCCGATAGGTTGTTCATCCGTGGATACCGAGGTTGAGGTTCTAGGAGCTGGAAACTAACTTTTATTGTCTTGCAGATAATCAAAGTATTGCAGATATCTTCGACTTCGACGAAGGAGAAGATACACCGGATTATTACGAAGACTTGGAAGTTGTACTTGCTTTTGGAGTACGGTTAGTCTTCTAATTGACGTGTTTAAATATATACGGCATATACATAATCAATTAACCTGCTTGTTAAGAAATTTTTTTTAAATTCCGCTGCGTACCCTAGGGGTAATTCTGACCATATTTTCTTAAAGCCTTATGAATTTGAGGTTATTCGTTGTCTAGCATGAGCTTTGATTGTGATATAGTACATGATTGCGATAAATTGCATGATTGTTCTTAGCATAGGGTAGCTAGACTAGAACATGGGTTAAGGGAGTAGAATTAGTCGAAGTTGACACTCGATTACTTGCACACATTGCATTTGCATTAGCATATCATTTTTGTTGAGTACAAGATACTAATTGCTCGTTTCAGGTACCGTGGTTCGTGATAAGAAGAAAGCAGGGACATCCAAGAGCAAGAAGGGAAAGGGAGCAGCCTCGAGCTCCCGAGCCAGCGAAGCCTATGAACAATCGCTCCAAGCGATCTCCATTCGACTGGATCTTGAAGAGGAAGCTACAATTAAGCCCCGCTCAATAGTCCGTGACTGCAAAATCCAAATCCCAGCAAGCTATGCTAACACACCGGCATGTCGAATGCTCTATAGCTTGGAGAAGGAACTGGAAGTGGTACACCTCCAACCGGTTCAATGGGTATGATGTATCACTACTTTAAGAGTTCTACATAGGATACATAGACCGTGCGGACATGGGGGGCATCCCAGTATGGAACACACTAGTGTCGTGGGGCCCCCAATCGATTTCTGACTTCATCCACTTAGGGGAACGGGAGTTCACCGGGAGTGCACACGTATACAAGTACTCGAGGGAAGGCCGGGTGATTGACGACAGCGTCACAGAGGTGATTTGCCACAGGGATTATGTGTACCCATATGGAAATAGACCGGAGAGACTATATAGGAAGGACCTCAATCTTGAGGCTAGGACGGCTATGAAGTTCATCATGGACAATCTCATTCCTCGGACCAATGATACTTCGATTCAGCCGTGGTATGCAGAGCTTATCTACTGTCTTTTGGGTAGGCATCGTATTGACATCGGCAACATCATCTATGAAGAGTACGAGAGGTATTGGAACAAAAAGAAGAAGCCCTTTGTCTTTCCTTGCCTGATCACCGCCTACTTCAAGTACCACGGGGTCGATGGTATTGATGAGACGGGCTCAGTCACCTCGGCCTTGACTCCAACATCTATCACTGAGCAGGAGCATAGGTTCCGACAGACCATACCTTCAGCTGCCGCCGCCGATGACGCACCACCATCCCCACCGAGTGATGGGGATGACATGGAGACCGATGATCGGGACCCTATTCTAGACACCGCCGCTCCTAGTGGGTCACAGCAGCCACCGCGGGTCGCACGTGGTTCCCGAGGATTTGATTTTACTGAGCTCAGGACCTACTCGATGACAGATTTCGTGGGTTCGATGCCAATGTTGCAACTCTGACCACCACTGTACAGGGTTTGCAGCATACTCTTGATGGATATGTTGCCCAGCGCAACAGTGATTGGGAGCTCGCGGAGGAGCATCGCCAGAACGATAGGCAGCTCATTTTGCAGCAGCAGATGCTCTTGGACCGGCAGCAGGAGACCCTACAGCAGTCCCAGGATCTTCTCTCTGACATGTGGAACGACTATTACGGGGATTATGACCCGGATTACTAGTCTTTTCACATGTCCATTCTGGTATACTCAGCCGACAGAGGCCACACATTCGGTAACATTTAGTATCACTTTATATTCCTCATTATCTCTTTTACTGGGGACCAGCTTGAGCTTCATGTGGGGGGGGGGGGTGTTATGTGAACTATGATGTTAGTATTGTATGACTTGTGTCGTTGAGTATTGTATCTTGTACCTTTGTTTGAACGTTTACCGCTTTCTTAGGATTTAGTTTATTCGTATGCATTCATCCTTAGTCTAGTTTTGCATGATGTTGTGTGGAGTTTATTGCCAATTTTTTTGAACTTTTTTATTGTATAGACTAAGTGTTTGTGACCATTGCCCATACATTGCATCTCTATGGAATAGTTTGAGGTTTGTCTCGCTTGGCTTGTCATATTTGTATGTGCACTAGTTAAACTTGATAGTCTCGACATCACTATGTGGTGTTTTCTCTACTACGGTTCGCGAAGGCCTTATAAAATGTTTCATGTTAGAGTCTTTGGTTGTATTCTCGTGTAATTATGTACCTAAGAGGCAACAAGTCTTCACCTTGCTTTTTGAGATTGATAAATGCCTAGGAAGGAGGAAGAGTGAGGTGTGTGATCCTTTGTTTGAAACTTATTCTAACGAATAGGTTTGGGGAAGGGGTTACCATTGTTATGACTTGTTTTTCGTCTTGTTGAGTCATGTTGAGTTTGTTTTTCTTTTTCTTGTGAGTTTGTGCTCCAACCTATTCTTTCGAATAGGTTTGGGGAGGTCGTTGTAGTGTCATTGTTATTTCCTTTCGTTGTACTATCATTGTGCTACTGCTGGCTATATACAAAAACAAAAACAAAAAAAAAAAAAAAAAAAGAGAAAAGAAAAAAAAAAGAAAAAAATCAAAAATTCCAGAATCTGGAAAAAGAAAAAAAAGAAGAAAAAAAAGAATAAGACCCAAAAAACAAAAGAAGGGTCCAAGCAAGACAAAAAACAGTTTTAGCAAAGTATTGCATTATTTTTCAGCTTTTGTAGTAGTTCGTAATCGAGTTGTAAATTCTTCCTTGTGTTTATCGTGTCGCCTAGTCCAAGGCCTGTTCTAGACCACCCTCGTCCTGCCATTCAGGAAGTGGTGAAGAGTTTTTGCTTTGAGAGTCGGGTGGAATAGGGGAGTGTTGTCTTTTAGGGAACCCTCATTCGCTTGATGAGAGCCAGTATTGGTTCGACCTCTCTTGAGGGAAAGTCTCACTTGGTGAACAGTAGTAAGCCCTCAGTTTCATCGGCAGGGGGCAACCATTTGTATTTTAATATGCATCATTACGTCGTCATTGACTAGGTCCAGGTAGAGAATGTTACGAGAGACTCCCTTGTTTAACAAAGTGCATATGTGAATGTGTATAGGTTCAATCGAGACATTCTTCAACCTACTTCCATGTTATGATTTGTATGGTTTTTGTTCATAAGCATTTGGTAGATACAATTGATTAGTTCTTCTTGTTTGGCATGAGACTACTCTTTGTGTTGCATGTAGGTTGCATAGAGTCTAGCTAGTTGCTTGAGGACAAGCAAATGTTCGGTTTGGGGAGTTTGATGACAGTTTTTTACACTATCATTCGGGTCTTTTTCACCAATTTAGCTATCCTCTTGCATGCATTTTAGTGCATTTTGTTAGAATAGTGTCACGTTTCCATTTTCTTTGATATTTTCAGGATTTTGGTGAAAATCGCACTTTGGGATATGAATCATGGCGAAACAATGAAGTTTTGGTGCAACGAGATCACCCGTGGTGTGTCAAGGAGTACCGGGATGAGTTTCCAGGCCAAAAGATCAAGTTTCGGAGCTCAGAACCGTGCCCAAGGCCAAAATCGAGGACCCGGAGGAAGAAACGGCACGGGCAACTCTCTGCCCGTGCCAGGCGGTCCGCCTGGGAGGTTCCGACAGCAATATATATATTTTGTAAAGTTGTGAATTTTCAGATGTGGGATCATTATTTTTCAGACTTAAACCCTAGAGCTTGTTCTGGGTATTTTTTCTCTTAGAACTACATTATCTTAGCAATTTGGAGCACCAAGGTAGAGATTCGGACGTCTTTTGATCTCACCTTGCTAGAAACTTGTGAGTTTAGTCATTCACCAGAGATTGACAACTATCGGTGGTAACTTTGTATCTCACCTTTTTCATACTCTATCTTTCAATTCAATGATGTTTTCATATATGATTGCTTGTGTTGATTTAGATTTTGATATGAGTAGCTAAGTTTCTAGTTGGTGATAGTATGTAAATTCATAGTTAGGGTTCATATTGCGCATGATTGAGTTTCTGAGTCTTTTACTTGTTTAATTATCTTAATTCGATTCTTTGATCCGACTAAGCCAATAGAAACACTAGGACAATTCAAGATCATCGATTTCAATAATTATAATTATCAAGTACTGCTTGAACTAAGACTGACAACCTTAGCCAAGTATTAGTATAGATAAGAAGCTTTCAAAATACACGTCTACAAATCTGTCTTTTGGTATTTGTTAATTCGAATTACTTTTAAAGCAGTTGAGTTGCACTTTCATGCATAATTAGAATCCGATGCTTAGAATGAGCATACTATCACAAGCTCTCATCATATATTGTTAAGTCAAGCATTGTTAAATTTGTTTTCTGAGTTTATATAGTTAGTTATTTAGTTAAAGCTAGTTAAGTCCCTAGATATCGACACTCGAGGTCATCTTACCTCTGCACTACGTGTTTTGTGTAGTTGTGAGTTGCCCTTTGGCTAAAACAAATTTATTTGATTGTTCAAGTCTGACAATCTCGTACATCAAATTTAATGAAATAAGGTTGGGATGTTAATTTTTATTTTTAGGAATTCTCACTATCGATCATCATGAAGATTCACTACTTCTTCTTTCACCGAAGTGAGATCTCTTTGAACCAAAGCTAGACTAGCAGTTCTCTTACATATCAGCAGGCAGACTTTCTTCATATTGTATGGCACATCAATCAAGGAAAGTTTGTTCACTCAGCTCCTTGCTGAGCAATCTCAAATGATGCCTTCTAGACAAAGCAAACTTTCCTTCTGCAGAAAGGTTGGCAATATGAGGGTTCGGTACACTATTTATTTCAGCAATCTGCGCATATTCATCTTTTTCCTTGATATAATCTTCGGGACCATCTTCTTCTCCATATTCGGCTGCAGAGTCTGTGTATCCCTTTCCCTTTATGAGTAGCAAGAGATTGCTTATGTTGAATACATAGGGCTTCAGCTTCCTTTTCTTTTAGAATTCTCTAGGATTTTTCCCAGTAGCATTAGTAACCTTGAGTGCATTAGATGTGACAATCTGAGATGGCGCTTTGATTCTCCCTTGCTCAAAAACTCCTAGTGCTGGAGAAGTTTCCCAGGGTATATGCTTGAATCAACATTCTTTTCAGAATATATGAGGTTCAGAGGCCTTGGGAAGTCATAATGAAACCAACAACTGGCGTGGAGCACAAGAAGTACTTAGTGTTGGACACTAATTATGGAATAACTCGAAGATTGAGGAGCATAGGATCGAAGTACTTGACTCCAGAAGTCGGGGAAGAACTCAGGGGGGCCACTTGGTTGGGAACCTAGTGTTAAAGGAATCAAGTGATAGGTTATTTGTATGGTGAAACCAATCATTTATCTTAGAGAATTCAAGTCCTGAGAAAGGGCGTGTGGATTAGTTAGTGTGTGTTTAGTTCAAATCCCTCATTAGAGATTTGATTTTGAGGGATTTGAGCCCAAAGTATAAAATGGGCTATTGGAGGGATTTATAAATACTCCATCATTACTTGTAAGCAACACAAACAAACTAATTCAAAAGTTTGAAAAGTAACATCATAAACCGAGCATTAGGAGTATTTATACAATTACCAAAACCTGAATACCTCCCAGGTGTACAGTACAAACAAAATAAGGGGGAGTAGCATATGTTTAAATGATGGTAAATTTTTTAATTTTTTTATTATTAAATAAATAATAATATGAATTTTAATATTGATATAGAATATATTTTAGAATTGTTTCAAGTTTAATCAAGAGAGACATAGGAGTTGGAAATGGGGTGCTTCAAAAATAGCCAAAAGTGGTTTCTATTTATAGATCTAAAAAAAAAAAAATCGTTGGTGATTTTTATTAATTTTTTGCATATCTATTTTTCAAGTTATGATCGTTTTAAGATAAAGGGTGTCATCACTTTCCTATGTGAAACACACGACATGTTGTCTGTTGTCTGGTTGTGATTTTTCAGTTAATCTTGACTAATCACATGCCAGAATCCCTCAAAATGAAATCACTTCAAATACATAGTTCCCCATGGTTTTGAAACACACTAAAAGACGAGAGCCCGGTTGAGGAGGGATTTGCAAAATCCCTGGCCCGACAGGCTTCATTTTTTCTATCAAACGCAGGTTTTTGAGGGATTTGAACAACAAAACACACCAAATCTCTCCCAAATACCCTCAACCAAACGCACAGTCAAAGAATTATGTCAACTTCAGATACCACTATAAAGTTTTCTCTTATTTACCTACTACACTTACTTTCTCTACTTACCTTTGAGTAAAGTATTTACACACTGCACAATTGAGAACGTGCACTTATCACATAAAGTCTTCCGCACTCTGAATATAAGTACCAGATATTTCAAAAGATATATGAGAAAATATTCAAATATCCTTCCTAATATCTGAAGATCCTGTCTTATCTGCAAGAACTTTTAAAGACTATTCACTCCCTCTAGTCTTTCAACCTTGTTGTCTAATGGACCACCAGAATTGTTATAAATTACCTAATTATCGCCTTTGGAAGTTGACTCTATTATTGTGAAATATTGGTAGGGGTAATGATAAGGATAAGAAAATTCATTGAGTTAAAGTGAGTTAAAGTGGGATTCTCTTTGGGACTCCAGAAGGGATGGGGTATGGACTTTCAAGATCTTTGTTCTTTCAATATGACTATGTTAGGCTAGCAAGTTTGGAGAAATATTTATTATCCTATTTCACTTTTGAGCAGAACTTTTATAACTAAGTATTTCCGAAAGACTGATGTTGTATTCACAAAAGTAATGGTTTGTTTACTTAGAAGAGCATTTTTTGATGCATTGGTTTTGTAAACAAATGTGGTGCGCTGGAGAATTGGGATGGATAGATTGTGAATGTATGGGTGGATATATAACTGGTTACCCAGAGTGTATAATCTGAAAATTATTAAAGCAAATTTGGTAGGAGCTCCAAACTTAAATGTTGCAGTTCTAATTAAGCAGGTAGTTGGGATTTGGATCAGATTCCTTCACTTTCTCGGATGATGACTGTTCCGCTATTTAGCAGATACCCCTTCAGGGTAGTAGCAACAATCCTTTGATCGAATTTGGGATTGGATTTGGCAACTACAAGTTTCCCAAAAGATTAAAAAATTTGTTGACGTGTTATAAGGAACTCTCTTCCTATTCTGTATAATTTAATTCGCCGTGGTGTTAATGTTGATGAAGTTTATCTCATTTGTCTGTGTGAATCGGTGTCTTTATTAGGCAGTGCGCCAATTGCATAGGGAAAACTTTCTCTTGGTGTGGAGTTCTTGCGGGATTGGTTAACACAAGTACGCCACTCTCATATGAGGAATTGGTACCGTGTGGCTTCATGTAGGACGATATGGGCAAATCGAAATTGTTAATTGTAGTAAATTGCCTCTATGGTTAACGTAGCAGAATTATATAATTTTCCTACATGGATCGATTTGATTAAACGGTTATTTAACATGCTTGACATAATAAAGTGGTAATTGTGTTAGGACACATGTTTCCTACTATAACTCATGCGGTATCTATCATACTTTAAGGGTGCAAGCGTTGCGCATGGTCAAAGTATATTATTCAACATATGATGTAGCATTAACCTCTAGGGACTATTCTTACATCACTCTTCAATATGATACTTTCATATACAATTAAATAGAATTACCAAATGGTTTGTCTGTTTCTATATAGACAGATTAATTCTTGTAGTGACACTCTCCAACTTACCCATGTGTTCACAAATAACCAGGTCATTCGCAACAGTGAGAACTACTACATCCTCAGAGGATCTACTGCAACAATGCTAGTCTCTATCACATAATTGATATCACACATCTCAATGACCATCGACTAGTGACTGACTTTAGGACATAAATTCTATCAGACAAGCTCCCACTAACTTGGTGATTATTTTAGTTCTTAGAAACATATTACAAAATAATTCAAACAACCAAATGTACACATGAGCCAATTCATTTATTCAACAAATGTAATGCCAATTGCATTGATGTATGTGTAAATAAATGTAACATAAATAAATAATAATAATAATAATAAGCTGAATGTGATAAAGTACATATCATCTCTAGTGTTGGTTTTCTCTACGACACATATATACTTTCAAATCGCAACCAAATTGTGCATCACAGTGCAGGTTATGATGCAGCCCAGACATTGATATTTGTGCGCACAACATTATCTTATGAAATACATGGAGGCACATAATCTATTTTCTGGACTTAGGCCACCAGAAAAACTAGCTCAGTGGGTTTAATATGCAGTAGGTATTGTGAAGATCAATTTCGATGTTGTTGTTCACCAGGAGCACAATGGAGTAAGTGTTGGTGTAGTAGCAAGATCAGGGAGAGCTCTTGATATGGTGACCGTTGAAGAATTAATATAAATGGCTAGATTTTGTTCCCTGCCCCCCAACAGTTTAAACTTTTGGGAGAGTTGGATTTCTATCATGGTATGAGAGTTCTGGCTCACGTCACGTCCACCTGGGCTCAAATCTCTCGGAGACAAACTCCGTCATGTATTAAAGTTCCACTTGATTGGCCTTTCCAAAGAAGTTGATATCGACCGAATGTTGAAGAATTATTATAAATAATTAGATTTTGTTTCTCCCCAACAACTTAAACCTTTGAAAGAGTATAAATTCGTAACAGAATTTCTTGCCTTTCCTCCTTCAAGATTCAAAAGGGGCTGCCAAGGTTTTGCTAGTTAGCTGGGTAAAGATCTGAATTTGTCCCATACTCCCATGTAATTGTGGAAGGTGATTGATCGAGGGTTATTCAATAGCTAGCTGCAAAGTTCATCACCATCTCTGTCATGTGCCACGAGCATGGCAAAGGTATTAGCTTCATGTTTTGAGTTAGTTTCTTTAAGTTGCTCACCTTTTGGTCCGTAATATTTAGTATACAGATTTGGATTTTCTACGCTTCATATTGACTCACCCGATATAAGTTGATTTTTCGAAGTAATGTATTTATGATTTTTTTTTTTTTCACAAATTCTCAGGAAAGACGGTCTTTAGAAAAGACAGAAAAGACAGGACCTGTTTGCAATTAACAATAACATCTTATAATAAGTCAAAAACTCGGTGGCAGGATTGTAATAAACAATAAAAATGAGGTCCTTTAGCAAATTTCACTTTCTTTCTTTCATTCTGTATTAATACGACAATAGACACAGAGATCTAGATCTCGCTTCTTCCTCTTTCTTCTTTCTTGAATGGCGGTTTTCCAATGGCGGCTCTCGTCTTTTCTTCAGTTGATGCTGACATCTTCGCTTTGCAACACGTTAAGGCTGAAGAAGAAAAGGATATGAAGCCGTTATCTTATTTGACTTGTACGTAGGGGATGAATTTATACGCTGAGAGTTGAACGCCCGAGTATGGAAACGTTGTTCTCTCCAGACGCCTATCAATTGGTAGTAGTACTTGTTAGTACTAATAGTAATTAATAGTAATAGTACTCCTAATTAATTAGTAGTGGTAGTACTCCTAATTACTACGGTAGTAGTTTGTGTGTTTGTTTGTTTGATTTTGGCCTTCTCGACTTTGGTGACACTTGGGGAAATAAAGAGTATATGGAGTATTATGGCACTTTCATGCTCTTTGTGCACCACGGCACCACCGCTTGATTTATTATTCCCCTGTCATGGAGTATTATTCCCCTGTCTCTTTGTTTGATTTATTTATGGTCTCTTGATGAATCATGGGTAATATTATTGGGAATCTTGAAATCCAAGAACTAGTAGTAGGAGTAGTTTTTAACTGTTTTTTTTTTTTTAGTTCATCTATTTTTTGAGATCATGAGATTTTTTGTTGAGATCATGGGATATTTGATTAACTTCATGGGATATATGACTATAGAACATGGCGAGTATGACTGACAACATAACATAACAATGTTAATAGGGCTTCTTACATATACTACATATACTACCCTTGTTAGTTTACTTTATTACAGATAGACCCCCGTTAGCCAAACAATTACATCCAGCACCTTTGTTAGATAAATTACACCTAAACCCACGAATTTGACTTTTGGCGAATTAAATCAATGTAAAGACATTTTTACCCTTGGTCAAATATTGAATTCTGACTTTGACCAAACAACTCCAATTTTCATTCATTACACATTAGCCTTAAATTGTTTTAATTTTACCAATTTGGCACTTAATAATTCAACGTAAAGTATATAACTTCTTTAAATTCCAAATTTATCCCAAATTTTATTGCAACTAAGCCCTAATAAATTTTTTATTTTAAAATATCACTCAAACAAATTAAAAAAATATATAAGTAAAAAAGAAAAAATAGCAAATCCGAGTTGTGCAGCTCCGATGTGATCGGAGCAGGTAACAGCACCGATCAGATCAGAGTTGTGCAACTCCGAGTGATCGGAGCTAGTCACACCTCTGATCGACCGGAGATGTAAAGCTCCTATCAAATCGGAGTAGCACTGCTCCGATTGATCGGAGCAAGTCACAACTCCGACTGACCGGAGCTCCGACCACTGTTCTGAAGAAGGGAAGAGGAAAGAAAAAAAAAGGAAGGAAGAAGAAAGAACAAGGAAGGAAGAGGAATGAAATTAAAAAGGAGAAACAAAGGGCCTAGTTGCAATAAAAATGCTAAGGCCATGTTTGGTCTAAATTTCCATTTAGTTTGGTCAATGGAAGAAACTGATTTTGGACCCATATGTAATAGATTGACTAAGAGGGGGTTAGACGTAATTAGAGTGTCTAGTAGGGGTAGTGGATGTAAAATTCCCATGTTAATATATATATAAGATATATGTCCGACAAACATAACATAGTACGAATGTATATAATTTCTAAGATCATGAGAAAAATTACAAAGTTCTAGATGTAAATCATATATCAAGTGTTTGTCCGGCGATACTTCAAACCGTGTTTTTTCTTCCATGGCTCTTTTCTTGTTTTGTTGTCTTTCTAGAAAGGTCTTTGGCTTCTGTTTTTTCCTCCCTTTTGTATGACATTGTGCAGGGTTTAGAACAGTTGTTGGGGCACTAGTGTTTCGGGGCAGCAGTTTGTGTGGGGATGTCGGACTCTTCTTCTTGTGGCATGTCCTTGAATTGTGTTGCATTTATAAGATTGTTTATTCCCATCAAGGCTTGATTGTATACATCTTCTAGTATCTTCCTGGCTTCATTTTTTCCATCTGATTTGATAATGAGTTCATTGAAGTTCATGTTCATCGACTGTCTCCATGCGATGCATTCCTGTTTTGAGATCATGGGATGTTAAAGTGAAATCATGGGATGTTTAAGTCAAATCATGTCATGTTAAAGTGAAATCATGGGATATATAGTTGATATGATGTCAAAAATTGAATACTTTTTTTCTTCCCGTTTTTTAGATCATGGGATGTTAAAGTGAAATCATGGGATGTTAAAGTCAAATAATGGGATATATAGTTGATATGATGGAAAAAATTGAATACTTTTTTTCTTCTTGTTTTTGAGATCATGGGACGTTAAAGTAAAATCATGGGATGTTAAAGTCAAATCATGGCATGTTAAAGTCAAATTATGGGATATATAGTTGATATGATGGAAAAAATCGACTACTTTTTTTCTTCCCGTTTTCGAGATCATGGGATGTTAAAGTGAAATCATGGGATGTTAAAGTGAAATCATGGGATGTTAAAGTCAAATCATGGGATATATAGTTGATATGATGAAAATATTTGAATACTTTTTTTCTTCCCGTGTTTGAGATCATGGGATTTTATTTTATTTTTTGAATCGGGAAAGTGGTGACTCGAACCCCCGACCTATTGGTTGGAGGTGAAGCAGCTTACCAACTGAGCTATGCTTCGTTGTCGAGATCATGGGATGTTAAAGTCAAATCATGGGATGTTAAAGTGAAATAATGAGATATATAGTTGATATGATGGAAAAAATTGAATACTTTTTTCTTCCTGTTTTTGAGATCATGGGATGTTAAAAGTGAAATCATGGAATGTTAAAGTCAAATCATGAGATGTTAAAGTCAAATTATGGGATGTTAAAGTGAAATCATGGGATTGTGGCATGTCCTTGAATTGTGTTGCATCTATAAGATTGTTTATTCCCATCAAGGCTTGATTGTATGCATCTTATAATATTTTCCTGGCTTCATTTTTTCCTTTTGATTTGATAATGAGTTCATTGAAGTTCCTGTTCATCGACTGTCTCTATGCGATGCATTCCTGTTTTGAGATCATGAGATGTTAAAGTCAAATGATGACATGTTAAAGTGAAATCATGGGATATATAGTTGATATGATGGAAAAAATTGAATACTTTTTTTCTTCCCATTTTTGAGATCATGAGATTTATTTATTTTTTGAATCGGCAAGGTGGTGACTCGAACCCCCAACCTATTGGTTGGAGGTGAAGCAGCTTACCAACTGAGCTATGCTTCGTTGTCAAAATCATGGGATGTTAAAGTCAAATCATGAGATGTTAAAGTGAAATCATGAGATATATAGTTGATATGATGGAAAAAATAGAATACTTTTTTTCTTCCTGATTTTGAGATCATGGGATGTTAAAAGTGGAAATCATGGGATGTTAAAGTCAAATCATGGGATGTTAAAGTGAAATCATGAGATATATAGTTGATATGATGGAAAAAATTAAATACTTTTTTTCTTCCTGTTTTTTAGATCATGGGATGTTAAAAATGAAATCATGGGATGTTAAAGTGAAATCATGGGATGTTTCTTAACAGGCTAACGTGATGTGACAATTAGCAACCTCAACCAAGCCAAAGTAAAAAGGAGAAAAGGATGCTATTACAAGTAGAATCTTAGTTCCTTTACGTGACAATTTACCAGTAGAAATTTATCTAAAGCTTCCATTTTCATCCAAAATAAAACTCAAGGGGCCTCAAGAGTGAATTGACTAGAATTGGCAGTATGCAACCAAGCCACCAAATGTCAAAATGCCACCAACCCACAGTGAAGAAAAACGAGTCACCATGAAATCAAGTTAAGCTTATCAACTAAATAATACTACTACTACTAATTCCTACCACTTATAGTACTAATAATAGTACTAGTGCCTCGACCCAAGACTCGGCTCTCGACCAAAACTACAAATTGCACCCCAAAATCTCAAACTATTACACCATAAAAGGGAAAGGGAGATAAGTAACAAAGAAAACAACCCTGCCTCTTAACACGCTAACATGATGTGACAATTAGCAACCTCAACCAAGCCAAAGTAAAAAGGAGAAAAAGATGCTATTACAAAATCTCTCTGCCTCGGTGAGTACCTGCCATGGGTGGTGGTTCACGGCGTGGAGATCGGTGGTGCCATGGGCGGTGGCTCACGGCGTGGAGATCGGTGGTGCCATGGGCGGTGGATTCAGAAATAAAGATGAGAGAGAGAGAGAAGAAAGAGAGAAAAATGACACATAGATCTATTTAGAAGGAAGAAGAAAGACTAATTTCTAAAAAGTCCCAGCATTTATAGTATATTACATAATGACCACCAAATTTTTGAGTTTTTTTTGTAGTGATTTTGTAACTTCTGTTTGGGGTAGTTTTGTAATTAATATAAGTTGGTCTATACTAGAGACCGTCTACTAGGAGACGTATTCTTTTTTTTTTTTAAAAAAAGGAATAAGTTTAGACTTTTTGGAATAATTTTAGACTTTTTTTATATATCTTTTAGCAGAAGTGCAGAACTTTATTTGTAATACTAAAATCAAACAGTATAACGAGCTATTGGGCAAACAATGCAATTCTGCCTAGCTGCACTCGTATATAAAGGTGATGATCATCTGTTTTAATTCCTACATTTTATTAATAACTTCTTTTTTTATCAACAGATTTTATGTTTGACCGCACATTACTACTAAGTTATACGATGCAATACTTTTATAAAGTTTTATAATTAAAGTTCATAAGTTAGTAGTATTTTTAATATATTTTTTATTTTACTTATTAATATAATTTAGGTTTATAAAAAATATGACCGACTGCCGTTGGTCAAAGATAAAGTTTATCATACGGAGAAAGTATAAAATATTAAGTACATCATCAATCATTATGTTAAAACCAAGAGTTGAATTTATGCAACCACTAAACCACTAAAAACAGCCACATATATCATGAGGGCCACTAAGAAAATAATAATCCTCGATAAATAAATAAGCTCTCAAGTCTTTAATGACACAAAAGGATTTTTATAAGATATTTTTGCTCTCTGGCCGGTTGGTTACATATAGCAATCCCTTTCTTGTTTCCACTACCAACATGTAACTTCACCTCACCTACTTCTTGATTCTGTACACGCATTTGGCTAATTAGGAAAGTACACCTAATAATTATATTAACCAATTTGCTCTATCAAATTGTACCAACTAAGACTTTAGAAAATCTTCTTTATGTTCATTTTCCCATCTAATTTACTTTCATATATCCTTCTTGAAAAACAAAACACAAATATTTTTTTATATAAATAAATATGTACGTAATGATCACATTGAAATATCCGTTACAAAAACAATGGTGACCCAATTCACCTATAAAATACATATTAATTAAATAAAAAAATTAATTATAGAACCATTTCAAACACATCTCAGATTAAGAATTCAGCCACTATTCACAACGCGATGCCGGATGTAATCTTGAAACGGCGCTAACTTGATCCGGAAAACCATCGTCGAAGTTGTGCGAATAGCTAACCGCGTCGTACTGGAACGTTGTCTGCTTTGGAGGCGGACCACAACAGCTCTTCCCTTCCCTGAGGATCTTTCGGATGATCGATTGAAGCTTCCGATTTCGGGGTACGCTCTTGTCAGTGGTGTGATTAATCCGAGCGTACTCCTCGTGCACGGGGACGCACGGCGAAGAAATGCAGCTGGAGAAGTAATTCGGCCGGCGGATTGTATCTTTGGTTTCCATTTTATTTTACTTCGGAGGCTTACAATTGTATGTACACGGAGAGTGTCTTGCTACAGAGAATGGTATGAGCAAGTTGTATAGTGGAGAAAAACATTTTGTGGGGTGTTTAATTAAGCGGTCTTTTGTTTGACCAAGGAGTGAAGATTTTTTGAAGGAAAGAAATAATAAAGGATCTTAATGTATGATTTTTGGAATGGGAAAAAGGAGTTCTTAAGGAGAAGGTTACAAATGTCACTTGTGCATTGACGTGGTGCATTCTTTCAACGGGTTCTTGCAAATGTTTAATTAATTAAGTTTAGGAATACGTCACTCTTTACTAAATCAATATAAAGTTCTGATTTTTAGTTTAACTGTCTTGCATGGTGGGTTTGATCATTTACGGTATAATTGGAAGAGGTTATGGTGTGATTCTAAATTGTTAGCATTTACGGTATAATTGTAAGAGTTATGGTGTGATTCTAAATTGTTAGCATTGAAAGTTCATGACGGAAACAAATAATACTTTCTTGCTCGCATTCGGGAACACAATGCCTCAAAGCTTCATCTCCTCCCATTCTATATAAATGAGGATCATCCAATATGTAGTACATGCATTGTCTCAAAAGAGCTCTCCTCTCGGAGGCTGACAAATGTGTTGGTAGAACCATACTTCCACTTCTACACTCACCAATCGATCATAAGGCAAGTCATCAGAAATGGGAATCCCTTCGGGAGGTATGTTGGGTAATCTGGACAAATGGTCCGCAACTAGATTCTCCTTCCCACTTTTATCGATTACTTGAACATTTAACCCTTGGAGGAGTAATACCCATCTCATCAATCGAGGCTTGGATTCACGCTTTGCGATCAAATGCCTAAAAGTTGCATGGTCAGTGTGTACAATAACATCTCAACAAGTTAAGTAAGACCTGAATCATGAAAAAGCAAAAGCTACCGCGAAGAATTCCTTCTTGGTGATAGTGTAATTGATCTGAGCAGCGTCCAAAGTCTTACTAGCATAATAAATGACCATGAACCGATTCTTAACTTTTTGCCCAAGAACCGCCACCACAACATACACATAATTTCAAAGGGTAGTTTTCAGTCGGGAGGCGCCACACTAGGTGCAGTGACAAGTACTTGAGTGAAAAGCATCCAAGAACTCTTGAGTGAATATGAAAGGCACATCCTATGCTAAACGATTACTCAAACATTTTGCTACCTTAGATAAATAATATAAATCTCTATGAAAACCAACATGCCCAAGAAAAGGTTGCAACTCATGCACACAAGTGGGAGGGGGTAATTTTTTAATAACTTCTAACTTCCCTTTATCCACCTCTATTACTCTTTTAGAAATAGCATGGCCCAATACAATACCCTCCTTCACCATATAATGACTCTTCTCCCAACTTAAAACGTATCTTTTCAAAACAAGTTCAAGTTTGCTAAGACAATCTTCGAATGAATCACCGTAAACTTAGAAATAATCCATAAAAACCTCAACAAATTTCACTACCATGTCGGAAAAAAAGGATAGCATGCAATGCTGAAACGTGGTAGGGGCATTGCAAAGTCCAAATGGCATCCGGGCAAAGGTGCCAAAGGGGCAAGTGAAAGTGCTCTGATCTCTTGGTCCTTCGGATCTATGGTTTTGAAGGGTAATTCGTGCTTCTTCTTAAGTTCATATAAACCGTCACAAGGAACTATGTAGGTCTTCTTCATGTAGTCTTCCTCAGATGAGAATAGGAATCCTTCATGTAGCTTACTCGTACCTGAAAGAGACCTGAGGGGGGAATTAGTACCTCGTGCCCGGTCTGTCAAGGATCAGACCGGAGGGACGACTTTACGTGTAGGGAGTTTGTAACATCCCGTATTTTTTTCTACTTAATTTTAATTTTTTTTTCTTTTCTATGAATTAATTACTCGAGTAATTATTTAATTTTGTTATTCCCACGTTGTCTAATTCGATTTAGAAGGCCGAACCGTTTAGTGGACCGTTTACTCTTCAATTTCTGAGCTAAGGGGTTAGTTCATCCTTGCAACGCTATCTGGGCCCAATTTTCGTTTGGCCCAGCTCAGGCCCAATCTGCAAGCCCATCTTTCTCACCCTAAAACCTAACCCTAAACACTAACTCCCTCCACTCCTTCATTCTCCTCCCTCACGCCCCACTTGAAGATTCAGAGAAAGAAACCTCCGTTCTTCTCTCTTTCGGTCACCATCACCATCCAAATTCTTCAACATCAAACTCCATCTTCACCTCAATCATCATCATCATTGCTCATTTTCATCATTATCTCAACCACCGGATTATCATCATCCCCATTCGGTTTCGTCACCACCACCGTACCACCCTGCAGCCGCCGCCTTGGCTGCTCGTTTCTCGCACCTCTCTGGTCTCGTTTCCGTCCAGCTCTTCTCCGGCACGTGCGCATTAAATCTCTGTCCGGCTCCGTTCCGTTCGCTCAGATCTGTTCCGGCCCGGTTCCGATTCCGTCAGTCTCTCTGTCCTCCGGTAAGTTATCCGTACGGCTCAAGTTTCGTTTGATTGAAATCAAATCTCGATTAATTTCGTTACCCCCTTTTGATTCGCACTTCGATTGAGATTTGGTTCGATTCTTAGTCCGTTTTCTGTCATTACAGAGTCGGCCCGACCCATGTCGTGCGCTTCATTCCGGTACCGTACTGTCCGTTCTGTTCGCTAGTGGTTTCGTTCCAGTTAGTACTGCTCGTTTATCCTTTTGATTCCGTCTGATTACTCCGGTCCCGATCGAAGGTATACGTTCTTTTACCTTGCGTTTTTTTCTCTCTTTTTGATTCTTTTGTTTTGGACGATTTTACCCCTTGTGAGATTATTGAACTGACTGTTATACCCCTGATGGATATTACCATATTACCCCTGAACGAATAGACTACGACTGTTGTACCTCTGAATCGAACCTGGATTTGACAATTTTACCCCTGAACCTGTTTTGGACCATTTTACCCTTCCATATCGGACTGATTTAGATTATTAGTTCGACTTTGAATCTAGACTGACCCTTTTGACCCTGGAATTGATTTTACTATATTGCCCTTTTAAACACTGGGGTTGACTGAGCGGAAATGACTAATTTATCCTAAATGGTGTTTGACCATTTTACCCTTTCGTATTTTGTTGACTGGTTTGGCTGGTTGACTGTTGACCAAGTTTTCTAAAATTACAGATTTACCCATGGGTTACTGTGTTGACTTTTAAACCCTAGCTAAACCTCGAAACTGCAAAGTTGCCCATGTTGAATGTGAATTGACATTTTCACCCTTGGACAGAGTTGGACGGTAGCTAATTGGTTTGCCCGAAGTTGACTTTGCCCTTCCTATCTTGGGTTGTGAACCTGATTAAAGTTCTTGCGTATTTACTAAACTGGCTTTGTTAAACAACAGAACTTAACCTTTCTACTTAATGAAAATCGAATTGTTTTAGTGAATACCTTTTGACAAAGCTTTACGAGTTTGTTGTTTTCTAAAATTAACCTTCAAGTCTTTTTCCTTAAAGATTTTCAACTAACTGACTTACTAGCCTAGTTGGTTTTGTGCTAACTTGTTCAACCTTAAGGTCCTGATTTCGAGCCCCACCTTTGACGCCTTTTCTTCGACTGATTAACTTTTACCGTTTAGATTTCCGTTTCGAATTTTAGTTAGTAACGATAGTCTTCTTGTCTAGGTGATTCGTACGTTGCTCCGTGACCTTCTTTTCTCTTTGTGGTTTTTGATCGCCCGTGCTAAGGTGAGTGTTCACCCCAAAGTTTGTTTTTAAAACCGGGAAGGCAATGTGTTATGCATGTATATATACATTTGTGTATTTTATTCTTTATGCTACTGCTTTAAAAGTAAATATGCCCTATGCATGACCATTTTACTTTATTATGTACGGTATTGTTCTGTTTGTACTGACTCTTTTGCAGGAATGTAACTCGGTTATCCGAGCACTTTATCTATTATTGTTTCTGTGTGGCCGGTCGATTAGGTTGTAACTAGGTAGACTTGGGTAGTTTGGACTATCGGGTTTATTTGGTTATTGCCTAGTCTATTCCCTTTTAGACGCGAGGCAGAAGTCGCTGAGGTTTATTAGGGTCGTAGGTTCTGTTTCTGTTTCTGTCTAGAGTTGTACCCTCTGGATGGAGCTATAAGGGCATTCTGGGAGTAGGAGTAACAAGGCGGGATGCACCAACGGACTTCACCTTATCTGTTACTGTTTGTCTCTGTTATGTTATCTGTTTCTGTTACTGTTTTGCTTGCTACAAATGTTTGTTTTCGAAACCGTTTACTTTTCTGTCTATTAAACTTTGAACCTCACTGAGATCCTTTATCTCACACTCTTTCTGTTTTCAAAATTCCTTCCTTGTAGATTTTGTTGAAGAAGATCAAGTCTAGGCGTCCAGCGACTGAGAGTTGGGTTTGGGAGCTCGTGGGATTTTATTTGCTAGAAATAAGAAGAAAAACTCTTTCATCTTCACTGTCTGTTCACTTTAAAATTGACACTCAGTTTGATTACCATTATCACTGTTCTACTTTAAATTTGTAAGCTCACTTGAGCGCCAAAACCTGTTCATCGTCATTTATTGAAGACCGTTACTTTTGAATTTTCAAAATTACTTCTTTTTCAAGAAAATATTTTATTTTAAAGTCCGGTACCGTTACAGTTGGTATCAGAGCTTGAGTTCAAACTCAAGGATCTTCTGGCCTTTGGGGGTGTGTGTGAGGGTCCATATCCTTGGTATCAGAGCTTGAGTTCAAACTCAAGCTTATCATCACATTTGTTGCTCCATATCCTTGGTGGACCCGTCGATGTCAGCTCTGAATAAGCAGTTGACCTAAGACACGATCCAGGATTATGGCTAAATACAAATGGGGGTGATAAGTGATTATGTGAAGGATTCATCTATCAAGTGTAGCACAGGAGAGCACTGCTCGTAGTCTGCATAGTTGTGTTGGTAAAGTCACTGGCCAGTGCAAATGATATATTATGATGGTCATAAGTATATCTAAATCAATCAACTCCCTGAGACGCCCGTGGATGTATTATTGGGATAGACACTTCATCGATCCTAGATACATTCGAGCAAGTCAGATGAAGGGACGTTACCATCACCGCGTTGAGCGCAACAGGCTTCGCAACGAAAGGGTTAGCTTTGAGAAACCTCTCAAACGACCTCGCGTATTAATATTGCAAATGGAACCGTCTAGGAATTCCATGTTGCCTAGTCTAGGACTTGCTTAATACGGTGAGGCCCTATGGGTCACACTATGCGGTGATTCAGCCTATCAGGATATCCTTGAAGATGGAATCGCAATTAATTTGGAATTAATTGTGATTGATGGATTATAATTGATTTGGAATTAATTATAATAATTGGTGGCTCAATTAATGATTTGGAATTATTAATTGAATTGGCTAAGTAATTGTATTTTATGTAAATACAATTAAAGATTATATTTTGGAAATATAATGGAGGTTTGATTGTAAAGGATATGTTAATTTAGAATTAACATATGCACTTGGGCAAAAATCTACTTGGAGTTTGGATTGCCTTAGAAATATATGTGGGTCCCAAAAGTGGGACCCACGTCCCGTAGGACAGGCGCGCGCGCGCGCGTGGCAGAATAGGGGAAGGAGTTCGACTCCTTCCTCTATTAGAAGTCCAAGGGATAAGTTAGATTTTCCTGATTGAGTTTTGATTTGATTGGGAATGAATCTAGACGCGATATTGGTTTCCTTGTGCGATAAGAATTAGATTCTTATTCCTTTACGAAGTCTAATTGCTTATGCTTTAGGCTTCTATAGACTACTATATATAGTAGACTACTGGAGAGACTTTTACATACGATTTTACGTGTGATTTTGATACACAGTTATTCTACCCAGTTTTCTTAGAGAAAATAAAAACTCTCCCCTCCTCCCTTAGCCTCACGCGCGCGCACACCGCCACCGGAGGAAATTGCCGCCCCGTCTTCTTGGTCACATAAAGAATATCCTAGCATTCTTCCGATAGGCTGTTCATCCGTGGATACCAAGGTTGAGGTTCTAGGAGCTGGAAACTAACTCTTATTGTCTTGCAGATATACATAGTATTGTAGATATCTTCGACTTCGACGAAGGAGAAGATACACCGGATTATTACGAAGACTTGGAAGCTGCTTTGGAAGTAAGGTTAGTCTTCTAATTGACGTGTTTATATATATACGACATATGCATAATCAATTAACCAATATGTTAAGAAAATTTTTAAAATTCCGCTGCGTACCCTAGGGGTAACTCTGACCATATTTTCTTACAGTAGTAGGCTAAACTATGGTAATGACCACTGCGAAAACCCCGCTCCGAAAGAGCCACCGAAGTCGAAGTCGGCTCAACTGATGGAGAACTTGCAAAAGATGGTTGATCACACCCAAAGTTTCCTCAAACGTTATGAAAAAGATTCTGAGAAGACTAGGGCAAGGCTTGATAGGTTGGAAGAAAGCACTAGGCTTGCCCATCAAAAGATGCAAGAGTTGATCGACCGAGGAGCAAGTAGGGAACAAGGCAAACTGCCTAGCAACACTGAAAAGTCGAATTCCATTACGTTGGCTGGTGATCTACCTGACGAGATCACCATCAAGAAAGTTGCTAAGTGCGAGTGTTGCAAGAAGGAGGAACTTCTACAGGCTAAGGAAGAAGAGAAGGACCTTGGTTCTGACGAAAGTGAAGAGGAACAAGAGGATCCCGAGCCACTCCCTAAATGTTTCGATGTTAAGGTAGGGATTGGTGAGCTTGAAGATGTCCGTGCCACACTAGACACGGGATCCTACTCAAACATACTCCCTTTGAATGTGTTTGAAAAGAGTAGCCTTGGAAAACTATCTGAGCATAGGGCTATTGTGCAACTGGCGGATGGATCCTTTATGAGACCCGAAGGCGTTGTGAAAAATGAGTTGGTCAAGATTGGTGAAGCTTCTGTATACACCAATTTTGTAGTTATGCCGGCGTCTGCACCTGGAACGGGGGATGTCATACTCTTAGGGCGAACGTTCTTGACTAAACTACGCTCCGTGATGGACATCTACAAAAGAACTTGCACTATTGAAGTGGATGGCAAGCAACACGTGTTGCAAGCCATATCTGATCCACCTGATCCGCCTGATATTTCTTTCACTACTCACTACTGTGGTCTTGCAGCCTATATTCTTTCTTATTCACAGGTTCGTGGCATGGAGAGGAGATCAATGAAGGGGAAGTCTAGTATCCGTAGAAAGAAGAGATAGGCACAGACAGGAGTCGAGTCAAAGACTTTAAACAATGGCGCTATCCGGGAGGCAACCCGGAGTTTTTGTCGCTTTCTTTACCGCTTTATTGCATGCACTCATTCTTGAACTACTTGCTTCTCGTATGCGAATTTGTTCATATCTGTGTCGTATATGCTTATGTTTGAGTGAGATTTTTCAAGTGTTTTTTTTGAAAAAATTGGTTTTGGGGATTAAAAACCGCGTTTCTGTCAAAATGACCATCTCCCCACATCGGGGAGCGGGGGACGAATCGCCCCCCATGGTGGGCGAATCGCCCCGAGATCAAAAACGCGGATCTCCCCTTCTTTACCTCATTTCTTCATCACCTAATCATTCTTTCTCCCCAAGAACCCGAAAATTGCGAAAATACATTCAAAACCTCATAACTTCTTCATTTCTTGACCAAATTTAGTGTTCTTTAGCTTCAATCGAAGCCTATTACATGATCAATCTTTTCATCTGAACAGATTTCGTCCTAATGCATTAGATTTTCAGATCTGAGGTATCTTCTTATGAACCCTAATTTTCGAATTTGGGGGTTTTCTAATTTGAGCTTCAATTATGCTTATTTGATGCATGGGTAGGTTGTTTGTGTGATTAGAAGTGTTATTTACTATCAATTACATGCTCAATTATGCTTGATTTGTTGATTTGGGAATTTTGCTACTAGATGATATATCTTGTTATGCAATTTATCTTTATCTTTAATTTCTTGCATATGATTGTGTTTATTGATGTAATGATGATAGATTTGATGATAGAATGCTTAATTGTTGAGTATGAGGACTTATGGTGCTAGAATTTTTCGCTACTATGGTTTGAATTGAGCCTTGTTATCTAGGATATTGGTTGTCTAGCAAGAGCATAATGTGATGTATTGCATGTAGTAGTTACATTGGTATGTTGCATGATGAAGAAGCTAGGCTAGACATTAAAGGTTTGGGGAGCTCGTTTGTTGATTTTATCACTTGTGTGTTTCGTTCTTACACTAGCATATGCATGAGTCAGTTTTGTGTCATACGAGGTACTAACTGTTGTTTGTAGGAACCATGCCAAGGGAAAGGAGCATTCCCATATAATTACTATGAAGTATTGGAGGGGGATCGATTACAACCATGTCAAGAAGAGTGACCTCGTTAGATGTGCATTCGAGCCAAGGGGTTTTGCAACAACGTCGTGGATTATCCAAGAGGAGGAGCTAGAGTACACTTGGAGTAAGGACTCCTATGCCTATTCATGCACCACCGAAGGGACAGAAACCATTATTACGTCAGCAATCCATCACAAGGACTGCAAAGTTCGTGTGAACTGGAAGGCACCGGGACATTCTCGCCGCGACGGATTCAATCTTGAGTTCGCAGTTGCTAGAAGGTTCCGAAGCGCTAGCTTGGTTCCAAAACATAATGACATGGGTGCCCCGCCCCTCGTTGGGGTGCCCCTTGCCTGCCTCTAAAGGGAGCATCATATAGACATCGGGAGCATCAACTGTAGAGAATGCGGTCGACATAGAAAAAAATGGAAGACAACCTCTGAATACCCGAGCAGCTCGCTGTAACCTCCACGGGGTGTAAAACATTGAAGAAGGAGGCTCTGATACCACTGCCCTTTCCCCTTCAACAGTTCACAACCTATTGGAGAGATACCGGGTGGAAGATTCCATAACAGAGGCGGCCAATCTTGAAGATTCCCTTCGACACTGCAACTCTACTAGTGACGATGTGCGTGACAATAGTGACAATGAAGACAATAGGGACAATGATGATACAGATGGTTGAATTGGTCCTATCCGATCTATTGATGGAACTACCGCTACTACCACAAGTCCCGATGATCATATATAAGGCTCCCAGAGCAGTCCCAATAACTCACAAGCAGCACACTCAGCCGACCGAGGCCAAACAATGGGGTAACATCTAGTATGACATCTTATTTCCTCATTTTCTTACTGCTAGGGACTAGCGTTAATTTCATGAGGGGGGGATGGGATTTAAGTGATCTAGTGTTGTTAGCTTGGAGCTTGGTATTGGTAGGATGAGTATAGTACCTCGCATGTTTTAGCCGTCTGCATTTGCATCTGCACGTTTACTGCTTTCATAGATTTTTTACGTTGCATTCACTACATTCATCCTAGGATAGTCTTGTATGTTTTATATGGAGTTTATTGCCGAATTTTTTGAACTTTTTTATTGGGTAGATCAACTAACTATGCCATTAATCGTATGCTTCATCTCTATGAATTTGTTTGAGGTTTTTCTCGCTTGGCTTGTCACATTTATGTATTGCACTTATTTAAGCTTGGTAGTCTCGACATCACTTAGTGGTGTTTTCTCTACTGCGGTTCACGAAGGCCTTTATAATAGGGTGATGCATGTTAGGGTCTTATGGTTGTTTTTCCGAGTAATTATGTACCTAAGAGGCAACAAGTCTTCACCATGCTTTGAGATTGCTAAATGCCTAGGAAGGAGGTAGTGTGAGGTTGTGTGATCCTTTGTTTATAACCTATTCTTCCGAATAGGTTTGGGGAGGGGGTTACACCATCATTAGACTTGTTTTCGTTTTTCATTCCCATATCGTGAGTTTATTTTTCCTTTTCCGTAAAATTTGTACTCCAACCTATTCCTTCGAATAGGTTTGGGGAAGTCATGTGAGTCATTTTGTTTCTCTTTTTGTTATGCTACTGCTGGCTAGAAAAAAAATCGAAACAAAAGAAAGAAAGAAAAATTCCAGGAAAAAAGAAAAAAAGAGAAAAAGAAAAAAAAGAGAATCTGGAAAGAAAAAAAAAAGAAAAAAGAAAAGACCCCAAAAAAGCAAAGAAAGGTCCAAAAAAGAAAGCCAAATAGCAGTTAGCAAAGTGTTGTGTCTCATTTTCCAATTCTTGTAATGTTCGTAATCGTGTTGTAATTTTCTATTTTTTATCTTTTTTGTCTTGAGTGTCATCTGTTCTAAAACACCCTCGTCCTGCCATTCAGGAAGTGGTGAATAGCTTAAGACTTTACTTTAGAGATGGGTAGATTAGGGGAGTGTTATCTTTTATAGGGAACTCTCCTTCGTTTGATGAGAGCCAGTACTGGTTCGACCTCTTTGAGGAAAAGTCTTAACATGGTGGAACAGCAGTAAGTCCTCAGTTTCATAGGCACGAGGCAGCCATTCGTATCTTAGCATGCTTCATTACGTCGTCACTGACTAGGTCCAGGTAGAGAATGTTACGAGAGACTATCTTGTCTTGACATAAGTGCTTATGTGGATGTGTATAAGTCAATCAAGGGATTCTTCAACCTATATTCATGCTTTGATTTATATGGTTTTTGTTCATATGTTTTTTGATAGATTCAGTATATTAGTTCATTTTATTATTTGGCATGAGACTCCATTTTGTGTCTTGCATTGTTTTTTGCATTAGAGTCTAGCTTAGTTGCTTGAGGACAAGCAAAGGTTCGGTTTGGGGAGTTTGATGAATGTGTATTTTACACTTTCATTTGAGTCTTTTTCACCTATTTTAGCTATCCTCTATGTTAATTTAGCTATATTTTAGTGCATTTTATTAGAATAGTGTCACGTTTCCCTTTAGATTTTATTTTACAGGTTTTGGTTGAAAAACGAGGATTTTCGGACAATTATATTGAAGCTGACAAGGAATTGGTGTTCCAGAAGCCTATTTGGAGTATCTGAAGGTTTTCGGATAGGATTTGGAGTCTAGGGGTCGAATCTGGAGGTTAGAAGGCCACTAGAAGTCAGAAACCGAGTCCGAAAAGGGGAAGAAATCTAAAAACGCGTCGAAAACGCGGAATTCCGCGAAAATTACTCCCGGGCGAACCGCCCGGGACGTGGGGCGAATCGCCCCACACCGGGCGAACCGCCCGGTGTGTGGGGCGAATCACCCCACACTTATTCGTAGCCTATATATAGTTGCTTAGTTTTTCTCCGAAATTCATACTTTTCCAGACCTATTCTCTCACCTTTCTCTGTAGTTTTAGGTAGGGACTTCCCAGAGCCTGTTCTGGGGGTTCGTAGCTTAGGGGACACTTTTTCATAGCAGATTGAAGCTTGTAGGATCGCAATTCTTCGGAGATTGACAACCTTCGGTAACATTGTATCTTACAGTTTATTCTACTTATTTTAATATATCTTTCAACATGTTTTCTTCTATGATTTCTGTTGATTGTATGCCAATTATGAGTAGCTAAACTTATCGTTGGTGGTAGTATGTGAATTCTTAGCGAAGGGAAGATAATCATGCTAATGGCTATATCGCGCATTATACTCCGTGTTATTGCTTTATTTCGTTGATCAGGCTCAACCTAAATTCTCGTATGTTGTATTAATTATTATGCACAATTGGATCCTCGTCGACCTATGCGCATGTTTATCTTCGTAGTGTTGAATAATTACGGAACACAATTGGACAATAGTGCTTGACTTGTCAGTATCATTATGTTCGTAGTGCTTAATAATTGCAACAGGACATTAGATTGATCAAAGATCTCCATGCAAGACCGAGGAATTTACGCTTGATTATTGACCCGTTATGCTTTGAAGGATCATACTATCACCAATCTCCATTATCTGTTAGAAAAATCCTTTGCTATTACGTCTACTGTTTTATATTCTCTAGTTAAATAGATAAAGCTAGTTATAGTCCTGAGAGAACGACACTCGAGGTCATTCTACTGCTACACTACGGTTTTCGTTGTAGTTGTGAATTGCCTTTGGCTAAATAACAAATTTATTTGCTTGAACCGGGACCCGACAACCCGCGTTCATCAGTAACCCCCTACCCAACCCCTACCCAACCTATTCGTTAGAATAGGTTTCAAACAAAGGATCGCACACCTCACTCTACCTCCTTACTAGACATTTAGCAATCTCAAAAAATAAGGTGAAGACTTGTTGCCTCTTAGGTACATAATTACACGAGAATACAACCAAAGACTCTAACATGCAACATTTTATAAGGCCTTCGCGAACCGCAGTAGAGAAAACACACATAATGATGTCGAGACTACCAAGTTTAACTAGTGCACATACGAATATGACAAGCCAAGCGAGACAAACCTCAAACTATTCCATAGAGATGCAATGTATGGTCAATGGTCACAAACACTTAGTCTATACAATAAAAATGTTCAAAAAATTTGGCAATAGACTCCACACAACATCATGCAAAAACTAGACTAAGGATGAATGCATACGAACAAACTAAATTCTAAGAAAACGGTAAACGTTCAAACAAAGGCTTTCACGAGTTGAAATGAGAAATATAAGTAATTGGAATACCCAGAGATAACCCCCCCTAACCTGAACTTCGTCGTACGTCCCGAACGTCGAAAGTGGATACTAGGTGAGCGCTGGAAGAGTACCTGTAACCTGTATTACTCAATGAAACTCGTGAGAAACCAAAACGGATGATAAAAAGGATAAAAAGGTCAATATGGTTGCATACCGGGGTGATTCGTGGTGTCCGGATGAAAATCTTGACACCCGGAGCACTGGCGCCCACAGGCGCACCGCCCCATGTGAGAGGCGGTCCGCCTGGGGTGCCCAGGGGCGCCCAGGCCTCTGCCTCTCCCGGGCGCACCGCCCCGTGTGAGGGGCGGTCCACCTGGGAGCGGCAGAGGCGCCCGGGCGTTCTGCCTCTCCCGGGTGCAACGCCCCGTGTGGGGGCCGGTCCGCCTGGGAGCGGCAGCGCCTTGGCTCCGAGTTAATCATCCCCGAACTCAAAAATATCAACTTTTTACCTATTTTATCACCAAAAACACACTCTAACACAAGGGGAAAAACAACTAAAGACTCAAAAATGGGAAAACTACAAGCTACATATCAAAAAACAAATTGTTCGATGTATGCATGCAATGCAAGAAAGCAATAAAACTCCGGGTTGTCTCCCGGAAAGCGCCATTGTTTATTAGTCTCTGACTCGACTTCTTCTTGTTCTTCAGTTCCTTTCTAGACGGGTACTAGCCTTCCCCTTCATGGATCTCTTTCTCATACCTAGTACTTGAGAATGAGAATGAACAGACGCAGCAAGGCCAAAAAAGCTTATGGGGTGAGAATCAATAGAATGTACTTGATGATCAGAAATGGCTCGCAACGTGTGTTGCTTGCCATCTACCTCAATAGTGCAAGATCCCTTGTAGGTGTCGATCACAGAGCGCACCTTGGTAAAGAAAGCTCTTCCTAAAAGAACCACATCATTCATTCCACACCGCGATGCCGACATCACCACGAAATTGGTGTAAACAGAAGTGCCACCAATCCTCATTAGCACATTGCCAACAACACCTTCTGGCCTCACAAAGGATCCATCCGCCAATTGCACAATGGCCTTGTGCTTCTCTAGCTCTCCTAGACCACTCTTCTCAAACAGATTCATTGGCAGCACATTAGAGAATGTTCCCGTATCTAGTGTAGCACGGACATCATCGAGACCACCTATCCCAACCTTAACATCAAAACTATCAGGGATTGGTTCGGGATCTTCATTCTTCTCATCACTCACACCGAATCCCAGGCCCTTATCTTCCTCCTTGGCCAATGGAGGCTCACCTTGTGCACAACACTTGCACTCAGCACCTTTCTTTATGGTGATCTCCACAGGAAGGTCTCCTACCAAGGTTATCGACATCGACTTCTCCGTGTTACTAGGCAACTTCCCTTGTTCCACGCTCGATCAGTTCTTGCATCTTTTGGTGAGCAAGCCTAGTACTTGCCTCCAATTGATCAAGCCTACCCCTCGTCTTCTCTGAGTCTTCTTCATACCTCTTCATAAACCTTTGGGTGTTATCCACCATCTTCTGCAAATTTTCCAAGAGAGCAGCTGACTTGGAATTAGGTGCTTCGGCTCTAGGAGTAGGGTTTTCACAATGATCATTACCGTAGTTGAGATTACTATGGTGTTGGTTGGGTCCATAGGTTTGGTTCGAAGGTGCATAACCTTGGTTGCTTCGGAACCCCTTCTTCCATTATCCACCAGGCTGGTTCCTACCATCTTTCCCATAGCTACCCTCCTCACGGAATCCAAATTCTGCAGTAAACACCTCTTCTTCTCCTGCTTCTACCCAATAAACACCATCGTTTGCTAGTTCAGACCTACAAATATGAGCCCCATACCCATAGTTCTTGCATACCCTGCAAACCTCATTGGAAAGAGCCTGCCCCATCGAGATCTCAAGGGCCTGCCTCATCTCATTGGCGAAGGCATCAAACCTATCCCCACTCACACCATTCAACTGTACCTCGGGTTTTTCTGTAACTTCAGTTCCACGCCTCGTGTTCATGCCCCTTGGATCTTTGAACTGAGACCCCTTCGCAAGCCTCTCAAAACACGCCCACACATACTCGGCGGTCTCCTCCCAAATATTCCCATGGCACTGGAAATCTACCATCTGTTTGCTCTCATAGGTGAGCCCATTGTAGAAGTGCTGAACTAGATCAGAGATATCCATCCCATGGTGTGGGCACTTGTTCATGAGGTCTTTGAACCTCTCGAGAGCAGTGTAGATGGTTTCATCATAGTATTGCTTGAAACCACTGATTTGTACCTTCAGTGCGGTAGTGAAGGTATGGGGAAAATATTTCTCCATAAAAGCAGAAAACACCTTCCCTCAGGTATCGAGTGATCCGGCCTCCAGAGTGCCCAACCATGCTTTTGCTCTATCATCGAGTCCCATAGCAAAAACCTTCAGTCGCAACTCATCATCCGTAATTCCTGTAAGAAAATACGATCAGAGTTACCCCTAAGGTACGCAGCGGAATTTCAAAAATTTTCTTAACATGCAGGTTAATTGATTATGTATATGCCGTATATATTTAAACACGTCAATTAGAAGACTAACCGTACTCCAAAAGCAAGCACAACTTCCAAGTCTTCGTAATAATCCGGTGAATCTTCTCCTTCGTCGAAGTCGAAGATATCTGCAATACTTTGATTATCTGCAAGACAATAAAAGTTAGTTTCCAGCTCCTAGAACCTCAACTTTGGTATCCACGGATGAACAGCCTATCGGAAGAATGCTAGGATATTCTTTGTGTGACCAAGAAGATGGGGCGACGATTTTCCTTCGGTGAGAGGGGTTGATGAACGGGGATTTGTCGGGTCCCGATTCAACAAATAAATTTGTTATTTAGTCAAAGGCAATTCACAACTACAACGAAAACCGTAGTGTAGCAGTAGAATGACCTCGAGTGTCGTTCTCTAAGGACTATAACTAGCTTTTTGTATTTAACTAAGAATATAAAACAACAGACGTAAAAGCAAAGGTTTTTCTAACAGATAATGGAGATTGGTGATAGTATGATCCTTCAAAGCATAACGGGTCAATAATCATGCGTAAATTCCTCGGTCTTGCATGGAGATCTTTGATCAATCTAATGTCCTGTTGCAATTATTAAGCACTACGAAGATAATGATACTGACAAGTCAATCTCTTTTGTCCTATTGTGTTCCGTAATTATTCAACACTACGAAGATATACATGCGCATAGGTCGACGAGGGTCCAATTGTGCATAATAATTAATACAACATACGAGAATTTAGGCTGAGCCTGATGAACGAAATAAAGCAATAACACGGAGTATAATGCGCGATATAGCCATTAGCATGATTATCTTCCCTTCGCTAAGAATTCACATACTACCACCAACGATAAGTTTAGCTACTCATAATAGGCATGCAATCAACAGACATCATAGAAGAAAACATGTTGAAAGATATATAAAAATAAGTAGAATAAACTGTAAGATACAATGTTACCGAAGGTTGTCAATCTCCGAAGAATTGCGATCCTACAAGCTCCAATATGCAATGAAAAAGTGTCTCCTAAGATACGAACCCCCAGAACAGGCTCTGGAAAGTCCCTACCTAAAACTACAGAGAAAGGTGAGAGAATAGGTCTGGAAAAGTATCAATTTCGGAGAAAAACTGAGCAACTATATATAGGCTACGAAAAAGTGTGGGGCGATTCGCCCCACACACCGGGCGGTTCGCCCGGTGTGGGGCTAGTCGCCCCATGTCCCGGGCGGTTCGCCGGGGAGTAATTTTCGCGGAATTCCGCATTTTCGACGCGTTTTTGGATTTCTTCCCCTTTTCGAACTCGGTTTCTGACTTCTAGTGGCCTTCTAACCTCCAGATTCGACCCCTAGACTCCAAATCCTATCCGGAAACCTTCAGATACTCCAAATAGGCTTCTGGAACACCAATTCCTTCTCAACTTCAATATAATTGCCCGGAAATCCTCGTTTTTCAATCAAAACCTGTAAAATAAAATCTAAAGGGAAACGTGACATTATTCTAATAAAATGCACTAAAATATAGCTAAATTAACATAGAGGATAGCTAAAATAGGTGAAAAAGACTCAAATGAAAGTGTAAAATACACATTCATCAAACTCCCCAAACCGAACCTTTGCTTGTCCTCAAGCAACTAAGCTAGACTCTAATGCAAAAAACAATGCAAGACACAAAATCGAGTCTCATGCCAAATAAAATGAACCAATCTACTGAATCTATCAAAAAAAATATGAACCAAAACCATATAAATCAAAGCATGAATATAGGTTGAAGAATACCTCGATTGACTTATACACATCCACATAAGCACTTATGTCAAGACAAGATAGTCTCTCGTAACATTCTCTACCTGGACCCTTCTTTGCTTTTTTGGGGTCTTTTCTTTTTTTTTTCTTTTTTTCTTTCCAGATTCTTTTTTTCTTTTTCTTTTTCTCTTTTTTTCTGGAATTTTTCTTTCTTTCTTTTTTTTTTGATTTTTTTTTCTAGCCAGCAGTAGCATAACAAAAAGAGAAACAAAATGACTCACACGACTTCCCCAAACCTATTCGAAAGAATAGGTTGGAGTACAAAATTTATGGAAAAGGAAAAATAAACTCACGATACGGAAATGGAAAACGAAAACAAGTCCAATGATGGTGTAACCCCCTCCCCAAACCTATTCAGAAGAATAGGTTATAAACAAAGGATCACACAACCTCACACTACCTCCTTCCTAGGCATTTAGCAATCTCAAAGCATGGTGAAGACTTGTTGCCTCTTAGGTTCATAATTACTCGGGAAAACAACCATAAGACTCTAACATGTATCATCCTATTATAAAGGCCTTCGTGAACCGCAGTAGAGAAAACACCACTAAGTGATGTCGAGACTACCAAGCTTAACTAAGTGCAATACATAAATGTGACAAGCCAAGCGAGAAAAACCTCAAACAAATTCATAGAGATGAAGCATATGATTAATGGCATAGTTAGTTGATCTACCCAATAAAAAAGTTCAAAAAATTCGGCAATAAACTCCATATAAAACATGCAAGACTATCCTAGGATGAATGTAGTGAATGCAACCTAAAAAACTAAGAAAGCAGTAAACGTGCTAATGCAAATGCAAACAAAGAACAAGATACTAATCAACACAAAGCCAAACAATACTTAACATCACGGTTCACATCCCATCCCCCTTACGATTCTTAAGCTAGCTCCTAGCAAAAGAGAATGAGTAATAAGAAGTGATACTAGATGTTACCGAACGGTTTGGCCTCGGTTGGCTGAGAGTGGACATGTGAAAGGACTAATCATCGGGATGATAATCCCCATAAAAGTCCCTCCACATGTCAGACATGAGCTCATTGGACTGACGTAGAGCTTCCTGCTGCTGTTGGATGAGCTGTTGCTGCTCCCACCTTTGTTGCCTATCCTCTCGGCGATGCTCCTCGAATGTCTCCCAATCGCGGTGGTGCTGGGCAATGTGCCTGTCGAGGTCCTGTCGCATGGCCGCGTTGTTGGCATCAATTCTATCGAAACGGCCGTCGAGGTAGGCACGGAATTTAGAGAAGTCAAATCCTCTAGACCCCTGTGGCGCTCGAGGCGGTGCATGCGGTGCTCTATGGACAAATGGGATATCTGGGATAGGTGCTTGGCCAACATCGTCCTCCATAGCATCCTCATGATCGGAATCGCTCGGCTGGAAGGGTGCTCCTACATCAGCAGCGGCAGCCGTGGGGTTCTTCAACTGATACCTAGTCAGCTGCACCTCAATGGTTGAGGGTGAAAGGGTAGCGACCTCGCAATCCCCCTCCTCAATGTCATCGACCCCAAATATTTGTATTAGGCTGTGATGAAGCTTGGGAAGATGAAGGGCTTCCTCTTCTTTTCCCAGTGGCGCTCGTACTCCTCATACATGATGTGCCCTATGTCGATCCGATGTCTGTCTATCAGGCAGTAGAGGAGCTCGGCGTAGTAGGGCTGAATCCACGAGTCATTCTTCCTAGGGATCAAGTTGAAGATGCAAAATTTCATCATCACCTTAGCTTCAATGCTAAGGTCGCTCTGACTGATCCGTGTAGGTTCTCCCCCGATTTCTGGATATCGGTACTCCCTGTTGCAGATCACGTCTGTGATATGTCTTCCTATCCCCCTAGAGGCCCTCGAATACAGGTAGGCATGGTCGCTCCCTGTGAATTCCTGATGCCCAAAATGGGTGAATGAAGAAATGTGCTCTGGTGTCCACGGTATTATCAGGCCTCGGACTAGTACCCCATTCTTCTCCTTGAGATCTGTGATCCAGTGTAGAACTCTTGGAGGAGGCTCTCGTCGTACCCCTTGAACCTGTTAGATCTGTACCATACCCAATTCCTTCTTGACCCTAATCGTGATAGCGTCCTATACCCCGCTGTATCAACTGCTGACTCTGGAATATCAATCCTCCTGTCTGGGATGATCGATCTTCCCCCGTCGGCCAACTCCGCTTCTAGCCTTCGACGCACCTCTACCGCCGCCACAGACAACTCGTACATATGGTGAGATGGTTGGGAGCTTGATGCTACTCCCTTCCCCTTTCTGCTCGAGCCGGATCTCCTCGATCTCGGTGCCATGATTCCTACAACAGTAATCAGTATCTTGTACGATGCAAAACAGACCTATGCATATGTAAATGTACGAGCGAACAAACAAGCAATATCTTCAAAAATCAAACTCCTCAAAAACCCAAAGTCTAGTCTAGCTACTTCATCACGCAACATATCAATGTAACTACTACAATAACATATCACATTATGCTCTTGCTAAACAACAAATGCCTTGAGTTACAAGGTTCAATCCATACCATAATAACAAAAAATCTAACATAAATCCTCAACTTCATCAATCATGCATTATACCAATACATCCATCATTATCATATCAACAAACACATGTTTAAGCATGGAATGAAAGTAAGAGATACATTTCCTAACAAGATATATCATCTAATAGCAAAAATCTCAAATCAACAAACCAAGCCGAATTGAACATGCAATTGATAATGAATAACGATTCTAATCACATAAATCATTAACCCATATATCATACAAGCTTAATTGAAGCATAAATCAAAAAACCCCCAAATTTGAAAAATTAGGGTTCATGTGAGATTACCTCAAATCCGGAGTTTGAATGAACTAGGAAGAGATTTGTTCGGATGAAAAGAAAGAGCACGTAACGGGCTTCGATTGAAGCTAAACAACACACAAATTGATGGAAAGATGAAGAAGTCATGAAGGTTTGAAGGTTTTGTGAAAATGGAGGATTTTTTTTGATTTTAAGGGAAGAAGGAGAAGTGAAATGAGGAAAAATGGGGGAGAACCCTGTTTTTCTAATCTGCAGAACGTGGGGCGATTCGCCCCACGCCTGGGGCGAATCGCCCCGTGCGGGGCGATTCGCCCCGCACGTCCGGAGCGCGCGCGCGCGCTCTGGACGTGGGGCGATTCACCACCCACCTTCTGAGCTGGGGAGACGATCGTTTCGAAATAAAATGCGGTTTTTAGTCCCCGAAAACCATTTTTCTCAAAAAATCACTCGAAAAATCGCACTCAAACATAACATAAGCACATACGACACAGAGATGAACAAATTTACATATGAAAAGCAAATTGTTCAAGTATGAATGCATGCAATAAAGCAGTAAAGAAAGCGATAAAAACCCCGGGTTGCCTCCCGGATAGCGCCATTGTTTAAAGTCTTTGACTCGACTCCTGTCTTTGCCTAGCTTTTCTTCTTGAGGGTACTAGACTTCCCCTTCACTGATCTCCTTCCCATGCCTCGAACCTGTGAATAAGAATGAACATAGACATTAAGACCACTGTAGTCAATAGTGTTAGGTGGATCAGGTGGATCAGATATGGCTTGCAACACATGTTGCTTGCCATCCACTTCAATAGTGCAAGTTCTTTGGTAGATGTCCATCACGGAGCGTAGCTTAGTCAAGAACGTTCGCCCCAAGAGAATGACATCCCCTGTTCCAGGTATAGACGCCGGCATCACTACAAAATCGGTGTAAACAGAAGCTTCACCAATCTTGACTAATACATTCTTCACAACGCCTTCGGGTTTCACAAGGGATCCATCCGCCAGTTGCACAATAGCCTTATGCACAATTAGTTTTCCAAGGTTACTCTTCTCGAAAACATTCAAAGGGAGCACATTAGAGTAGGATCCCGTGTCTAGTGTGGCACGGACATCTTCAAGTTCCCCAATCCCGATCTTAACATCGAAACTTTGAGAGAGTGGCTCGGGATCCTCTTGCTCCTCTTCATTCTCGTCAGTACTAAGGTCCTTTTCTTCTTCCTCGGCCTGTGGGGGCATTTCCGCCTTGCAACTCTCGCACTTAGCAACCTTCTTGATGGTGATTTCAACAGGTAGATCTCCCACTAAGGTAATGGACATCGACTTCTCAGTGTTGCTAGGAAGCTTGCCTTGCTCCCTACTTGCTCCTCGGTCGATCAACTCTTGCATCTTTTGATGGGCAAGCCTAGTGCTCTCTTCCAACCTGTCGAGCCTTGCCCTAGTCTTCTCTGAATCTTCGTCATAACGTTTGAGAAAACTTTGTGTGTGATCAACCATCTTTTGCAAGTTCTCCATCAGTTGAGCCGACTTCGACTTCGGTGGCTCTTTCGGAGCGGGGTTTTCGCAGTGATCATTACCATAGTTTAGCCTACTATGGTGTTGGTTAGGGCCATAAGTTTGGTTAGCCGGTGCATATCCTTGATTGTTTCGGAATCCTCTTCTCCAAAATCCACCTCGAGGATTCCTACTGTCTTGTCCGTAGCTAGCCTCTTGAGTACCAAACTCCGTAGCAAAGGCTTCCTCTTCGCCTCCTCGAGCCCAGTTGCCATCATCACACGCAAGCTCCGATCTACACATATGAGCCCCATGCCCATAGTTCTTCCATATTCGGCATACTTCGTTCGAAACAGTTGTTCCAGTGGCGCTCTTGAGGACTTGCTTCAATTCGTTGGTAAAGCACTCGAATTGATCCCCCTTCCCCCTATACATAGGGGCTTCTTGAGTCGGTGGAGCTTCAGGTCCACGTCTCCTAACCATTGCCCTTGGGTCCTTGAACTGCGAACCCTTAGCAAGCCTTTCGAAAACTGCCCAGACGACTTCTGCGGTTTCCTCCCAAATATTGCCTCGGCATTGGAAATCCACCACTTGTTGGTTCTCGAAGGTTAGTCCATTGTAGAAGTGTTGGACTAGGTCAGAAAGCTCAAAACCATGGTGAGGGCACTTGTTCGTGAGATCTTGGAATCTCTCAAACGTTGTGTAGATGGTCTCATCATAGTCCTGCTTGAATCCAGTGATTTGCGCCTTTAGCGCGGTAGTCAAGGTGTGAAGGAAGTATTTCTCCATGAAAGCTGAAAAAACCTTCTCCCAAGTGTCCAACGAGCGTGCTGGTAGAGAACTCAACCATGACTTGGCTCTGTCGCCAAGTCCCATAGCAAAAACCTTCATTCTCAACTCATCCATTTCAGCTCCGGGTCGTGGGAGTTGGTTGACGAAATCATCGATATCGTGCAAGTACCCCATCACATCTTCCCTTGCTAAGCCATTGAATCTCGGAAGTTGTTGGAACGCGTGGTTCTTGATTTCCATATCTCGAGTTGCAGACGAAAGAACAATCGTCGGTCCCCTCATACGATCCTTGGTGGGTTGAACCCATGCTTTCAGTGGTCTAGCTTCTGCCATTCCGTCGATTTCCTTGAAAAGACTGTGTAGAGATTCAGAGAAATCGGTATCCTCTATTTCCTCTAGTGCACGCCTTTGAAGTAGTCGCCTTCTTTGGTGGTAGACTCTGTCGATCTCAGCAATTGAATCAGCAAGCGGTGTTCCCCTAGATCGTGTATGTGGCATACACTATCTGTAACAGACTAGGAAAGCAATATCTGAGAGAGATTAAAAAGGAAAACTAAAACTAATAGAATTAGGAATTGAATGCTGAAAATATAAACAAATTAAACAGAAAAAAGGAGTATAGTCCCCGACAACGGCGCCAATTTGATGAACGGGGATTTGTCGGGTCCCGATTCAGCAAATAAATTTGTTATTTAGCCAAAGGCAATTCACAACTACAACGAAAACCGTAGTGTAGCAGTAGAATGACCTCGAGTGTCGTTCTCTAAGGACTATAACTAGTTTTATCTATTTAACTAAGAATATAAAAACAGCAGACGTAAAAGCAAAGGTTTTTCTAACAGATAATGGAGATTGGTGATAGTATGATCCTTCAAAGCATAACGGGTCAATAATCATGCGTAAATTCCTCAGTCTTGCATGGAGATCTTTGATCAATCTAATCCCCTGTTGCAATTATTAAGCACTACGAAGATAATGATACTGACAAGTCAATCTCTATTGTCCTATTGTGTTCCGTAATTATTCAACACTACGAAGATATACATGCGCATAGGTCGACGAGGGTCCAATTGTTCATAATAATTAATACAACATACGAGAATTTAGTCTGAGCCTGATCAACGAAATAAAGCAATAACACGGAGTATAATGGCGATATAGCCATTAGCATGATTATCTTTCCTTCGCTAAGAATTCACATACTACCACCAACGATAAGCTTAGCTACTCATAATAGGCATGCAATCAACAGAAATCATAGAAGAAAACATGTTGAAAGATATATAAAAATAAGTAGAATAAACTGTAAGATACAATGTTACCGAAGGTTGTCAATCTCCGAAGAATTGCGATCCTACAAGCTCCAATCTGCTATGAAAAAGTGTCTCCTAAGCTACGAACCCCCAGAACAGGCTCTGGGAAGTCCCTACCTAAAACTACAGAGAAAGGTGAGAGAATAGGTCTGGAAAAGTATGAATTTCAGAGAAAAACTGAGCAACTATATATAGGCTACGAAAAAGTGTGGGGCGAATCGTCCCACGTCCCGGGCGGTTCGCCCGGGAGTATTTTTTGCGGAATTCCGCGCTTTCGACGCGTTTTTGGATTTCTTCCCCTTTTCGGACTCGGTTTCTGACTTCTAGTGGCCTTCTAACCTCCAAATTCGACCCCTAGACTCCAAATCCTATCCGGAAACCTTCAGATACTCCAAATAGGCTTCTGGAACACCAATTCCTTGTCAACTTCAATATAATTGCCCGGAAATCCTCGTTTTTCAACCAAAACCTGTAAAATAAAATCTAAAGGGAAACGTGACATTATTCTAATAAAATGCACTAAAATATAGCTAAATTAACATAGAGGATAGCTAAAATACGTGAAAAAGACTCAAATGAAAGTGCAAAATACACATTCATCAGGGGTGGCGCGCGTGGCTAGTATGGAGAGGTAGTGGAGAGCTTTTTATTTTCTCTAAGAAAATTGGGTATTCAACTGTGTGAATGTCTATGTCAAAAGCTCTCTAATAGTCTACTATATATAGTAGTCAATAGAAGCCTAAAGCATAAGCAATTAGACTTCGTAAAGGAATAAAAATCTAATTCTTATCGCACTAGGAAACCAATTTCAAGTCTAGATTCATTCTCAATCAAATTAAAACTCAATCAGGAAAATCTAACTTATCCCTTGGACTTCTAATAGAGGAAGGAGTGGAACTCCTTCCCCTACAACATCTGCGCGCGCGCGCTCCCAGGGGTAATAGGTGGGTCCCGATTTTGGGACCCACTTATAGTTCTAAGGCAATTCAAACTCCAAGTAGATTTTGCCCATGTGCATTTGTTAATTCTAAATTAACATATCCTTTCAAATCAAACCTCTATTATATTTCTAAAATATAATCTTTAATTGTATTTACATAAAATACAATTAATTAGCCAATTCAATTAATAATTCCAAATCATTAATTGAGCCACTAAATATTATAATTAATTCCAAATCAATTATAATCCATCAATCACAATTAATTCCAAATCAATTGCGATTCCATCTTCAAGGATATTCTGATAAGCTGAATTACCACATAGTGTGACCCATAGGGCCTCATTGTATTAAGCAAGTCCTAGACTAGGCAAAATGGAATTCCTAAACGGTTTCATTTGCAATATTAATACATGAGGACGTTTGAGAGGTTTCTCAAAGAAAACCCTTTCGTTGCGAAGCCTGTTGCGCTCAACGCAGCGATGGTAACGTCCCTTCATCTGATTGACTCGAATGCATCTAGGATCGATGATGTGTCTATCCCAATAATACATCCACGGGCGTCTCAGGGAGTTGCTTGGTTACGAAGATATACTTATGACTATCATAATATATCGATGCACTGGCCAGTGACTTTACCAACACAACTATGAAAACTATGAGCAGTACTCTCCTGTGCTACACATGAGAGATGAATCCTTCACAGAAACACTTATCATCCCCATTCGTATGTAGCCATAATCCTGGATCGTGTCTTAGGTCAACTGCTTAGTCAGAGCTGACATCGACGGGTCCACCAAGGATATGGGGCTACAAATGTGATGATAAAGTTTTGTAAGTCCAAAGGACGACTGGCATCACTTCGACAACTTACCGGTTCCAATAGACACTTTGGTGTAGAGTATACATCGATGGGAGTGTCCGGTGGGTACTTCCATTGTTCGGTAATCATCCTTCGAACAACTATGCACAGTTATGGGAATGTTTCTTGATTCTCCAACAATCCGTTCCGTGGCTGTGGGATCGGCTCACACTTGCTCCAACAAGTATAACCTCCACGCATACTAGTCTTAGCTGGTTCATTCAGACCCCTACATCCGAGATGAACCTCGACTAGGGAGAGTTTGGGATAGATGATAACTCACATAGCTCCCACTATCTGTGTGATCGGTCATCTATCCGAGGGGACATGTTTAATATCAATACAGACAGAAATAGAGATATGACATGCTGCATGCCTGGTGTAATATAAATATGAAAGCGAAACTCAATAGTCAAACAACAAACATATATTATATTACGTTGACCTGTGTAATAGTACATATATGCCCTCTATAAGGGTTGCATGCCCTTAATAAGGACTGTCTCTAGGACATATACACTATCAATCTCCCACTTGGCCTAGAGCTAGTCACCTTTATGCTCAATACCCAAATTAGCGTAATGTCTTAAGTTGACTTCCACTGATAAGACCTTGGTGAAAGGATCTGCCACGTTGTCCGTGGTAGAGACACGTTCTATACTAACTTCTCATCTATGAATCTCACGTATAACGTGATATTTTCTAAGTACATGTTTGTTCTTGTTTGTAGATATAGGCTCCTTAGCTTGAGCGACGACGCCCGTATTGTCACAATACATCGTTATTGGACTAGGAGCAGGAATAACCCTCAATTCCTTCAAGAACTCTGAAATCCAGACAACTTCTTTCGATGCTTCTGATGCAGCAATGTACTCGGCTTCTGTGGATGAGTCAGCAACCGTGGCTTGCTTAGAACTCTTCCAACAGATAGCTCCTCCGTTCAATTTGAATACGTATCCTGTCTGTGACTTAAAGTCATCAGGATCTGATTCAAATCCAGCGTCGACATAACCAGACATCTTTAATTCTGGTTCTCCACCAAACACCAAGAACATCTCTTTAGTCCGTCGAAGGTACTGAAGAATGTTCTTTACAGCAGTCCAATGAGGTACTCCTGGATTCTGTTGGTGTCGACAAGTGACACTAAGCGCATATGCCACATCGGGCCTTGAGCAATTCATTACATACATTATAGACCCTACTGCCGAAGCATAGGGCACACGACTCATTGCATTTCTTTCTTCATCAGTTTTAGGACCATCCTTAACTAATAAGACAATCCCATTCCTAGCTGGGAGAAAGCCTCTCTTTGAGTCGTCCATCTTATAACGCTTCAGTATTTTGTCGATGTAGGTGGACTGTGTCAATCCTAACATCCTCTTGGATCTATCTCTATAGATCTTGATCCCTAGGATGTAGTTCGCTTCACCCAAGTCCTTCATTGAAAAGTTACTTGATAACCAAACTTTAGTCTCTTCTAGCATAGAGACATTGTTTTCCATGATCAAAATGTCATCAACATAGATGATCATGAAAACGACTCCCTTGTCGTTGTGCCTAGTGTAGACACAGGGATCTTCCTTGCTTCTGACGAAGTGAAACGATTTGACAGCTTCATCAAAGCGGATATTCCAGCTCCTAGATGCTTGCTTTAGCCCATAGATGGATCTTTGTAATTTGCATATAGAAGTTGGCCTGGTTTTACTAATAAAACCTTCCGGCTGTACCATATAGACCTCTTCCTCAAGGTTGCGATTGAGGAAGACAGTCTTTACATCCATCTGCCAGATTTCATAATCATAGTAGGCAGCTATCGCAAGTCGAATTCTAATGGACTTCAATTTTGCTAACGGTGAAAAGGTTTCATCGTAATCGATGTCATACCTTTGCATGTATCCTTTCGCCACAAGTCTAGCCTTGTGCGTTTGTACCTTGCCATCGGCATCTGTCTTTCGTTTAAAGACCCATTTGCACCCAATAGGTCTAACCCCTTGGGGCAAGTCTACCAAGTTCCAAACTTGGTTCAGGTACATGGAGTCCATTTCCAATTCTATGGCCTCTTGCCATTTGTCTGAGCCAATATCAATTATTGCCTCTTTGTAGGTCTCGGTATCTTCCTGATCTGATAAGCCGACATCAAGTTCACTGATGTCTTCTATCATAAGGCTTTGCTTCTGAGGTCCTTTTAGGATCCTCTTCGACCTACGGAGCTCGACTGGTTCTGGTGCTTTTCTTTTCTGGCTTCGTGTAACACGAACATTATCAGTGGGTACTGATGCAGCTGGTCGCGCCCCGCGACGCTATTCCCTAGCGGGAGGCTGCTCTTGTGCAACTTGTTGCACAGTTTGATTGACAACGGGTTCTATTGGTGTGGTTTCAACTGTTGATCTAATCACATGACTCCCACTGACTATGACATGCCTAGCAAGTGTCATATCATTACCCTTGTCTGCTTCGAAAGCTCCCACTGAACTTGAGTCCAGATCAGAAGATTTAGAGAACTCATGTTCGCGCGTGTCAAAGTCTTGAATTTCTTCAAGTTCTATCATGTCATCTAACCTCTCTTCTTCGAGGTATTCTTCTTCTAAAAACTTGACGTTTCTAGATACTATCACCTTGTGATCTTCAGCATGATAGAATTCATAGCCTCTCGTCTGACGAGGATAGCCTATGAAATATACTTTGACACCCTTGGCATCTAACTTATCAGTGAGCATCAGTTTGACTATCGCAGGACAGCCCCAAGGTCTAAGATAACCCAGTGAGGGCTTCTTTCCCTTCCATAACTCATAAGGAATTTTCTCCACTGATTTAGATGGTACACGGTTCATAATGTAGATTGCAGTTTGTAGTGCATATCCCCACAGATATTTTGAAAGAGTCGAGAATCCAATCATTGATCTCACCATGTCTAACAGGGTTCGATTTCTTCTCTCAAACACACCATTAAACTGTGGTGTTCCAGGAGGAGTCCATTGCGATTGAATTCCATTTTCCTTCAAGTAGTCGATAAATTCTTCACTAAGGTATTCACCTCCTCGATCTGATCGAAGAGTGACTATCCTTTGGTTCAATTCATTCTCGACCTCATTCCTAAACTCCTTGAATTTCCCAAAGGTCTCGGATTTATTTTTCATAAGATAAATATATCCATACCTTGAGAAATCGTCAGTAAAGGTAACGAAGTAAGGATAACCCCCACGCGCATGGACTTTAAAAGGTCCACATACATCGGTATGTATGAGCTCTAAGCAGCGAGTGGCACGAACACCTTGTCCAATAAAAGGTTTGTTCGTCATCTTACCCTTAACACATGATTCGCATGTACCATATGATTCAAAATCAAATTGTTCTAATTAGTCCAACTTCCTTAGTCTTTGAATCCGTGTTTCATTGATATGGCCTAGCCGACAATGCCATAGATAAGATGGATTATTCTTCCTACTTGAAGACGGTTGTTTGTTATGTATTTGAAATAAAGGTAGACTACTTTGTAAAATATATAAACCATTCACTAAGCGAGCCTTTACATAATACTGGTCATTCAATGAAAAATAACAAGTATTATTCGCAAATCGAAAGGAAAAACCCATATTGTCTAACAATGGAATGGAAATAATATTTCTGACAATGGATGGAACAAAATAAACGTTACCAAGTTCTAAACATTGTCCCGAAGGTAAATCTATCTTGCAGCGTCCAACGCGTTTGGCTTCAACCGGATTGCCGTTCCCAACATGCAAGTCGATTTCACCTTGCTTGACTAGCCTGTGATCAATTAGCCCCTGCACATTATTACAAATGTGTGAGCTACAGGATGTATCTAATACCCAACCATTGGAGTCAAAAGTAGTCATGTTCATTTCAATAACAAACATACCTGAGCTAGAAGCCGGTGGCTTCTAAGCTTGATCTGCCCTCAGCTTAGGGCAATCTTTCTTCCAATGTCCTTTCTGCTTACAGAAAAGACATTCATCTGTGCGTACCGTTCCGCTTCTCTTGAACTTCCTTTTCTGGTTCAGACGCTTAGGCTTATCACTCGAAGTGTTAGCCTTGGCTCCCGACTTTCCCTTACCCTTAGCACCTTTGTTTCTCGGGTTTGGGTTAGACGGTTGCCCAACAAACATGATCGACTTTTCCTTGTTAGGAAGAGTTTGATCATATGTCTTCAGCAGATTATGGAGTTCGGGCAGTGTTACGTCCTTCGCATTCATCGTGTAGTTAATGATGAACTGCAAATACGAACTCGACAATGATTGAAGGACAAAGATCACCATGATCTTGTTCTCTAGCTTAACACCGACATCGACAAGCTTTTCAAAGAGACCAATCATTTTGAGAACATGTTCAGACATGTTCCCTCCTTCATTGAGCTTGCATCTGTATCTCTTTGATCAAATCAAATTCAACACTTCTAGCTGTCGTCTTAAAGAGCGACTCAGGATGCTTCAGCATCTCATACGACAACATGCTTTCATGTTGCCTCTGCAGCTCATTGCTCATTGCCGCCAACATAATACACTGCGCGGATCTAGCATCCTCAAGATGCTTATCAGACTTTGCCTTGTTGGCTTGATTCCAAGCAGCAACCTAATCGACAGTCTGATTTTCGGGGCACACGGGAATGACCTCGTCCAAGACGTACTCAATCTTTTCGTACCTCAGCACCAAACGTATATTCCTGATCCAATCTAGGAAGTTTGGTCTGATAAAAATTTGCTTCTCTAAGACAGCACGGAGCGAGATACTCGCCATTTCTAATTTCCTAAGGAGAAATAATATAGAACGAAAATAATAAAGCAACTATTGAAATATTACTTCTAAATACACAGTCAACATAACTAAACAACAAGGTCCTTTAGCTGTTTAGCTCCCACTATTTTCACATATGCTTGCCCCCAAAACAAACATACGGGTAATGTCCAACAAGTTACCGTAGTGGCCAAGATCCAAATCCATACTATGCTATACTCCAACGGGGGCTGGTCGCATAGCATAATATGACCGGTAGGACTATCCAATTGCGTCACGCAACTCTTGGGTGTTAAATCTAATTTAACCCGATGCTCTACATATTGTAACTATCGAGGTCGCTAGATACAATATGCAGTAAGTTATAACCATAGGCTTACTCTAATCTGACGATCACTGCGAGTCTTTAAGACGAGGTCGCCAATACAAGTAAACGCAATGAAAGTTCAGAATTAAAGCACCCTATGGAAAGCATCTCAAAAATACATACATATATATATTTCTGTACTTATATTGGTTGGGGCTTGTAGCTTGAGCGTTGGTATCAGTCATCTACAAACAAATAAGGGCGCCGCCTACCCATCATGCATGAGCGGTCTACACGTAATGGATGCCGCCTATCCATTCTAGTTCTAAACGCGGTCAAGCACATAATGGGCGCCGCCTACCCATACAAAAAATATGCGGTCCGACAAATAAGAGGGCGCCGCCTACCCTCGCATGCATAGCGTCGAACGGAAAGTAAAATACGTGGTATTTAAACATGCATTGTCAAACAATAGCATATCGAGCAAACAAACAAGTAGTAGCCTATGTGGATGCCAAATGACTTCATAATTTCATTATAAAAATTATAATCCCATACTTATAATCTCTATGAAATAATTGAAAATTTGAACTAGATTGAAAAATCGAAAATTCTATTGACCAGGTAGTAATTTTCGAAAACCCAAAGGACTCAATTGTAATTTTTGAAACCTTGGAGGTGTTAAATCTAAAATTCAAAAGTAGAAGGACTAATTTGCAATAAACAATAAATTGATAAATTACAAATAAGCCCTTTAACTTTATACTAATTAAATTTAACCCCTCTAGTTAAAAACAATTACAATTAAATCATATTTATATTCCAAATATAAAATTCAATCCTCAAAATTTTCAAAAATTCGATTTTGGGTCCAACCCGAAAAATATATATATATTAAAATACGGGACGGGACCAAGTCCCGTCCCCTACCGCGCCTGCGGCCGCGGGCGCCTGCATCGCGCAGGCGGCCGGTTGATATATATATATATTTAAATTATTTTTTTTGAAAAATATAAATTCTAAATTTATATAAAAAACAAAACTTTTGAAAATCGAATTAATCATAAAATCAATTGCATCCACATAAACTACAAAATCATACAACATATATACGTATATACGTAACCAATTAACCTGGCTCTGATACCACTGTAAGAAAATACGATCAGAGTTACCCCTAGGGGACGCAGCGAAATTTCAAAAATTTTCTTAACATGCTGGTTAATTGATTATGTATATGCCGTATATATTTAAACACGTCAATTAGAAGACTAACCGTACTCCAAAAGCATGCACAGCTTCCAAGTCTTCGTAATAATCCGGTGAATCTTCTCCTTCGTCGAAGTCGAAGATATCTGCAATACTTTGATTATCTGCAAGACAATAAAAGTTAGTTTCCAGCTCCTAGAACCTCCACCTTGGTATCCACGGATGAACAGCCTATCGGAAGAATGCTAGGATATTCTTTGTGTTACTAAGAAGATGGGGCGGCGATTTTCCTCCGGTGAGAGGGGTGGCGCGCGTGGCTAGTATGGAGAGGTAGGGGAGAGCTTTTTATTTTCTCTAAGAAAACTGGGTATTCAACTGTGTGAATGTCTATGTCAAAAGCTCTCTAATAGTCTACTATACATAGTAGTCAATATAAGCCTAAAGCATAAGCAATTAGACTTCGTAAAGGAATAAGAATCTAATTCTTATCGCAATAGGAAACCAATTTCAAGTCTAGATTCATTCCCAATCAAATTAAAACTCAATCAGGAAAATCTAACTTATCCCTTGTACTTCTAATAGAGGAAGGAGTCGAACTCCTTCCCCTATACAGTCTGCGCGCGCGCGCGCTCCCAGGGGTAATAGGTGGGTCCCGATTTTGGGACCCACTTATAGTTCTAAGGCAATTCAAACTCCAAGTAGATTTTGCCCATGTGCATATGTTAATTCTAAATTAACATATCCTTTCAAATCAAACCTCTATTATATTTCTAAAATATAATCTTTAATTGTATTTACATAAAATACAATTAATTAGCCAATTCAATTAATAAATCCAAATCATTAATTGAGCCACTAAATATTATAATTAATTCCAAATCAATTATAATCCATCAATCACAATTAATTCCAAATCAATTGCGATTCCATCTTCAAGGATATTCTGATAAGCTGAACCACCACATAGTGTGACCCATAGGGCCTCATTGTATTAAGCAAGTCCTAGACTAGGCAAAATGGAATTCCTAGACGGTTCCATTTGCAATATTAATACATGAGGACGTTTGAGAGGTTTCTCAAAGCAAACTCTTTCGTTGCGAAGCCTGTTGCGCTCAACGCGGCGATGGTAACGTCCCTTCATCTGACTGACTCGAATGCATCTAGGATCGATGATGTGTCTATCCCAATAATACATCCACGGGCGTCTCAGGGAGTTCCTTGGTTTCGAAGATATACTTATGACTATCATAATATATCGATGCACTGGCCAGTGACTTTACCAACACAACTATGAAGACTATGAGCAGTACTCTCATGTGCTACACATGAGAGATGAATCCTTCACAGAAACACTTATCATCCCCATTCGTATGAAGCCATAATCCTGGATCGTGTCTTAGGTCAACTGCTTATTCAGAGCCGACATCGACGGGTCCACCAAGGATATGGGGCAACAAATGTGATGATAAAGTCCTGTAAGTCCAAAGGACGACTGGCATCACTTCGACAACTTACCGGTTCCCGTAGACACTTCGGTGTAGAGTATACATCGATGGGAGTGTCCGGTGGGTACTTCCATTATTCGGTAATCATCCTTCGAACAACTATGCACAGTTATGGGAACGTTTCTTGATTGTCCAACAATCCGTTCCGTGGCCGTGGGATCGGCTCACACTTGCTCCAACAAGTATAACCTCCACGCATACTAGTCTCAACTGGTTCATTCAGACCCCTACATCCGAGATGAACCTCGACTAGGGAGAGTTTGGGATAGATGATAACTCACATAGCTCCCACTATCTATGTGATAGATCATCTATCCGAGGGGACATGTTTAATATCAATACAGACAGAAATAGAGATATGACATGCTGCATGCCTGGTGTAATATAAATATTAAAGCGATACTCAATAGTCAAACAACAAACATATATTATATTACGTTGACCTGTGTAATAGTACATATATGCCCTCTATAAGGGCTGCATGCCCTTAATAAGGACTGTCTCTAGGACATATACACTATCAATTCCTGCTCCAGGCCATGGGAGATTGTTAATGAAATCCTCAATGTCGTTCAAGAATCCCATAACATCTTCCTTAGCCATCCCGTAGAATTTCAGAAGCTGCTGGAACATGTGATTTTTAATCTCCAAATCACGCGTAGCAGCAGAAAGGACAATAGCTGGACCTCTCATCCATTCCCGGTTGGGTTGAACCCATGATTTCAAAAGTGGGCGAGCCATCACAAAACCCGGATATCTGTGACAGGAGTAACTCACAACCAAACATCAGTCCTGTTAGTTCTGACTAAAATTGGGAAATCAACTTCTAAACTAGACAAACTAAGATCACTTATTCCGGAAATTGAATGCTGGAAATATAAATAAGCTAAAGAGTAAAACGAGTTAAACTCTCTGGCAACGGCGCCAATTTGATGAACGAGATTGTCAGACTCGAACAATCAAATAAATTTGTTTTAGCCAAAGGGAAACTCACAACTACACAAAACACGTAGTGCAGAGGTAAGATGACCTCGAGTGTCGATCTCTAGGGACTAAACTAGCTTTAACTAAATAACTAACTATATAAATTCAGAAAACAAATTTGACTTGCTTGACTTAGCAATATATGATGGGAGCTGGTGATAGTATGCTCGTTCTAAGCATCAAGTTTTAATTATGCATGAAAGTGCAACTCGTACTGCTTTAAAAATAATTCGAAGTAACAAACACCAAAAATAGATTTGTAGACGTGTATTTTGAAAGCTTCCTATCTATACTAATACTTGGCTAAGGTTGTCAGTCTTAGTTCAAGCAGTACTTGTAATTGAAGATATTGAAAACGATGATCTTGAATTGTCCTAGTGTTTCTAACACTTTCCTACGAAGATATTGGCTTAGTCGGATCAAAGATTCGAATATAACAATAAAACAAGTAAAAGACTCAGAAACTCAATCATGCATAATATGAACCCTAGCTACGAATTTACATACTATCACCAACTAGATGTTTAGCTACTCATATCAAAATCATAAACAACAATAGCAATCATATAAGAAAACATAGTTGAATTGAAAGATAAACAACAGAAATTGTGAGATACAAAGTTACCACCAAAGGTTGTCAATCTCCGGTGAATTGCTAAACTCACAAAGATCTAGCAAGGTGAGATCAATTGATGTACAAATCTCTACTCAATGCTCCAAAACCGCTAAGAAACAATGGTTCTTAGAAAAAAAATACCCAGAACAAGCTCTAGGGTTCAAGTCTGCAAAATAATGATCTAAGATATGAAAATTCGCAGCTTTTACAATTTTATATAGTAGCTGTCGGCAGCTTCGCGGAGGACCGCTGGACACCAGGCGCACCGTCTGCACCAGGCGGTGCGCCTGGCACGGGCAGAGAGTTGCCCGTGCCTTTTCTTCCTCCGGATCTTCGATTTTGGCCCTTGTGATGAACGAGATTATCAGACTCGAACAATCAAATAAATTTGTTTTAAGCCAAAGGGCAACTCATAACTACACAAAACACGTAGTGCAGAGGTAAGATGACCTCGAGTGTCGATCTCTAGGGACTAAAGTAGCTTTAACTAAATAACTATATATAATTTCAGAAAACAAATTTATCTCTAACTTAACTTAACAATATATGGAGAAAGCTGGTGATAGTATGCTCGTTCTAAGCATCAAGTTCTAATTATGCATGAAAGTGCAACTCGTACTGTCTTAAAAGTAATTCGATTTACAAACACCAAAGACAGGTTTGCAGACGTGTATTTTGAAAGCTCCCTATCTATACTAATACTTGGCTAAGGTAGTCAATCTTAGTTCAAGCAGTACTTGCAAATTATATATAATTGAATCGATGATCTTGAATTGTCCTAGTGTTTCTAACACCTTTCTGTGAAGATATGTGGCTTAGTCGGATCAAAGAATCGAATTAAGATAATTACACAAGTAAAAGACTCAGAAACTCAATCATGCATAATACGAACCCTAGCTACGAATTCACATACTATCACCAACTAGATGTCTCGATTGAACCTATACATATTCACATATGCACTTTGTTAAACAAGAGAGTCTCTTGTAACATTCACTACCTGGACCTGGTCAGTGACGACACAATGAAACATGTTAGAATACAAATGGTTGCCCCGTGCCTATGAAACTGAGGGCTTACTACTGTTCACCAAGTTGAGACTTTCCCTCAAAAGAGGTCGAACCAATACTGGCTCTCATCAAACGAAGGAGGGTTCCCTAATAGGCAACACTCCCCTATTCTACCCAACTCTCAAAGCAAAGACTATTCACCACTTCATGACTGGCAGGACGAGGGTGGTCTAGAACATAAGACACAAAACAAAAGATAGAATATACAACTCGATTACGAACTATTACAAAAGCTGAAAAAATGATGCAACACTTAGCTAAAACTGCTTTTGGCTTGCTTGGACCCTTCATTTGCTTTTTTGGGTCGTATTCCGTTTTTTCTTCTTTTTTTTCTTTTTTTTCTTTTTTTCTTTTCCATATTCTGGAATTTTTTCTTTTTTTCGTATATAGCCAGCAGTAGCACAATGAAAGAACAATGAAAGTAAATAACAACGACGCTCTAATGACCTCCCCAAACCTATTCGAAAGAATAGGTTGGAGCACAGACTTACAAAAAAGAAAAACGAACTTAACATGACTCAAAAATACGAAAAACAAGTCATAACAAAAGGTAATCCCCTCCCCAAACCTATTCGTTAGAATAGGTTTCAAACAAAGGATCACACACCTCACTCTACCTCCTTCCTAGGTATTTAGCAATCTCAATAAGCAAGGTGAAGACTTGTTGCCTCTTACGTACATAATTACACGGGAATACAACCAAAGACTCTAACATGCAATATTTTATAAGGCCTTCGCGAACCGCAGTAGAGAAAACACCACATAGTGATGTCGAGACTACCAAGTTTAACTAGTGCACATACAAATATGACAAGCCAAGCGTGACAAACCTCAAACTATTCCATAGAGATGCAATGCATGGGCAATGTCAAATTTCAAAAAATTTGGCTTTTGGCAATAAACTCCACACAAAATTCATGCAAAACAATACTAAGGATGAATGCAAACTAAATCCTAGGAAAGCAGTAAACGTGCAATGCAAAGGTACAAGATACAATACTCAACGACCTAAGTCATACAATACTAACATCATAGTTCACAAAACACACCCCCCACATGAAGCTCAAGCTGGTCCCTAGCAAAAGACAATGAGGAATACAAAGTGATACTAGATGTTACCGAATGTGTGGCCTCGGTCAGCTGAGTATACCAGAATGGACATGTGAAAAGACTAGTAATCCGGGTCATAATCCCCGTAATAGTCATTCCACATGTCAGAGAGAAGATCCTGGGACTGCTGTAGGGTCTCCTGCTGTCGGTCCAAGAGCTGCTGCTGCTGCAATATGAGCTGCCTATCGTTCCGACGATGCTCCTCCGCGAGCTCCCAATCACTGTTGCACTGGGCAACATATCCATCAAGTGTATGCTGCAAACCTTGTACAGTGGAGGTCAGGTTTACAACATTGGCATCGAACCCACGAAATCTGTCATCGAGGTAGGTCCTGAGCTTCGAAACATCAAACCCACGGAAACCACGTGTGGCCCGAGGTGGCTGCTGTGACCCACTAGGAGCGGCAATGTCTGGAATAGGGTCTAGAATACGGTCCTGATCATCTGTCTCCATGTCATCCTCATCACTCGGTGAGGAAGGCGGTGGTGAGTCATCGGCGACAGCAGCTGAAGGTACGGTCTGTTGGAACCTATGCTCCTACTCGGTGATAGATGTTGGAGTCAAGGTCGAGACGACTGAGCCGGTCTCGCCAATACCCTCTACCCCGTGGTATCTGCAGTAGGCGGTGATCAAGCAGGGAAAGACAAAGGGCTTCCGCTTTTTGTCCCAATGCCTCTCATACTCTTCGTAGATGATGGTGTTGATGTCTATGTTATGCCGACCCAAAAGACAGTAGATAAGCTATGCATACCATGGCTGAATCGAAGTGTCATTGGACCGAGGAATGAGATTGGCTGCGATGAATTTCATAGCAGTCCTAGCCTCAAGGTTGAGGTCCCTTCTGTTCAGTCGCTCCGATATGTTGCCATATGGGTACACATAGTCCCGGTGGCAAATCACATGTGTAACACTGTCGTCAATTACCCGGCTATCCCTCGAGTACCTGTAGGCATGTGCGCTCCCGGCGACCTCACGTTCCCCGAAATGGATGAAATCTGAAATTGCCTGCGGGGTCCACGACACTAGTGTGCCCCATACCGGGATACCCCCCATGTCCCTGCGGTCTGTGTATCCCACGTAGAATTCTTGGAGGAGCGATACATCATACCCTTGGAAACGGTTAGAGGTGTACCATTTCAAGTTCCTACATCCTTCCAAGCTGTAGAGCATCCGGCACGCCGGTGGGTTAGCATGGCTTGCTGGGATTTGGATCTTCCCGTCTTGGACTATGGATCGGGGCTTAGCTGAGACAGCTTCCTCATCAAGCCCCAGCTTAATAGAGAGTGCATGGAGCGATGGTTCATAGGCTCCACTATCTCGGGAGCTCGAGGCTGCTCCCTTGCCCTTCTTGCTCTTAGATGAGCCTGCTTTCTTCTTGTCTCGAACCATGGTGCCTGAAACGCAGCAATTAGTACCTTGTACTCAACAAAAACGATATGCTATGCAAATGCAAGTGTGTGCAAGCAAACGAGTGTCAACTTCGACCAACTCTACTCCTTTACCCCATGTTCTAGTCTAGCTACCTATGCTAAGAACAATCATGTACTATATCATAATCAAAGCTCATGCTAGACAACGAATAACCTCAGTTCATAAGGCAACATGCATACCATAGTATCAAAAATCACCAAAAATCTCACAATCTACCCCAATCAAGTGTTCTACCCATAGTCTATAGTCATCATATCAAATTGCTCGTATTTAAATAGGCATGAATGAATCAAAACAATGAAATCAAGACTTAGAAATCCTAATTGAGCAAAAGCCCCAATTCAACCATTCCATCGACATTGAGCATGCAATTGATAGAGAAATCATGTAATAATCACACAAACAAGTAACCCATACATCATATAAGCTTAATTGAAGTAAAAATCAAGAAACACCCAATTTCGAAAATTAGGGTTCTTGAGGGGTTACCTGAGATCTGGAAATCGGATTAAGTATGAAGAAATTCGTTCGGATGAAGATGAAGAGCACGTAATGGGCTTCGATTTAAGCTAAAAAACACAAAATTTGGTGGAGAATTGGTTGAGTGAAGATTTTTGAAGAATTTTTGATTTTTGGGAGTGAAAGGGAGAAGAAGGAAGAAGAATGAGGAAAATAGAGGGGTAAAACGTTTTTAAATTCTCAGATCGTGTGGGGCGGACAGCCCCAGGTGTGGGGCGGTGCGCCCCACAGCTCCAGAGAGCCACAGCTCTCTGGAGTTGGGGGGCGGACCGCCCCCGTGCGCCTCGCAGCTCCAGGGAGCTGCGGTTCTCTGGAGCTGGGGGGCGAACCGCCCTGATAGTGTATATGTCCTAGAGACAGTCCTTATTAAGGGCATGCAGCCCTTATAAAGGGCATATGTGTACTATTACACTGGTCAACGTAATATAATATATGTTTGTTGTTTGACTAATGAGTATCACTTTCATACTTATATTACACCAGGCATGCAGCATGTCATATCTCTATTCCTTTCTGTATTGATATTAAAGATGTCCCCTCGGATAGACGACCGATCACACAGATAGTGGGAGCTATGTGAGTTATCATCTATCCCAAACTCTCCCTAGTCGAGGTTCATCTCAGATGTAGGGGTCTGAATGAACTAGCTGAGACTAGTATGCGTGGAGGTTATACTTGTTAGAGAAAGTGTGAACCGATCCCACGGCCACGGAACGGATTGTTGGACAATCAAGAAACGTTCCCATAACTGCGCATAGTTGTTCGAAGGGTGATTACCGAATAATGGAAGTACCCACCGGACACTCCCATCGATGTATTTTCTACACCGAAGTGTCTATGGGAACCGGTAAGTTGTCGAACTGATGCCAGTCGTCCTTTGGACTTACAGGACTTTATCATCACATTTGTTGCCCCATATCCTTGGTGGACCCGTCGATGTCAGCTCTGAATAAGCAGTTGACCCAAGACACGATCCAGGATTATGGCTACATACAAATGGGGATGATAAGTGTTTCTGTGAAGGATTCATCTCTCATGTGTAGCAGAGGAGAGCACTGCTCATAGTCGTTCATAGTTGTGATTGGTAAAACCGTTGGCCAGCGTATCAATATTATTATGATAGTCATAATAGATATTGGATTCACCATGCAACTCACTGAAGACGCCCGTGGATGTATTATTGGGATAGACACTTCATCGATCCTAGATGCATTCGAGTCAGTCAGATGAAGGGACGTTACCATCGCCACGTTGAGCGCAACAGACTTCGCAACGAAAGGGTTTGCTTTGAGAAACCTCTCAAACGTCCTCATGTAATAATATTGCAAATGAAACTGTCTAGGAATTCCATTTTGCCTAGTCTAGGACTTGCTTAATACAATGAGGCCCTATAGGTCACACTATGTGGTGATTCAGCTTATCCGAATATCCTTGAAGATGGAATCGCAATTAATTTGGAATTAATTGTGATTGATGGATTATAATTGATTTGGAATTAATTATAATAATTTGTGGCTCAATTAGTGATTTGGAATTATTAATTGAAATGGCTGACTAATTGTATTTTATGTAAATACAATTAGAGATTATATTTTAGAAATATAATAGAGATTTGATTTGAAAGGATATGTTAATTTAGAATTAATATATGCACATGGACAAAATCTACTTGGAGTTTGAATTGCCTTAGAACTATAAGTGGGTCCCAAAATCGGGACCCACCTATCACCCTTGGGATACGCACGCGCGCGCAGCTGGAGTAGGGGAAGGAGTTCGACTCCTTCCTCTATTATAAGTACAAGGGATAAGTTAGATTTTCCTGATTGAGTTCTAACTTGATTGGGAATGAATCTAGACTTGAATTGGTTTCCTAGTGCGATAAGAATTAGATTCTTATTCCTTTATGTATTCTAATTGATTATTCATTAGGCTTCTATTGACTACTATATATAGTAGACTATTAGAGAGCTTTTATCATGGTTGATTCAACAGACAGATTTTATATCATTCCTTCTACCAGTTTTCTTAGAGAAAATAAAAGCTCTCCCCTACCTCCACACCAGCCACGCACGCGACACCTTTCACCGGAGGAAAACCGCCGCCCCATCTTCTTGGCCACACAAAGAATATCCTAGCATTCTTTCCGATAAGCTGTTCATCTGTGGATACGAAGGTTGAGGTTCAAGGAGCTGGAAACTAACTTTTATTGTCTTGCAGATAATCAAAGTATTGAAGATATCTTCGACTTCGACGAAGGAGAAGATACACCGGACTATTACGAAGACTTGGTACCTGTGCTTGCTTTTGGAGTATTGTAAGTCTTCTAATTGATGTGTTTAATATATATGGTATATACATGATCAATTAACCTGCATGTTAAGAAAATTTTTGAAATTCCGCTGCGTACCCTAGGGGTAACTCTTACCGTATTTTATTACAGTGGTATCAGAGCCAGGTTAATTGATTACTTATATACGTATATATGTTGTTTGATTTTGTAGTTTATGTGGATGCAATTGATTCGATTTTCAAAAGTTTTGTTTTATATACATTTAGAATTTAGAAGTTTCAAAACAATATAAAAATTAAATATATATATATATATATATATATATGTGACCGGCCGCCTGCGTGCCGTAGGCGCCCGACGCCTGCGGTCGCAGGCACGTTAGGGGACGGGGCTTGGTCCCGTCCCGTATTTTAATATATATATATTTTTCCCGGGTTGGACCCAAAATCGAATTTTGAAAATTTGAGGATTGAATTTTATATTTGGAATATAAATATGATTTAATGTGATTTATCAATTATTTGTTTATTACAAATAAGTTCTTCTACTTTTGAATTTTAGATTTAACACCTCCAAGGTTTCGAAAATTACAATTGAGGTCTTCGGGTTTTTCGAAAATTGCTACTTGGTCAATAGAATTTTCGATTTTTCAATCTAGTCCAAATTTTCAATTTTTCATAGAGATTATAAGTATGGGATTATAATTTTCATAATGAAGTTATGAAGTCATTTGGCATCCACATAGGCTACTACTTGTTTGTTTGCTCGATATGCTATTGTTTGACAATGCATGTTTAAATACCATGTATTTTACTTTCCGTTCGACCGCTATGCATGCGAGGGTAGGCGGCGCCCTCTTATTTGTCGGACCGCATATTATATGTATGGGTAGGCGGCGCCCATTGTGTGCTTGACCGCGTTTAGAACTAGAATGGATAGGCGGCATCCATTACGTGTAGACCGCTCATGCATGATGGGTAGGCGGCGCCCTTATTTGTTTGTAGATGACTGATAACAACCCTCAAGCTACAAGCCCCAACCAATATAAGTGCAAAAATATATATATGTATGTATTTTTGAGATGGTTTTCATGGGGTGCTTTAATTCTGAACTTTCATTGCGTTTCCCTGTATTGGCGACCTTGTCTTGCAGACTCGCAGTGATCGTCAGATTAGAGTAAGCCTATGGTTATAACTCACTGCATATTGTATCTAGCGACCTCGATAGGTACAATATGTAGAGCATCGGGTTAAATTAGATTTAACACCCAAGAGTTGCGTGACGCAATTGGATAGTCCTACCGGTCACATTATGCTATGCGACCGGCCCCCGATGGAGTATAGCATAGTATGGATTTGGATCTTGGCCACTACGGTAACTTGTTGGACATTACCCCTATGTTTGTTTTGGGGCAAGCATATGTGAAAATAGTGGGAGCTAAACCGCTAAAGGACCTCGTTGTTTAGTTATGTTGACTGTGTATTTAGAAATAGTATTTCAATAGTTGATTTATTATTTTCGGTCTATACTATTTCTCCTTAGGAAAACCAAAATGGCGAGTATCTCGCTCCGTGCTGTCTTATAGAAGCAAATTTTGACCGGACCAAACTTCCTAGATTGGATCAGGAATATACGTTTGGTGCTGAGGTACGAAAAGATTGAGTACGTCTTGGACGAGGTCATTCCCGTGTGCCCCGAAAATCAGACTGCCAATCAGGTTGCTGCTTGGAATCAAGCCAACAAGGCAAAGTCTGATAAGCATCATGAGGATGCTAGATCCGCACAGTGTATTATGCTGGCGGCAATGAGCAATGAGCTGCAGAGGCAACATGAAAGCATGTTGTCGTATGAGATGCTGAAGCATCTTGAGTCGCTCTTTAAGACGACAGCTAGAAGTGTTGAATTTGATTTGATCAAAGAGATACACAGATGCAAGCTCAATGAAGGAGGGAACATGTCTGAACATGTTCTCAAAATGATTGGTCTCTTTGAGAAGCTTGTCGATGCCGGCGTCAAGCTGGAGAATAAGATCATGGTGATCTTTGTCCTTCAATCATTGCTGAGTTCGTATTCGCAGTTCATCATTAACTACACGATGAATGCGAAGGACGTCACACTGCCCGAACTCCATAATCTGCTGAAGACATATGATCAAACTCTTCCTAAGAAGGAAAAGTCGATCGTGTATGTTGGGCAACCGTCTAACCCAAACCCGAGAAACAAAGGTGCTAAGGGTAAGGGAAAGTCGGGAGCCAAGGCTAACACTTCGAGTGATAAGCCTAAGCGTCTGAACCAGAAAAGGAAGTTCAAGAGAAGCGGAACGGTACGCACAGATGAATGTCTTTTCTGTAAACAGAAAGGACATTGGAAGAAAGATTGCCCTAAGCTGAGGGCAGATCAAGCTAAGAAGCCACCGGCTTCTAGCTCAGGTATGTTTGTTATTGAAATGAACATGACTACTTTTGACTCCAATGGTTGGGTATTAGATACAACGTGTGGCTCACACATTTGTAATAATGTGCAGGGGATAATTGATCACAGGCTAGTCAGGCAAGGTGAAATCGACTTGCATGTTGGGAACGACAATCCAGTTGAAGCCAAACGCGTTGGACGCTGCAAGATAGATTTACCTTCGGGACAATGTTTAGAACTTGATAACGTTTATTTTGTTCCATCCATTGTCAGAAATATTATTTCCATTCCATTGTTGGACAATTTGAATTTTTCCTTTCGATTTGCTAATAATACTTGTTATTTTTCATTAAATGACCAGTATTATGGAAAGGCTCGCTTAGTGAATGGTTTATATATTTTGCAAAGTAGTCTACCTTTATTTCAAGTACATAACAAACAACCGTCTTCATAGGAAGAATAATCCATCTTATCTATGGCATTGTCGGCTAGGACATATCAATGAAACACGGATTCAAAGAGTAAGGAAGTTGGACTACTTAGAACCATTTGATTTTGAATCATATGGTACATGCGAATCATGTGTTAAGGGTAAGATGACGAACAAACCTTTTGTTGGACAAGGTGTTCATGCCACTCGCTGCTTAGAGCTCATACATACCGATGTATGTGGACCCTTTAAAGTCCATGCGCGTGGGGGATATCCTTACTTCGTTACCTTTACTGACGATTTCTCAAGGTATGGATATATTTATCTTATGAAGAATAAATCCGAGACCTTTGGGAAATTCAAGGAGTTTAGGAATGAGGTCGAGAATGAATTGAACCTAAGGATAGTCACTCTTCGATCAGATCGAGGAGGTGAATACCTTAGTGAAGAATTTATCGACTACTTGAAGGAAAATGGAATTCAATCGCAATGGAACCCTCCTGGAACACCACAATTGAATGGTGTGTCTGAGAGAAGAAATCGAACCCCGTTAGACATGGTAAGATCAATGATTGGATTCTCGACTCTTCCAAAATATCTATGGGGATATGCACTACAAACTGCAATCTACATTCTGAACCGTGTACCATCTAAATCAGTGGAGAAAACTCCTTATGAGTTATGGAAAGGAAAGAAGCCCTCACTGGGCTATCTTAGACCTTGGGGCTGTCCTGCGATAGTCAAACTGATGCTCACTGATAAGTTAGATGCCAAGGGTGTCAAAGTATATTTCATAGGCTATCCTCGTGAGACGAGAGGCTATGAATTCTATCATGCTGAAGATCACAAGGTGATAGTATCTAGAAACGTCAAGTTTTTAGAAGCAGAATACCTCGAAGAAGAGAGGTTAGATGACATGATAGAACTTGAAGAAATTCAAAACTTTGACACGCGCGGAAATGAGTTCTCTAAATCTTCAAATTTGGACTCAAGTTCAGTGGGAGCTTTCGAAGCAGACAAGGGTAATGATATGACACTTGCTAGGCATGTCATAGTCAGTGGGAGTCCTGTGATTAACTCAACAGTTGAAACCACACCAATAGAACCCGTTGTCAATCAACTTGTGCAACAAGTTGCACAAGAGCAGCCTCCCGCTAGGGAACAGGGTCGCGGCGCGTGACCAGCTGCATCAGTGCCCACTGATAATGTTCGTGTTACACGAAGCCAGAAAAGAAAAGCACCAGAACCAGTCGAGCTCCGTAAGTCCAAGAGGATCCTAAAAGGACCTCAGAAGCAAAGCCTTATGATAGAAGACATCAGTGAACTTGATGTCGGCTTATCAGATCGGGAAGATCCCGAGACCTACAAAGAGGCAATAATTGATATTGACTCAGACAAATGGCAAGAGGCCGTGGAATTGGAAATGGAGTCCATGTACCTGAACCAAGTTTGGAGATTGATAGACTTGCCCCAAGGGGTTAGACCTATTGGGTGCAAATGGGTCTTTAAACGAAAGACAGATGCCGATGGCAAGGTACAAACGCACAAGGCTAGACTTGTGGCGAAAGGCTACACGCAAAGGCATGGCATCGATTACGATGAAACCTTTTCACCGGTAGAAAAATTGAAGTCTATTTGAATTCTACTTGCGATAGCTGCCTACTATGATTATGAGATCTGGCAGATGGATGTAAAGACTGCCTTCCTCAATGGCAACCTTGAGGAAGAGGTCTATATGGTACATCCGGAAGGTTTTATTAGTAAAACCAGGCCAACTGTTGTATGCAAATTACAAAGATCCATCTATGGGCTAAAGCAAGCGTCTAGGAGCTGGAATATCCGCTTTGATGAAGCTGTCAAATCGTTTGACTTCGTCAGAAGCATAGAAGATCCCTGTGTCTATACTAGGCACAGCGACAAGGGAGTCATTTTCATGATCATCTATGTTGATGACATTTTGATCATGGGAAACAATGTCTCTATGCTAGAAGAGACTAAAGTTTGGTTATCAAGTACCTTCTCAATGAAGGACTTGGGTGAAGCGAACTACATCCTAGGGATAAAGATATATAGAGATAGATCCAAGAGGATGTTAGGATTGACACAGTCCACCTACATCGACAAAATACTGAAGCGTTATAAGATGGACGACTCAAAGAGAGGCTTTCTCCCAGCTAGGCATGGGATTGTCTTATCAGTTAAGGATTGTCCTAAAACTGATGAATAAAGAAAGGCAATGAGTCGTGTGCCCTATGCTTCGGCAGTAGGGTCTATAATGTATGCAATGAATTGCACAAGGCCCGATGTGGCATATGCGCTTAGTGTCACATGTCGACAACAACAGAATCCAGGAGTACCTCACTGGACTGATATAAAGAACATTCTTAAGTACCTTCGACAGACTAAGGAGATGTTCTTGGTGTTTGGTGGAGAACCTGAATTAAAGATGTCTGGTTATGTCGACGCTGGATTTGAATCAGATCCTGATGACTTTAAGTCACAGACAGGATACATATTCAAATTGAACGGAGGAGCTATCTGTTGGAAGAGTTCTAAGCAAGCCACGATTGCTGACTCATCCACAGAAGCCGAGTACATTGCTGCATCAAAAGCATCGAAAGAAGCTGTCTGGATTTCAGAGTTCTTGAAGGAATTGAGGGTTGTTCCTGCTCCTAGTCCAATAACGATTTATTGTGACAATACGGGCGCCGTCGCTCAAGCCAAGGAGCCTAGATCTACAAACAAGAACAAACATGTACTTAGAAAGTATCACGTTATACGTGAGATTATTGATAGAGTAGAAGTTAGTATAGAACGTGTCTCTAACACAGACAACGTGGCAGATCCTTTCACCAAGGTCTTATCAGTGGCTGTCCACTTAAGACATTATGCTAATCCGGGTATTAAGCATAAAGGTGAGTGGCTCTAGTCCAAGTTGGAGATTGATAGTGTATATGTCCTAGAGACAGTCCTTATTAAAAGGCATGCAACCCTTATAAAGGGCATATATGTATAATTACACAGGTAAACGTAATATAATATATGTTTGTTGTTTGACTAATGAGTATCGCTTTCATATTTATATTACACCAGGCATGCAGCATGTCATATCTCTATTCCTTTCTGTATTGATATTAAACATGTCCCCTCGGATAGATGACCGATCACACAGATAGTGGGACCTATGTGAGTTATCATCTATCCCAAACTCTCCCTAGCCGAGGTTCATCTCGGATGTAGGGGTCTGAATGAACCAGCTGAGACTAGTATGCGTGGAGGTTATACTTGTTAGAGCAAGTGTGAGCCGATCCCACGGCCACGGAACGGATTGTTGGACAATCAAGAAACGTTCCCATAACTGCGCATAGTTGTTCGAAGGGTGATTACCGAACAATGGAAGTACGCACCGGACACTCCCATCGATGTATACTCTACACCAAAGTGTCTATGGGAACAAGTTAGTTGTCGAAGTGATGCCAGTCGTCCTTTGGACTTACAGGATTTTATCATCACATTTGTTGCCCCATATCCTTGGTGGACCCGTCGATGTCAGCTCTGAATAAGCAGTTGACCCAAGACACGATCCAAGATTATGGCTACATACAAATGGGGATGATAAGTGTTTCTGTGAAGGATTCATCTCTCATGTATAGCACAGGAGAGCACTGCTCATAGCTGTTCATAGTTGTGATTGGTAAAACCGCTGGCCAGCGTATCAATATTATTATGATAGTCATAATAGATATTGGATTCACCATGACATCACTGAAGACGCCCGTGGATGTTTTTGGATAGACACTTCATCGATCCTAGATGCATTCGAGTTAGTCAGATGAAGGGACGTACCATCGCCGCGTTGAGCGCAACAGACTTCGCAACGAAAGGGTTTGCTTTGAGAAACTCTCAAACTCCTCATGTATTAATATTGCAAATGGAATCGTATATGAATTCCATTTTTCCTAGTCTCGGACTTGCTTAATACAATGAGGCCCTATGGGTCACACTATGTGGTAATTCAGCTCATCAGAATATCTTGAAGATTGAATCGCAATTAAATTTTGGAATTAATTGATTGATGGATTATATTGATTTGGAATTAAATTATAATAATTTGTGGCTCAATAATGATTTGGAATTAAATTGAAAGGATGAATAATTGTATTTTATGTAAATAAAATTAAGATTATATTTTAGAATATAAATAGGTTTGATTTAAAGGATATGTTAATTTAGAATTAATAGCACATGGGCAAA
>CM051457.1:53436955-53478765 GCA_028274465.1 Plantago ovata
TGCCAAAGAAAAAGCTTTTTGAAAACTCATGTGGAGGTCCTATCGAGGAGGATTCCTCACTGGTCCAAGTGCGAGGTACCCCTGCTTTTGTTAAAAAGTTGTTGTAAAGCAAACTGGCCGAAGAGCCCCCATTGTAATTGCATTTCCGACAAATCAATACAATGTCTCTTTCAACAAGAAAATGTTCAAGTATAGAGCTACTATACTCAAAAAATAAGACTACTCGATCGAGAAAGCTACCTAATAAAAAAAGCTATCGATTTCCATGATTAAGGGGAACCCTCCCCGCTCTTAAACTCTATAAGAGAATCGATCAGGAAACCACTCAAAGAAGAAAGCGAGGAGACGGAAGTGATCGAGAGAAGACCTCCAGTCTTTCTAACTCAACACTTGGAATTTTTCTAAGTTCAACACTTAGAATTTTTTCCTCAAGTGATCCAAACGATCGAGAAGCGCGATAGATCGAATAGCTCGCAGCGAAGAACATTGGTTCTCGATTCTAACTTATACTTGTTTAACTACTCTATCCAATTTATACGTCATAACAAAAATTGGATTTAGAAAAACACAAGTATAAGTGAAAGAGCGAAGAACATTGCATTTTATTGAAAGAAAAGAGTAGCAAACAAACAACAACAGTGAAACTTATGTTACAAGCATAAATGTTGCGAGGAGTGCCACAAAGGGCCAAATGGAATTGTTTGAAATAAATGCAAGTACAGAATTGAAAAGATTACAACAGTCCCGAGCATACTCGTCTTCAAGGAGGCTCCCCGATCTTAGCGTGTACGGCTATCAGTGAATTCAGTGACCGGGGTGGTCGCGCTGGCAGCTCCTCCTCGAACTGTGCTCATTTCTGGGCCTTCCATGTCGTCGCGCTCCTGAGCTCGAGCTTCTTCAATGGCCTTCTGATACATAGTGAGCTCGGGCTCGACGAAGTCGGCTTCCCTCCCAAGGACCGGATCACTCAACTTTACCCAGGCCGCGTTCCGAAGAGCCGCCTTCTCGAACGGGTAGATTATCCCGCTCTCAAGCTCTCGGGCACCCAGGCGGGGAGGTAGGCTGGCTTGCTGGGATAAGGTACTTCTGGGTCGGTCACCAGCTCGCCAAACTCGCACGCCTCGTGCATCTCTTCAGTAATCTCCTCATCGGGGTAAGGAGTGAGGTCCTCGCGCCGCCCGGGATGCAGGTCCTCGCGGTCATCGGGATCAAAATCGGCCGGAAGCATGTTGACCCTCTTTAGTTGGCCAACACACGAGAAGAAGCCCTCCTCGCGCGATGACACTTGTACATCTCTCAGGGCCAACTTGTATGTAACCGACGACATGAAGTCGCGAGCAGCAGAGATTCGGCTCCCTTTGAGGAAGGACAGGATGCTTGCCTTAAACTTTTCCATGCAAATGGACAAAGTGGCGTAAGCACCCTTGAAGCTTTTGCTCCTCGATTTCTCCCGAGAGAGCTCCTTCTCCAGCTCCTCGACCTTTATCTTCAGCTTCCCGGCCTCAGCCTCCGAGACCTTGGCTTTTTTCTCTGAAGCAGCCAGCTTCTTCTCGAGGTCCTCGATGACGACCCCTATGTCGGCCCGATCAGCAGCAACCTGGCCATACGCCTCCTTCAAGTTCTCGAGCTGCAAAAAGCAAACAAAGTTAGCGAGGAGAGAAAAATTTATACTTAGAAAATTTCACAACAATAAGTATAAAGGCAAGTACCTGGAGCGAGCACATGCTGAGCTCGTGTGCCCTGTCGAGGTCGCTCATCTGGATGAGCCGCTTCACTTCATCCCCCGAAGCGGCCACCTTACCCTTTTTTCGGGCAGGCTCGTTATTACCACCAAGGTTGAGCTTCCTCGCTCCCTTTTCGCGGCAGGCCTCTCCGGCCTCTTCTCAGCCTCAATTGTGTTCAAGGCCTCCTCCTCGGCCTCCTTTGCTTCCTTGGCCCTCTTCGCGGCGGCCTCCTCCTCGGCCCTTTTGATGGCCTCTACTGGGTTCTCTCGGGTATCGAGCCCCTCCTGCACTAGGGCATCTCGATGATGTGCGGCGTTGCGGGGAGGGGTCAAGTTCAAAGACCCGAGGATCTTCGTCTGTTTGTTGGCCAACCTTTGTTTCCTCCTTTGTTCCTCCTTGGCGGCCAGGGTTTTCGACATGATCCACTGGAACCAATAAGCTGCAACAGAATAAACACAAGTTAGTACGATCGAAGAGCAATAAAAATCGACGAGGAAAGCAAGAAAGCGAGGACATATTACAAACAGACAAAGCAAGCAAAGAAAAATACAAGTACAAAGCGAAGAAAAAGCGCGAAGAACTAGTTAACGAAGAGGACTTTTCGGGTATATCGGTTCCCGATATACCCTGTGTACGCATAAGGAGAAAGTCCCGCCAAATAAGGAAGTGGCTGAAGGACCAACCCCCAATAGAAGTACTTCTCGGGATGAGGTCCCCGATTTTGCTCCTCGAGCTCAGTGACCCAGGGATCAGACTCCTCGGGCAACGGATGCTTGTCCGCTATCTTTCCTCGAAACATGAGCTTCGACACTCCCCACTCCAGCTCCTCCTCGGTCATGTTAGGCAACCTTCTCTTCCTGATATAGAAGTACCTATGGAACCACTTGTAGCCCGAGGAGCTAGGAGCGTCCATGATGAACCCAAGGCCGGGTCGAGCATTGAAATAGTAAAGTATTTGTTCCCGGAGCTCATCGAGACTCGGAACAGTTGATTGAAGTTATGGAAATTCAGCTCGATCCCCCTCTTCATGCAAAAGACTCCAAAGCAGACTAGAGTCCCGAAGGCACTCGGCACTAATTGCCAAGGAGCGATCCCCAACGTGTTGAAGATATCGCGGAATGCATCGCAGAAGGGGAGTATCCATCCTCGATCCAAGCTGAGGCAGTGAACGGCCATGTACCCCGGGGGAGCATTATAAAAGTTTGATCCTCCTTGGGCACGAGGATGTCAAATTTATTCTCAGGGAGAGAATACTTCCACCTAAGTGTGGGAACCTCGTCGAGCTTGACGGTAGAAGAGGTGGTCGGTATTATCCCATCCTCGTTCTTCTCCCCCTGAGGATCGGGAGGTCAACCGTGCGAGCATTTTTGGTGAACTTCTTCTCAGCAGCCTTAGTAGTTTTAGGCTCTGGCTCCACGGCAACCTTGGCCCTCTTCGATTTACTGGAGCGAGAAGGCTTACTCGCTCTCCTTTGAGCTTTCTTCTTGTCAGCGGCCATCTGAGCGCGCCGCATCTCACCCTCCTGGTCCTCGAGTGGATTGGGTCCTCGGGTCCCACTCGGATATGTAAAGTCAATGGTGGTCGGGTCGATGGAATGGTAACTGGTCTCCTCCTCGCGTGCGAACCTCTTCGCATCCCTTATTGCACGCCTTTGCCCCTCCGAGAAGGAAGGAGACCTAGTACTCGACCAGCTTCACTCCTATGAGTGTCTCCGATTGTCAGAGGAACTTCATCCTCCTCCTCGTCCGTGATCACAGCCCTCCTAGTTGTTTGTGGAGGGAATCTAACCCTCTTTGAAGGGGGACTAGTCCTAGGAGAAGTCGCCTCATCGTCCTCCTCGCTCTCATCATCCGTATCATCACTATCAATGATTTGAACGGGTATCGGGGCCTTCCCACGCTTGGCCGAATGCTCACCCTCCTCATACAGCGCCAAGGCCAACTCCGGCCTCTCCGTGTCATCCATCTCCTCGATCCGGATATCGGCAGGAGGGACCACGTTAACTGCTGTCCCGTAATTACGCCCGTGGACTTGGGCGGCGCGAGTAATCAACTCCGCAGATACGCCAGGGTTGCGGGGACCACCTTCCGCCTCTGTACGGTCGTCGATAAAATCGTCGTCCTCGGTACGACGCCTCTTCCTGCTCACCAACTGGTAGAGATCCTCTTCACTCTCTGTCTCCTCATCTTCCTCGGCAGCCCGCTCGCCACCTTGCTCGAGCTGAGGCTCCTCGACAGCCTCCTCTATCGTGTCATCAAGGAAGGTCGCCGATACGTCTGACGTATCGGGCGACGTAGTATGGTCGCTCCCATACTCACCGGCGGCCGAGATGTTTTGGCTGTCGTCGCTCCTCTCGGACATCCTAAAGGTGGGCAAAGAAAGAAGTTAGGATGGTTTGTGATAGTCCGAGAGGTCCTTTTAGGTATGTTCATTAAGGTTCGACCTCCCGAACGGAGAAAAATCTCAAAAAGGAAAAAGCAAGTAAATCAAGAAGTTACTCTAAGTTACTCTACAAGAAAGCAAACACAGAGCGAGGAGCATACACAAGGAGCGACCAACCGCTCAAAGCATGAGTAAAAAATCGGGCAGCATGACCCCATGCATATACAAAAATCGAGGAGCGACCAACCGCCCGAAAAACTTCCTACAGTTATTTCTACAGCACTACACTAATGAGGAGGCAACAAGGGACATACAGTAAAGAACAGGGAACTACTTCTAAGGCATTAGCGAGCTAAATCGGTCCGAATCTATTCCGGTGAATTCCGTTTACAAGTCCATTTACTGTTTTTTAGGTCCAAGGCCGTTCTTAGGCCGTCATACACCGGTGATTATTCAGTTTACAACATTCCGGGAGGCAAAAATCAAAGAAAAGAGCTAACATGCAAAAGCCGAAAAGAGAAAAAGCAAGAAGGCAGAAAAATAGGGCATTTCGAAGCAAAAAAGGAACGATTAAAGGCAAGAAAGGGCAATGTGAGTAAGGAAACTTACTTGTTATTGACTGAAGGAAGGTTTGAAACCGGAAAGAAGGCCGGAAAAAGTCGAAAGTCGCCTGAAAACGAGATTCTGCACACCGGAAAGGCTCCTCGCGCGTAACTTGGCTCGATCACTCACACTCGTCGATCTCTCAAAGTATCCTCGCTCTCTGTTATTTGCTCTGAATGTTCGGATTGCGAAAAGTGTGGAATGACCGAGTGTTGACCTATTTATAGAAGGGTATCCCGGGGATACGAAACGACGCATGTCCTCGCGCCATCCGGACCGACCACGTGTCCAAGATCAACGGTCCAGATTACAGCCGCCTAGCGAATTACCGGTTATGCCCTCCACGCTCCCGCTCCGGCTCGAACACGCTCCCAAATCCGGAACGAATTACCTACCGCGACAATCAACTCGCGGCGCGAGCACGACCCTACTCGGGACAAACGGAGACAGATCGACGACCAAGATCTATCCTCCTCGAGACAACATTGAGAAAAATGCCAGAAAAGCGGAAAATCGATGGCCACGTGGCAGTGGATCGAGGATCCTCTCATGAAGATATCTCTCCTCGAGATTCCTTTGACCTTTTACACAAGTATCTCTCCGCGAGATACTTTACAAGCAAAAAAGCGGCAGGAAGTCATTCCATTCCTTTTACACAAGTATCTCTCCGCGAGATACTTTGCAAGCAAAAAGCGGCAGGAAGTCATTCCATTCCTTTTACACAAGTATCTCTCCGCGAGATACTTTGCAAGCAAAAAGCGGCAGGAAGTCATTCCATTCCACTAAGGAATACTTACCCGGATCCGATCTTTTCCCAGCAAAAATACCTCTTTTCATACGGTCCGAGCAACGTCTGCTCGCACCCTATAAAAAGGGGGGGGGGGGAGGGAGAGATAGGAGGAGGGAAAGATACCAAGGTGCGAATACGGAAATCTTTTTTCACCCACTACTAGTCGAGGCTCTGCTCGACCTCTACTTCAACATAGTTCCTCAACTATCTTCTACAAAGATACTTGGAAACTAGGGGGACATATGTTAGGGTTGAAATATGTCCAGTCCGCATGTACGAACTGGAGCGGTCTAAGAGCGCGACAAAGCATCATAGGCCGTCCCTCAAGGGGCACAACCACACCCAAGTATGTCACTAAGGTGTGGATCGACCAACATAGGGTCCGACCATCATTGGGAGGACAACCCTCAAAATAAGCTCCTCTCAAGGACAAAGCTGCCAGTGGGCTCGAGGAGCATCTCTCGGGCTCGAGGAGACCTTACGTCAAGGTAACGCTCCTTGACAGAAACTGAGCAGGACACTACTCGCATCATCCACGCACAAGGAAGGCACGAGGACACCAGAGCGACCAGCCATGGTTGCTCTCTTGGGCCAAGGCCCACGGACCTCCTTAATGGGCCTGGGCCGAGGAAGGCCTCAATCCTAGCCGTACACGTGGCGTGATCCTACATGACCGGAAGCTGAAGGGTCTCAAGTATATAAGGGCCTCATTTACTCTCCAACAGTAAGCATTAACTACGCCACCCGAGCACCACTTTCACTACTCATACTAGGGAAGCCTCACAACTCCCTACTCGTAAAGTCGCCTCTCCGGTCTGATACCTTACAGACCGGGCAAGAGACACTAACCCCCCCCCCCCTCTAGTCTATTTCAGGTACGAGGAAGCTACAAGAAGGCTCATTTCCTATCTTAGAGGAACACTATAAGAAGAAGAACTATAATGACTTAGACTAGCGACTCATTGCGAACTTAGAAAGAAACGCGAATTACCCTTCAACATGAGTGTTGCAAGAAGGAAGAACCTCCACAGGCTAAGGAAGAAGAGAAGGACCTTGGTTCTGACGAGAGTGAAGAGGAGCAAGAGGATCCCGAGCCACTCCCTCAAAGTTTCGATGTTAAGGTCGGGATTGGTGAGCTTGAAGATGTCCGTGCCACACTAGACACGGGATCCTACTCTAATGTGCTCCCTATGAATGTGTTCGAGAAGAGTAGCCTTGGGAAACTACCTGAGCATCAGGCTATTGTGCTATTGGCGGATGGATCCTTTGTGAGACCCGAAGGCGTTGTGAAGAATGTATTGGTCAGGATTGGTGAAGCTTCTGTATACACCAATTTTGTAGTTATGCCGGCGTCTACACCTGGGACGGGGGATGTCGTTCTCTTGAGGTGAACGTTCTTGACTAAGCTACGCTCCGTGATAGACATCTACCAAAGGACTTGCACTATTGAGGTGGATGGCAAGCGACATGTGTTGCGAGCCATATCTGATCCACCTGATACTTCTCACACTATTAACTACTGTGGTCTTGTTGCCTATGTTCATTCTTATTCACAGGTCGTGGCATGAGGAGGAGATCCATGAAGGGGAAGTTTAGTACCCTCAAGAAGAAGAGCTAGGCGCAGACATGAGTCGAGTGAAAGACTTTAAACAATGGCGCTATCCGGGAGGCAACCCGGAGTTTTTATCGCTTTCTTGACCGCTTTATTGCATGCATTCATACTTGAACAATTTGCTTTTCATATGTGAGTTTGTTCGTCTCTGTGTCGTATGTGCTTATGTTATGTTTGAGTGAGATTTTTCGAGTGGTTTTATGAGAAAAATGATTTTCGGGGACTTAAAAGCCGTATTTTTAAGTAAAGTTCGTCTCCCCGCCTCAAGAGGCGCGGGGCGATTCGTCCCACATGCGGGGCTATTCGTCCCGCACGGGGCGACTCACCCCAGGCGTGGGGCGACTCGCCCCGCGCCCCTGCAGAAAGTAAAAACGGGGTTCTCCCCCATTTTCTCTCATTTTACTTCATCTTCTTCATCTTACTCCAAAAATTCCCCCATTTTCAAAATATCTTCAATCCTTCATAACTTCTTCATATTTCCATCAAATTGTGTGTTCTTTAACTTCAATCGAAGCCCGTTACGTGCTCTTTCTTTTCATCCGAACAAATCTCTTCCTAGTTCATTCAATCTTCGGATTTGAGGTAATCTCACATGAACCCTAATTTTTCAAATTTTGGGTTTTTTTGATTTATGCTTCAATTAAGCTAGTTTGATGTATGGGTTGATGATTTGTGTGATTAGAAACGTTATTCACTATCAAATGCATGCTCAATTAGGCTTGGTTTGTTGATTTGAGATTTTTGCTATTAGATGACTATATCTTATTATGCAATGTATCTTTTTCTTTCATTCCTTGTTTAAACATGTGTTAGTTGTTATGATAATGATGGATGTAGTGGAAGAATGCATGATTGATGAAGTTGAGGATTTATGATGTTAGATTTTTGTTACTATGGTATGAGTTGAGCCTTGTGATTCAAGGAATTTGTTGTCTAGCAAGAGCATAATGTGATATGTGATTGTAGTAGTTACATTGATATGTTGCATAATGAAGTAGCTAGACTAGACATTGGGTTTTTGAGGAGTTCGATTTTCGTAGATATTGCTCGTTTGTTCGCTCGTACATTTTCATATGCATAAGTCTGTTTTGTGTCATACAAGATACTAATTGTTGTTTGCAGGAATCATGGCTCCAAGAGGATCAAGGAAGGCTGGGTCGAGCAAGAAGGGGAAGGGGGTAGCATCAAGCTCCCAACCTTCTCACGACATGTTCGAGTTGTCTCTAGCTGCGATAGATGTCCGACAAAGGCTCGAAGCGGAGCTAGCCGAAGGTGGGAGATCGATCATACCAGACAGGCGGATTGATATTCCGGAAGAGGTAGCTCAAACGGCAGGGTATAGGACGCTCTCCCGATTGGCATCAAAAAGGAATTGGGTTTGGTATAGTTCCAACAGGTTCAAGGGGTACGACGTGAGCCTCCTCCAAGAGTTCTACACTGGATTCACTGATCTCGAGGAGAAGAATGGGGTACTAGTTCGAGGCATAATTATACCATGGACACCACAATCAATTTCTTCATTCATCCATTTTGGGCAACGGGAGTTCACAGGGAGCAACCATGCCTACCAATATTCGAGGGCTTCTAGGGGGATAGGAAGATACATTACGGACGTGATCTGCAACAAGGAGTACAGATATCCAGAAATCGGAGCAGAACCTGCACGGATCCGTCAGAGCGACCTTAGCATTGAGGCTAAGCTGATGATGAAATTCTGCATCTTCAACTTGATCCCTAGGAAGAATGACACTTGGATACAACCAAATTACGCCGAGCTCCTCTACTGCTTGATCGACAAGCATCGAATCGACATCGGTCACATCATGTATGAAGAGTATGAGCGCCACTGGGAAAAGAAGAAGAAGCCCTTCATCTTTCCGAGCTTCATCACTGCCTACTGCAAATATTACGGGGTCGAGGACATTGATGAGGGGGATTGCGAGGTCGCTGCCCTTTCACCTTCGACTATTGATGTGCAGCTTGCTAGGTATCAAATGAAGAACCCCACGGTTGCCGCTGCTGATGTGGAAGCACCCTTCCAACCGAGCGGTTCAGATAATGAGAATGATTATGAGGATGCTATGGAGGCTTATGATGGCCAAGCCCCTATCCCGAATATTCCATTTGTCCATAGAGCACCGCATGCACCGCCTCGAGCACCACAGGGGTCTAGAGGTATTGACTTCTCTGAATTCCGGGCCTACCTCGACGACCGTTTTGATAGAGCCGATGCTCGAACTGCAGCCTTGACCACTTCTGTCCAAGGACTGCGACAAGACCTCGACGAGCACATTGCCCAGCGCAACCGCGATTGGGAGATATTCGAGGAGCATCGTCGAGAGGATAGGCAAGAAAGGTGGGAGCAGCAACAACTCATTCAGCAGCAGCAGGAGGCTCTACAGCGGTCCAATGATCTCATGTCTGACATGTGGAGGGACTTTTATGGGGATTACAATCCCGATGATTAGTCTTTTCACATGTCCACTCTTAGCCAACCGAGGCCAAACCGTTCGGTAACGTCTAGTATCACTTATTATTACTCATTCTCTTTTGCTAGGGGCTAGCTTAAGTATCATAAGGGGGATGGGATGTGAACCGCGATGTTAAGTATTGTTTGGCTTTCTGTTGATTGGTATCTTGTTTTTTGTTTGCATTTGCACGTTTACTGCTTTCTTAGTTTTTTAGGTTGCATTCACTACATTCATCCTAGGATAGTCTTGCATGTTTTATATGGAATTTATTGCCGATTTTTTTGAACTTTTTTATTGGGTAGATTAACTAACTATGCCATTAATCATATGCTTATCTCTATGAATTTGTTTTAGGTTTTTCTCGCTTGGTTTGTCACATTTATGTATTGCTCTTAGTTAAGCTTGGTAGTCTCGACATCACTTAGTGGTGTTTTCTCTACTGCAGTTCACGAAGGCCTTTATAATAGGATGATGCATGTTAGGATCTTATGGTTGTTTTCCCGAGTAATTATGTACCTAAGAGGCAACAAGTCTTCACCATGCTTTGAGATTGCTAAATGCCTAGGAAGGAGGTAGTGTGAGGTTGTGTGATCCTTTATTTGCAACCTATTCTTTCGAATAGGTTTGGGGAGGGGGTTACACTACCATTAGACTTGTTTTTCGTTTTTCATTTTTGTGTTGTGAGTTTATTTTTCCTTTCTCGTAAATTTTGTACTCCAACCTATTCTTTCGAATAGGTTTCGGGAAGTCGTTTGTGAGTCATTTTGTTTCTTTTTCGTTGTGCTACTGCTGGCTAAAAAAAATCGAAAAAAAAGCAATTCCAGAAAAAAGAAAAAAACTGGAAAAGAAAAAAAAAGAAAAAAAAAAAAGAAAAAAAGAAAAGTCCCCAAAAGAGCAAAGAAGGGTCCAAAAAAAGCCAAATAGCAGTTTAGCAAAGTGTTGTGTCTCATTTTCCAATTCTTGTAATGTTCGTAATCGTGTTGTAATTTTCTATTTTTTGTCTTTTATTTTTGAGTGTCATCTGTTCTAGACCACCCTCGTCCTGCCATTCAGGAAGTGGTGAAAATCTTAAGGCTTTGCTTGAGAGATGGGTAGAATAGGGGATTGTTATCTTTTATAGGGAACCCTCCTTCGTTTGATGAGAGCCAGTACTGGTTCGACCTCTTTGAGGAAAAGTCTTAACTTGGTGAACAGCAGTAAGTCCTCAGTTTCATAGGCACGGGACAACCTTTCGTATCTTAACATGTTTCATTACGTCGTCACTGACTAGGTCTAGGTAGAGAATGTTACGAGAGGCTATCTTGTCTTAACATAAGTGCTTATGTGGATGTGTATGAGTCAATCGAGGCATTCTTAAACCTATATTCATGTTTTGATTTATATGGTTCTTGTTCATATGTTTTTATAGATTCGGTAGATTAGTTCATTTTATTTGGCATGAGACTCCATTTTGTGTGTTGCATTGTTTTTTGCATTAGAGTCTAGCTTAGTTGCTTGAGGACAAGCAAAGGTTCGGTTTGGGGAGTTTGATGAATGTGTATTTTACACTTTCATTCGTGTCTTTTTCACCTATTTTAGCTATCCTCTATGTTAATTTAGCTATATTTTAGTGCATTTTATTAGAATAGTGTCACGTTTCCCTTTAGTCTTTATTTTACAGGTTTTGGATGAAAAACGAGGATTTCCGGACAAATATATTGAAGTAGACAAGGAATTGGTGTTCCAGAAGCCTAATTGGAGTATCTGAAGGTTTCCGGATAGGATTTGAAGTCTAGGGGTCGAATCTGGAGGTTAGAAGGCCACTAGAAGTCAGAAACCGAGTCCGAAAAGGGGAAGAAATCCAAAAACGCGTCGAAAACGCGTATCTGGCCGAGTTTTACTCCCGGGCGAATGGCCCGGGATGTGGGGCGAATCGCCCCACACCAGGCGAATCGCCCGGTGTGTGGGGCCCTTCGCCCCACACAATTCGTAGCCTATATATAGTTGCTCAGTTTTTTCTCCGTTTTTCATACTTTTCCAGATCTTTTCTCTCACCTTTCTCTGTAGTTTTAGGTAGGAATTCCCCAGAGCCTGTTCTGGGGGTTCATAGCTTAGGAAATACTTTTTCTTAGCAGTTTGGAGCTTGTAAGATCGCGATTCTTCAGTGATTGGCAACCTTCGGTAACATTGTATCTTACAGTTTTTCTACTTATTTTTATATATCTTTCAACATGTTTTCTTCTATGATTTCTGTTGATTGCATGACAACTATGAGTAGCTAAACTTTTCGTTGGTGATAGTATGTGAATTCTTTGCGAAGGGTTAATAATTATGCTAATGGCTATATCGCGCATTATACTCTGAGTTGTTGCTTTATTTCTTTGATCTATCTAAATCTCTATCTTTGTATTGTTGATTAATTATTGCACACAACTGGACAATTCATTGGTCTTTGACCTATCTAAATCTATATCTTCGTAGTGTTTGATAATTACAACTGGACAATTCATTGATCAAAGATCTCCATGCAAGACCGAGGAATTTACGCATGATTAATAACCCGCTATGCTTTGAAAGACCATACTATCACCAATCTCCATTATCTGTTAAGAAAAACCTTTGCTAAATCGTCTGCTGTTTTATATTCTATATTATATTAGATAAAGCTAGTTATAGTCCTTAGAGATCGACACTTGAGGTTATTCTACTGCTACACTACGGTTTTCGTTGTAGTTGTGAATTGCTTTTGGCTAAATACAAATGTATTTGATTTTCGTTGGAACACGACATCCAACGCGTGCATCACAAATGGAACCGTCTAGGAATTCCATGTTGCCTAGTGTAGCACTTGCTTAATACAATGAGGCCCTATGGGTCACACTATGTGGTGATTCGGTTTATCCGAATATCCTTGGAGATGGAATCGCAATTAATTTAGAATTAATTGTGATTGATGAATTATAATTGATTTGGAATTAATTATAATTATTTGTGGCTCAATTAATAATTTGGAATTATTAATTGACTTGATTGATTAATTGTATTTTATGTAAATACAATTAAAGATTATATTTTAGAAATATAATAGAGGTTTGATTTGAAAGGATATATTTATTTAGAATTAATATATACACATGGGCAAAATCTACATAGAGTTTGAATTTCCTTCGAATTATAAGTGGGTCCCAAAATTGGGACCCACATACTCCCCCTTGGCCGGCCGCGTGTAGTAGTAGTAGTATGGGAGGGAGTTTCGACTCCTTCCCATATTAGAAGTCAAGGGGTAAGTTAGATTTTCCTAATTGAGTTCTAACTTAATTGGGAATGAATCTAGAGTTAAATTGGTTTCCTTGTGCAATAAGAATTAGAGTTCTTATTCCTTTATGAAGTCTAAAAGAATTTTCTTTAGGCTTCTATTGACTACTATATAAGTAGGTCATTAGAGAGCTTTTACAATGCCGAATTCTTAGAGAATTATTCTACCTTTCTTAGAGAAAATAAAAAGCTCTCCCCTACCTCTATACCCTAGCCGTGCGCGCCACTCTCCACCGGAGGAAAATCGTCGCCCCATCTTCTTGGCCACATAAAGAATATCCTAGCATTCTCTCCGATAAGTTGTTCATCCGTGGATACCAAGGTTGTTGTTCAAAGAGCTGGAAATTAACTTTTATTGTCTTGCAGATAATCAAAGTATTGCAGATATCTTCGACTTCGACGAAGGAGAAGATTCACCGGACTATTACGAAGACTTCATCGATTGGCATATCGATTCAATACCTATTATTTCTTTTGGAGTATCGTAAGTCTTCTGATTAATGTGTTTATTATATACATTATATATGCATGATCAATTAACCTGCATGTTAAGAAATGTTTTGAAATTCCGCTGCGTACCCTAGGGGTAACTCTGACCATATTTTCTTACAGTGGTATCAGAGCCAGGTTAATTGATTATGTATATACGTATATATGTTATGTGATTATGTAGTTTATGTGGATGCGTTGATTCTATGATTAATTCGATTTTTGAAAGTTTTATATAAATTTAGAATTTATATTTTTCAAAAAAAAAAAAAGGGAATTTATGTATATATATATATATATATATATATATATATATATATATATATATATCCCGCCTGCGTAACGCAGGCAGGCGCCCTAGGGGACGGGATTCGATCCCGTCCCCGTATATTATTATATATATTTATTTAATTTTTTCGGGTTGGATCCAAAATCGAATTTTTGGAAATTTTGAGGATTGAATTTTATATTTGGAATATAAATATGATTTAATTGTAATTATTATTAACTAGAAGGGTTAAATTTAATTAGTATTAAGTTGAGGGGCTTATTTGTGATTTATCAATTTATTGTTTATTACAAATAAGTCTTTCTACTTTTGAATTTTGAATTTAACACCTCCAAGGTTTGGAAAATTACAATTGAGTCCTTCAGGTTTTCGAAAATTGCTACCTGGTCAATAGAATTTTCGATTTTTCAATCTAGTCCAAATTTTCAATTTTTCATAGAGATTATAAGTATGGGATTATAATTTTCATAATGAAATTATGAAGTCATTTGGCATCCACATAGGCTACTACTTGTTTGTTTGCTCGATATGCTATTGTTTGACAATGCATGTGTAAATACCACGTATTTTACTTTCCGTTCGACCGCTATGCATGCGAGGGTAGGCGGCGCCCTCTTATTTTTCGGACCGCATATTGTTATGTATGGGTAGGCGGCGCCCATTATATGCTTGACCGCGTTTAGAACTAGAATGGATAGGCGGCATCCATTACGTGTAGACCGCTCATGCATGATGGGTAGGCGGCGCCCTTATTTGCTTGTAGATGACTGATAACAACCCTCAAGCTACAAGCCCCAACCAATATAAGTGCAAAAATATGTATACGTATGTGTTTCTGAGATGCTTTCCATGGGGTGCTTTAATTCTGAACTTTCATTGCGTTTCCCTGTATTGGCGACCTCGTCTTGCAGACTCGCAGTGATCGTCAGATTAGAGTAAGCCTATGGTTATAACTTACTGCATATTGGATCTAGCGACCTCGATAGGTACAATATGTAGAGCGTTTGGTTAAATTAGATTTAACACCCAAGAGTTGCGTGACGCAATTGGATAGTCCTACCGGTCATATTATGTTATGCGACCAGCCCCCGTTGGAGTATAGCATAGTATGGATTTGGATCTTGGCCACTACGGTAACTTGTTGGACATTACCCGTATGTTTGTTTTGGGGGAAATCATATGTGAAAGTAGTGGAAGCGAAACAGCTAAAGGACCTTGTTGTTTAGTTATGTTGACTGTGTATTTAGAAATAGTATTTCAATAGTTGATTTATTATTTTCGTTCTATATTATTTCTCCTTAGGAAAATCGAAATGTCGAGTATCTCGCTCCGTGCTATCTTAGAGAAGCAAGTTTTGACCGGACCAAACTTCCTAGATTGGATCAGGAATATTCGTTTGGTGCTGAGGTACGAAAAGATTGAGTACGTCTTGGACGAGGCTATTCCCGTGTGTCCCGAGAGTCAGACTGCCGATGAAGTTGCTGCTTGGAATCAAGCCAACAAGGCAAAGGCTGATAAGCATCAAGAGGATGCTAAATCCACGCAGTGTATTATGCTGGCGGCAATGAGCAATGAGCTGCAGAGACAACATGAAAGCATGTTGCTGTATGAGATGCTAAAGCATCTTGAGTCGCTCTTTAAGACGACAACAAGAAGTGTTGAATTTGATTTGATCAAAGAGATATACAGATGCAAGCTCAATGAAGGAGGGAACATGTCTCAAAATGTTCTCAAGATGATTGGTCTCTTTGAGAAGCTTGCCGATGCCGGTGTCAAGCTGGAGAATATGATCATGGTGATCTTTGTTCTTCAATCATTGCCGAGTTCGTATTCGCAGTTCATCATTAACTACAACATGAATGCGAAAGACGTTCCACTGCCCGAGCTCCATAATTTGCTGAAGACATATGATCAAACTCTTCCTAAGAAGGAGAAATCGTTCATGTATGTTGGGCAACCGTCTAACCCGAACCCGAGAAATAAAGGTGCTCAGGGTAAGGGAAAGTCGGGAGCCAAGGTTAACACTTCGAGTGATAGGCCTAAGCGTCTGAACCAGAGAAAGGAGTTCAAGAGGAGCGGAACGGTACGCACAGATGAATGTCTTTTCTGTAAGCAGAAAGGGCATTGGAAGAAAGATTTCCCTAAGCTAAGGGCAGATCAAGCTAAGAAGCCGCCGGCTTCTAGCTCAGGTATGTTTGTTATTGAAATGAACATGACTACTTTTGACTCCAATGGTTGGGTATTAGATACAGCTTGTGGCTCACACATTTGTAATAATGTGCAGGGGCTAATTGAACACAGGCTAGTCCAGCAAGGTGAAATCGACTTGCATGTTGGGAACGGAAATCCAGTTGAAGCCAAACGTTTAGAACTTGATAACGTTTATTTTTTTCCATCCATTGTCAGAAATATTATTTCCATTCCATTGTTGGACAATTTCGGATTTTCCTTTCGTTTTGCTAATAATACTTGTTATTTTTTGCTAAATGACCAGTATTATGGAAAAGCTCGCTTAGTGAATGGTTTATATATTTTGCAAAGTAGTCTACCTTTATTTCAAATACATAACAAACAACCGTCTTCAAGTAGGAAGAATAATCCATCTTATCTATGGCATTGTCGGCTAGGCCATATCAATGAAACACGGATTCAAAGACTAAGGAAGTTGGACTACTTAGAACCATTTGATTTCAAATCATATGGTACACGCGAATCATGTGTTAAGGGAAAGATGACGAACAAACCCTTTGTTGGACAAGGTGTTCGTGCCACTCGCTGCTTAGAGCTCATACATACCGATGTATGTGGACCTTTTAAAGTCCAAGCACGTGGAGGTTATTCTTACTTCGTTACCTTTACTGACGATTTCTCAAGGTATGGATATATTTATCTTATGAAGAATAAATCTGAGACCTTTGGGAAATTTAAGGAGTTTAGGAATGAGGTCGAGAATGAATTAAACCTAAGGATAGTCACTCTTCGATCAGATCGAGGAGGTGAATACCTTAGTGAAGAATTTATCAACTACTTGAAGGAGAATGGAATTCAATCGCAATGGACCCCTCTTGGAACACCACAATTAAATGGTGTGTCCGAGAAAAGGAATCGAACCCTGCTAGACATGGTGAGATCAATGATTGGATTCTCGACTCTTCCAAAATATCTATGGGGATATGCGCTACAAACTCCAATCTACATTCTGATCCGTGTACCATCTAAATCAGTGTGAAAACTCCTTATGAGTTATGGAAAGGAAAGAAGCCCTCACTGGGCTATCTTAGACCTTGGGGCTGTCCTGCGATAGTCAAATTGTTGTTCACTGATAAGTTAGATGCCAAGGGTGTCAAAGTTTATTTCATAGGCTATCCTCGCCAGACGAGAGGCAATGAATTCTATCATGCTGAAGATCACAAGGTGATAGTATCTAGAAACGTCAAGTATTTAGAAGCAGAATACCTCGAAGAAGAGAGGTTAGATGATATGATAGAACTTGAAGAAATTCAAGACTTTGACACGCGCGAACATGAGTTCTCTAAATCTTTTGATTTGGACTAAGTTCAGTGGGAGCTTTCGAAGAAGGCAAGGGTAATGATATGACACTTGCTAGGCATGTCAATGTCAGTGGGAGTCCTGTGATTAGATCAACAGTTGAAACCACACCAATAGAACCCGTTGTCAATCAACCTGTGCAACAAGTTGCACAAGAGCAGCCTCCCGCTAGGGAACAGGGTCGTAGCACGCGACCGGCTGCATCAGTGCCCACTGATAATGTTCGTGTTACACGAAGCCAGAAAAGAAAAGCACTAGAAACGCCGACAGAAGCACCAGTCGAGCTCCGTAGGTCGAAGAGGATCCCAAAAGGACCTCGGAAGCAAAGCCTTATGATAGAAGACATCAGTGAACTTGATGTTGGCTTATCAGATCGGGAAGACCCTGAGACCTACAAAGAGGCAATAAATGATATTGACTCAGACAGATGGCAAGAGGCCATGGAATTGGAAATAGACTCCATGTACATGAACCGAGTTTGGAGCTTGGTAGACTTTCCCCAAGGGGTTAGACCTATTGGGTGCAAATGGGTCTTTAAACGAAAGATAGATGCCGATGGCAAGGTACAAACACACAAGGCTAGAATTGTGGCGAAGGGATACACACAAAGGTATGGCATCGATTACGATGAAACCTTTTCACCAGTAGCAAAGTTGAAGTCTATTCGAATTCTACTTGCGATAGCTGCCTACTATGATTATGAGATCTGGCAGATGGATTTAAAGACTGCCTTCCTCAATGGCAACCTTGAGGAAGAGGTCTATATGGTACAGCCGGAAGGTTTTATTAGTAAAACCAGGCCAACTGCTGTATGAAAATTATAGAGATCCATCTATGGGCTAAAGCAAGCGTCTAGGAGCTGGAATATCCGCTTTGACGAAGCTGTCAAATCGTTTGACTTCGTTAGAAGCGTAGAAGATCCCTGTGTCTACACTAGGCACAGCGACAAGGGAGTCGTTTTCATGATCATTTATGTTGATGACATTTTGATCATGGGAAACAATGTCTCTATGCTAGAAGAGACTAAAGTTTGGTTATCAAGTACCTTCTCAATGAAGGACTTGGGTGAAGCGAACTACATCCTAGGGATAAAGATCTATAGAGATAGGTCCAAGAGGATGTTAGGATTGACACAGTCCACCTACATCGACAAAATACTGAAGCGTTATAAGATGGATGACTCAAAGAGAGGCTTTCTCCCAGCTAGGCATGGGATCGTGCTATCAATTAAGGACAGTCCTAAAACTGATGAAGAAAGAAAGGCAATAAGTCGTGTGCCCTATGCTTCGGCAGTAGGGTCTATTATATATGCAATGAATTGCGCAAGCTCAGATGTGGCATATGCGCTTAGTGTCACTTGTCGACACCAACAAAATCCAGGAGTACGACACTGGACTGCTGTAAAGAACATTCTTAAGTACCTTCGACGGACTAAGGAAATGTTGTTGGTGTTTGGTGGAGAACCAGAATTAAAGATGTCTGGTTATGTCGACGATGGATTTGAATCAGATCCTGATGACTTTAAGTCACAGACAGGATACGTATTCAAATTGAATGGAGGAGCTATCTGTTGGAAGAGTTCTAAGCAAGCCACGATTGCTGACTCAGCCACAGAAGCCGAGTACATTGCTGCATCAGAAGCATCGAAAGAAGTTGTCTGGATATCAGAGTTCTTGAAGGAATTGAGGGTTGTTCCTGCTTCTAGTCCAATAACGATTTATTATGACAACACAGGCGCCGTCGCTCAAGCCAAGGAGCCTAGATCTACAAACAAGAACAAACATGTACTTAGAAAGTATAACGTTATACGTGAGATTATTGATAGAGGAGAAGTTAGTATAGAACGTGTCTCAACCACGGACAACGTACCAGATCCTTTCACCAAGGTCTTATCAGTGGATGCCCAGTTAAGACATTATGTTAATCTAGGCATTAAGCATAAAGGTGACTGGCTCTAGTCCAAGTGGGAGATTGATAGTGTATATGTCCTAGAGACAGTCTTTATTAAGGGCATACAACCCTTATTAAGGGCATATATGTACTATTACACAGGTCAACATAATATAATATATGTTTGTTTGTTTGACTATTGAGTATCGCTTTCATATTTATATTACACCAGGCATACAACATGTCATACCTCTATTCCTGTCTGTATTGATATCAAACATGTCCCCTCGGATAGATAACCGATCACACAGATAGTGGGAGCTATGTGAGTTATCATCTATCCCAAACTCTCCCTAGTCGAGGTTCATCTCGGATGTAGGGGTCCGAATGAACCAGGTGAGACTTGTATGCGTGGAGGTTATACTTGTTAGAGCAAGTGTGAGACGATCCCACGGCCACGGAACGGATTGTTAGACAATCTAGAAACGTTCTCATAACTCCGCATAGTTGTTCGAAGGGTGATTACCGAACAATGTAAGTACCCACCGGAAACTCCCATCGATGTATACTCTACACCGAAGTGTCTATGGGAATCGGAAAGTTGTCGAAGTGATGCCAGTCGTCCTTTGGACTTACAGGACTTTATCATCACATTTGTTGCCCCATATCCTTGGTGGACCCGTCGATGTCAGCTCTGAATAAGCAGTTGACCCAAGACACGATCCAGGATTATGGCTACATACAAATGGGGGTGATAAGTGATTCTGTGAAGGATTCATCTCTCACGTGTAGCACAGGAGAGCACTGCTCATAGTCGTTCATAGTTGTGATTGGTTAAACCGCTGGCCAGCGTATCAATATTATTATGATAGTCATAATAGATATTGGATTCACCAAGAAACTCACTGAAGACGCCCGTGGAAGTATTATTAGGATAGACACATCATCGATCCTGGATGCATTCGAGTCAGTCAGATGAAGGGACGTTACCATCGTCGCGTTGAGCGCAACAGACTTCACAACGAAAGGGTTTGCTTTGAGAAACCTCTCAAACGTCCTCATGTATTAATATTGCAAATGGAACTGTCTAGGAATTCCATGTTGCCTAGTGTAGCACTTGCTTAATACAATGAGGCCCTATGGGTCACACTATGTGGTGATTCAGCTTATCCGAATATCCTTGGGGATGAAATCGCAATTAATTTAGAATTAATTGTGATTGATGAATTATAATTGATTTGGAATTAATTATAATTATTTGTGGCTCAATTAATAATTTGGAATTATTAATTGAATTGATTGATTAATTGTATTTTATGTAAATACAATTAAAGATTATATTTTAGAAATATAATAGAGGTTTGATTTGAAAGGATATATTGATTTAGAATTAATATATGCACATGGGCAAAATCTACTTAGAGTTTGAATTGCCTTCGAATTATAAGTGGGTCCCAAAATTCGGACCCACATACTCCCCCTTGGCCGGCCGCGTGTAGTAGTAGTATGGGAGGGAGTTTCGACTCCTTTCCATATTAGAAGTCTAGGGTTAAGTTAGATTTTCCTAATTGAGTTCTAACTTAATTCGGAATTAATCTAGACTTAAATTGGTTTCCTCGTGCAATAAGAATTAGAGTTCTTATTCCTTTATGAAGTCTAAAAGAATTTTCTTTAGGCTTCTATTGACTACTATATAAGTAGGTCATTAGAGAGATTTTTCAATTCTAAATTCTTAGAGAATTATTCTACCTTTCTTAGAGAAAATAAAAAGCTCTCCTCTACCTCTATACCCTAGCCGCGCGCGCCACTCTCCACCGGAGGAAAATCGCCGCCCCATCTTCTTGGCCACATAAAGAATATCCTAGCATTCTTTCCGATAAGCTGTTCATCCGTGGATACCAAGGTTGAGGTTCAAAGAGATGGAAACTAACTTTTATTGTCTTGCAGATAATCAAAGTATTGCAGATATCTTCGACTTCGACGAAGGAGAAGATTCACCGGACTATTACGAAGACTTCATCATTTGGCATATCGATTCAATACCTATTATTTCTTTTGGAGTATCGTAAGTCTTTTGATTAATTTGTTTATTATATACGTTATATGCATGATCAATTAACCTGCATGATAAGAAAATTTTTGAAATTCCGCTGCGTACCCTAGGGGTAACTCTGACCATACTTTCTTACAAGATCTCCCACCAAAGTGATGGACATAGACTTCTCAGTATTGCTAGGCAACTTCCCCTGCTCCCTACTCGCCCCTCGGTCTATTAGCTCTTGCATTTTTTGGTGAGCAAGCCTAGTACTTGCCTCCAATTGATCGAGCCGAATCCTCGTCTTCTCCGAATCTTCCTCAAACCTCTTCATAAACCCCTGAGTATTATCAACCATCTTCTGCAAAGTGTCCAAGAGAGCAGCTGATTTGGACTTTGGTGCTTCGGTCCTAGGCGGAGGGTTCTCACAATGATCATTACCGTAGTTGAGATTACTACGGTCTTGGTTGGGTCCATAGGTCTGGTTTTGAGGTGCACACCCTTGGTTGCTCCGGAACCCCTTCTTCCAATATCCACCTCGAGGATTCCTACCATCTTGCCCATAGCTAGCTTCGCCAAGTTCAGCAGCAAACACGTCTCCTTCTCCTGCTTCCACCCAATAAACCCCATCATTGGCCAAATAGGACCTACACATATGAGCCCCATGCACATAGTTTTTGCACACCCTACAAACTTCATTGGAAAGAGGCTGCCCCATCGAGCTCTTAAGAGCCTGCCTCATCTCATGGGCGAAGCCATCAAACCTATCCCAACTCACACCGTTCAACTGCATCTCGGGTTTCGTTGGAGCTTCAACTACACGCCTCATGTTCATACCCCTAGGGTCCTTGAACTGAGATCCCTTCGCGAGCCTTTCGAAACACGCCCACACGTCTTCGGCGGTATCCTCCCAGATATTCCATCGGCATTGGAAATCCACAACCTGTTGGCTTTCATATGTGAACCCATTGTAGAAGTGCTGGACAAGGTCGGAGAGTTCCATCCCACAGTGTGGGCACTTGTTCATGAGGTCCTTGTACCTCTTGAGAGCAGTATATATGGTTTCATCGTAGTCTTGCCTGAAACCACTGATTTGTGCCTTCAGCGCTGTAGTAAGAGTATGGGGAAAATACTTCTCCATAAAAGCTGAAAACACCTTAGCTCAGGCGTCAAGTGATCCGGCTTCCAGAGAGCCTAACCATGCCTTTGCCTTATCTCCAAGACCCATAGCAAAGACCTTCATCCTTAGCTCATCATCCGTAATCCCAGTTCCAGGCCTTGGAAGATTGTTGATGAAATCCCCAATATCATTCAGGTACCCCATAACATCCTCCCTTGGCAAACCATAGAACCTCGGGAGTTGCTGGAACATGTGATTCTTGATCTCTAAATCACGAGTTGCAGCAGAGAGAACAATAGCCGGACCCCTCATCCGTTCCTGGTTGGGTTGAACCCATGATTTCAAGAGTGGGCGAGACATCACAAAACCTTCCCACGAATCCGGTTGCTTAAAAATCTCCTGCAGAGAATCAGAGAAATCTTCCTCCACTACCTCAACTCTAGCACTCACTCGCTTCCTTTGCTGATATACCCTATCAATCTCCGCAATAGGTTCAACAAGAGGAATTCTACTAGATCTCGTGCTCCGCATAAACTACCTGAAACGAATCAAGTGAGTATCAAAGGGAAACAAACTTAAACTACTAAATTCTGGAAATTGAATGGTGAAAATAAACAAGCTAAAGAGTAAAAAGGAGTTATAGTCCCCGACAACGGCGCCAATTTGATGAACGAGATTGTCAGACTCGAACAATCAAATAAATTTGTTTTAAGTCAAAGGGCAACTCACAACTACACAAAACACGTAGTGCAGAGGTAAGATGACCTCGAGTGTCGATCTCTAGGGACTAAACTAGCTTTAACTAAATAACTATATATAATTTCAGAAAACAAATTTATCTCTAACTTAACTTAACAATATATGGAGAAAGCTGGTGATAGTATGCTCGTTCTAAGCATCAAGTTCTAATTATGCATGAAAGTGCAACTCGTACTTCCTTAAAAGTAAATCGATTTACAAACACCAAAGACAGGTTTGCAGACGTGTATTTTGAAAGCTTTCTATCTATACTAATACTTGGCTAAGGTAGGTTATGAACGTGTATTTTACACTTTCATTCGAGTCTTTTTTCACCTATTTAGCTATCTTCTATGTTAATTTAGCTATATTTTAGTGCATTTATTAGAATAGTGTCACGTTTCCCTTTAGTTTGCATTTTTCAGGTTTTAGGTGAAAAACGTAATTTTCCGGGCAATTATATTGAAGAGAACGAAGAATCGGTATTCCGAGGACATTCGTGGAGTATCTAGAAGGTTCCGGATGAGATTTGAGGTGTAGGGGTCGGTTTCAAGGCTTAAAGGTCACTAGAAGGCAAAAACCGAGTCCGGAAAGGAAAAGAAGACCTAAAACGTGTCAAAAATGCGTTTTCCGCCGACTGGAGCTCCCGGGCGGTTCGCCCGGGATGTGGGGCGGTTCGCCCCACACCAGGCGGTTCGCCCGGTGTCTGGGGCGACTCGCCCCATGCCTTCCGAACTCCTATATATAGTTGCTTCTGTTTCTACGTTTTTCATACTTTCTGAGACGTTTTTTCATACCTTTCTCATTAGTTTTAGATAGGAATTCTCCAGAGCCTATTCTGGGAATTCTTAGCATAGGAGACTATTTTTCTTATCAAATGGAGGATTATCTTGCTTATGAGTTCGCAATTTTTCGGAGATTGACAACCTTCGTCGGTAACATTGTATCTCACGATTTTTCAATTTATATTTATATCTTTCAACATGTTTTCATTCAATCTTTCTTTGATTTCTGTTGATTGCATGACGTCTATGAGTAGCTAAATCTATCGTTGGTGATAGTATGTGATTTCTTAACTAGGGTTCTTAATTATGCATGATGGCTGTAACACGAATCAGACTTTGAGTTATTGCTTTATTTCTTTGATCTATCTAATCCCTCTATCTTCGTAGTGTTGAATTAAACGGAACACATTGGACAATTCATGATCTTAGATTTCTATGCAAAACGATCGGGTACTTCATGCATGATTATTAACCTTCTATGCTTTGAATGATCATACTATCACTAACTTCCATTATCTTTGATAAGAAAAATCTGTGCTAAGTAGTTTGTTGAGTTTATAGTTTAAGTTAAATTAGATAAAGCTAGTTATAGTCCTTAGAGATCGACACTCGAGGTTATTCTACTGCTACACTACGGTTCTCGTTGTAGTTGTGAATTGCCTTTGGCTAAAAACAAATTTATTTGATTAATTGAGTCTGACAATCTCGTTCATCAAATTGGCGCCGTTGCCGGGGACTATACTCCTTTTTTCTATTTAGCTTTTATATATTTTCAGCATTCAATTCCTAGTTTTAGTAGTGTTATTTTATTTGATCTCTCTGATACTCCTTACTTAGCTTGTTACAGATAGTGTATGCGAAATACACGATCTAGGGGAACACCGCTTGCTGAACCAATCGCTGAAATCGACAGAGTCTACCACCAAAGAAAGCGACTACTTCGACGACGTGAACTAGAGGAAATAGAGGATACCGATTTCTCTGAATCTCTACACAGTCTTTTTAAGGAAATCGTCGTAATGGCAGAAGCTAGACCACTGAAATCATGGGTTCAACCCACCAAGGATCGTATGAGGGGACCGACGATTGTTCTTTCGCCTGCAACTCGAGATCTGGAAATAAAAAACCACGCGTTCCAACAACTTCCGAGGTTCTATGGCTTGGCAAGGGAAGATGTGATGGGGTACTTGCATGATATCGATGACTTCGTCAACCAACTCCCACGACCCGGAGGTGAAATAACAGCGGATGAGTTGAGAATGAAGGTTTTTGCTATGGGGCTTGGCGACAGGGCCAAGTCATGGTTGAGTTTTCTACCGGCGGGTTCGCTTGACACATGGGAAAAGGTTTTTTCAGCATTCATGGAGAAATACTTTCCTCACACTTTGACTAACGCGCTTAAGGCGCAAATCACTGGATTCAAACAAGACTATGATGAGACCATCTACACCGCGTTTGAGAGGTTCCAAGACCTCATGAACAAGTGCCCTCACCATGGTTTTGAACTTTCGGATCTTGTCCAACACTTCTACAATGGACTAACCGTTGAAAACCAGCAAGTGGTGGATTTCCAATGCCGTGGCAATATTTGGGAGGAAACCGCGGAAGTCGTCTAGGCGGTTTTCGAAAGGCTTGCCAAGGGTTCGCAATTCAAGGATCCAAGAGCAATGGTTAGGAGACGTGGACCTGAAGCTCCACCTACTCAGGAGGCCCCTATGTATGGGGGGAATGGGGATCGATTCGAGTGCTTTACCAATGAGTTGAAACAAGTCCTCAAGAACTCCGCAGTAACGTCTATGTCAAATGAAGTTTGCCGAATATGCAAGAACTATGGGCATGGAGCTCATATGTGTAGATAGAAGCTTGCATATGATGATGGCAATTGGGTTCAAGGAAGCGAAGAGGAAGCTTTTGCTACGGAATTTGGTACTCAAGAAGCTAGCTACGGACAAGATGGTAGGAATCCTCGAGGTGGATTTTGGAGAAGAGGGTTCCGGAACAATCAAGGATACGCACCGGCTAGCCAAACTTATGGCCCTAACCAAGACCGTAGTAAGCTTTGCTATGGTAATGATCACTACGAAAATCCCGCTCCCAAAGAGCAACCGAAGTCGAAGACAGCTCTACTCATGGAAAACTTGCAAAAAATGGTTGATCACACCCAAAGTTTTCTTAAGCGTTATGAAGAAGATTCTGAGAAGACTAGGGCGAGGCTTGATCGTTTGGAAGAGAGCACTAGGCTTGCCCATCAAAAGATGCAAGAGTTGATTGACCGTGGAGCAAGTAGGGAGCAAGGGAAGTTGCCTAGCAACACTGAGAAGTCGATGTCCATTACCTTGGTGGGTGATCTTCCTGTTGAAATCACCATCAAGAAGGTCGCTAAATGTGAGCGTTGCAAGGATGAAGAACCCCCACTAGCCAAGGAAGAAGAGAAGGACCTTGGTTCTGATGTGAGTGATTGGGAGCAAGAGGATCCCGAGCCAATTCCTCAGAGTTTCGATGTTAAGGTTGGGATTGGTGAACTTGAAGATGTTTGTGCTACACTAGATACGGGATCTTACTCTAATGTGCTCCCAATGAATGTGTTTGAGAAGAGTAGCCTTGGAGAAATATCTGAGCATAAGGCTATTGTGCAATTGGCGGATGGATCCTTTGTGAGACTCGAAGGCGTTGTGAAGAACGTATTGGTTAAGATTGGTGAAGCTTTTGTGTACACCAACTTTGTAGTTATGCCGGCGTCTACACCTGGGATGGGGGATGTTGTTCTCTTGTGACGAACGTTCTTGACTAAACTACGCTCCGTGATAGACATCTACTGAAGAACTTGCACCATTGAGGTGGATGGCAAGCGACATGTGTTGCGAGCCATATCTGATCCAAAAATTCACTTCAATGCTTCTCACACAATTAACTACTTTGGTCTTGCTGTCTATGTTCATTCTCATTCACAGGTTCGTGGCATGAGGAGAAGATCCATGAAGGGGAAATCTAGTACTCTCAAGAAGAACTAGAGCAAGAAGAAGTCGAGTCAAAGACCATCAACAATGGCGCTATCCGAGAGGCAACCCGGAGTTTTTATCCCTTTTTTTATCATTGCATGCATTCATACATTGAACAATCTGCCTCTCTTTATGTGAATTTATTCGTTTATGTGTTGTTTTGTGCTTATGTTTATGTTCGAATGAAATTTTTCCAGTGTTTTTTATGAGGAGAATGGTTTTCGGGGATAAAAAACTGAGTTTTTCGAAAAATTTCGTCTCCCCACCTCTGGAGGTGGGGGCGATTCGTCCCACACACGGGACGAATCGCCCCCCGGTACCTGAAAGAAGAAAAATGAGAGTTCCTCCCTTTTTCTTCATTTTTCCATCTTCTTCACTCTCTTACTCCCAAAATACCCAAAAACTCAAATATTCTTCAATTCTCCATCAAATTTTGTGTTCTTTAGCTTCAATCGAAGCCCATTACGTGCTCTTTCTTTTCATCCGAAAAAATTTCATCCTAATTCATCCATTTTTCAGATCTGAGGTAACTTCACATGAACCCTAATTTTTCAACTTTGGGGTTTTTTTGATTTGTGCTTCAATTGAGCTTATATGATGTATGGGTTGATTGTTTGTGTCATTAGAAACGTTATTCACTATCAATTGCATGTTCAATTATGCTTGGTTTGTTGGTTTGAGGATTTTTCCTACTAGATGTCTATGTCTCGTTTTGCATTGCTTCTTTTCCTTCCATTCCATGTTTATGGTTGTGTTTATTGATGTGATAATGATGGACATGATGGTAGAATGCATGATTGATGAGTTTGAGGATTTATGATGCTAGAATTTTTTGCTACTACGGAATGAATTGAGCCTTATGATTTAAGGCTATTTGTTGTTTAGCAAGAGCATAATGTGATATGTTACATGTCGAATATATATTAGTGTGTTGCATGTTAGTTCTAAAAGTAGCTAGACTAGACATGGAGGTTTTGAGGAGTTCGATTGTTGTTATCACTCGTATGTTTCACTCTTGCATTTGCATATGCATAAGTCTGTTTTATGTCGTACAAGATACTAATTGCTGTTTGTAGGAACCATGCCTCCACGAGACAAGAAGAAAGTTGGCTCGTCTAAGATCAAGAAAGGTAAGGGGGTGATGCAACGCGTGGATGTCGTGTTCCAACGAGAATCAAATAAATTTGTATTTAGCCAAAGGCAATTCACAACTACAACGAAAACCGTAGTGTAGCAGTAGAATAACCTCGAGTGTCGATCTCTAAGGACTATAACTAGCTTTATCTAATCAAATTTAGAACATAAGACAGCAGACGATTTAGCAAAGGTTTTTCTTAACAGATAATGGAGATTGGTGATAGTATGGTCCTTCAAAGCATAACGGGTTAATAATCATGCATAAATTCCTCGGTTTTGCATAGAGATCTTTGATCAATGAATTGTCCAGTTGTAATTATCAAACACTACGAAGATATAGATTTAGATAGGTCAAAGACCAATGAATTGTCCAGTTGTGTGCAATAATTAATCAACAATACGAAGATGGAGATTTAGATAGATCAAAGAAATAAAGCAATAACACGGAGTATAATGCGCGATATAGCCATTAGCATAATTATCAACCCTTCGCTAAGAATTCACATACTATCACCAACGAGAAGTTTAGCTACTCATAGTTGTCATGCAATCAACAGAAATCATAGAAGAAAACATGTTGAAAGATATATAAAAATAAGTAGAAAAACTGTAAGATACAATGTTGCCGAAGGTTATCAATCTCCGAAGAATCGCGATCTTACAAGCTCCAAACTGCTATGAAAAAGTATCTCCTAAGCTATGAACCCCCAGAACAGGCTCTGGGAAGTTCCTACCTAAAACTACAGAGAAAGGTGAGAGAAAAGGTCTGGAAAAGTATGAAAAACGGAGAAAAACTGAGCAACTATATATAGGCTACGAATTGTGTGGGGCGAAGGGCCCTACACACCGGGCGACTCGCCTGGTGTAGGGCGATTCGCCCCACATCCCGGGCGATTCGCCCGGGAGTAAAACTCAGGAAAATACGCGTTTTCGACGCGTTTTTGGATTTCTTCCCCTTTTCGGACTCGGTTTCTGACTTCTAGTGGCCTTCTAACCTCCAGATTTGACGCCTAGACTTCAAATCCTATCCGGAAACCTTCAGATACTCCAATTAGGCTTCTGGAACACCAATTCCTTGTCTACTTCAATATATTTGCCCGGAAATCCTCGTGTTTCAACCAAAACCTGTAAAATAAAGACTAAAGGGAAACATGACACTATTCTAATAAAATACACTAAAATATAGCTAAATTAACATAGAGGATAGCTAAAATAGGTGAAAAAGACTCGAATGAAAGTGTAAAATACACATTCATCAGGGGGCAGCTTCAAGCTCCCAACCTTCCCATGAGTTATTTGAGTTGTCTCTTGCTGCGATTGACGTCCGCCAGAGGCTCCAAGCAGAGCTTGCTCAAGGTGGGCGATCAACTATTCCGGATAGAAGGATCGAAATTCCAGACGGACTTGCTAACAGGCAAGGTTACATGGTGCTCTCTCGTTTAGCAAGAAAGAGGAATTGGGGTTGGTTTACTTCCAACCGATTCAAGGGATACGATATGAGACTCCTCCATGAGTTTTATGCGGGGTACACAGATCTTGAAGAGAAGGAGGGGGTACTCGTTAGAGGCGTAATTGTGCCATGGACGTCGACCTCAATTTCTGCATTTATCCATTTTGGGGAACGGGAGTTCACCGGAAGTAACCTTTCCTACATGTATTCGAGGGCCACTAGGGGAATTGGAAACGACATCACAGATGTGATTTGCAACCAGGAATATGTGTATCCAGATATCGGGGCACAACCTGGACGGATCCATCAGAGTGACCTTAGTATCGAGGCTAAGGTGGTTATGAAATTCTGCATTTTCAACTTGATCCCTAGGATGAATGACACGTGGATACAGCCGAATTATGCTGAGCTCCTCTACTGCTTGTTGGGCAAGCATCGTATTGACATCGGTCAAATCATGTATGCAGAATATGAGCGTCATTGGGAGAAGAAGAAGAAGCCCTTCATTTTTCCAAGCTTCATCACAGCATATTTCAAATATCACGGGGTCGAGGACATTGATGAGGGGGATTGTGAGGTCTCTTCTCTTTCCCCTTCAACTATTGATGTACATCTGAGTAGGTATCGTATGAAGAACCCCACGGCTGCTGCTGCTGATGTTGAAGCTTCCCTCCAACAGACTGATTCTGACGATGATAATGATGATGAGGAGGATGAGGATGCTATGGAAACTGACGGTGGCTGAGTCCCTATTCCTGATATTCCTTCTTTCCGTAGAGCGCCGCATGCACCGCCTCGAGCACCACATGCCTCTAGAGGTATTGGCTTCTCTGATTTTCGGGCCCACTTTCATGCTAGTGTTGCAGCCTTGACCACTTCTGTGGGTTGCAACATAACCTTGATGGACACATTGCCCAATGCAACCGCGATTGGGAAATAGCTGAGGAGCATCGCCGGAATGAGAGGGAGATAATGTGGGAGCAGCAACAGCTCATCCGTCAGCAACAGGAGGCTCTACAGCAGTCCAATGACCTCCTGTCTGACATGTGGAGGGACTATTATGTGGATTACGATCTCGATAATTAGTCTTTTCACATGTTCGTTCTTGTATACTCAGCCGACCGAGGCCAAACCGTTCGGTAACATCTAGTATCACTTTTTATTTACTCATTCTCTTTTGCTAGGGGCTAGCTTGAGTTTCATGAGGGGGATGGGATGTGAACCATGATGTTAAGTATTGTTTGACTTTATGATGTTGAGTATGGTATCTTGTATTTTGTTTGCATTTGCACGTTTACCGCTTTCTTAGGATTTAGTTGCATACACTATATTCATCCTAGTATAGTCTTGCATGTTTTATGTGGAGTTTATTGCCAAATTTTTTGAACTTTTTTATTGGGTAGATTAACTACTTATGACATTAATCCTATGCTTCATCTCTATGAATTTGTTTGAGGTTTTTCTCGCTTGGCTTGTCACATTTATGTTTGCACTTAGTTAAGCTTGGTAGTCTCGACATCACTTAGTGGTGTTTTCTCTACTGCGATTCACGAAGGCCTTTATAATAGGATGATACATGTTAGGATCTTATGGTTGTTTTCCCAAGTAATTATGTACCTAAGAGGCAACAAGTCTTCACCTTGCTTTGAGATTGCTAAATGCCTAGGAAGGAGGTAGTGTGAGATTGTGTGATCCTTTGTTTGCAACCTAGTCTTTCGATCTTTCGAATAGGTTTGGGGAGGGGGTTACGCTATCATAGACTTGTTTTCCGATTTTTAAGTGTGTGTTGTGAGTTTGTTTTCCTTTTTCGTAAAGTTTTTGCTTCAACCTATTCTTTCGAATAGGTTTGGGGAGGTCATTTGTGAGTCATTGTAATTTCTTTTTTGTGCTACTGCTGGCTAAAAAAAAAAAAAAAAAAAAGAAGAAAAATTCCATGAAAAAAGAAAAAATCTGGAAAAGAAAAAAAGAAAAAAAAGAAAAGACCCCAAAAAAGCAAAAAGGGTCCAAAGAAAGCCAAAAGGCAGTTTAGCAAAGTGTTTGTCTCGTTTTTCAATTCTTGTAATGTTCGTAATCGAGTTGTAATTTTTGTCTTTTGTTTGTTTGAGTGTCATATGTTCTAGACCACCCTCGTCCTGCCATTCAGGAAGTGGTAATAGTTTAAGGCTTTGCTTGAGAGATGGGTAGAATAGGGGAGTGTTATCTTTTTTAGGGAACCCTCCTTCGTTTGATGAGAGCCAGTATTGGTTCGACCTCTTTGAGGACAAGTCTTAACTTGGTGAACAACAGTAAGTCCTCAGTTTCATAGGCACGGGACAACCATTCGTATTTTAACATGTTTCATTACGTCGTCACTGACTAGGTCCAGGTAGAGAATGTTACGTGAGACTATCTTGTTTGACATAAGTGCATATGTGGATATGTATGAGTCAATCGAGGCATTCTTCAACCAATATCCATGTTATGATTTGTATGGTTTTTCTTCATGAGTTTTTTGATAGATTCAATAGATTAGTTCATTTCATTTGGCATGAGACTCCATTTTTTGTGTTGCATTGTTTTTTGCATTAGAGTCTAGCTTAGTTGCTTGAGGACAAGCAAAGGTTCGGTTTGGGGAGTTTGATGAACGTGTATTTTACACTTTCATTCGAGTCTTTTTTCACCTATTTAGCTATCCTCTATGTTAATTTAGCTATATTTTAGTGCATTTTATTAGAATAGTGTCACGTTTCTCTTTAGTTTGCATTTTTCAGGTTTTAGGTGAAAAACGTGATTTTCCGGGCAATTATATTGACGAGAACGAAGAATCGGTGTTCCGAGGACATTCGTGGAGTATCTAGAAGGTTCCGGATGAGATTTGAGGTCTAGGGGTCGAGTTTCAAGGCTTAAAGGTCACTAGAAGGCAAAAACCGAGTCTGAAAAGGAAAAGAAGACCTAAAACAAGTCAAAAACGCAATTTCCGCCGACTGGAGCTCCCGGGCGGTTCGCCCGGGATGTGGGACGGTTCGCCACACACCAGGCGGTTCGCCCGGTGTCTGGGGCGACTCGCCCCATGCCTGCCGAACTCCAGAGCCTGTTCTGGGAATTCTTAGCATAGGAGACTAATTTTCTTATCAATTGGAGGATTATCTTGCCTGTGAGTTCGCAATTCTTCGGAGATTGACAACCTTCGTCGGTAACATTGTATCTCACGATTTTTCTATTTATATTTATATCTTTCAACATGTTTTCATTCAATCTTGCTTTGATTTCTGTTGATTGCATGACATCTATGAGTAGCTAAATCGTCGTTGGTGATAGTATGTGATTTCTTAGCTAGGGTTCTTAATTATGCATGATGGCTGTAACGCGAATCAGACTTTGAGTTATTTCTTTATTTCTTTGATCTATCTAAGCCCTCTATCTTCGTAGTGTTGAATTGAATGGAACACATTGGACAATTCATGATCTTAGATTTCTATGCAAAACGATCGGGTACTTCATGCATGATTATTAACCTGCTATGCTTTGAATGATCATACTATCACTAACTTCCATTATCTTTGATAAGAAAAATCTATGCTAAGTAGTTTGTTGAGTTTATAGTTTAAGTTAAATTAGATAAAGCTAGTTATAGTCTTTAGAGATCGACACTCGAGGTTATTCTACTGCTACATTACGGTTTTCGTTGTAGTTGTGAATTGCCTTTGGCTAAAAACAAATTTATTTGATTAATTGAGTCTGACAAACTTCGAGTTCATCAGTAGTCAATCTTAATTCAAGAAGTACTTGCAAATTATACATAATTGAATCGATGATCTTGAATTGTCCTAGTGTTTCTAACACCTTTCTACGAAGATATGTGGCTTAGTCGGATCAAAGAATCGAATTAAGATAATTAAACAAGTAAAAGACTCAGAAACTCAATCATGCATAATACGAACCCTAGCTACGAATTCACATACTATCACCAACTAGATGCTTAGCTACTCATATCAATAACACAATCAACAATCATAATTGAAGCAATAATGACAAAAAACATGTTTAATTGAAAGATAAATAGGAGAATTGTGAGATACAAGGTTACCACCAAAGGTTGTCAATCTCCGGTGAATGGCTAAAACTCACAAAGATCTAGCAAGGTGCGATTAAACGGTGTTCAAATATCTCCTCTAGCTCCAAAATCGCTAAGTTACAAAGATTCTAAGAGAAAATATCCCCAGAACAAGCTCTAGGGTTTATGTCAGGAAAAATATGACAAGAGATATGAAAATTCGCAGATATTGGGATATATATAGAGCTGTCGGAAGCTCCGCGGCACACCGCCCCGTACGCGGCGGTCCGCCGCACACGCAGGGGTGCGCCCAGCACGGGCAGAACGCGGCCCGTGCGGAATTCCTCATTTGGATCCTCGAATTCGGCCTCTTGCACGGTTTTGAGCTCCGAACTTGATCTCTTGGCCTTGAAACTTGTCTCGGTACTCCTTGACACACAACGGGTGATCTCGTTGCACCAAAACATCATTGTTTCACCATGAATTACATCCAAAAATGCGATTTCCACCTAAAACCTGAAAAGAACAAAAGAAACGGAAACGTGACACTATTCTAACAAAATGCACTAAAATGCATGCAAGACGAGAGCTAAATTGGTGAAAAGACTCGAATGATAGTGTAAAAAACACTGTCATCACCTTGGCACGGTTTTGAGATCCGAAACTTGGTCTTTTGGCTTGGAAACTCGTCCCGGTACTCCTTGACACATGATGAATGTGTATTTTACACTTTCATTTGAGTCTTTTTCACCTATTTTAGCTATCCTCTATGTTAATTTAGCTATATTTTAGTGCATTTTATTAGAATAGTGTCACGTTTCCCTTTAGATTTTATTTTAAAGGTTTTGGTTGAAAAACGAGGATTTCCGGGCAATTATATTGAAGTTAACAAGGAATTGGTGTTCCAGAAGCCTATTTGGAGTATCTGAAGGTTTCCTGATAGGATTTGGAGTCTAAGGGTCGAATCTGGAGGTTAGAAGGCCACTAGAAGTCAGAAACCGAGTCCGAAAAGGGGAAGAAATCCAAAAACGCGTCGAAAACGCGGAATTCCGCGTAAATTACTCCCGGGCGAACCGCCCGGGACGTGGGGCGAATCGCCCCACACTATTTCGAAGCCTATATATAGTTGCTCAGTTTTTCTCCGAAATTCATACTTTTCCAGACCTATTCTCTCACCTTTCTCTGTAGTTTTAGGTAGGAACTTCCCAGAGCCTGTTCTGGGGGTTCGTAGCTTAGGAGATACTTTTTCGTAGCAGATTGGAGCTTGTAAGATCGCGATTCTTCGGAGACTGACAACCTTCGGTAACATTGTATCTTACGGTTTATTCTACTTATTTTTTATATCTTTTAACATGTTTTCTTCTATGATTTGTGTTGATTGCATGACAACTATGAGTAGCTAAACTTATCGTTGGTGGTAGTATGTGAATTCTTAGCGAAGGGTAGATAATCATGCTAATGGCTATATCGCGCATTATACTCCGTGTTATTGCTTTATTTCGTTGATCAGGCTCAGCCTATATCCTCGTATGTTGATTAATTATTATGCACAATTTGGACCCTCGTCGACCTATGCATATCTATATCTTGGTAGTGTTGAATAATTACGGAACACAATTAGACAATAGTGATTGACTTGTCAGTATGTTTATCTTCGTAGTGCTTAATAATTACAACAGGACATTCGATTGATCAAAGATCTCCATGCAAGACCGAGGAATTTACGCATGATTAGTAATCCGTTATGCTTTGAAGGATCATACTATCACCAATCTCCATTATCTGTTAGAAAAACCTTTGCTTTACCGTCTGCTGTTTTTATATTCTTTAGTTAAATAGATAAAGCTAGTTATAGTCCTTAGAGAACGACACTCGAGGTCATTCTACTGCTACACTACGGTTTTCGTTGTAGTTGTGAATTGCCTTTGGCTAAATAACAAATTTATTTGCTTGAATCGGGACCCGACAAATCTCCTTTCATCAAATTGGCGCCGTTGCCGGGGACTATACTCCTTTTTTCTGTTTAATTTGTTTATATTTTCAGCATTCAATTTCTAATTCTAGTAGTTTTAGTTTTACTTTTCAATCTCTCTCTGATACTGCTTTCCTAGTCTGTTTCTAATTCTCCTTTCCTAGCCTTAGTAGTATTCGATATCTAGAAATATTCTCGATTTTCGAAATTTCTAACGAGGCTAATTTTCAGTTTTGAGTTACTCCTGATACAGATTTCCAGGTATGACGACCTTAAAAGCCCGCTTGACACCTACGTTCTCGCAAGTCAGGAGGGGGTCAGCTATATACTTGGAATAAGAGTTATCGGGGTATGAGGTAACAAGTTCGAAGATGGAGAGGATATGAATCCAATAAGCTTCATCAGGTCCTATGAAGAGGAAATAGCAAAAGTTCCAGCAAAGGGGTTCACCGAGGATCAATTATGCAGGAAATTCTTTCCTTTTGCTTTGGGATATGAGCCAAGGATATGGATAGCAAGGTTAGCACCAGGATCACTGAGGACCTGGAGCCAAGTAGTAGAGGAGTTATTGGCACGTTTCATGCCTTACCATGAGACGATTGCACTTCGGAATCGGATCGAACACTTCAAGCAAGGAGAATACGAGCGGTTCGGTGACACCTATGAACGTTTTGAGCTGTATAAACGTGAGTGCTCCCACCACCGTTTCGACGACGGGGAGCTGATTTGGTTTTTTGTTCGTGGACTACGGGATGAAGTTAGGCTTCAAGTGGATGGGATGTGTGGAGGTTTAGAAGAATGTACAGTTGAAGAGGCAGTGAAGGTATTTCAAAAGTACGCCAATGGATCCGCACAATCCGAGAAAATAATGTCGAATGAAGTCGCCAACATATACTCAAATCAAGACGAAACTGACAGGCTATACGAAGAATATTGTGAGGACGAAGACATCAGTGGGGAGGAGGAACTTGCGTTTTACGCAGGGATTAAAGCCATTGAGAGTGTTTTCGAGATAGCACACGCAGGGCAAGCTGAGAACAATCTTCGCATTGAGAAGGCTTTTGAAGCGGTCGAAGTAACTGAGCAACTTATCAAAGAGCTTAGCCTACTGAAGTGTGGAAGGTGCGGTAAAACAGTCGAGGATACCCCCCCAAGAAGTAGTGAGCAAACCACCCGAGGTGAGGAGCGAATCACCCCCCAACTCCAGGGAACCGGTCAATCCTAGTCCTCCCGATGAGACACCTGAAACTGATCCCGAGCAACCTCCAACTGTTGCTACTAAGGAGAATGAGTGCGAAGAGGTGAATCTACTACTCCGAGGAGGCAAGATAACCAAAATTCCTAACTTCGTACGTCCTAAACGGGTGGAATCTACTGAGATCAATAATACAGGACCAAGCACAGAACAAGAGGTTAGCGGAAGTTCCAAAAAACCTCAAGAAGTTTCGGAAAGGAATGATGAACCAAGACCATCTGTAATAGACATAGATGATGACGAAGTCGAGGTAGGAACTAGTATGCCAGGGGAACTTCACAAATATTCCAATCCATATGTGCCTCTGAAGCCACATGTGCCATACCCAAGTCGGATCAAACCAGCCAAGAAGGATATTCAAGATTCACCCCTATTCCAACGCCTGTCAAAATCGGAAATCAATGTGCCTCTCTTAGAGTTAATCCAGAACATTCCAGCTTATACGAAATTCTTTCGTGAGATCAAGAACAAAAGGATTACTTCAGGAAAGGAAGTGAATGGGGTTGAAACGGTCAACTCGATTTCCGGATTGCCCGTGAAGAAAAAGGATCCTGGAAGCTTCATCATCGACATCGCCTTAGGGAATGGACGACCTACGAAGGCAATGCTTGACTTAGGAGCTAGCATTAACTTAATGTCGTATTCAGTGTACAAGGCCCTGGAACTCGGAGAATTGACACCAACTGATATGGTTGTCCAAATGGCGGACCAAAGTGTGAAGAGGCCGGTCGGGATAATAGAAGACATCCTTGTGAAGGTGGACAAATTGATAATCCCAGCTGATTTTGTAGTAATGAAGTCCGCGGACGAGGGAAAGAGCCATATCCGTGAGCACGTAGTACTACTTGGGAGACCATTCATGGCAACTACCAACACATGCCTTGAACTTAAGGGCAAGAAAATAGCCATGGAGGTAATGGGCGAGAAGAGTGAGTTGGTAGGTTGTGGCATCAGAGATAAGGAAGTTGCGGAGGAGTTAAAATTTGTCGATTGCTACGAATCCGTGATTCCCGAATTTCATCATTGCCATGGTAATCGCGAACCACTTGAGGAGGCACTAACAATGCAAGCTGAGACGTGCTACATGATCGAAGAAGCAAGGGAACTAGTTGAAATAATGGATAACACCCCAGAAATTCCCGCAGGAGAAGAGGTACTTGAACCCTTAGATGAAGAAGAAGAAGAAAATGGGTTTCCTGAAGAACCTAGCTTAGAATTGAAACCACTTCCTACGCACCTCAAGTATGTGTACTTGGGAGAAAATCAGAAGAAGCCTGTAATTGTCTCCTCACATCTCTCCGACAATGAAGAGAGTATGCTGATTGAAGTATTGAAGAAACATTCCGCAGCTATAGGATGGGGGATCAGTGATATCAAAGGAATTAGTCCTACACGATGCGTGCACAATATCACTCTAGAACAAGATGCCAAACCCGTTAGGCAACCTCAGCGAAGGATAAATCCAGGCATGCAAGAGGTGGTAAAAAAGAAGTGATCAAGTTGCTAGATGATGATATGATTTACCCCATACCTGATAGTCGATGGGTGAGCCCGGTACATGTAGTTCCTAAGAAATCAGGAGTCACGGTGGAAGAGAATGAGAAGGGAGAATTGGTACCGGTTAGGAAGACCACTGGATGGCGGATGTGCATTGACTATAGAAGATTAAATGCCGCCACTAAAAAAGACCACTTCCCTTTACCATTTATAGATGACATGCTAAACCGCCTTGCGGGGCGGAAGTTTTATTGTTTTCTTGATGGTTTATCAGGTTTCTACCAGATTCCGATTGCACCAGAGGATCAGGAGAAGACGACATTTACTTGCCTATTCGGAACATTTGCCTATAGGAGGATGCCATTTGGACTATGCAATGCTCCCGCCACTTTTCAAAGGTGCATACTTTCTGTTTTCTCTGACATGGTAACTAAATTTGTTGAAGTTTTCATGGATGATTTTTCCCTTTTTGGTGATTCCTTTGATGAATGCTTGCAAAGATTAGATCTAGTTTTGAAAAGGTGCATTGAATGCAACTTGACCTTAGGCTGGGAGAAGAGTCATTATATGGTTAGAGAAGGCATTGTTCTAGGACATGTAGTTTCTGAAAGAGGTATTGAGGTAGACAAGGCTAAGATTGAAATCATTTAAAAACTTCCCCCACCTACTTGTGTGAAAGAATTGCAATCTTTTCTTGGCCATGTAGGTTTTCATAGGAGGTTTATTAAAGATTTTTCGAAAATTGCTAAACCTTTAAGTAGCTTGCTTGCTAAAGATGTGGTTTTCCATTTCTCTAATGAATGCTTAGTTGCTTTTAATACCCTTAAGGAAAAGCTTGTTTCTGCTCCCATTGTTGTGCCGCCTGACTGGAATCTCCCTTTTGAAATTATGTGTGATGCTTCGAATTTTGCTATGGGTGCTGTATTATGCCAAAAAGTTGATAAGCAGTATCGTGTGATTTATTATGTTAGTAAGACTCTAGACTCTGCGCAGGTTAATTATACAACTACTGAAAAGGAATTTTTAGATGTTGTCTTTGCATTACAAAATTTTAGGTCTTATTTAATTGGCCATCCTGTGAATGTCCATACTGATCATGCTGCTTTGAGACATTTGATAGCTAAGCAAGATTCTAAGCCTAGATCAATCCGTTGGGTCCTTTTGCTGCAAGACTTTGATTTGACCATAGTGGATAGAGCTGGTAGGGAGAATTTAGTAGCAGATCATTTATCTAGAATACCTAATATCCCTGTTGATCCGATACCCATCAATGAAGACCTCCCCGATGAGTACTTAATGAAGGCTAATGAAGAGCCATGGTATGCAGATATTGTAAACTTTTTGGCTATGAATGTTTGCCCCACTAACTTTTTGGCCTCGGACAAGAGAGCTCTTGCCAAGCAATGCAGAACTTACATATGGGATGATCCGCATCTATTCAAGGAAGGAGCTGATGGGATTCTAAGGAGATGCGTGCCACAAGAAGAGCAACAAAGTGTACTGAGCCATTGCCATGAGCTCAATTGTGGGGGACACTAAAGTGGGTTGAAAACAACACGCAAGGTACTGCAAGCAGGATTTTTCTGGCAAACAATATACAAAGATGCTCGAAGTTTTGTGAAGAATTGTGACCCATGTCAACAAGGTGGTGGTATAGGCAAGAAAGATGAAATGCCCCTTCAAGGGAATCTAGTGGTAGAACCTTTCAATGTATGGGGCATTGATTTCATGGGACCATTTCTACCAGTGGAGGCTATGAATACATTCTTGTTGCAGTGGACTATGTGACTAAATGGGTGGAGGCAATTCCTACAAAAACAGATGACGGCGCAGTGGTTATGAAGTTCTTGAAGGAAGTTGTTAGTGTTGAAATATGTCCAGTCCGCATGTACGAACTGGAGCGGTCTAAGAGCGCGACAAATCATCATAGGCCGTCCCTCAAGGGGCACGACCACACCCAAGTATGTCACTAAGGTGTGGACCGACCAACATAGGGTCCGACCATCACTGGGAGGACAACCCTCAAAATAAGCTCCTCACAAGGACAAAGCTGCCAGTGAGCTCGAGGAGCATCTCTCGGGCTCGAGGAGACCTTACGTCAAGGTAACGCTCCTTGACAGAAACTGAGCAGGACACTACTCGCACCTTCCACGTACAAGGAAGGCACGAGGACCCTGAGCGACCAGCCATGGTTGCTCCCTTGGGCCAAGGCACATGGACCTCCTTAATGGGCCTGGGCCAAGGAAGGCCTCAATCCTACCCGTACACGTGTCGCGATCCTACGCTACCGGAAGTTGAAAGGTCACAAGTATATAAAGGCCTCATTTACTCCTCAACAGTAAGCATCATTAACACCTCTCAACCACCACATTTACTACTCGTACTAGGGAAGCCTCACAACTCCCTATTCGTAAAGTCGCCTCTCCGGTCTGATACCTTACAGACCGGGTAAGAGACACTAACCCCCCCTCTAGTCTATTTCAGGTACGAGGAAGCTACAAGAAGGCTCATTTCCTATCTTAGAGGAATACTACAGGAAGAAGAACTAGAATGACTTAAGATTAGCGACCCATTGCGAACATAGAAAGAAACACGAATCACCCTTCAACATTTGGCGCCGTCTGTGGGAATCGACACGAAAGGTCATTCCTTGCCGTACTAGTCGAGCCACAACCCTCCTCGTGACTCTTCACGAATATGCCTCCCAGAAGAAGCAACCGTCTTGCTAATGCACCACCCAGGAACCCTCCTCGACCTAGAGGCCGTCCCTCTAGTAACGGTCGCGGAGGAGGAACGGAGGATGCTCTGAGGGAACCAAGAAACAACAATGTTGCAAGGAATCGGGATTACACGGAGGGGGCATTTACTAATGTCACCAACTCCCAAAATGAAAGATCGGGCGAAAACAACCCGCAAGGAATCCCGGTAGGAAATGCCTATGGGGCGTTGAGAGTCCCGAACAACGCCGAGCCTAGGGGGCAGCCTCCTCCAGTAGCAATCAACCAACCTCTCGTAGCAGGGAACCCTCCTCAACCGGCCGCATTGACCTTCACCCTTCCTGATGGACGTGTAGTCCGACCATCAGACTTCGGGATGGGCGAAGCTCAATACGGTCTATTCCTTCTTACTCTACAAGGATACGTCGGGGGTAATGAGGCTGTTAGGGTTAACACTGAGATACAAGCTCAGGGAGCACAACCAGCGCCGGTGCAAGAGCAACCTCGTGATACCATGGTCGCTCCTCATCAATCCCAAGGAAGAGCACCAGTTGCACAAGATGAAGCACATTCGAGAGCCAACACAAGGCCGATCCAATCTCGACTTGGACAATCAAGAATTCAATCGAGGATAGGACCCCAAGGCGCCCCGGATGACTTGAGAGACTTGATCGATAGAAGGATACGGGCATCGTTACAAAATGTAGCTCAACAAGAAAATAGAGCTCAGGTGGCCGCTACACCACCCGCTCTCCCCAATCAAGTCACCCCAAATCAGGTAACTCCTCAAAACCAACAAGAAGCAGTGGAGGAGAATCAAGCGTTGAGAACAGTAGTTGAGGTAACCCCCCTGATCGACCCGATCACGGGGAGGAGGCTCACTCTGGAGGAATTCAACGCGAGGAAATCAGCACTTGATGCTCAGATAGAGACTCTACGAGGAACTGTCCAAGAGAAAGAGCAAGACCAAGATCCGAGC